>CM029441.1:3705077-4305077 GCA_017140255.1 Eucalyptus paniculata subsp. matutina
GGCGTGTTTTCTTCCTAGTCAAGTCTTAGGGGGTAGAACTCGCTAAGACGTCATCTTACCCCATTGTGGGATAACATTTTAGGTCCTAAGATAGTAGCTCCTGAGTTTTTTAGATGACATAAGAAAGTTACAAAGTAGACATCTTATATTCCAATGAATCAAGGCCATAGTGGTTGGGACTATTAGCTAGCAAGGTCTGCAATCTGGGTCAATGTGGGTCTCACCCACAAGGTACCCCACCGATATAGATCGTGGTACTATAAGGCTTAACATGTGGCATACGAGAATCCCGATGACCCGAAATATTTACTCTTGAAGAAAAAGAATTTCGTCTTTGAATGGCCATATGGACAATTGCACCAATGGCCACATTATTTTATCTCTTGGACCGAACCTTTCATGTGCATACTTCTTTAAATGACACCACACAACTATACCAATTAAGTATATATGGAATAAGAAAGGAATTTGGACAGTGGTCAATTTAGTTTTTTGTGCCGAAGGGATGGAATTCAGCCATGCATGAGGGACACACATGCTGACAATTAAGAATAAAATTTTTAGGAGTTGGATTGCATGCAAGAATTTCGGTTATATCCTTATACACGAAGCAAATTAATTTTGGGAATGTTTATTGATTTCCATAGAAACAAAATGCCTTATAATTGTGCAGAAATTTTGGGCTTATTTTTAAAGGCTATGGACCATTTAATTTGGACCTTTTGGCCTCAAATTTTCGGGCTGAAGCAAGCCCAAGAAGCCTCCAAGGCTGTCGACCAAAGGGGGGGGAGGAACCGAACGGGGAAGCCACGCCACCCTCCACTTGTCTTCTCTTTGAAGCCACCTGTCACCTGCATGTAAAATTAACGAAATAATTAACAAAAGAAAGCAAAAGCATTGAGATGGAGCAAGTGAGAGAGAGAAACCGAGAGAGTGAGTGGCCGAGCAAGTGAGAGAGAGAGAGAGAGAGAGAGAGAGAGTTCAAGCGAGAGAGCGGGCGTGTGGGTGTGAGCCGTGAGGGAGGAAGAGGAGGATTGCCTTCCGCCATGTCTGAGCTGCCGCTATCGACGTCGTCGATCCCCGTCGTCGATTGAGCTGCGTTCGAAGTCTCAAATCTCTGTTTTTGGTTGCCGAGCAAGCTAGGAGTTGAGGGAAGTGGAAGTTCATCAACCTATGTCTTTGCATGCTACAATTTTCTGGTGAAATGCTGGTAGATATGAGAAAATGCATAATAGGAAGGTGCATGTTGAGTTTTTGGATGATAGAGATGAAGATTGAATGCTGAAATGTGGAGGATTGAATGTGATGTTACTGTTTTGTGTGGGTTTGAACTAAACAAGTAATAGATTGAAGCTACCAGCCATTGCATGTTGTATTAGGGCCTTGTATATTTCGAAAATTGAGTGTGAAATGGCTGTGTGGATTGAGCAAGGTGAGGAAAGGGTTGCCAAGGGAAAGGATGTGGTATAGGTTGAGATGAGTGAGTTTAGGGATGAATGTATGCCTTGAGCCGAGCTGTGGAAGGTTTTTCTGTTGATAAGATCTTGATGAAAGTGTTCTTAGATGCTGTGGAAGAGACTTAAAGGGTTGTAAGATAGATAGGTAGAGAAACAAATGACTTGATTGAATTAGGAATGAAGAAAATTGCATGTGCCGATTCTGTTTTGTAGAAAGTTAGATGGAAAGTCCTTTTAATTGTATCGCTTTGATTTATAATGATGAAAATAAGGAAAGGAACCATTTTATTTAAATATTACATCCATTAGATGGGGTTTGACATCTAGCTATAGCCATAAGAATGTGAAAACATGAAGATAGGAATAAATCTATTGAAACCAGTACTCTGTTTTGTAGAGAACAGCTTGACCTTTGATGATTCCGTGAATTTTCTGTAATTTTATAGATAGAATTTGAGTTTGAACCCTTATGAAAGTTGTAGGAAATATCCGTAGAAACAACATATAAAAATTTGAGGACAAACAGACAAGATTTAGTTGGTGAAACGAATTGTTTTCTATAGGTTTTGAATCTGAAAGTTACTGCAGAATTTTTGAAGGATACAGAAAGCTATTACTCTTTATACACTATGAATTTGACTTAGTGTCCTTCACAAAATTTCTTCCTTTTGGTCTCATCTATAACATATAAAAATTTCAGAATTTTCTGAGTTCATTTGAGAATTATTCCGAAAATTTTACCAGAATTGTGCATTTTAATGATTAAGTTGTTTTGTTTCGAATTTGCACAAATTTTCCCAAAGATCATTATATCTTGAATTGTTATGTGACATGATGATAATAGCATTGGAATATTAT
This sequence comes from Eucalyptus paniculata subsp. matutina, assembly GCA_017140255.1. NCBI lineage: Eukaryota > Viridiplantae > Streptophyta > Magnoliopsida > Myrtales > Myrtaceae > Eucalyptus > Eucalyptus paniculata. The sequence continues at coordinate 3,707,393 of CM029441.1, forward strand.
GCAATATTGAGATTTGATGAAGGATTCTTGGGACATCTTGTTATTGCATTGAAAGGTGTTTTTGGAAATTAAGATGTTAATTGTTGCCGTTGGACCCTCGTGTCAACGATACCTCGGGAGTCGGGATGCCCAAAGGATTGAATGAGTCGATGCCTTGTGGATGCCCGGTGGCCCTAAGTGGCTGAATGCCGAAGGCATTTCCTCGGGAGCTTCGAGATGCCCGGTTGTATGCTAGTTGGTACGTAAATCTGAAGGGTCGGGATAACCATTCTCATGGTGAGCCTCGGAGGGTTTTCCTTGTGATGCCAAATGGGATACGAGATACCTAGAGGCATGATATGCTCCAGATTCCTGGTGGCCCTAAGTGACTGAATGGCGGAGGCTTTTGTGATGCCAGGGTGGATGCGAATATCCGGAGGGACTCAAACATTGGTCCTCTAGGGGATGAAACCTTTTGAATGATAAAATGGATGATTCTACTATATATGTGTGTGGTCAGGATTGGAAGCACTCACATGAAAATGATATGTAGAGAAACAAGTCAATCACAAATTGAGAAATTTCAATTTCATTTGCAAAATTTGTTGTAATGCATATCACACAGAAATTGCAAATAACTGATTGGTTTGTTTCATCACAAGATTAATTGTGTAACATATGTATATAATATATTTATGTCATTTTAATTTAAATGGTCTATTTCAAAACAATGCGATTAATACGTGTAATCTAGAAACGTGGCAATTGACTGACTGCTTCATTTTTTATTTTTTATTTATTTTGGTCTGGACTACTTTATTGGTCACGTATATTTTCTGGGGAAAAGGATCTCATAAAAATAAGTTATACCATTCCAAGTCGATCGAAATAAGGGAAATTCTGCACAAATGAATATTAGGGACAAATTATTTTTACACAGCATGTGCAAAAACTATTGTATAAATCTATTTTGGAAAGCTGATGAACGTTTCTGAATTACATGTATAAGTCACATTGTTTTGTAATATACCACTTCTATTAAAATTGACATAAAATGTCATCTACATTTGTTACACGATTGATATCATGGTGAAACAAAAAAAATCACATATTCACGTTATCTGTATTACAACCAATTTTCATGAAAAATTTAAAAATTCTCAATTCATAATTGGTTTTCTTCTCCATAGAGCATTGTCGCGTGTGCTTCTGATGCATAAAATACATTCATGAAACTATCACATCTTGTCCGACAAAGACAGACTTTGACACAATCTTTATATACACATATAACCACAAAAAAAAAACACACACACACACACACACACACACACACACACACATTTTTGACATGAAGAAGTGAAAATCATTAAATTCTGCAATCTGTAACCGGGGTAGTTGACCTTTTCACTTTATTACTACTCGTGGCCCACATGCCACCGTTACTTCCAATGACAACGGTGATTATTACATTAGCATTGTTCATCATTAAAGAGTTAAATAATGTTGATATCGGAGCAATATGTGCTACTTCGATGAAGACATCAGCCATGGTCACAATTATTTGTTATTTATTTGTAACTAGTTGTGTAGAAGCTCAAGTAATCAAGACATATGTTGAGATCAATAACAATTTGCCAGCTGAAACTACTATAAAAGTTCATTGCAAATCCAGAGATGACAATCTCGGAGTCCGTCATATAACGCAATTCTGGGGATTCTCATTCACGCCCAATTTCTTCGGAGGGACCTTGTTCTTTTGCAGCTTTAAATGGCCAGGTCAATTTGAGTGGTTTGATATATATAACCAAACTAGGGACTGGCTTGATTGCAATGACTGCATTTGGATGATCTCACTTGAAGGTCCTTGTTTGCTCACTAACTCCGGAGACTTTGATGTTTGTTATTCATGGAATCCTTCAACACAATTAATCAGGCAACCTCTTATATAAATGTCTGATGGAGAAAGACGATATGAACTCATGCTTCAAGAGTTAATTGAAGAATATGTCTTTCTTCTATGTTGGAATTCAAGTCGGCGGAAAAAAACTTACCTTTATCTTATGCGCAAACAACAATTAACCCCGGAACGATCGATGAATTGTGGATGAATCAAGAACAAAATTACCTTACATTGGTTTGAATACAATCATGAGGAAAGCACCCGATTTCCACGGCGTAAATGCAAATTGTTCTCGTAAAGGATAAATGGAACGTTTCTTTTTCTTTCATGGAAAGGGGACAAGAAAAGGAAAACTTTCTTTTCTAAACATACGTTCTACCAAAACGTACCAATGGTTATCTTCTAGAGTCTTTTATATGACTCCATCACACTCTTTCAAATGGTGTTTTTCCATCATAGCATATCAAGACGAACCGGTGCATTCTCATCGCACCCCATCATGAACGTACTAATTAAGTATTACATCTCTCACTCAGACATGATGGGCTTGATAGCGCTATATCAAGAATATAAGGTGTTCAACATTCATTAACTTTACAAAACATAGCAAGTAAGCTGTGTGACCAATGAGTACACTTGCAATTAGGAGCTCAAATTATACACCTGTTAGGGATGACATAATGGCTACAACCCCAAAAAGAAATAAACAATTGATGTCTCATAGTGCCCCAGACATATTTTGTTACATCAGTCCAAGTATACCTATCTTTTAAAAGCTATACTTGACTATTCTCAAAAACACAATGTACTTACAATTATATCCGCAATCACATAAGGCAATATAATTGGTCGACCAGTAAATACATGTGATAGATGTAAAACAACAATAGTTTTCCTTCACACTCATGTCTCTCCATTTTAGAACAACTGCTTTCCTAAACACATCCCATAGAGCCATATCTATTCATGATCGCCGGTAAAATGCTAAAGTAACAATATTGATCTTTCACTTTGAGAACATAATCAGAAGTAACATAAGGCACAAAATGAGGTAATTTTTAAATTACCTCAAGGGCTCACATGATGAGTAAATAGGGATAATTTTACTCACCTTCCCTTATTCGTCGTACAATGCACATGTAGTATGAATTACAGGATATAGTGGATTTCTCTTTCTATAAGGATGTGTGTCATTTATTAAATATAACCACTGTAAAGATTTTAGTCTAAACATAGTCACCTGTTTCTCACGTACTCATGTTTAGCCCGAGTGCTATATCAACTCGCTTTATATAATGCCCAATTAAGTACTTGCATTTGGCATCTTACAAGCATACAAGATTGTGAAACTATCATGTTTGGTCTTATTATAAACAAATCACAGATCTCATCTTGACTCTAATCAAGGGGACATATTTTATGTACCAAACTTGCTCTTCAACATTTATTTATATATAATGTCTCATGTCAACGTGCTAACTATAGCACTTGAGGCGATTGCTTGTATGAGTGAGCCAATTATTGTTTACTGACATACTTTCCAATAATATATGTGTGCTCGTGCTAGTCTCATAATGGATTTGTAGTTATTGGTAAAACATTAAGTCATTAATAAATAAATAAGTACAGTGCATATGTCCACATATACATAAACCAATGATCCTCTACAATAACACATATCACATTTTACGAAATCCTAGTGATATCTTATGGGTCAAGAATATGTCTCTAGGAATAACCTCTGTAAATAGATCAACAACCGTTTTATTGGTTTGAATGTATTGTAGGATCACTTCTTTATGCGCTATTATATCTCTTATAAAGTTGTTCTTGTTGACACCTAAATTTCATTTTTTAATTAATTAGTTTCTTTATTTATATATTTTGCTTTTTTTGGATAAATAGATAATAAAAACAGAAAAAGCAAAAAAATAAAAGTAAAAGCAAAAGCAGCCCAATTTCTCTCCCTCTTTTCCCCCTCCGCATGGGCCCCTATGGCCCTTCCTCCTCCTCTAGCCTAGCCCTCTTTGGTCATCTCTTTTCCTCCATCTGCCTTTGTAGCGCACGTGCAGAGGGAGCAACACTAGATGAGCGAATGGACGGCGACACACATGGGGGGCAGCTGGCGGACAGGTGGCGGATGGGACACGATTTGGTCGGCGGAGGCCGTTCAGCTTGCAAAGATTGGTAGTCGAAGCTCCGTCAACTGCTCGCCCCCTCCCTATAAATAGGCTTCTCTCGACGATGGCGAAGAGCACAGCAAGCTCCGAGATCTTCCTACTAAGAGACTTCGGGGGAGGAATCGAAGAGCGTCACGCCCCGATCCTTGAGCACGCACACATCCTTTTACTTGGTCGATTTTAGAATGCGATATCTCAGGAATATGTATCGCCGACCCCTTTCATTTATTAAGCACATGCGGAAGCAATTATAAATCCCCAGACAATAAAACAATGGGATAGAAAAGCAGGCTATATTTTTCATATTGAAATCTACAACCAAACTTTTTAACATGGCATTAGGCAAAGTACTTCACAAACTATTCACAAAACTTCGAAGTCTCACTCTATCTACACATATACAAAGGCTTTACAAAGAGATGGGATCTCAATCCTCATCTGGGTCATACTCAGGGTCATCCTGATCCTCCTCTGACTCCTCTTCACTCACATCATTCTCTTCCAAATCATCATCCTCTTCTTCAGTTTCGTCCTCAGCTTCAGACGCCGGCTCATCTTCAAGCATCTCCTCAGCTGCTCCCCAGTCTTCGTCCTCTTCTAGTCCTCCTACCTCTTGCTGTGGCATCTCACCGTTACCTTCATGTCCATTGTCCTCCTCAGTCGAATATACAGGAGCACTAGTCTCGGCCTCCTGTTGTGGGTCCCTCGCGTCCATCACCGATCCATCCACTCGATCGGCTGTTCCCTCTCCAAATGCCCTTTCCATCACGTCAAAAGGCACATCCTCTTCCGGAATAGGACCTTCTCTCTGCGTCCATCATGGTAATCACGGTACCAAGACCAATACTTGTGGGGCCTCTGATCTTCCTCTCCCACATTAACACAAATAGTCGACTGAACCAATACGTACACTAATCCTTCCGAATGAGGGTGGACATGGAAATGGGTCTCAAACTCATAAATATGCTCGGGGATACGATAGTGCATACGAGGACGAGGAGGTGGAGGTCCTGCCATTCTAAGGGCCTGAAATGATATCCCACAACCGGGATGAGACTACGTCTCAGCGAGTTCTACCCCACTAAGACTCAATTAGGGAACCAATACACCACATGGTCACCTAAGCACAGCACGAGTCAGAGGACTTACCTTGTTCTCAGATCCCACCTGCATGTTAGCATAGTTCAAATAGACACCCAAGCAATCACATCACAGATCGAAGCATCGATCAAATCGACCTAGTCGATTACATATCAACAAGACCATTCACGGTCATTTCCATCCAATCAATCAATTCACAGCATCATATCAAAACAATGATCAATCGACCTAGTCAATTACATGACATCACTACCCATGCTTGGTCTGCATATTCAATACTATCTATAAAGTCCTATCAAATCAGGACTGCTCACCCAAAGCTGGCATATCGCCCGAAGGCCGATATAGTATACCGGTATACTGCTCACCCAAAGCTGACATATCGCCTGAAGGCCGATATAGTATATCGATATACTGCTCACCCAAAGCTGACATATCGCCCGAAGGCCGATATAGTATACCATATGCTCACCCAAAGCTGAAAATATATTGCTCGCCCAAAGCTGATAATAAGGTATATTGCTCACCCAAAGCTGACATATCGCCCGTAGGTCGATATAGTATACCGGTATACTGTTCACCCAAAGCTGACATATCGCCCGAAGGCTGATATAGTATACCATCTCCATCGTCCAATATTCCCATTATCTTTATCATACACGATGAAATAGTCGTGTGGATACACGATCAGCCTTCGCCAAAATATTAAAATTTCATTTTTCATAATTCCCACCATTCTCTATAGCCCACCAAAACACTTTTGGTGCCTTTCAACCGACAACCAGTTATTTTCCAATTAATAATCAAAGATTATTCCATTAAGGGACAATTCTCAATTTCACAAATAATTCAATTCAGCACAAAATAAAGCTCAATTAAATAAACGAACTGTGCCATGACAATTAGCACGAAATTTTGGTCACTCGCTATCTCAGTCTTAATTTCCGAAAATAAATAAATAACTAATTAATTTCGAAAATTAATTAATAAATATTAAAAATTCAATTTATCTTAAAATAAAGCCCAATTAAATAAACGGACTTCACCACAGTCATCAGCATAATATTCCGATCACGGGTCATCCGGTTGAATTTTCGGAAAATAATTAATTAAATAATTAATTTCGAAAATTAAATAATTAATATAAAAAATTCGATTTAGCTCAATTTAAAGCCCAATTAAATAAACGACTTCACCGTCGTCATCAGCATAATATTCCGGTCGCTAGCCATCCCAATTGAATTTTTGTAAAATAAATAATTTATCTATTTAATTTCGAAAAAAATATTTAAATGCCAAAAATTCCACTTAGGCCCGAATCACCAAATTGAAGCCCAATTAGGGATCCAAAAATTCTCGAACTACCTTCAATAATTAGTAGACCACGTTTACTTGCTAATTGCACAATCAATTTATTAAATTCGCATCACAATTAACTAATAAATACTAATCAATACTAATCTAACAACCTAAACCTAATTAATCAAAACTAAACAACCCTTAAGCGTAATTAGTCCACTAAGCAAGGATTAGTGAGATTACTCACCAAATCGTGCGCAAATCGGATCAATCCGATGGGGGCGACGCGAGGAACAACAAACTCCAAAGCGGGCCTCGGGTTCGGGGCCCGGAAATGGCCCGAAATCAACCACGAACCGGCTGGAAACCCACACAACGGGGTTGCTAGTTCGCTGCAAAACAAAGAGAAATAGAGAGGGATGGGGGCGGCAAGAGGTCGGGAAAGATGGGCGGAGCTCCGCGAAGGCTGCACAGTGGCCGATCAGAGCTAGGCGACTGTCCGGCGGTGGCTGAACAGAGGCCGAACAGAAGTTGCAGGGTTCGGGATGCAGGGGAAAAGCGGCACATGCGGCCAGGCGGAGCATGCGGCGTCGCACGGGCGGCGGTGCGGTAGCTCCGGTGCGAGGGCGAGTGGCTCTGATCTTCAAACGATGGTGGTTGTTGCTTCTGCTTTGCTGTCTTCGCTGGTTCGCACAAACAGGGGAGAATGAGAGAGGAAGGGTGGCAACTCTAGCTGAGGGGGCGGGCGAGAGAGACGGAGGCGAGGCGCGGAGCGGCGGATGGCGCAACACGAGCGGCACGCGGGTGGCAAAGTGCGGGCGGCGACGGTGAGCTTCTTCGATCCCAGGCGTGCTGCCCTTGTTTCTGTCTTCTGTTTTCTGTTCAAACCGTGAGGGGGAGAGAGAGTCGAGGGAGAGAGAAGGAGAGATGAGAGAGAGAAAGAATGAGATAAGAGTTGAAAAGTCAAAAAAAGAAAAAGAGAGAGAAGAAGAAGAAGCAAAATTGAAAACGACAAGGAGGGGAGTCGGTGGAAGTTCTCGCACGTGGGGAAAGAGAGAGAGAGAGAGAGAGAGAGAGAGAGAGAGAGAGAAAAAGAAAGAAAGAAAAGGAAAAGGGGAGGAAGAAAAAGGGGAGGAAGAAAAAGGTACTTGGATGCTTGGCCAAAAAGGGAAAGAATTGGGAAGAAAATTTTTAAAGAAAAGAATTTCCTCAATTAAGAAATTCTTATCCCAAATTCTTTTGAATTGGTGCCTAGATAACCAAGGAAGATCCAAATTAGAGCACTTGGTCTACCTTGACATTTTGCATCCAATTTCGCTTTTTGAATTTCTCTCAATTGACTCTCGCAAAATCAATTGATATTTCCATTATCAAATTGATTATTTTCTTTATCCAAGATCCCCTACTCCTCAATCTCACCATAAAAATTAATCTCCGGCTTCAACTGAACGAAAACGGCTCTAACCTGACTTTTTTCCAAAAAGTCTCTGCTGTTAGAAAAATCTTCTGAGACTGAGTCGTGGATCCTAGAATTTATTGTGACATGACAGAACCTTCAATTTCTAAAATCGGACTCGAATCGACGGTTAATTTCCATTTGGCGCGTTTTTAGCGTAACCTAGACTACTGGGTGGTTTTCAGAACTTTTTAAGGCAAATAACCCGTGGTCGATTTTCTTCGAACCACTATGAACCCATTCGACTCAACGACGATTCTCGATTATCGTGAAAATCTCGAAGATTCAATTACGGACATAGGGTACCAAAGCGACAGTAAAATCAAATTAGTGTCGGTCGACGAGAATTTTCCAATTTAGTAGAGTCACCCACGATCGGTCATACATCTCAGTCGAACAGACCTATCTCTGATCTTAAATCGATTTTTAATTGTGCCGCAATGGCCTCTAAAGATGAACACGGTCGAGAAGTCGACTCTTGATCAAACTCTCAAGTTTATTGCCTTATATTTTCTTAATTACTTACCCAGACAGTCTAGTTATCTCAAGAGTGATCGGCTCTGAGAATAGCCCTATAAACGCATCAACGAAATGCTCGATTAATTTAGTAGAAAACAGATTGAGAAATTTAGGATGTCACAAAGAGTAAGCGAAAGAGAAGTCGAGTCGTGAGCTCAACCGACCTCCCATTGAGAGGCTTTGGGGGAGGTCGGTGGCAAGCGAGTCCAAAGAGGTCAGATCTAGCCGATGGAGGCTAGGATCTGGCCAGAGTGAGAGAGAAGCGAAGTCGGAGGAGGCACAGGGGTTCTGGATTCGCGAAGAGGGGCGAAAGAAGAGGTCCCACCCCCCGACGCCACTGTTGTGCCAAATCCTGCCGTGCCGTCGTCTCGCTGTCATCGTAGCTGAGCACCAGGCCATCGTCTCGAGTCTCGCCATCGTTGCCCTATCGTCCTAGCTATCCCTACAGCCACTGCCACTGCTGGACCAGGTAGAAATCCCTCTGTCTCCGTCGACCTAGCTGCTGCCGTTGCTTCGTCATTGTCATTCGACCTTCCGTGAAACCCTTAGCCTCAATCGAGGACTCCTTACGCTACCGTCGTTGTTGTCGTCGCCGCAGCGCCTCACCCTTCCCCTCTCCGGCGCTGCAAATTGGTTCTCGATTTTCCAGGTCGTGGCCTCGAGTCATCAGATTGGACCCAGGTCACGAGCCGAGTTGGGATTTCGCAATTTCAGGGGCGGCAGGAGCCGAGTCGCAAGGTCGGGTTGAATCCGGGTAAGGATCCGCTAGGAACCCGGGTCTTCGGGCAAGGCCAGGTGTCCCCAAACGCCCGGCCCGTCTGCGTTTTGGGTTGACCCGGGTTAGACCCAACCCGGATCGGCCAAGTCGGCTTTTATATTATTTTATATAATATTTTAATAAGAAAATCAAAAAAATAATTTTTTTGAAAAATATTGAAAAAATATTTTATTTTCCAAAAAATAAAAAAATATGTATTTTCGAAAAAATAAAAAATCCATATTTTCCAAAAAATGCCAAAAATCCAAAAAAAGCCAAAAAATTCATAAAAAGCCAGAAAATTCAGAAAAAGCCAAAAAGACTTGTATTTTTCCAAAAATACCGAAAAATCCATAAGAAATCCCTTTTATGTCTAAAAAATTAGAAAAAAACTCAAAAAAATTTCCTCCCAAAAATGCATGGGAAATCCCTCAAACATCCAAAAAACATCAGGGTTTAAACAAGATTAGGTATCGAAAGGGTAGTAGTGATTAATTAGTGTAATCAAGTCCCTGATCCTAATTTCTCTAGTGACGCAGGAGTGAGTATTTCTCTCAATACTTTGCTTAGGTTTCTAATCAACCCACCCTAAATCGATTAGTGGTGACTCCATTTTAAAAATTGATTTACAAGTTAAAAACTTAGACCATTAAGTCGTGAATTGGTGGACTTGGGAGAGTCCGGGTATAACTAATTTCAGCCGAGCCATTAGCCTCCTTAGGCACCCGTACCCAATTCCGGGCGCTGAAAAAAAAGAGGTCGCGATAGCTTGGCGACTCCTGGCGACTCCACTGGGGACAATTTTTTAGGACTTAGGCCATTTTATCTTGTTTAAACCCTTTACTGACTTGTTTTTGTTTTTTCTTTATGCAGGTTAATAGCTTAGAAGTTTATCTTAATTTTCGTTAAAATGAAATGTCTTGTGATTATAAATTGCTATGCATGCTTTACTGTTTTAACACTACACATGATACACACAACCCGACCGCTGGACCTAGGCCGCCTTAGGATTTCTAGGATGGTGTTAAGAAAGATATGACCTCGAACGCAAGATTGCGATGTAGAGGTTGCCTTTCTTTTCCCCGAATTTCTTAGCCGAGGTTAAGGGGGTATGCTACTAATGCGAGACTGAGACGGGCGGATATCCTTTTAATTTCATCAAGCCTTCTAAGTTAGAAATCGAGCCGCACGTCCCATCTGTATGTCATTGTGTTTGCTCTTTTATTTAAAAGCAAAATGATTTATTTACTTTTACTCAGTCTTTTTATTTGGCCCATGGCAATTTAGGATTTGCGATGGGGAAGGACGATATCCAGTTCATTCCTGCTCCCAAGGCAGAGCTCTTCAGATGGTGGGGTCAATTGGACCAGTATGTTCAAGCGCATAAAAGCCAAAGTCAGTCACCTCCTATCGTTGATTCAAATAACTTTTCGTCCCGAAGTCATATAGGCCATGGCACATTTTTGGTGCTCGAAGACAACTACTTTTATATTTGGTGGGTTTGAGCTAACCCCAACTCTGGAAGAATACAACATCATCACTGGAATGCCTCTCGAGAAAAAGCTTGTTAGGCCATCAACAGGCATTATCCCGTTGGGTGGGTTAGCACGACTTTTAGGAATTGAAATCCACGTTATGAGGAAAATTCTTGAAAAAGAACCATAATACCTGCCCACTAGAATTCATGAATGCTTGTTTTCAAAATCAGCCTATGACTCAAAAAAGCGAGATTTTCCTCCTGGCCTTTTTTGGGTTCATCAAATGTGATAAGTCCTAAGATGGCATGGATAGTTGATCAGATCTCAATGGGGCAAAATTATGTCAACATGATTTTAATTGAAACATGTTTGTCCTTTAATTATTTTAAAGAAAACACGGAAAAAATCATGCGGGTCTCTCCGGAAATTTTACAAGTCTGGTTCTTTTCTCACCTAAGTGAATTCCGAGGCTTCATGTGATCGTTTGACATGAATGATTTCGAAAATCCATTACAAAAATTTATGGTTGTAGGACCATACATTCCCAATCAAAGCTGTTTAAATTGGATAAACTTCCTAAGAGACCTGGCTCCTGAGGCATTCCAATGGTGTGCTGGTTGGTTCTATGAAAAGAGAGCTCGCTTTACTTTCAAGCGCCGCTATCCAATTCTATTACTCAACCTCACCGATGCCATTTCCTATTTCCCATATAGGGTGGCACGACAGTATGGAGCCCTTCAAGAGATCTCACCATCTTTCAAGAAGAGGGTCCCTCCACTCCTTTTCACCCATCAAAGTTTTGAATACACGTTCGAGGTTGACATTATCGAGGAAGCATGGAACAAGTGCCATCGTAAAAGGATCGTGGTACCTGAATGGCTTGAGGGAGAAGAAAAAGCCCACCACGCCTCCATGTCCTACATCCACAACCATCGTATCTCGATAAAATGGAAGCCGTCAGTCCCTCACTCAATCAGCGAGAGTAGCCAACACGAGCAAGCAGAGCTCATGGAGAGGGATTTGGGAATGGACTGGATACACACCTCAGAGCCATTTCAAGGAAGTAGGCATCCTCGTAAGAACAAGGCTCCTTGTTGCATATAAAATGGCAATCATGTGCCCCTTAGTATTAATATCGTGAAAGTTTTGTCCCATTGTTTAGGGACATTTTGTTTAATATCTAGTACTTCATTCTGTCATTTCAATTTCAAGTTTTAGATGTCAGAAGTCTGCAATCTATAAAATCCTCTTTTGATAAATAAAAAAGTAGTTAAACCATTACCATGGGTCAATCTTTGTTTGCTTTCATGCTCATTCGTTGTTTTCACGACGACAGGTAATTAAGAATCATCGACTATCAGCCACCCGCGAATGGCCTCACATAATAGGGCTTGATCAGAATGATGTACAAAATCGCATCGCCAACATTGAAGATGGCGTGGGACAGATGTCCATTGTCCTTTGACAACTCTCGAGACAAATGCAATCTACTCAAGCTGAGCCCAACTCCGTAGCTGCTTTAAGCACCGTCATGACACCCGCGAATTTACCAGAGAATAGCCAACACCATAGATAATTTGAAAATATCATGAAAAAGTTAAATGAGTTACAGGGGCAGAATTCCATGGATCTGTCCAATTATGTCGGCATTGAGATACCTGAATGCGAAAGGTATGTTGATACCTCCCACTCGGAGACCTACTTGCAAGCCTACTTGGTCCAAAGGATGATTCAATCGTATCAATCGAGCTTGACTGGCCCTGCCTTGCAATGGTACATTGTTAGGAAGATTAGTCCCCTTAAAACCTGGAGGGAACTAATTCATGTTTTTTCACCAAGAGCATACTATTTACATCACCCCTGACATCACCTTACCCTACGAAGAACCGATGATCACGGAGCACGAGGAGCCATTAATTGCTGAGATAGGAGAAGAATATGTCAATGAAGCCTTGCATGATAAATGGGCAGCTGAGCAATATCCTGTTACTGAAAAATTTCCCACTAAGAAAGGCAAGGAGCCATTATACGAGATCATGGGCTCAGAGCCTGTTCAAGAGTGGGGCACAACTAGACAACTCCGCAAGCTTACTCCAAGAGCTAGGGTCCAAAGATTACCAACCCCTATCAACCTGGAAAGTGAATTAGACAGTGAAACTCAAAGGAAAGTGAAAATGTCTCTCACTTCCCTTGACAGAATTGAGCTGGCAAAACGAAGAGCCTTACTCAAAAGGTCTGGACCAGAAGCCAAGAAAAGAAAGCCTAAGTAGATCAATATAGCATCTGCCGATGAGCCGCCGCACCAAAGCTTCGAGCATCCCCAAAAATATAGCTTTGAAGGCTACCATTCTCTAGAGTACAACCCTGAAGACTTCTCGGCCCTAGAATACAATCTCAAGGACTTCCAACATTATTTCGACAATGAAACTGACGATTCATTGTATAATTGTTTCCTACTCTCACCTGGGGATGAAGGCCTGTTAGAAGAGGAAGCATACGGCTTTATCCGCTATGATCCTAACGAAGTACTAAGCTCATCCTCTGAGCATGAGGATAGCTTCAATACTTCATCCTCATTCGAAAATTTTGACCAAGAAGAAAGCAATGGAGTAATCTCAGTAGAGTCCAACTTTCCTAAAATAGAAAAATTCACCACTACACCGAATATACAATGGGAAAACCAGTGGCCTGACCAGGATACATCAAGCCCGTCTTGCGTTCATAGGATCATGACCCCTAGAGAAATGTGGATACCTAATCTCCGTGAGTATAATGGCTTAACTTGCCCCGTGGCTCATTTGCAATATCTCCACACTGAAATGAGTCGGTACTATAGCCTGATGTCATTCACAACTCAGGCCTTTCAAGAAAGTCTTATGGGGTCTGTATTACAATTGTTCATCACCGTAGATATCTATCTCATGACAGATTGGAATGAGTTGTCTTCTGCATTCCTGCTTTAGTATCAAAGCCAGATTGGGACTGAAGTGCCTTGTCAGAACTTGGTTCACTTCAGAAGAAGACTAATGGAGGATTTCCGAGCGTATGCAAGGAGGTGGGAAGCTTTTATGATGCAAACTTATCCTCAACTGGCTGAAGAAGAAATGATAAAGCTGCTCATAAGGGCTTTACCTCATAAGCATCATTGTTGGTTGCATGGGTTGCACTTCCATAGCTTCAATGAAGTGGTCCTCTCATGTGAATACTTCGAGTCTACTAGAGGTGAGGAACTCAAAGGCACTTGATTTCAGAACCAACACTATCAAAACACTCATTTACATAGGAGTTTTCATGGGTTTTACTTGTTTTTATAATTTCATGTTTCTTATCTTGTCTAGTGTGCTACTATTGTATTTTCCAAGTACTCTATTTTACAGTTCTAATATTTTGTTTTAAGAGAATAAGGTGGTACTCCAAACCAGCCCAATGATGTTATCCAACCATGAAAAGAAAAATATAAAATATAAAATATTTCATCATGCTTTTTCTCATGCAAGGAGAATACTGAGGGCTGGGCTTCCTTATGTTTTTTCTCTCCCAAAGACGTATTTTGAAAATAAAAAATATTTCATCACCCAAAAACTTTTGTCAAAACAAGATGATAAATTTAAGCACGTTTGTCTTTCTAACCCTCTCACTTTATGTTTCAGAACATCATCCCTTTTGATTTAGTGTAACAAAAGGTATTTGAAACTAGCACATTGTGTAAATAGACCAAACTCGAGAACACATTTTCAAGAAAGCAAGGGCAAATAGAAAGGAGCATCCCGTTTCAAAAAATGGTAAGTCTTATTCCCTTAACATAATATCGAGAATGACAACCCCTTTCTTCCATTTACAGGATACAAAAGATGAAACATAATAGGTACAAGCATACAGTTGAAATCGAAGCATCCATGACATGCCTCCCTCCTACCCAGCTCCATCTTGAGCCAAAGGACTATCTTGTCGCATGACACACCCACATAGCTAGATGTTATAGTTTCAACTTCGACGAGCCCAGAAGCATAAGGAAGAAGTTCCTTCTCTTCCTTTAAAATGAATACTGTCAACAGGGAAAAAATCCAGACAGTAAAGCCAATCTATAGCCCCACACCTTAGACAATGACTTTGGAATCTAGAAGCTTCACTCTAGATGCTTCACTCTAGATGCATATTCTTCCAAGGAGTAATTGCCATCAGAAAGCTTGAGATTTTTTTTATCTCAGATTCCATAGAAGCTTGAGGTACATGACTTTTGCCTAATAATGCTATAGTTAAAGACATAATGAGAAATTCCACAAAAGGAAGGCGTTGAAGATGAATCAACAACTAGCAATCATGCATACATGGTCACAAATGAGGAGGGCCAATCAAAAGAGACATTGAACTATGTCAAAAACAAAAGGCTGTCATTGACATTCAAATATCTTATAGGAGTCAGCAAATATAAACTCTCGGGAAGAGTAATTTGGTATCGTTTCCAATACTCCTAGTATTTGAACTCACTTTTGACATATTTTCTCCTATTGATAGGAAGCATAGGATTAAAAAAAACAAGCTTAACGGTTAAATTGGGCAAATCAAGTGATCCATATCAATTTACCTAACTTGGTATAAAAGAACATGTCATCCAGGAGCCGGTTCGGTTAAATAAAAAAGGCAGCGCCTTACGGACACCGTCGGCACCTCTAGCCGAGTGGTACCCAGGAAGAAGCAAAAAGGTCCAAAGTCGGGGGTTCGAATCCCCGACGCGGTAGTTAGCTGCTTGGTAGAAAAAATTAAAAAAAAATTGCTTCTCTTGTGCCTGCAAATTACGAGAAAGTAGGTGACCTAACAAAGCAAAAGACATAGGACTTTGTATCCCATTCGCACTTCAGGTCCATCCAATCATCTGCAAACCAATGAAGGGTAATGTTGTATCGCTCCCAGTTGTTTAAATTCCTGAGAAATATCGTGACTGACACGTTCTTTCCTATCTTTTGTAGGATCACCCGACTGTCAAAAACAAAGATAACAAATCAATGAGAGGCATGACAAACTCTCCCAAGCAAAATGGCGTCTCAAGTATCACCAAAGCAATGACATAGATCCTTCAGGCCTCAATTCACCTTTAATTTTGGCCCTATTGATTGATCCATTTTCATCTTCTCTTCTGCAGGGCCAAAAACAGAGATGCCTGATCAGATCCCCAACCCCGGCTGATCCTTCACGTGTCATGTCCTTAATCAATAGGGACAACTATCGACACCCATTTGCGAATAACCCTTTTGATGTTCAAAGTCTAACATATTTGGAAACACCATTATGTTAACTCCTAAAGTTGTCAATAGGGTCTTTTTTGAGTCAAAACCATTCACTTGTTTTGAAGAGTTCAAACTTCATCATAATCAAAACGTTGCATGTCGTTTCCAGCTGAATTATGCATGATGATTTTGTCTGTCTAAGTCATTGATTCCACTGATGATTATTAGGATAGACAACTAAGTGAAGAATACAAGATTGATTGAGCATGCTGGATGAGGTACGTGAGAATGATGAAAGACAAGCCATATCCTACACATAGTCCCCCATCTATACACTTGTGAGATAAGTGCAGAAGATTCCATAACTGCAGGATAAAGAGTTTTCTCGCGAATGGTACGATAACCAAAATAGTGAGAGGCATTTCATTGCTCACCCATTTGAGCCCCATACACTAGTGAAGCTTCTCTCATATCCTCGTCAAGAACTACCCCACACTGGGGCAGATCGGAGGCGAAGCAACATCACAAAGTGAGAAGAGAGATAGAAATTTTCTTGCTCACACTTGCATCAATCTTTAGGTGTCCTTATTGCATATGAACACTCACGTTAATTTAAGTGCCCTAGAATGATGAAGAACAATTCTTTCTTTATGCACTTGTATTCATTGTACAACCCAATTGAGTCTGTAATTTTACCCTCACATTGAGACAAAGCAGAAGTCATTGCCATAGCCTAGAGCACTGGCTAAAGGTGAAAACTCAAGAGTCAAAATAAAGTTGCTTCGATTGAACTTGCCTAGATCACTTCCTCAAGCAGCAAAAATGAAAAAAACTAGGGGCATAAAAAAGTAGTGTACTTGATAAAAGCAAATTCAATGCCCATGAATGAAGAACTGGAATAAAAATAGGGGCATGAATAAAAGCATTGTGCCTGGTAAAAGCAAGGCCAATGCCCCCAAGTCAAAAATGCAGCCAAGGAAAAGTTGCTGTTGTGGTCCATAGAACCTCCATCGACAAGAAAGACTAGTGACAAATGCCAAGACAGTCACCAACTTTTACCCTCTTACATGTGAGCCAAGTCTACGTTACATCCCCATTGTAAAAGTCTCTTCAAACTAGGGGCACTTCAATTAATGTAGGATTTCATATGTGCATAAGCATCGCTCGAAGAAGTACGAGCAAGATTACTCTATCTCTTTTCGCAGGGTTCTTGACTTGTAACCCGAAGATGATTGTGCAACATTTTCGTCCATCGGCTTCCATCTTGATGGTCCCCTTTGATGAGCCACTAATCAAGTCTTCATTGCAATTTCAACAAAGACCTCTCACATTGGTAAAGTCGTACCACTTGCGAGAATACTCAGACCCCTGCTGACATGATGACAGTGAGAATTATGGTCCTTATAAATCCTGCATCAATGGTCAGGATAGTCTTTTCCATGAGAGAGAGTGGAAAGTCCCTTCAGACTGAAAGTCCCTCATCTGGCATGCTCAAGACATCTACATTTGAAATGAAGGTTGTCTTTCAAATTTTCCCTAGTGAAATTTGGATGATGCAAAAACTGACAAAATTGTCATGCATGAATCCCATTTAAACTCATGAATTTACAGCATATACAATCATGTGTGCATAATGTGCAAATAGCAGACATACTCTCAGAGATCCGAGATATTGCCAGGTAAGCATATCCCTATCTCCATTTGTCTTAAAGTACCTACCACTGTCCAAGTACTCTCTTCTTGACACTCGACTTATTCGAGTCCTCCTTTGAGTTTGGATGCTTGTGACTATCCAAGTATCCTCTTGTCTTCGAGTACCGGCCATTGTTCGGATAGCCCCTTTCCATGACACTCAACCTGCCCGAGTTGTCCCTAAATAATATTAGTAGCTGTTCAAGCACTCCACTACGTTGTGCACCTGCGGTTACCCAGGTATGCTCTCTTATCATCAGAACACATGGACCTGTCTAAGTGGTCCCAGGTCGTATCATTAAATACTTGTGTTCATCCAAGTATTCCAGTACTTTGTACACCTACGTCTACCCAGGTGTTCCACCCCTTTTAAGTGCCTACGGCCATCCAGGTCAATCTCGTGCTACATTTAAATTTATGCTATCGGGAGATGAGAGACCTTTATGAATATGTGAGGTACATCCTCAATATCCCCTTTACTAGGATGTGAGAGACCTTCATGTATATGCAATGCATGTCTTCGATATTCCCAATTACCAGGAGGTGAGAGACCTTCACGGATATGCGAGGCACGTCCTTGATATTCCCAATTACCGGGAGGTGAGAGACCTTCACGAATATCCCAGGTACATCCTCGATATTCACCATACTAGGAGGTGAGAGACCTTCACAAATATGCGAGGCATGTCCTCGATATTCCCCATTGCCAGAAGGTGGGAGACCTTCACAAATATCCAAGGTACGTCTTCGATATTCCCACTACTTTGAGGTGAGAGACCTTCACGAATATTCAAGGTACGTGCTTGATATTCTCTTTTTATCATGAGGTGGGAAACCTTCACAAATATGCGAGATACGTCCTCGATATTCCTTTTTTACCAGGAGGTGAGAGACCTTCACGAATATCCAAGTTACGCCATCGATAATCCCTTTTTACCAGGAGGTGGGAGACCTTTACAAATATCCAAGCTACGTTTTCAATATTCCCATTAGCAAGAAATGAGACGCCTTCATGAATACCCAAGGTATGTCCTCGATATTTCCAATTATCAGGTACCCCTTTGATGCTTATGAACATCTAAGTATCCTTCAAGAATTCGTACTTGTGATCATCCAAGTACCTCTCCAATGCTTATGATTAGTCAAATGCCCTTTTGACACCTGCAAAGGCCTAAAAATCCTTCAAGTTAGTACTTGTGAATATCCAAGTACTCTTTGATATGCATGTTAATGTCCAAGTATCTTCCAGTATTGATGCCCTAAGAAAGGTCGGTGCATCCTCCCGAGAAAGGTCGGGTTCCTACCGGTGTCTTTGACGAAAGTCAGACACCTCAACAAATATGATGCCTCTAGAAAGGTCGGCGCATCTCCCGAGAAAGGTCGGGTTCCAACTAGTGTCTTCGACAAAAGTCAGACACCCCACAAATCGATGCCCTGAGAAAGGTTGGCGCATCCTCCCGCGAAAGGTCGGGTTCCTACCAGTGTCTTTGATAGAAGTCAGACACCCCAACAAATATGATGCCCTAGGAAAGGTCGGCGCATCTCCTGAGAAAGGTCGAGTATCAACTGGTGTCCTCGATACAGATCAAGCACCCACAAATAGATGCCCTGAGAAAGGTCGGTGCATCTCCTGTCACGGCGACTGAAGAAAGGTTCGGGTTCAAGACAAACCACTTACTACTCTGATAGGTAATCGAAGAATGGTTCGAGCCCTGGAAAAGCATTTTACCGTCACGGCGATCGAAGAAATGTTCAGGTCCGAGGCAAATCACTTATTGCTCTAACAGGCAACCGAAGAATGGTTCGGGTCCTGGAAAGGCAATTTCCCGTCAAGGCGACCGAAGAAAAGTTCGGATCCTAGACAAATTATTAATTGTTTTAACAGACAACCGAAGAATGGTTCGAGTCCTGAAAAAGCAACCTTCTCATATTACCAGGTAAGATGACGCCTTGATAC
Organism: Eucalyptus paniculata subsp. matutina; assembly: GCA_017140255.1. Taxonomy (NCBI): domain Eukaryota; kingdom Viridiplantae; phylum Streptophyta; class Magnoliopsida; order Myrtales; family Myrtaceae; genus Eucalyptus; species Eucalyptus paniculata. The sequence goes on from CM029441.1 coordinate 3,726,939, forward strand.
TTGCCAAACTCGGGGTTCACACCCTATCTCACTCACTCCCGGCAAGTAACTACATGTATCTTCTTATCTGTCTTAGTATATGTAAAGTTATATTGCTCTTTTTCTGCATAGGACACTAGGTCCCAAATGAAATATAATCTGCTACGCGTGCATGGATAAAATTTAGGCATCAGTTTGAATGCAACCTCTATGAACTCACCTTCAACGAGGGGCAGCTGTTGACGCCTAAATTTCATTTTTTAATTAATTAGTTTCTTTATTTATATATTTTGCTTTTTCGGATAAATAGATAATAAAAACATAAAAAGAAAAAAATAGAAAAGTAAAAGCAAAAGCAGCTCAATTTCTCTCCCTCTTTTCCCCCTCCGCATGGGCCTCTATGGCCCATTTTCCTCCTCCTCTAGCCTAGTCCTCTGCGGTCATCTTTTTCCTCCGTATGCCTTTGCAACACATGCGCAAAGGGCACGATGTCGGATGAGCGAAAGGACGGCGATGCTCGTGGGGGGTAACTGGCGGACAGGTGGTGGATGGGACACCAGTTCAGCCGGCGAAGGCCATTCGGCTTGCAAAGATTGGTGGTTGAAGCTCCATCGACCGCTCGCCCCCTCGCCTATAAATAGGCTTCTCCCAACAATGACGAAAAGCACAGCGAGCTCCGAGATCTTCCCACTAAGAGACTTCGGGAGAGGAATCGAAGAGTAAGAGAGAGAGAGAGAAGTCGCGTCGCGAGCTCAGCCGACCTCCCATTAAGAGACTTCGGGGGAGGCTGGCAGCGAGCGAGTCCGAGGAGGTCAGATCTAGCCGATGGAGGCTCAGATCTGGCCGGAGTGAGAGAGAAGCGAAGTTGGAGGAGGCGCAAGGGTTCTGGATTCACGAAGAGGGGCGGAAGAAGAGGTCCCACCCCCCGACGCCGCTGTTATGCCAAATCCCGTCGTGCCGCCGTCTCACTGTCACCGTAACTGAGCCCCGGGCCACTGTCTCGAGTCTCACCGTCATTGCCCAGCTGTCCTCGTTCTCCCTACAGCCACCGCCACTCTTGGACTAGGTAGAAATCCCTCCATCTCCGTCGACCTAGCCGCCACCGCTTCTTCGTCGTTGTCATTGGACCTTCCACAAAACCCCTAGCCTCAATCGAGGACTCGTTATGCTACCGCCGTTGCTGTCGTTGCCGCCATCATCGCCGCAACGCCTCACCCTTCCCCTCTCCGGCGACATGAATCGAGAACCCTAGGTTTCTCGATTTTCCGGGTCATGGCCTCGGGTCATCAGATCGAACCCGGGCCACGAGTCGGGTAGGGATTTCGCAATTTCAAGGGCGGCGGGAGACGGGTCGCGAGGTCTGGTCGCCAGGTCCGGGTAGGGATTCACTGGAACCCGGGTCTTCGGGTCGGCCCAATGTCCTCAAACACCGGCCATGGTGTCGTTTTGTTAAAAAAAAGAAAAAAAAAAGTCAGGCCCACATACGCAGGTTCGTCTGCATTTTGGGCTGAGCCAGGTCGGACCCAACCCGCGGATCCGACCCAGGTCAGCTTTTATATTATTTTATATAATATTTAATAAAAAAAGCAAAAAATAATTTATTTATGAAAAATATAAAAAATATATTTTATTTTCCAAAAAATCAAAAAATATTTTATATTTGAAAAAACATCTATTTTCCGAAAAAAAATCAAAAAATTCCATATTTTCCAAAAAATCCCAAAAATCCCAAAAAAGCCAAAAATTCATTAAAAAAAGCCAAAAAATTCAGAAAAAGCCAAAAAGACTTGTATTGTTCCAACAATACCGAAAAATTGGAAAAACGGTCCCTTTTATGTCTAAAAATTTACAAAAAGACTCAAAAAAAATTTCCTCCCAAAAATGCATGGGATATCCCTCGAACATCCAAAAAACCTCAGGGTTTAAATAATATTAGGTATCGAAATGGCATTAGTGATTAATTAGTGTAATCAAGTCATCGATCCTAATTTCTCTGGTTACACAGGAGTTAGTATTTCTCTCGATACTTCGCTTGGGTTTCTAATTAACCCACCCCAAATCGATTAGTGGCGACTTCATTTTAAAAATTGATTTACAGGTTAAAAACTTAGACCATTAAGTCATGAATTGGTGGACTTGGGAGAGTCCGGGCATAACTAATTTTAGCCGAGCCATTAGCCTCCTTAGGTGCCCATACCTATTTGCGGGCACCGAAAAAAAAGAGGTTGCGATAGTTCTTTATGTCAATGTGTTTTGTCATTCCATGATACTTTGGAACCTTCACATAGGCAATGGCTACTTGACTATCGTAATAAACTATCACTGGTCTAGGAGCCTTAGTGACAGTGGCTAAATTTTCCAAGAAACGTTTTAGTCATACTGCTTCTTGCATTGCAGCAGAGCAAGCAATAAATTTTGCCTCCATTGTAGATAAGGCCATGCATGTCTGTTTCTTGCCATTCCAAGAAATTGCACCTCCATTGAGCAAGAATGCATATCCAAAAGTCGATTTACACTCATCAAGGTCTCCACCCCAATCAACATCTGAATAGCCCAATATGCATAAATCATTCCCTCGGTAACAAAGTTGATAGTCTATGGTGGCCTTCGAGTATCTCAAGATCCTCTTCATTGCTTTCCAGTGTACTTGATCGAGATTTGATTGATATTGACTTACCAATCCTACGGCATAACGTATGTTGAGTCGAGTACACATCATAACGTACATCAAACTTCTAACCACACTAGTGTAAGGAAAAGTTTCAATCACTTTAATTTCTTCTGGAGACTTAGGACATATCTCATGTGGCATCCTAAAATCTCGTGACAACCTCTGGAGCACCATGAACCATGATTAGGTAATGGAAGTGCCGTTTGATTTTGTATTAGCCATTGAATTAATGAATTTCAATTAATTTAAGGCCGAGCATTGTAATGGATGATTGTTTGGATGGAGATTGTCTTGGTGGTGCACTTTGTAAGTAGAATTTTATTGATTTAAATTACAAAGTCTTGTGGATTTATAAGTTGAAATTAGGTGTTTGTTTAAATAAAGATTAAATGGGATAGGAATAGGAGAGGGTGGGTTGATTTCTAGGCCCAAAGAATCCAACCAGCCCATGCCAACCCCTTGGTCGACTGGCCCATGAAGGCCCAAGACCGGCCCAACATTGAAGCCCATCAACCTTGCATGTGAGCTGCCAAGTGGCATGGAGGAGGAGCCAAGTGTGGCTGCCCCCATTGGCTTCCTTGGGCAGCTTCATGCAATCAAATGATTGCAAATGATTGTAAGGAAGAAAGCTAAAGGGAGAGAGGTAGATGGATGAAGGGGAATCAACCCAGAGAGAGAGAGAGAGAGAGAGAGAGAGAGATTGTCATCCAAGAGAGAGGAAGAGAGAAAGAGAGGAAGCGGGCATGCAAGGGGAAGGAGGAGGATCATCCGCCTAGTTCGCCGCCGTCCATTCGCCGCTTTGCCACTGTTCTTATTGCTGTTTGTGCTTGAGTTTAAGGCAAGTGATGTCCTAAACCTACCCCTTGCATTGCTATGTGTATGTGTAGTAGATGGTAAGTCTTGATTGTGGTAGATGGGATGAGATTTCGGAGCTTTGAAGAGAGATTTGTTGGCCATGCATGCTGTTTCTAGAAAGATCAGTCCAACCATCCATGAGATTGTTGGGAAAATATGGCTTCGAATTGGGTAGAACAATGAAGTCGGATCTTTAGAGTACTCAGTCGGACTTTGAGGTATGATTTCACTTTCTTTATGGATATATTTGCCCCACAACGTTGCTAATGGTCACCGGCAAATTCCCTCCAGGATACAACAAAGTCTCAAGTGAGAATACCATATAGTAATGTGGCATCCCAAAATGCATAATAACCTCTAGTCACATTTAGGTCTATGAATAGGTGATGGAAGTACCATCAAGTTATTCTATGGCCATTTAATCCATAATTTGCAATAAGATATATGGCCAAGCTTTGAAGGGATAATTATGTGATAGGAAAGAAAATTCTATCATTGGCCATGTGTATCATAAATTGGAATTTATGGATTTGTGACTATAAGTTTAATGGCCTTATTATTTATGCAATTAGATATTTATTTAAATGATGATTAAGATATATTATAAAAATAAAATAAAATAAACTTGGGCCATTTAAGTTTGGGCTTTAGGCCCAAGTGAGATGGGCCTAAAGTGGGCCAGGAGGCCCGGCCCATGAAGCCCATTGGGCCGTCGGTGCATGAAGGGGGAGGAGGAGCAGCCACATGGCCTCCAAGTGTCTTCGGCAAAGGAGACACTTGTCTCCTTCTTAGGGACAAGTGTCCCCCATGCAAAGAGGGGGTGCATGCAATATAAATACAACCAAAAAGGAAGAGAGAGAGAGAGAGTGGTTGATGGTTAAGGGTTGTCGTCCAAGAGAGGTGCCGAGAGAGAGGAGAGAAAGAGAGAAAGAGAGGAAGAGAGGAAAAGAGAAAGGAAGGAGCTCGCCCGTCGCCGCCCGCACGCCGTTCGTCCGTCGCCGGTGTGCCGCCGTTTGTGTGGTGTAGAGGCAAGTTGGAGTCCTCTAGCTGCTCTTGCATGTGTGTTTGTTACATGTATGGGTGATATAGTGTCGATTTTGGGTGATTAGGTGAAGAAAACCGAAGTATGGATGGATTGTTCTTGAATGCTATGGCTGTTTTCACTCGAACGGTTTGAGTAAGAATGTTGTGTGAGCTTGAATGCATGTTTGGAGTCCGATTTTGGCTTCGATTTCTTCATGAAAGTTGTAGCTAACATCGTGAACTACAACATACTGAAATTTTGTGGAAAATGATGGAGATTTGTGGGATTAAACGCTCATTTTACGGAGACCTCACATCTGGAACAGTTTCACTGACATCTTGTTGGATTTGTGGTTGCATGTTGGTTTGTGCTAAGAATCGCTCTTTGATTTATTCATGAAAGTTGTAGGGGACATCTTAAGCTACAACATACTTAAATTTGGAGCAACATGAACAAGTATAAACTCGTAAATTGACTAGATTCTGAAGACGGTAAATTCTGGAGGTGTATTACAGGACACCCGAGACATCATGGACCTAAATGACGACTATAATCTGGTTATTTGACTTAGATCTCTTCATGAAACTTGTAGAGAACATCTTTATGTATAACATATCTAAATTTCAGAGGAAACGAAGAATAAAATGTAGGTGAAAACTCAGTATTTCGGAGAAGCATGCACTGGACGATTCGTTAATAGATCCAGAAGCTTCGTGAGACTGTAGAAAATAATTTAAAACTAATCTGGCTTGGAAGTCTTCATAAAAGATGTACGAAAATGTCTTGGCTATAACTCGATAAAATTTCGTAATTTTTGAAGGTCGTATCGATATTTTAATCGAATTTCTTCAGAAACTATGCATTCTGATTTCACCCGAAAATGACATGCCATTTTTGTGAGAAGTGTGAAATTGTGTGAAATTCTATTTGGCCATGAATTTTGCTTGAAATTATTATTCAATTGTCTTGTTTATCACTTGCCTTAATTTTTATAATTTTTGGGAAGTTATAGATATTAAATTTAATATTTTTGAAAATAACAAAAGCTGGAATTTAAATAAATGAAAAAGGGCAAGAAAAATGGATTATTTTATTGGCCATAAATTCCATTTAATTTTATTTCATAAATAATTATACCATGTTGCATGTATGATGAGGTCTTGATGTATGCATGACATTGAATTGAGATGCATGTGTAAATTCCATGTCAAGTATGACTTGTCTAATGTCATGTCATAAGCCATGCTAAATTAAGACCGAAATTGGTAAGCGTGGATAATGATAAGTGAGGAGATTGTTGTGGCGGAGGATGATGCCCGGAATGTATAGAGATGCATTGTCGAATGGCCCTGGGATTGTCGGGATGCCCAGTGGTATACGGTACGTAATTCCAGGGGAGGCTTGGTGGTATATCAGTACATAATTCTGGAAGCCCTATCGGAGGTTTTTGCCTGAAGGGAATACCTCGCGATGCCAGGATTTGGGGCGTGGGATGCCCGGCCAGGGAGTGTAAATGCCGGAAGCCCTGTCAGAGGTTTCTGCCCGAAGGGAATGCCTCGCGATGCTAGTTGGGATGCGAGATGCCCGGAATGTGGGGGGCCAGATGCCTAGTGGCCTAGAATGGCTGAATGCTGGAAGCCTCGGAGGTCTTTGCCCGAGGGGATGATGAAATTGATGATTTGAGGAATGAGTGATGTGGTGATCAAATTGAAAGCTAAAAGTGGAAATTAAATCATGGCATGATATGCATGATGATATGCATGATGATGATAGTGATGATGATGATATGTGACGTGATATAATGATGATCACCCATGGCATGACATGCATGATATGCATGATGATGATAATACATGATATGATATGATGATGAGACATGATATGGCATGATGATATGCACGATGATGATGATATATGACATGATATGATGATGATGCCATGATGATGATGACATGTGTTATACGATGATGTCATGATGATGATGACATGTGTGATAAGATGATGCCACGACGATGATGACATGTATAGTATGATGGTGTCATGTATACAATGATGATGATATGTGTATGATAAAATAATGTCATGATAACGATGATATGAGTATGACATGATGATACACATGTATGTGTTATGATTGTGGTGATGATGCATGATAGTATATGCATGGCTTCAAGGTAAGTAATGCCTGCAACGCATGTATGACTTGTATGATGCATTGAGTGATTATTGGATTCATTTACCTGCTGAATGGTTGTACTCACCCCTTTTGGGGACCAACATTTCAGATTAGTAGATGGTTTGAGCGGTTGGATATGACCGCAAGGAGAAGGATAGCAAAGGAGGGAACCTTTGGACACCGACACTAGTTGATGGACCTTAAGCATATGATTGTGGGAGGAGATGTCGGTCATCTTTTGAAATATAGCCGAGTATAGAAATATTGGCATTTCGATGTACTAACTAAAGATGTCCATCTGCTTTATGTAAATAAACGTGTTTGGCTTTAACTTATATGTTTAGTAGGTGTGCATCATTTTCTGAGTATAGGGAAGGGAGTTGTTGGATTTGCTTCCACATATAAATTGCGCAAGGGACCGATCGAAAAAAAAAAAATGTAAACCCCCAAGTTGTATGGACCCGCTGCAATTGAAATGGTATCAGAGTGACATGTTATTAGGAAAAGTGAATGGCAAGCGAACTGTGGCGACCCTAATCGAATCAGGGGCCGTCGAGGGGTGCCACAAGCAATTCTTGTATTTCTCCAGGGTCTTTCATGGGAAACAATTAGAAATAATGGCTGTAGTTTCTCTCAAAAGAAAACAAAAAAATAGAAGAAGATATATGTTTGATCTCAAAATAAACGTAGTTATATTTGTCTTTCGAATAGAGGGAACCCTTCAAAAGGTTGCAAAAGAACAAATGCATGTTGAAAATACATAAAAAAATTCGAAATTAAATAAATAATAAATAATAAATAATTGTAACTTTTGTTGAACAGTCATATTGTTTCAACAAGACTTTATAGTTAATTTTAATAGAAATAAATCCGAATTTTTTTAATAAATAAAATCAATGATCGTCGGTTAGTGCGAAATCTCGTCCATGTGCACATTCACATCTTTTCGATATGAGACAAGGCACCTCTTCATTTGTTTTATAAACAAATTACCAACAATCCCCCACTTTTGTTTATAAAACAAAACAAAAATAAAACATTAAAAATATACAGCCAAAATTTCCGTAAGATTAATATACATACATAAAGGTCTCTTTCGAGTTAAACATTTACTTAGTGCAAATATCTCAAAGCTCTATTAAAGTGACAAGTAGCTCGGCTTTAAACTTGTACTTTTATGTAATAGAACCGGACATACCACACATACACTAACCTCTTGTTTCAGCGAGAAGTTCTATATTGCTCCGCACTATTATGGCCTTATGCTTGATCTTGTTTCATGAGCTCTCTAGAAAGAAACCCTAATTTTCGTAAGAAGCGACACCACTTCTAAGCTTATATAAGTGAAGTATCTATCATGTGTTTCTGTTACTATCAACATACTACAAAATTGTATCATACTTCATTAAGAATTCAATTCGGCCTACAAAACGTAACAGACGATATTGACTTCTCATATCAAGGCTATGTCAGTATCAAACAATCATATTCAATAACTTGTTCTTACCCATTAAACCTTGTAACTAGTGATGCTCTAAAAAAAGGTCGGGTTACCATTATTGGTGATTTTAATTAAAGGGTTTCAGCCCCATTTCTTGTGAGGTTATTATTACCATATGTCTTGATAAAGCTTTCATTAAATGATCAGCAAGATTTTTACTTGACCTCACATAGACAATTGTTATTGTACTATATTTAATCAATTGTCTCACATATTCATATCTTAGACTAATATGTCTAGACTTACCATTATAGGTGCTATTATAGGCTCTTACCTAAGTAGCCTAACTATCACAGTGGATAGAAACAAGAGGCATAGGACTAGGCCATAATTTGATATCCAACAACAAATTCCTAATCCATCAATCTCTTTCCCACTTGCTACTAAGCAATTATTCAAATTTCATAGTTGAGTGAATTATGCACATTTGTTTCTTGCTCGCCCAAAAACCAACACATTCACATAATGTGGATTTAAGTTTCATCTCCTACACTTGTAATCCAAGTAACATCGGCTTATCCTTCTAATATAGCTAGATTATTATAGAACAATAAGATAACTCTCACATGTTCTATATTTGGATTATTAGTATTTACTCAACTTGCAAATACAAAAAAGTAGTATAAGGTATTATAATGTATCGCATACATTAAAGACGCATAGCACTCACATTAAAAACTCTTCACCAGGAATCAAATGGAGTACTTATACATTTGAAAACAAGATGTTTAAATCTAGACAACATCTTTTCCATGTAATCACTTTAGCTTAAAGAATAGCCCTCACTATTTTTATTTTTATTTTTAATACTTGAGATAGTATTGTTTCACCCAAATCTTTCATTTTGAAAATGAAACTCAAATACTTCTTAATCTCAATGATTCCAGTCATATTAGTTCCAAAGTCCCTTTGGACATAACCCCACTTCAAGAATATTCCAAGAGGGAATTAATCGAAATTATGCATCATTAAATTTTCATCCTCAATGAAATACATACATCAAAATATTAAATCAATGCAATTCTACTCTCTTGGCTCATTTATGCTATTCCATAGAATCAAATCTATGAGTGGCGAGGATAATAAATAAAACACATTAGAACCAAACAAGGCACACCTGAAAACCCATTCAGTATCTCTTCAATTCTATCATTATCCCTCATCTGGAATTGAACACATGCCAAAAGATGACTAAAGATTAAGAGCAAGTATGAAACCCTCAATGACAAATAGTGTAGCAGTTTACGTGCTAAACATGGAGATAAAAATAACGCATACCTTAGCATATAAGCCAATAAGCATAAAGCACTAACTCAGTACATTCTCAAGTAATTATTCAAAACATCCATGAATGACCAAACTCAATTTCAAAACCATAAGAGGTCAAGTATTACCAACCACAGCATCCACGGGGTCATGTAAAAGTTCGTTTCATTATTACATCAAGAATTAAATCAATCCATCTCTCCAACACATCTTGATGGCAGATGTGTTTCTAAGTATTTTAAATAAAATGATCCTTCTAGCTGCCGCTAACTTTATTCAAGTTCAATAAACATCGATATAGTTCGCTTAACATTTAGATTTGAATATGAGGCACTTCTTCAATAAAAGTATACCAAAAGCAGAAGCCCAATGCACTTTTACCTATCAAGTTTACCATCAGAGCTTTTGCAGAACTTCCAATTTTGAACCTAGTGGCATGGACAAACCAGAGTGTACCGAAAACAGAACCCATCGTACTTACTTAGGCTCCCACGCAAAATTAGTCATTTAGAGGCTTTCCCGAAGCTTCTAATTTTCAACTCACTTATGTTCTTCAGCAAAGCAAATGCAGACTATCCCCAAAAGCTCTTTTTCATGACCCTTCTGACTTCAATTAACTGAACTCTTCATATCTCGGCTGTGCGGGGCTAGTAATGAAGAGAAACAGTCCCGTAGCCAGCGTCCGCTACTCACTAACAGGATGAACAGCCAAACGTCTAAGACTCACTTTCGCAAGACCAGACACGGCTAGAAGAAACAAAGCCAAGGTTGAATCAATTGACTAAGAAGCACAAGCTTAAGGAGGATTGGTATTACTGATAAACCATCGCTCCAATCGATGGACGCGATCAGGCCTCCGAGCTCTCCAACTTCTCGCCGTTCCTTCTGCCAGCAACGTTCTGCAGGGCTCGGTGCTGATGCATGACCCCAGAGAAATTCACCGACAAATCCAAGTTTATTGACAGCACCTTCGAGATGTTCCCGTTGATCTCCCATGTGAACGAGAACCACCAGTCCAAGGTCCCCAACAACCTCACGAAGAATTGGGCTTCTGCTTGATATATTTGCCAAAGAATTTGAAGTCTCCTCTAATGCACATCTTCTTTTTGTATCAACTGATATCCATCAGGATTTCCGTTCTACTCTGCCGCCAGTGAAATTTTGCTTGAATCAAAATTCTGGATCCCAATTTGAAGCGTGGAAACAAGAGACTTCAATTGCGTGTGTGAAAAGTGAGAGAAACTGAATCAAGCGTGAAGGAGGCAAGGCAAAGGGAGGCCATTTTCACAGAGGGATGGAAGAAATTCTTGTTTCCCTTTTTGGGAGAGAATCAGGGTAGAGGGCATTGGTTGCTTAGACTGATAGAACTTTGGAGTGGCTTTCTCGGTGATTTCCTCCAAACTCCCTCCTACCTCTTCATTGCCAATCGTTTCCTTCATTGGAGTGTATATCGTTTCTGTTCACTCCTTCGTAACAAGGATGACTGTGTTTTGGAGGAAGCAAAATCCTGATCACGTTACTAAATCCAAAGAAGGTTCAAGCAAAGAAAATCGGAAAGGATCATGACTTCCTGCGTGTTGATCTGTTCCATGAGAGAATGATCCGGCTTCGGTTATCATTGACAATCGGAGTCATGGCCAACAGAAAGATCTCGATTGAGATCTAGTCGCCTCAGGTTCTCATGCAATGAGCAATGATCATCGGCGTCCATGCAAGTCATGCAAGAACAAACCTGGCTTCTTGCGTCTAAATCTACGGCCACACGTGCCTCGAGATATTGTAATCGACGTTGGCAAGGGACTCGATTATGAAAAAAAAAAAACGAGAGAAAATTCAAGAGAGAAACAGAGAGGTTCCCCTGCCACCGTGAGTGGGATGAATGCCATAATGACCAGACAGAGATTTGTCCATGGAACGAAGAAGAGGGCTCCATTTGCGTTTTGCCCACCATCAACTGCATCCTTAACTCCATTGTTTCACAAATAAATCCTTAAAATTGTTGGGAAAATATGGCTTTGAATTGGGTAGAACAATGAAGTCGGATCTTTAGAGTACTTAGTCGGACTTTGAGGCATGATATCACTTTCTTTAAGGATTTATTTGCCCCACAACGGTGCTAATGGTCACCGGCAAATTCCCTCCAGGATACAACAAAGTCTCAAGTGAGAATACCAAATAGCAATTCTTGTATTTCTCTAGGGTCTCTCATGGGAAACAATTAGAAACAATGGCTGTAGTTTCTCCCAAAAGAAACCGAAAAAATAGAAGAAGATATTTGTTTGATCTCAAAATAAACGTACTTATATTTGTCTTTCGAATAGAGGCAACCCTTCAAAAGGTTGCAAAAGAACAAATGCAATATTTTGTGAACAAGTACATTTTTTACGTTGAAAGGACATAAAAATTTGAAATTAAATAAATGATAAATAAAAAATAATCGTAACTTTTTGTGAATAGTCGCACTGTTTGAACAAAACTCTATAGTTAATTTTAATAAAAATAAATCCGATTTTTTTAATAAATAAAATCAATGATCGTCGGTTAGTGCCAAATCTCGTCCACGTGCGCACTCACATCTTTTCGATGTAGGACAAGGCACCTCTTCATTTGTTTTATAAACAAATTACCAACAGAGATTGCATGTTGCATGTGACTTTTTAGTTGGAATCATATTTTGATTTCTTCATGAAAGTTGTAGAGAACACCTTGAAGAGCAACATACTAAAATTTGAGGCAAACCGAACAAGTATTGGTTAGTGAAATGATTTTCTTTGGAGGACTTAGATCTGGAATTCGTTGTGATGACCTTTAGAGATTTCGTGGTCTGTAAAGTAACTTGTGAAAATCTCACTTTGACCTCTTAATGAAAGTTGTAGTATACTTGTTGAGGTAGAACATATCAAAATTTTTAGAGGAAATGAACAAAGATAGGTCGGTGAAATCGTTATCTTTTGAAGAAACTGGATTTGGGAAAAACGTTACCTCGACCCAGTATGATTTCGTGATTTTTATAAAATCATACTGTTAAAATTTGATTGTGTGTCCTTAATGAAAATTGTAGGTAATATCCTGAGGAATAACATACTAAATATTTAGAAGAAATGAACATATTTAGATTAGAGAAATGAGTTTCTTTTGAAAGATGATAATCTGGAAAAGATAACACCGAGAACTGGGAGGAATAAATCGTCTATATCTATTACTATAGAACGATTTTGGTTTTGATGTATTCATGAGATATTTACCTCTATGACTTTTATATAACATTTCAAAAATTCAGAAGTTTTGGAGTTCATTTGTGTATTTAATTTAAATTACTCCTGAAACTGTGCAAGCTGAAATATTGAAGCTTTGAATTCTGTGATGTATGGACAATACTGTTTTGTGTGAGATTCTTTTAGCATGGAGTTATTCATGAGATATCCGCCTTTAGGTCTCTTCTATAATGTGTCGATTTTTCAGAATTTATTAATGTCATTTACTAATTTTCTGGAATTTTAATTAAAGGAATGCATTCTGATTTACCCGATATATTTATGTGTTTTGAAAAATAAATTTATCCATGTGATGTAATACCTTGAGTGGTTGATCCTGCTGCATATGTGATGACATATGACATGTTATATGGCATAAAAAGTTGGTTGAGATCTTTGATATTATTGCATCGAATATCATGTTAAAAATTGAGATACATGTGTGGATATAACTTGAGGAAGTAACGAGACCGTTGGAGGTGTGAGCTGACGATGCCTCGGGAGTTTCGAGATCCCCGGGATGGGGGGTGCCGGATGCCTGGAGGTGTGTGCCGAATGTCCTCGGGAGTTTCCAGATGCCTAGAGTGTGGGGGTGCCGGAAGCCTCGGAGGTGTGTGCCGGGGGGGATACCTCGTGATGCTAGTTGGGATACGAGATGCCCGGAGTGTGGGGGTGCCGGATGCCTAAAGGTGTATGCCGAAGGTTCCCTGTGATGCCAAGTTGGATATGAACAATAAATTGTGGGATGAAAACACTGGTCCCTGGAAGGATAAAAATTGAGATTGTATCATGCACATGAGTACGTGTGAATGCTTGATAATGAATGCATGGTGGTATATGCACATATGGCGTGGTGATATATGCATGACTGTAAGGTAAGGTATGCTTGAATGCATGAATGATATGTCTTTTATTCTTGATTGTTTTGTTTGACGCATTGAGTAGTGTGGTGGATCTTTACTGCTGAGTGGGTGTACTCACCCCTTTTGGGGATTAACATTTCATATTAGAAAGATGCCCTTGCTGTTGGTTGCATGCGGTACTTACTATGGCATACCTACTTATGTGGAAGTGGAGTGTACTGAGCATGTCTGTGTCAGTGCTCTTGGTATAGTTTTTGTTCAAGTCCGAGTACTTGTGATGTACGACGTGGGTCGAGCTGATGGCCCAGTCATCCAAGAGTTTATATCTATCCATGTTCGACATGACGGAATTATGCTAGGGATGTTACCGCCGCCATCACCCGATGCACTGGATTGGATATGATGGCGCATACAGATAATGAGAGCTAACACATTTTGTAGATAGACAATGCTCATAGATGGAGAGTGGTACATGATCAATGTAGAATCGAGTCCTTTTTGGGGTTGTAGCCAAGTATAGTTAAAACCTTGGCCTTTTTGTTGTATCGACCTTGATGTCCATCATGAAAATATAAATAAGAGTGAATCGGCATGATCTTTTCTTATGGTGTGTAGTTGGTGTGTATTGCATTATGGTAATTGGAGGGAGAGATTGTGAGACTTGTTTATGCTTCCGCTAATAAGTTGCGTTGGGACCGATTTCAAAAAAAAAAAAAAAAAAAAACCCCAGTCAAAGGGTATTGGTATGTGAAATTATATGAGATCAAGTAATTAAGAGAGATCACCTGTGGCGACCTCAAGTGAATCCGGGGTGTCACGACATTCTTTTGTTGTATCAAAGTGATGGTTATAGATTGGAGTGATGAGGAGCCTCATTTGGAAATTGAGGAACATGATGACAATGACACCATAGGATATTATGGAATAATTGGTTAACCTTGAATAACGGGTGATGAGTATTCACTCGTAGATCCCCAGTAGTTTATTTTGAGTTGTCTTTAGGTACCAGTAACATGTATATGTTACTTATATAGTAGTAGTTGCTTTGAATGGAGACAGTGAGTCTCTCAAACTTTTCCTGAGGCAATGCTTGGAAATTGCAGGAGAGTTATGGTGTGAGCTGGAAGTACTCATCCCTCGAGGGCTAAAGCCTCTGCTGTAAGAGCTGAACCCCGAATGGAAGACATCCTGCATTGGCCAATATTGGAAATCTGATGGATAGGCAAGCGCAACAACAACTTGGAATGGAACGTCGCCCTCAAGGATTGGTGGAATAATTTATGAGGTTGAAACTGCTTAAGTTTACTGGAATAAGAAGTCCTGAGGAGGCGGAACATTGGATTGATGGAATGGAGCGAATTTTCCGGTTGTTGGAATGTAGTGATGCTAAGAAAATAGTTTTGGTAGAGTACCAGCTGGAGGGAAATGCAAAGTTTTGGTGGAGAGCTTTGAAGGATACAATCTTTCCACCAGGCACCGATGTGAACTAAGAAGAGTTTGTGAGAGCTTTCAATAGGAAGCATTTCCCTGATTGTGCTAAGGATAAGAAAATCATTGAATTTGTTCAATTGGAACAAAAGGAGCTGATAGTGGATCAGTATGAGGCAAAATTTTTTGAATTGTCTAGGTATGCTTCCAGATTGATTGAGGATCTTGAGGAGAAAGCTAAGAGATTTCTGAAAGGATTGAGGACTGATATTAGGAAACAACTAGTGCCTTTGAGTATAAGGGATTATCGTGAGATTTATGAAAGGGCACAATTAGTGGAGCAAGAGTTGGTGAGCGAGCGATCGGAGTTTAAGAGACAGCTAAACTTTAGTGATATGGGAAAGGGTAAGAGGCCATATCCTGGTCAAGGTCAAACTTAGAATGTGAAGAAAAAGAGCAACTTTGGAAATTTTGGAAGAGCTACGAATGGCATAAATATAGGGAAGGCACCCTATCAGCCTGATGTTTGTCAAAAGTGTGATAG
Source organism: Eucalyptus paniculata subsp. matutina (assembly GCA_017140255.1). Taxonomy (NCBI): domain Eukaryota; kingdom Viridiplantae; phylum Streptophyta; class Magnoliopsida; order Myrtales; family Myrtaceae; genus Eucalyptus; species Eucalyptus paniculata. The sequence goes on from CM029441.1 coordinate 3,742,500, forward strand.
GAGGCATGGCCCAAGACCTTGTAATGGACGACTGAGATGTTATGGTTGTGGACAAGTAGGTCACCTTAGGAGAAACTGCCCATAAGAAAGGTCGCGAATGAGTGTTGGCTCGATGCGACAGGGACAACAAAGTGCTGTTAGACTAAACCTACCAAGAAATCTACAGAGGCCACCAGCACAAGGAAGGGTGTATGCGGTCACCCAAGAGGAAGCAGAAGCTTCTAGAAATGTTATATCAAGTACGATTTTCATAAATGGCAAGAAGGCATATGCATTGTTTGACATGGGTGCTACACATTCATTTATATCTGAAAGATATAGGTAATTGAGTGAAATAGAAGTTACGCCTCTTGAGACGCCTCTTTGTGTTTCCACGCCTTTAAAGAATATGGTATTGTCTACCATGATGTGTGCAAAATGTAAGATAACTATAGAAGAGCAAGATATGGAAATAGACTTAGTCGTTATGGCTATGTATGACTTTGATGTTATCATAGGAATGGACTAGTTTCGTAAGCATAGGGCTAAGGTGGATTGCTATAGGAAAGTGATCCAGTTCATGTTGCCTGATCAATTTAGTTTTGAATTTTTCGGAGGACGGATAAGCCCCTCTATAGCCATTATTTCGATAGTAGAAGCTTGTGAACTACTTGACGAAGTATGTCAAGGACACCTAGCAGTGGTAAGAGACCTTACTAAGAAAGAAGCTGAAATCAGTGAGATTCAAATAGTCAGGGAATTTGAAGATGTGTTTCATGAGGAGTTGCCTGGATTACCACCAGAGCGGGAAATTGAGTTTGAAATTGAACTAATGCCTGGAACAAGACCTATATCGGAAGCCCCATATAGGATTGCCTCAATCGAGTTAAAGGAATTGAAGGTGCAACTACAAGAGTTGCTTGACAAATGATTCATTAGACCAAGTGATTCACCTTGGGGTGCACCAGTCTTGTTTGTGAAAAAGAAGGATGGGTCGATGTGTCTGTGTATTGATTATAGACAACTGAATCAAGTAACTATAAAGAATAAGTATCATCTGCCTAGAATTGATGATTATTTGATCAATTGCAAGGAAGTTCGGTCTTTTCTAATGAGATCGGGATACCATCAGTTAAGGATTAAGAAAGAAGACATTCCTAAGAGTGCATTTAGGACTCATTATGGACATTATGAGTTCTCAGTTATGCCTTTTGGATTGACGAATGCACCAACTGCATTCATGGATTTAACGAATAGAATATTTAAGTCTTAGTTGGATCAATTTGTGATTGTTTTCATTGATGATATATTGGTATATTCTAGAGGACTTGAAGAGCATGAGCAACACTTGAGTAGAGTTTTGCAAGCTCTAAGAGATAACATTTTGGGGACACGTGGTGTCAGGAGGAGGAATTTTAGTGGACCCGACGAAAGTTGAGATTGTAATAAATTGGCCGAGACTGACGTCACTCACAGAGATACGGAGTTTCTTAGGATTGGCTGGTTATTATAGGAGATTTATTGAAGGATTTTCATGACTAGCAAGGCCCTTAACGAAATTGACTTGAAAGAATATAAGATTTGAATGGAGTGGAGAATGTGAAAGGAGCTTTTAGGAACTTAAAAGAAAATTGACTTCAACTCCAATCCTGACTATACTGTCTAGGTCTGATGGTTTTACAGTATATAGTGATGTATCTCACAAAGGACTAGGATGTGTTTTGATGTAGCATAGCAAGGTCATAGCCTATGCATCGAGGCAAGTGAAACCTCATGAGCTGAAATACCCGACGCATGATTTAGAATTGGCAGCTATAGTGTTTGCTTTGAAGATATGGAGACACTATCTGTATGGAGAAAAGTTTGAAATCTATACAGATCATAAGAGCTTAAAGTATCTATTTTCACAAAAGGAATTGAACATGAGACATGAGACAAAGGAGGTGGATGGAGTTATTGAAAGATTTATGACTGTGAGTTACGATACCATCTAGGAAAGGCAAATAAAGTGGCAGATGCCCTTAGTCGAAGTCAACAATGGACATGGCTAGTTTAAGAATAACATAGTGGAATCTGTTAAAGTCTATTGTGGATTTAGCTTCAAATTGGAAATGGACCACCTCACATGTATGCTTATTGCATTAAGGATTGAACCCAAAATTATTCAGAAAGTTAAGATCCTGCAAGAATTTGACCCAGATATTATGAAAGTAAGAGATGTAGTGTCTTTAGGGAAAAGACCAGAATTTCAAGTCTCTAAAGATGGTACGATAAGATGCCAAGGACGACTTTGTGTTCCCGACAATGAAAAAGTGAAGAAGGAAATTTTGTCGGAGGCACATAGGAGCAATTATAGCATTCATCTCGGAAGTACAAAGATGTACAGGAATTTGTGTTAGCAATTTTGGTGGATTGGCATGAAGAATGATATAGCTAAGCATGTTTCTCAATGTTTAACGTGTCAACAAGTGAAGGCGAAAACACCACAAACCCGTAGGACTATTGAGACCATAGGATATACCAAAGTGAAAGTGGGAACATGTAACGATGGACTTTGTATAAGGACTACCAAGAACATCAAATGGTCACGACTCTATTTGGGTAATAGTGGATCGTTTAACGAAGTCTACTCATTTCCTAACTGTCCGCGTGGACTATTCGATGAGTAAACTTGCTGAGATGTATGTAAGCCAGGTAATACGCTTGCATGGTATTCCTGTAACGATCACCTCTGATCGAGACTCTAGGTTTACTTCAAATTTTTGGCGAAGTCTTCAAGATGCCTTAGGGATAAAGCTTCAATTTAGTACTGCTTTCCATCCTCAAACAGATGGACAAACAGAAAGACTGATTCAGACTCTTGAAGATATGCTGAGAGCATGTGTTATTGACTTTAAAGGATATTGAGATGAGAATTTACACTTGATAGAGTTTACCTATAACAATAATTTTCAGAAAAGTATAGGCATGGTTCCGTATGAGGCATTTTATGGAAGAAGATGTAGGACCCCTATCTATTGGAATGAAGTAGGTGAAAGAAAACTAATAGGACCTGAGATAGTACAAGTTACTATAAAAGCAATCGAGATAATCAGGAAAAGACTTAAGACATCCTAGAATAGGTAGAGAGATTATGCGGATAGGCATAGAAGGCCTTTAGAGTTTAATGTGAGAGATCAAGTATTTCTTAAGGTATCTCTTATGAAAGGAATATCTCAATTCAGAATGAAGGGTAAGTTAAGTCCTAGATTTGTTAGACCTTTTGAGATACTTGAAAGAGTAGGGGATGTAGCGTATCATTTGGCGCTGCCTCCTAAATTGGGAAATTTACATGATGTGTTTCATGTGTCGATGTTGAAAAAGTACCAGCTGGATCCTGGTCACATACTTGATCATAAAGCAATCAAAGTAGATGAGAAAGTGAGATACATTGAAGAGCTTGTGCAAGTACTGGATCGAAAGGAGCAAGTTCTTAGGACTAAGAAGATTCCTTTGGTTAAGATATTATGGTGACATCATGATGTGGAGGAAGCCACATGGGTGAGTGAAAATGAGATGAGGGAAAGGTACCCTCACTTGTTTGAGAAGACATAGGTAATGTCAAATTTCGAGGAAGAAATTCTCTAAGGAGGGGAGAATTGCGGCATCCTAAAATCTTGTGACAACCTATGGAGCACCATGAACCATGATTAGGTAATGGAAGTGTCGTTTAATTTTGTATTAGTCATTGAATTAATGAATTTCAATTAATTTAAGGCTGAGCATTGTAATGGATGATAGTTTAGATGGAGATGTGTCTTCAAGTGAACAAAGGATTCTATTAAGATGCAATCGATATAGCAATCTTATTCTTGGTGGTGCACTTTATAAGTAGAATTTTATTGATTTAAATTACAAAGTCTTGTGGATTTATAAGTTGAAACAGGTGTTAAATAAAGATTAAATGGGATAGGAATAGGAGAGGGTGGGCTGATTTCTAGGCCCAAAGACCATCCAACCAGCCCACACCAACCCCTTGGTCGACCGGCCCATGAAGGCCTAAGACCGGCCCAACATTGAAGCCCATCAACCTTGCATGTGAGCTGCCAAGTGGCATGGAGGAGGAGCCAAGTGTGGCTGCGCCCATTGGCTTCCTTAGGTGCCTTCATGCAATCAAATGATTGCAAATGATTGTAGGGAAGAAAGCTAAAGGGAGAGAGGCGAATGGATGAAGGGGCATTGATCGAGAGAGAGAGAGAGAGAGAGAGAGAGAGAGAGAGAGAGAGTGTGTGTGTGTGTGTGTGTGTGTGTGTGTGTGTGTGTGTGTGTGTGTGTGTGTCGTACAAGAGAGAGGAAGAGAGGAAGAGAGGAAGTGGGCGTGTGAGAGGAAGGAGGAGGATCATCCGCCTAGCTCGCTATCGTCCGTTTGCCGCTTTGCCGCCGTTCTTGTTGCTGTTTGTGCTTGAGTTTAAGGCAAGTGAAGTCCTAAACCTACCCCCTGCATTGCTGTGTGTATGTGTAGTAGATGGTTAGTCTTGGTTGTGGTAGATAGGATGAGATTTTGGAGCTTTAAAGAGAGATTTGTTGGCCATGCATGTTGTTTCTGGAAAGACCAATCTAACTGTCCGTGAGATTGCATGTTGCATGTGACTTTTTAGTTGGAATCCTATTTCAATTTCTTCATGAAAGTTGTAGAGAACACCTTGAAGAACAACATACTAAAATTTGAGGCAAACCGAACAAGTATTGGTTAGTGAAATGATTTTCTTTGGAGGACTTAGATATGGAATTCATTGTGATGACCTTTAGAGATTTCGTGGTCTGTAAAGTAACTTTCTTGTGAAAATCTCACTTTGACCTCTTGATGCCCAGAGGCGTGTGTCGGAGGTTGGGGGTGCCATAACTTGATGTCCATAACTTTCGAGTGTTAGGGTGCCGGATGCCCGGAGGTGTGTGCCGGAGGTTCCTCGTGATGCCAAGTTGGATACGAACAATAAATTGTGGGATGAAAACACCGTTCCCTGGAAGGATAAAAATTGAGATTGTATCATGCACATGAGTATGCATGAATGCTTGATGATGAGTACATGGAGATGCACATATGGCATAGATATATGCATGAATGCTTAATGATGAGTGCATGGTAGTATATGCACTTATGGCATGGTGATATATGCATGACTGTAAGGTAAGGTATGCTTGAATGCATGAATGAAATTTGTTTTATTCTTGATTGTTCTATTTGATGCATTGAGCAGTGTGGTGGATCTTTACTCCTGAGTGGTTGTACTCACTCCTTTTTGGGATTAACATTTTCGATTAGAAAGATGCTTTTACTGCCGGTTGCACGCGATACTTACTATGGCATACCTACTGATGTGGAGTGTATTGAGCATGTCTGTCTCGATGCTCTTGGTTTAGTTTTTGTTCGAATCCGAGTACTGGTGATGTACGACGTGAGTCGAGCTGATGGCCCGGTCATGCAAGAGTTTATATATGTCCATGTCTGACATGACGGAGTTATGTTAGGGATGTTACCACCACCGCCACCCGATGCACTAAATTGGGTATGATGGCGCATATAGCTAATGGGAGCTGACACTTTTTGGAGATAGCCGACACTCGTAGATGGAGGGCGGTACATGATCAATGTAGAATCAAGTCCTTTTTGGGGTGGTAGCCAAGTATAGTTGAAACCTTGGCCTTTTTGTTGTATCGACCTTGATGTCCATCATGAAAATATAAATAAGAGTGAATCGACATTATCTTTTCTCATGGTGCATAGGTGGTGTGTATTGCATTATGGTTATTGGAGGGAAAGATGGTGAGATTTGTTTATGCTTCCGTTAATAAGTTGCGTTGGGACTGCTTTCAAAAAAACAAAAATCACTAGTCAAAGGGTATCGGTCTGTGAAGTTATATGAGATCGAGTAATTAAGAGAGATCACCTGTGGCGACCTTAGGTGAATCGGGGGTGCCACATCTCAGTACTTAGGACTTCACTTTACATAACAAGGGTATCAATGGGATTACAATGCTGCATCTTAAAATGCTCTTGTGATAAAGTAAGGAGTTTCCTTGATCAATCTCTTTCGATCTTAACTCCTAATATATAAGCATCTTCTCACATGTTCTTCATTTCAAAATTGGAAGACAACCATTCTTTTATGGTGATAACCAAAACCTTATCATTTTCAGCCAACAGAATATCGTTCACATAAAGTGATAAAATCACAAATTTATCTTCGGGCTGTTTGAAATATACACAGTGATCTTCTTTGATTATCATGAAACCAAAAGAGGTTATGGTTCAATGAAAACGAAGATACCACTGCCTAGATGATTGTTTAAGGCCATATATATTGAGCGATGAAGCTTACAAACTTTATACTCTTGACTTTTAACTATGAAACCTATTGGCTGCTTCATATAGATTTTCCCATCTAGTATCTATTGAGAAATGTCGTATTTACATCAATTTGTTGTAATTAAAGGTCTAAATGTGTAACGATAGCTAGGATAAGGCATAATGAGGCAAACCTTACAACTGGTGAAAATGTTTTCTCATAGTCTATACCCTCTTGTTGAGTATAACATTTCGCCACAAAACGAGTCTTATACTTTTCAATAGATCCATCTGCCCTTCGCTTAATCTTGAAGACCCATTTATTTACAATGGCCTTGTGATTGAGTGGTAGATCGACCAAGTTCCAAACATGATTTGCCCTCATTGACTCAATTTCTTCTTTCAAAGCTTTTCTCCATTCTTCCTTATCAGAGGATGAGAGAGCCTTTTGAACAATTTTAAGTTCAGCATCGTCTTTATGAGCAATCATAAATACTTCTCCTTCAATCTCAAAATGACAATGAGGAATACTTTTACGATTACTTTTAGACAACTGAATTTCTCTTAAATTCAATCTGCCAAATGATGCAACTGATGCAACACTCCCACTAGGTCTTGCATGTTAAGGTAAATCTTCATTTCCCTTTACAATATCAATGCTTGTGTTATTAGAATCTTCCATCTCATATAATTGGAAGCCTTTATCAATTTCACCTCTATTAAGAAATTTTTTTTCTAAGAACGTGACATCTCATGACTCCATTTCGGTCATACTTCCATCAGCTTGTTTACAGATGAACATGTACCATTTGGATTGTTCAAAACATATTATAAAGATATTTTTCTTCCATCTATGACATAATTTGACATACTTATGGGAAGAATTATTAACATAAGTTGCACATCTCCATGGAAGTAGAATACTTAAGTTTAGTTTCCTACCAGTCCATAATTAATAAGGGGTGGAAGTGACCAATTTTGAGGGCACTCGGTTAAGTATATAGGCATCAGTCAATAACGCATCTCCCCAATAGGAGATAGGTAAATTTACTTACGCCATCATAGACCTAACCATTTTCAATAGGATTCTCTTCCTTCTCTCAGCTACCCCATTTTGTTGTGGAGAACCAATAATAGTCAATTGTTGTACAATCCCCTTTTCATCGCAAAAGAGCATTAAATTGCTCTGATAGATACTCACATCTACGATCGGTTCTCAATACCTTTATTGTTTTGTTAAACTGATTCTCTACCATTGCTATATATCATCTAAAGCAGTCTAATGCTTCTGACTTATGGGAGATCAGAAAGACATAACCAAAATGCGTGAAGTCATCTATGAAAGTGATGAAATATGAGGCTCCATGCCTCACCCTCACATTCAAAGGACTACAAATGTCAGAATGTATGAGTTGCAATGCAAAAGTCAGCTTTAGTCCCTTTATTGAATGGTGTTCTAGTTACTTTTCCCACTAGACTATGTTCACATACGGGTAAATCAACATTAGTGAGTGACCCTAAAAGGCATTCTCTAGCTAATCTTTGCAATCTTTGCAACCCAATGTGACCTAATTTAGCATGCCAAGTACTTACATCAATCTCAACATTACTAGAAGATACAATTAAAAGAAAAACAACCGTCGACATTAATATTATACTGATGATAGTCAATATCTAACACCATAAAACCATTCGATACATTATCTGAACCATAATAAGCTGTTCCATACAAAATGCAACACAATCACCATAGAAATTCAATACATAACCTAGGCTAAGAAGAACAACTACGGAGACCAAGTTTCGTCGAATATCTAGAGCATAAAAGACATCATGTAGAAATAGATTTTGACCACTACGTAAAATTAATTTACATCTGCTGATACCCTCCACTTTAATTCATGAGTTATTCCCAACATATATCTATATTCTTCCAGGTTGAATTCGACTATACTTCACAAATGCTTCTTGGTCTCTAACTATGTGGTCTGTTGCTCCTGAGTCTATAGTCTATATTGAATGAGATTCAGCAAGCATTACAGTGTGAGAAATAAAGGCATTACTTTACCAAAAAAAATAATAATAATAATAAAAAAAAAAAAAAGCATTACGTAAAGTAATGGAGTAATATAGTACATCTTTCGGCTCGGTGTATTCACGAATAAAGTAACTCATCTTGCCACAATTGTAGCACTTCATCTTGGCCTTGTCCTTCTTCCCACCACGCTTCTTGCGTTGGCATCCTCCGATAGCACTTGACCCATCGTTGGACTCATTTAGATGAGCACTTTCACCCTGTATATTTGAAAATTGATTTTGGCAAAAAAAAAAAATATTTCGAAAAATGGCCAAAACTGTATGAATGTGCGCAACCCCAAACCCGTTCTTCGCTTCGGTTCATTTTTGACAATTTAGATAGCAATTATGACCATTAGACATCCAAACAGTGTAGATTTAACACTCTTGATCTTGATATCAAATGGTAAATGAGAAAATTTGATGAAAAACGAGGCATAAATCACGACCGGGCTCTGATACCAATGTTGGAATTCAAGTTGACCGAAGACAACTTACCTTTATCCGATGTGCAAACAACAATTAACCCTGGAACGATCGTTGAATTGTGGATGAATCACAAACAAAATTATCTCATGTTGGTCTAAATGCAATCATGAGGAAAGCTCCCGATTTCGACATTGTAAAGGTGTGGCATCCGGGAATTTTAACCCGAAATATTGATTTTGAGGGAAATGATATTTATCTTCGAATGGCCATAGGGACAATTACATCATCGGCCACAATATTTTATCTCTTGGACCAAACCCCTTATGAAAATGTTAATTGACTATGAGAATATTAATTGATTTTTATAAATCAAAATCAAAATCAAATGCCCTAAAGTGGTGTAGAAATTATGGGCTTATTATTGATAATTTTCTATGGGCTATTTAAATTGGACATAGGACAATTTGATAAAGAATACTTTGTTTTTGACTATGCACTTGATAGATTTGATTTTATGGATTAATGTCACAAAGTCTTTTGGTCATTTTATAATGCGATTAAGTATTTATTTAAATGAGGATTAAGATGTATTATTAAAAATAAACTTGGGCCATCTAAGTTTGGACTTTAGGCCCAAGTGAGATGGGCCTAAAGTGGGCCAACAGGCCCGGCCCATAGAGCCCATTGGGCTGTCGGTGCATGGAGGGGGAAGGAGGAGCCACATAGCTTCCTCCAAGTGTTTTCAACAAGGGAGACACTTCTCTCCTCCTTGGGGACAAGTGTCCCCCGTGCAAAATGAGGATGCATGCAAGTATATAAGCAACCAAAGAGAAAGAAAGAGAAGAGAGAGAGTGGTCGGTTGAGGGGGGCTGTCGCCCAAGCCAAGTGAGGGAGAGAGAGGGTTGCGAGAGAGTGAGGAACCGAGAGAGAAAGGGAGAAGCCACGCAAGAAAGAAGTCCGCAGTGCGTCTGTCGCTTGTCGCCGTCCATGTGCTCGTGTTTGCTCGGTCTAGAGGTAAGTTGGGATCTATATTCTGCTCTTGCATTTGTGTTTGAAATGATGATGAATCTTGGACGTTTAGGGTGTGAGATCCGAAGCTTGAGTGTGTTGTTCTTGAAAATGTATTCTGTTCTCAACTATACCGCTTGACCCAGAATGTTGTAGAGGCTTGCATGTGGGTTTTGAGTCCGATTTTGGCTTCGACTTCTTCACAAAATTTGTATTAAACATCTCAAAGTATAACATACTAAAATTTGAGTTAAAATGGTTGAGTTTTAAGAGGTGAAACCCTTCCTCTACGAAAAGGCTAGATCTGAAACTGTTTCGTCGATCTCTTGGTGGTTTTGTGTGTTGCATGTCACTTGTTACTAAGAATTTCACTTCAACTTATTCATGAAAGTTGTAGGGAACATCCTGATGATTAACATACTCAAATTTGAGGTTAAACGAGCAAGGGTAGCCTAGTGAAATGATTTTCTTTTGAAGACGGTAGATCTGGAAGTACGGCACTGGACTCCCGAGACTTCGTGGACTATATGGGGACTATCCTTTGCGAATATCACCTAGATTCCTTAATAAAAGTTGTAGGGGACCTCTTGAGGCAAAACATATCAAAATTTCAGAGGAAATTATGGAAGATAAGTAGGTGAAACCTTGATTTTTCGGAGACAGCTATACTGGACTGTTCGATACTAGGAACAGTAACTTCATCCAGCCATATTAATATACTTTAGGGTCTTAACTACAACCTTGTAAAATTTCATAATTTTCGGAGGTCATTTGGGTATTTTAATTGAATTATTTCAAAAACTGCGCAATCTAATTTTATCCGAAATTACATGTTGAATTGTGTGAATTATATTTTCTTGTGTGAAACTCGTTTGGGCATGTGTTCTTCATGAAATTGTTATTTTATTGTCTTGTCTATCATATGTCCTAATTTTATGATTTTTTAGAATCATAAAGGATATTTAATTTAAATGTTTCAAAAATTGTACAAGCTGGAATTTAATAAACTTCAAAAAGGCATGATGTATGGATTATTTTAAATTGTATGGACTCGATGAATTGTATTGTTATGAATGATTGTATCTTGCTGCATGCATAATGATGATTGGAAATGCATATATGAATCAAAGGATGAAAATGATCTTGATTTCCATCACATTACATGCCATGTTAAAATTGAACTATAATTGAAGATGTGAATTAAGATAAGTGGCCATCAGAGGTGTGAGCCAACGATGCCCCAGGAGTGTTAGGATGCCTGGCAAAGGAATGAACTTTTGGACGCCGACACTGATCGATGGACTTTAAGTATATGACTGTTGGAGGAGATGTCGGTCATCTTTTAAAGTGTAGCTGAGTATAGAAGACTACGGCATTTTGATGTACTGATAAATGATGTCCATCTGGTTTAAGTAAATAAAAGTGTTTGGCTTTTATCTATAAATGTTTAGTAGGTGTGCATCGTTTTCTGAATATAGGAAGGGAGTTGTTGGACATGCTTCCGTATATGAATTGTGCAAGGGACCTATCGATAAAAAAAAAAAAATGTAAACCCCCAGGTTGTATGAACCCGCTGCAATTGAAATGGTATCAGAGTGAGATGTTATTAGGGAAAGTGAAAGGTAAGCGAACTATGGCGACCCTAACATATCGGGGGCTGTTCAAGGGGTGCCACAAAAGGATAAATGGAACACTTATCAAAACGTACCAACGGTTGTCTTTTGGAGTCTTTTATATGACTCCATCACACCCTTTCAAATGGTGTCTTTCCATCGTAACATATCAAGACGAACCGGTGCATTCTCATCGCACCCCATCATGGACGTACTAATTAAGTACTACATTCTATTATCCTCATCATTTCACTCTTGATTGGCATCTCTTTCCTTTAAATTTTTGTCTCTATAAAAATGTTTAGAGTTAAATATTTTTTAATAAAAAAAGGTTAATAAGTTTTGAGCTATATCGATTTCGAGTTGTAACATTGGTGTCGTACCATGAATCAATACCCTTGAATTTGTAAGTATGTAAAATAATTTCATTTAAAGAAATTGGCAAAATATGAGAAAACTGAATCGAGGGAGAAATTTTGAAGTGGACAATGTTTTGGGCCATTAATCTACAACTGATACTAAAAGCAATCTGGCAATGAGAGGTTTCCAATGACCAGTTTAGTTGTGGGACTTGTAAGAGGAAAAACAACATTCTTAAGCTTGACTTCTAATAATTTTTCTATTCAACCTAAAGAAGCTGAAGATCGTAGTCTAGATGTCGGAATCTAGTGCGCTTGAGAATGTTTTAAGACAATCTTAAATGGTAGTTATTGACACCTAAAACCATTTAGGAATAATTGCATATAAAAATCAGGTATTAATAGATAGCCTCTAAATAAATATATTATAATTAAATTGCTATTATAATTAAATTGCATAACATATAACTTATCGCGGATCCATCCTCAGACTTGAGTAGACATGAGTTGAATCCCAAATGAGAGCCATGCAACCATCATGGCTGTTCATGATCGCCCCCATCGCAAGCCTCGCCACAACAACCGTTGAGCGTCCATCACCTCACCATGGCCAAACAAGCTCCTCATGTGAGTTCCCCCCCCCCCCAACATTATCCGTCGCTCATCAAATTCAAATTCGGAAGTTATTCATGTAATAGGTCAAAATCTTTATCCGAATCAATTTGAACAATACATTGGTTATTTTGTGCTTATCAATATCTAACTTCAAATATTTTGAGTGACAGGCATTACCAATTAGGATTAATTTCCAAGTCCCCAACGAGAATATAAGCTTTTGATTCTATCTATTAGCCCTTTGATAGAATATTTGATTGCATGATTCGAAAATCAATATTTTGATTTTTACATCATACGAGTAGGATTATTGATTTTTATTTGTGATAATATTGAGTTGATAGGATAATGTTTCTTTATTTGAATTGATTGGATGTTATCTTTTGGTGGTGGATACTATCTTTTGATTGAATACATATCATTTTCAATTTCTTTCCTTATCTAATTAACACAAGAAGATTACAGATTAAAAATAGATAGGAATTCTAGATATCGTTGCATATGTAGTATAGATGGTGTGACATCATAATTTTTTGATTCTATTTTCGATTGAATGAGTTGGGCTTTTCATCAATGCGCCTATAGTTCTTTTCTCTTAACTGATCACTCACGAAATAAATAATCTATCTGGTGAAGCCGTTTAGTGATATTAATGCAATAGACTTGAGAATTCAACTAAAAATCAACTATTCGACTGTGCTAATTTGCAAGGGTCAATACAACATTGTCAAAATCAATCAGAGACCAAAGATAGGTCGGTTCGACAGAGGCATGTGATTAACGAGTGGGTGATTTCACATAATTGCAAAATTCACGTCGAACCTTGTACTGTATTTGAAACTTCGAGATTTTCATGACAACTAAGAGTCGCCAATGAGTCAAAGATGTACAATGTGGCTCAAATTGCATCCGGCTGAAATTGCATCCGGCTAACAACTGAGAGTCGCCAATAGGTCAGGTCACGCTAAAATTGCATTCGGCTGAAATTAATCACGAAATTGAAGCCAATTTCCTAAATTGAAAGTTCTATCATGTAACGATTTATTTTAGGAATATCGACTCATCCTCCGAAGATTTTTCTGCAAACTTGAGTTTTTGGTGAAAATTCAAAGTTGGGCTATTTTGGATTGGGAAAATTATATGACCATTTTTTGTTGCATTTTTGGCATTCAAGATGGATCACTTGGCAAGGAAAATTGTGGAATGGATGTGGGTGCCTTAGTTAGAAAATATGGGCACCAATTTGGGTTTATTTGAGTTGGAATTGAATGAAATTGGAGGGGAAATGTTGCAAATTCGTAGGCGAAGGTGGGCAGCAACTTTTGGACCATTTGGGAGACTTGTTTGGGAAGCTTGAGGGAGGATTTTGGCTAAGGATGATAGCTGTGGGCTAGTGGGGCATGGAACTTAAGTGTTTGGGATATTTTGTGGCCCCCTCTCTAGCTACAACCTTCTTCTTCCTCCTTGCTGCTCCTTCCATTTTTGTACTAGTTGAGAGCTCAAGAAAACTAGAGAAAGCCAGCCAAGAGACCAAACAACCCGTTGACCGCACGTCATCCCACTTGTGCAACGCCAGCTCGTCGTTCTCACAAGCCCAAGCCGTCATCCAGTCCGTGTGCCATCCCTGTCGTCCGTCATTCAGGCTAGTCATCTCGTCCCCAAGCCGCCACAATTGCCATAGCCATCCCCACTTGCTGTCCTCTGTCCCATCGTGCCCCTTTCCTGCACCAACCATGCCTTTGACCGCCCTTTCTAGCCAAGATCAGAAGCCAAAGTTTCAACCTAACTGAGACTTCGAGGCCTGTTTTAGGCCTCTTTCGAGCCTCATCGAGTGTTGTCGCAGGCTTGTGTTTCACTCGTCGTCACGTCGTCGTCGCCGTGAACTCACCGGCCCGCTAATTCAATTAGTTTACTCACTAAACCTTGCTTAGGAGGTTAATGATACTTAAGGGTTAATTATATTAGCTTAAGTATGGCTTAGGTGATTAGTTAATTTTCATTAGTGATTTAGTTGCTTAATTATGATTGTTAGGTGGTTAGATTATATTAGTTAAAGGCTAAATAAATTGTATTATTTATGTGGATAGGTGCATTATTTTTCTAGCCCCGTATAGGTGGTTAAATTAGTGTTTTTGGCTTAAGTATGCATTTACTGGATTAATTTGAATTTATTTAATTATTTTTGCAATTTATTTGGTTATTTAATATTTTCTGAAAATTATACCGAGATAGTCGATGACCAAAATTTCATGTTGATTGTAGTGGTATGCTTAATTTATTTCAAAATTGTGAAATTTTGGGATTTAATTGGAGAATATCGGGTGTTGGGTTTTGACAGCGAAAATGCTTTTTTAAGTACTATATTAAGTAGTGGGATTTTAAAAGAAAGAATATCAATTTTTCTGGTTTAATCTGAGCATGTACCCGCATATGGTTATTTTACCGTGTGTTTTTAATGTAAAAAAATGGGGAAGTACATTATTTTAATTGGGACATTTGAGTGTAAGGCACGATGTCTTGGCCGGGATTGGATGTGTGCATGAATGGTATGAGAACCCGTCACGAGCCTTTGGGGCCGGACGATGCTCCTTCGGGAATGCCTCAAGTCAACGGATGTCGGTCGTAGTGGAGGCTAGGTCAATGCTCCTATGTGGATTTTCATCTAGATGTAGATGTTGCCATGTTCGATGGTGTGAGACAAAGCCCAACTATATCGGAAGACCGCTGACTATTGAGTCAGCCATGGCCATTGGGTCATAATCAATTGGGACGCATGATTGATTAAAATTGATGCGCCTAATTATGAGACAAAATCATGTAGCACATAATATGATGCGTCATAATGATTTGGTCTTATAATCGAGACCCTTGTAATTGTTTGGGTTATAAGTTGAGACGTCTTGATTAATAAGTACTTTTAATGCAATTACATGTGATATGAATGTACTGACATGTATAAAGGAACTGAGGCGAGGTAAGTCTTATGTGATATGTGGTTAGACTACCTCTAGGCATATTTTCTTCCTAATCGGGGTTTAGGGCATAAACTCGCTAAGACATCATCTCACCTTGTCATGGGCTTAACTTTTCAGGTTCATAGATGGTGGTCTATCCAGTACGTTTTGGATAGCTGAGGGGGTTTAGTGAGCAGAGTACCTTCTTCCCTGTCCTCGGGACTCCCCGGCTTCGTGAGCTCATTGTGAGCACGATCATGGTTGATGAGGGTCTACTACAGTTGGTACCTCATTGATTTAGGGTGTGGTTTCACCATAAGCCTAATGGAGAACATGAGGGTCCCCTGGATGGTTTTGACACACCCACTGTTGAGGGTGAGGAGATGGCTAGCCCCCTTGACACCAACATCCCTAATGATGCCGTGGAAGACCCAGTCCCCCAGAGGTCTCAGAGGTCTCGACTAAGGAGTCTTGTACCTAGATGGCTTAGTGACTCTTCTTTCTAGAATAGCCTTTTTGTTTATAGACTAGTATCGTATATAAACTTAGTTTGTTTATAAAAGCGTTTTGTGAAAATTGTTGTCCTACTTTTCTATCACATATTTGTGTTATTTGGGGATTTGTTTATTCGCTTCCACATGTGCAATAAAATGAAGGTCGGCAACGCATCCTAGGACGTGACAATTTTATCGACCACTGAGGGATGTGTGCACGCTCGAGGTTCGAGGTGTGACAGATGGCATGTTAGGGTAGATTCTAGAATAAAGTTAGAATAGATTTTAGATAGAAATTTCCTTAATAATTTAGATAACATTGCAAATATTAGATAATGTTGCATGTTTACATATTATCTAGTTAATAGAATAAGGTCTTTCCTAATTGAAATAGCAATTAACCTACTTAATTTCCTGGTGCAGATGGGATAACCTTCATTTAGGGTAGCTTTTATTTTAGTAATTTTTAATAATGAATTTGATGATAACTTCTATGAAGAAGTCATCCTAGGATAAATTAGATTCTTTTCCAAGATAGATTGCTTACTCAATGGATGCTTTCGTAGGCAGGACTTGGCAAGGAATTTTAGGTCAAAGTAGTAAACATGGCATGTTACTTAATTAATTGATTTTCATCATTTGATATTGAGTAAAAGACTCTTGAGGAAGTATGGTCGAGGAAACCTAGTGATTACTTCAAATTACAAATATTTGAATGTCCTATGTATGTTCATGCAAGTGATGGTAAGTTTGAGCTAAGGGAAAAGAGTGCATATTTCTAAGTTATGCACATGAGATGAAAGCTTACTACCTATGGTACACTAATCTCAAATCACCTAGTTTTCTAATTAGTAAAAATGTGATATTCGATGAGATTGCAATGCTTCAATAGAAGAGTTTTGCAACACAACTAGCAAAGCAAACAAATCATGATGTTATTAGTGAGGTGGGGTCTCAGGTGGAGACTTTGAAGACCTTAAAGGTAACAGAAGTTGAGACTATAGATGAAGTCACAATTCCTAAAGTCGATGCTCATGAACAACTAGCACAATTGCGTCATACTATAGCTAGTACATTATGGTTATACATTTATTGCTTATGCATTGACTATAAGTGATGAAGTAGAAATAGATGAGCCTCCTTCTTCTTCTAAGGCAATGGATAATAGTGAGCCATCACAGTGACTAAGGGCTATGAGTAAAAAAATGGAATCACTCCATTAGAATCAGACATAAGAGCTAGTCAAAGTACTAAAGAGCCAAGAGATTGTTGTAAGTAAATGGATCTTTAAATAGAAGGAAGGCATTCCTGGTGTCAAGGCAGTGGAGTATAAGGCGAGACTAGACATATTTCTATTCATGTTTTACTTGCCTTAGTTAGTTTACAGGATCTTAAATTAGAATAGCTAGACGTGAAAATTGCGTTTCTTCACAGTAGGTAGATGAATGGATTTATATGAGGCAGTCAAAGGAATTTGTTATTTAAGATAAGGAAGATCATATTTACTTATTGAAAAACTCATTATATAGGCTAAAACAATCTCCTAGCTAGTAATATAAGCATTTTGATGCTTTTATGGTTACTCAAGACAATTCAAAACTTCAAATGGGTAGCTGTGTTTACTTTAGGAGATTGCAAAATGGTTCTTTCATTTATCTACTTTATATGTTGATGGCATGTTGATAGTAGCTAAGAATATGTATGATAGATATTGATGTGCTGAAGAGGCAATTAAGTGCTAAATTTAAGATGAAAGAATTAGGTGTTGCAAAGAAAATAGTAAGTATGGTGATTTTGCATAATAAGGCTGCAGGAGTTTTATGTCTATTTGTCCCAACCTCTCTTTTTCTGTCAGGGGAAAATTAAGAGGTTCAGGGGTATTGCCTAAGAGGGCGGGCCAACGGCCTTAGGTTAGGCATGGACTCTCTTAAGCTCGTGCCTTACACGACATTAGATTTTGTTTTTAATTCTTAACAACCTAAATATAGTATGAGTCACCACTAACCTATTGGGGTCAGCTAGAAATCAATCAAGACGCGAGAGTGTTGTCTTGATTCTTACATAGCCAAAGATGTTTAAGAATAGGGACTTATTTATACCAATGTTTTTATTAGCACCATTGTAGTACCATTAACTTAGAATGTTGTTTATCTAAATAGCTAGACAATCTTGATTACCAATTGTAATCTTTATGAAACAACTAAGTGTCCACGCAAATATTTTTGTGGGGTTGTTTTCCTTAATGTCTAAACTAATCCAAACCTAATTTAGAAAAGAAATTTACACTCAAATTATTGAAAAGTGGTACGGTAAGTAAACATCCAACAAATTGAAATAACTTAAATTAAATGTATAAAAGAAAAACCTAATAAAAGTTGGGCAATTAATATTACATGGCCTTGTTATCACACCCAAAAATGGGACCCACATGAGTAAAACATAATATAAATATGCATGAAATTACCCTAAATGCATGAAGCTGCTCTAGATGATTTTAATCTATGCAAAATGGATTTTTTGCAACAATAATTACAAAATACCAAAATAGCAATAAATTAGGAAAATGACCTTATAAAATTAGGAAAATACCATAGATGTCATTTTTGCCATAATTTGATGCTATCCAACATTTTTTATGTTTTCTTTTTGGAATTTCAGATTTTTCTTTTTCCATTTTAGTTTTAGTTTTATTTTTATTTGTATTTTTAAATTAGTTCCCTAAACCAACCTATGCTTGATTTACATTCATGCAGAAATACTTAAAACATGAATGTCATAAGAATCGAGTTCAAATTGACTTTTTCAAGATCAAAGCATGATTTGGGCATTTCGGTGAACAATTGGTGTGCATAAACCCACCTCAAGCAACTTCCTTGCGTTGTGTTCATGGCCTTCAATCTTGACCCATAAGTAATCTTATGTTGAACTAAAGTATCAAGGTTATACTACTACATACAAAGAACAAAATCAGCTAGAAATTATAGCCTAAAACACATAAAAACCAAACTAAAATTGACCTCCAATGTCCGGGTTTGAGCTATTTTTGTAAATCTCGATTTGAACCTAGGTTAAGCAAACAAGTTGCATGCCCGGATTCAAGCCTCAACACTCATCACATGCGAGATATATGGAAAAAAACACTTGATCGTGATGAAAGTACATAACATGGACTTTCAAATGCAATAAATATCACCGAGAATGATCAACTATATACATCGAAACAACCTCTCTAAGAAACATACATGCATGGTCCACACTAACCAGCCATGAATAACGAACCATGAATCATTGTGGTTCAACTTGGTTTTTGCGTGAAGTTTCAAGCATTCCTAGAGTTCACACAAAGATTTAAAGACCAAACCAAGATAACCTCAGCATCATTTGTACTCTCATATAACATTCATCAAGTTTATGAAGACAGAAAACACGTGCAAAGAGGAGTAGCAAATCAACCATATAAGGCTTTTGAAGAGGCTTCAAACACTAGAAAAATTCTAACCTTAGAAATCATTTTTCCGAGCTAGTGTTCTGAGCTGGTTTTTCATGTTTAAAACATGTTCAAACTCTAACAAAAATACATCTAGGATGCTTAACCTGCTTCCTAGTTTCTTTTTGAAGTGGCTCTTAACCTAGGAAGCCAAGAAACTCTCCTCTGGAGGCACCTCGAATATGCTTCCTATTTCCTTCGAAAATGAAATTTGCAAAGAAATAACTGATAATAAAGGCTTTTGCTAGTCCTCAAAACTAGACTTCCAGACATTTTTTGTCGAACATTTTAAGACAAACCAAACCATATGTATACCAGTTTAGGTTACAGATCATGGTTTTCTTCATTTGTCTCTCATTTTTCTCAAAAACACTCACTTTCCCTCATTCGTGGCCAACTAAGCCTACCAACCAGAAAAATTTTCAGACTTACTTAGCCCACAAGAAGGTTATTTTTCGGTGGGGTTTAGGAAGCCTTCCCGATCTCAATTGGAGACGTGCAACCTAGGCTGCGCATGATAAAATTTTTGTTTCTTAATTTCTCTATTTCTCTGTTCCCCGGAATACATTTGAAACAGAAATCCGTTTGATAACACAATTTGATTTCTCTATTTCTGAAACAGATTTCAATTCCAGAAATTGATTTGAAGGAGAAATCAGAAGTTAGAAATTGTAGCTTATTTCAGAAATTATTTTTTTCTCCATCTTTCAAAAATATAATTTTTGCTCTCAAATTGACAAAAGAGGTTATCATACCACATTCCTTTGATGTTGTCCCACAAGAGATTCTTATGGATCCTAAGCATAAACGTTACTTCAAGGTAGAATTCTCATATATTCCTTTACAATATCAATTTTATTTTGTTGATAATCTTGTATAATACTAGTCTTTGATAATATCGATGGCACCCACATTCATGCATCTATACCTGTGTCGAAGCAAATCTCATTTAGAGGTAGGAAAGGCACCACCACTCAGAATGTGATGTGCGTTTGTTCATTTGATATGAAATTTACTTTTGTATATTCTGGTTAGAAAGGCTCTGCCAATGATTGTCGAGTGCTTGCAGCAGCACTGGAGACTCCTCACTTGGAATTTCCTCGACTGCCACTAAGTATTTGTTTGTCCTTTAAGGAGCAATTTTCTTTATGATCATATTTATAGTTACAAATTATGACCAATGTATGAATACATTGTTGTAGGCAAATAATATGTCATGGATTCTGGTTATGCAGCAACTCCGTGATTTTTAACTCCTTTTAGAGGTGACCGGTATCATTTAAATGAGTATAGGGGTAGCGCGACACAGCCAACAACTACAAGAAAATTGTTCAACTATAGGCATTCTTCTTTAAGGAATGTCATTGAAAGATTATTTGGGACATTGAAGAATTGCTTTTTCATTTTGAGACACGTGCCCTCATTTGCAATTTGAAAGCAAGCACATATCATAATTGCATGTTGTGCCATCCATAATTACATCCGTGATCAAGACAAGATGGATAAGAACTTTTCTCTATATAGAGATTCGATGTACTTGGCTGAACCTACGCAGGATGAGCTTGCAAACATTTAGTTGACCGAGGAGGGAAACCAAATAAATACACTTTGGAAAACCATTGACAATAAAATGGCAAGGGATAATAATATGCCAAAAATTCCATGAAATTGTATTTTCAATTTGTGTAATGTATTAGTATTATTTCGACTATTATTTTATATTTGAGAATTTCCTATGTTGTTATCTATCTAATTTTTATTCTTAGAAATAGAAATTTTATTCTATTATCAAAAGGATTTTTGTTTCAAAAATAGAAATTTTGAGTTGTTATCAAATGGATTTCTTTGCTCAAAAATTTGTCTGGGCAATAGAAATTGAGAAATCAATTTATGAACAGAAATCAATTTCTATTTTAGAAATTTTATCATGCGTAGCCCTAATGGTTGGAAAGATCTTTGAGTGAAGTTTCTGTAACGAGCTATGACGTCCCAGAGCGTCACGTACTAAGCGCAAGCGGAATTATAATTATTATTATCTTCTTATCTAGCTTGTAATCTCCTTTAGATAACCCATAGTGTTTACCATTGAAGGTTAGCATGTATAACATGGATTATTTAAAATCTCAAGTTTATATTATAAGGTTATCCTGCAATGCACATAGACAAGATCATAAAAGGCTTCCTTTCATTTTATCATCATCGGGGCATACAAAATTATTGACCTAGACTCATTCCATGTTCTTCGCCTATATATTTACATCATATACAAAACAAAAGTAAGGCGTAACACAAGCCAGGGATATGGGTGAGGTTATCTACTCCACGAGTTCCCACACTAGCCCACATCTAACAAAAAACAAAAGTTAGTCAGCTTCTAACTCAAGCTCCCGTGATGAAACAATGGATAACTTTCAATTTAGAGTTAGATCTTTCCTTACCTTGCTTCAGCTACTAAACGATACAGAGATGCTTCAAGATCAACACTCAAAATCAGCATGCAAGAAGAAGAAGGTTGCTGGTTTGCTTCTGGTTTTTCGCTGCTCAGTTGAGAGAAAAGATGAAGAAGATGAAGATGGGGGAAATAGGCTATGAGCTAGTCCTAGGCTAGTGTAATGATTAGATTTAGCCAATGATTATGCTTCCTTGGAGTTGCCATCTTCAGTTCTATGGATTGAGAAAAACCGTGGGTGTTGATGAGAGAATCGAGAGAGAGAAAAGTGCCGTGGCTTTCATGCATGAAGATTTTTGCCATCTATCAATCCTCACTAATTAACAGTTAATTGGTATCATTAGTTAGTTCGTTAGCTTCTAATATTTTCATCTAATTGCCTTTTGTTTCAAGCCAACGATCTAGCCCACTAAACTTATAAATCTAATAATTCCGAACCTTGGCCCGCTTCAAGCCAAGTCCAAGCCCATAATCTCTCATTCAATTTCTTAAGTCCAAATTGTGTGGCCCACTTACTTCTCAAGCCCACACGTTTCTCATGATCCATCGGGTTCACTTTCCGGCCCAATCTAATTAATCTAAGTTCCTAATGATCTAATTACACTAATGAAGGTTAATGAAATTTGGGATGTCACAGTTTCAATCTCTATTTGAAGGTTTTGGCTAATTTTGAATGGAAGTATGTGAAAATTTCAATTTGCTCTCAAAGGGTCAGTTTGGAACTTTCTAGGTTGAAGTGTCTTGAGTTGCTTGTGGGGGTGTCTTTGAGAATGACCATGAGCTCCCCTTAGGGCTTCTTGTCTCCTACCTTTTATGCCCCAAAAGAGCATACTTTAGATATTTTATCTAATGAATTAAGGAATCTTTTGGTTGGTCTTTGCCAAACTACCAAGCTTGCCTAATGAGCTGCTCAATCAACTTTCTACTTAGCCAAAAATTTCAACTTTTATAGCTGTTGATTGTTTAAATTTTGTCACAATTTTCACATGCCTTCAGTAGCTTATCTTGAGCCAATTTCTATCCACTTGCACTCCTAATTATGATCTTCCATCATGGGTAGAGATCATGCCAATTGGGCAACCTAGTAAGATATGGTGGGGCTACAAATCGTTGACTAGGTTTTGGCAGCTAGTTTAAGCACTTTAATCCATCAATTTTGCTCTAACTTTTTATCAATTGAAAATTTTATGTATAGTAATTCTAGATTCTGACCATTCTTTGCATTTTTCTTTGCCCAATTTTGCAAGAACGTATCCCAAAATTGGCTATTTTCTTGCCCAAGAATGTCTAATTCAATGCAATTTGGTCCGTGTGGCCTGATTAATTTGACCTAGCCTCGATTCCATTTCAATTTAATTGGGGGCCAAGATGATGACTTAAGGGCTTGGGCAAAAATTTGCAAAATTTGTGTGACATCCTGGATTTTTTACTTCTACTTTCAATCGAATAAATCAAGCCTTTCATCAACGCGTCTATAGTGCTATTCTCTGAGCTGATCACTCTAAGGATAACTAGACTATTAGGGGGAAGTCATTAAGAAATTTTAATGCATTAAACTTGGGAATTCAACTAAGAATAGATTACTCGACCGTGCTCATTTGCAGAGGTCATTACGCCATAGTAAAGATCGATTAGAAATCAGAAATAGGTCAGTTCGAAATATGGATGATTCCACCAAATTGAGAAATTATCGTCAATCGACACTAGAATAATTTTTCTGTTATTTTGGTACCTTGTATTTGTATTTAAATTCTTGATATTTTCACGACAACCGAGAGTCACCAATGTGTCAAAGAGGTTCGTTCTAGTTTGAAGAAAATTGACTACGGGTCATTTGCACGAAAAATTTCTAAAAGCTACCCAATAGCTTAGATCATACTAAAATTGCGTCAGATTGAAATTAACCGCAAATTTGAATATGATTTCAAAAATTGAAAGTTCTATTATGTCACGAGTCATTTTAGAAACATCAAATCAGTCTCCGAAGATTTTTCTGCAAACCAAGGTATTGGTCGAAAAAAGTCGTCATAAGGCCGTTTTTGATTGGGAAAATCAGAAGATAGTTTTTATCACGAAATTGGGAGGCAAGTAGGATCAATTGACGAGAAAAAAATGCCAATTTGATCGTGAACTTGATGGTTGCATTTATAGAGGCCAGTTTGAGTTGAATCGAGTGAGAATTTAATCCAAATTGAGCCAAATGTTGTGCAAATTCGTCTGTCCCCATTGCCCAAAACAATTGGACAATTTCAAGGCTTCTAGAAAAGGAGTTGGCTATTGGAAAATGGTTGAGGAAGCTAACTATCAAGGTGGACTAGTTAAGAGGACCAAAAGAGTGAGATTGGAGACAAGATGGTCCCACAATCCAAGTTGTCCCTTTCCTCCTTCCTTCCCCTTAACCGGTCAAGCATCCTTATCTCCAGCATAACCTTGAAGCTCCCAACAACCTAGAAACCGAGCTCCTCTCTTCCCCCAAGCTGTCCACCACCCCGTTCAAGCCATCGATTCGCAGGAGCTCCACTGCGATGACGTCACGCCCCGCTCGCCAACCACATTGAAAACAAGCATCCCTAGCCATCGTTCCACTTCAGCTGTGAGCCCAGGCAACCCTCGAGCTAGTCGCAGCTCCCCCACCATTGTCGGAGCCACTTGGAAGCCCGCCTGCCACCATGAAGCCTTGCTACAGCCCCGCTAGTCTTCCTTGGTTGTCTCCACCTCAACCGAGCCACTGGTCCAGCCCCTTTCAACCTCGAACAGAACCAAACTTAGTGGGTTTCCAACCACTGTTTCGCCTGCTTTTGGTGGCTTTCCCGACCCCGCTTGGTGGTGACGCTTTGTGATTTATGGACCTCCTCCGTGTCCCCGTCGTTTTGATTTGAGCAAATCTTTAATCGAGTGAGTTTAACTCATTAATCCTTACATAGTAAGTTAATGACATTTAAGAGTTGATTAGTTTAGACTAAGTATCGATTAGGTGGATAATTAGAATAGATTAACAATTTAATTAATTATTATTGCATGTTAGGTGGTTAGAGTAGTGTAATTAGAGCCTAGATAAACTCTAGTATTTATCTAGAGTAGTTCAGTAATTTCCGAGCTCGTCTCAACTTTTAATTAGGCTTTTTCCGGCCTAAGTTGTATTTAGTGGCATTTATTAATTATTTTTCGTAATTATTTAATTAATTATTTATTTTTCGAAAATTAAACCAAGATAGCCGATGATCGGAATTTTTGTGTTAATTGCAATGATGTATTCAATTTATTTATTTGACTGCTAATTTGTCTTTGATTGAGTGTAATTGGTGATTTTTGGTATTTATCCCAAAAAATTTTAATTTCAATATTTAGTTAGAAAATTACCAGACATCAGTTTACATCGCCAAAAATGTGTTTGTGGACTATTGAAAATAATGGGATTTTATAAAGTAAAGATATTATTTTTAGCTTAGACCGACCGTCGACACACATGATTTTTTTATCGGGTACATTAAATACGAATAAAATAGTCCAAGACATTATTTTAATTGAGGTATTCAGGTGGGAAGCTCAATGTCTTTGGCCAGGGGTGTATAATCGTGTGATGGTTTATGGTCATATTAAGATGACGTATGTGGTGCACGATGATATGGGTTGGGTCCAATAAACCGTCAAAGCAGGTTGTGCCTATAGGACCGTGATAAACCACTTAAGTAGGTTGTGCCCTTTGGGCTGTGATTTACCGCCGAACTTAGAACCGGCTTTGCCTTTTGGGCTGTGATTATCACCTAATCTAGGCTATGCCCATTGGGCCGTGATTACCACCTAATCTAAGTTGTGCCTATTGGGCTGTGATTACCACCTAACCAAGGTTGTGCCCATTGGGCCATGATTAACCTAGTTACACTAGGAAACCGCTGAATCTGGAATAGGCTATGCCTGTGAGTGGCCGTGATTAATAGATGGAATGAGTATTGAATGTGCTGACCAAAAGTAGGTCGTGATGACATGGAATCGAGTATGTCGATTGATCGATGACTCGATCTGGCTTGATGCTCTGATTTGTTGATATGATTGCCTAGACATGTAACTTGTATTGACTTGTAGGAAAAAATTCAGGCAAAAGTAAGACCTCTAGCTCATGCTTGTGCTTAGGCAATCTTTATGGCGTATTTTTTTTCCTAGTAAGGTCTTAGGGGGTTAAACTCGCTAGGACATCGTCTCACTTCGTTATGGGATAACATTTTCAAATCCTTAGATGATAGTCATAAAGGATTAGAAACCCTGAATTCTGGGAAGGTGGAGATCGAAGAATCGACTAACGTATCTAACTAGTGGGTCATAGGACAGGTCCCTTTTTGTTAAGCCGATATTTTGTAAACAGCCTAGTATTGTATATAAACCTGTTTGTTTATAAAAAGCTTGTTTTGGTTGTGAATTATGGCCCTATTTTTTTTATCCCATTTTGTTGTTGTCCGGGGAAATTATTTATTTACTTTCGCATGCGCATATTAAAATGAATGGGTTGGCGATGCGTCCTAGGACGTCGCTATTTAATTGACCATTGAGGGATGGGCACATGCTCGGAGGATCGAAGTGTGACATTTTTGTTTAAGTGGTATTAGAGCATGGTTAGTGATTTGAGTGATAAGGTGCGACGGTTCATTGGATAGTTAGTATGAAAGGCCTTTAATTTCATGTTAATGCATGTCTATGATAGCTGTTTGGTAAAAAGTCGTTTGTTGTGTGGATCACTCAGCTTCTAATTCTATATGCAATTCTCTTTTGTTAAAAGTAAATTCCATTTTGCAGACTTTGTTTTAGAAACTTGTGGTTTAAACCTGGCTTAACAATTCCGCTTGTATATATTTGCGCTATGTTTGGCAATGTATATAAGTGTGGATGCTTTTAAAGTCAGAATTTGGAATCCTACTTTTCTGTCCGATTATTTTATTGTTTGGGTATTTATAATTACTTCTGCATGTGCATATTAAAATGAAAGGGTCAGCGATATATAGTCCTGGGATATCGTATATAAATTCGACCAAAGTAAGGGATGTGCGCATGTCTGATGATCGGGGCGTGACACCAGCACCTCACAATTTCTTTCTTTAAAGATTTATACACTTCAACGGGGCCTAGGAACTTTCAACTAGTATTGGATCAATGCCCTACAATAGTGGGGAATGATATAAATGAATGTCTGGTGGCGGAAGTAACTTTGAAAGAAGTTCATGATGCTGTTTTCCAACTTGGTGCACAAAAGGCTCCCTGTCTTGATAGCTTAAATGATATTTTTTTTCAACACCATTGGAATATAATCGGTAAGGATATTCTTGAAGAAGTCAGGGGTTTTTTCCAGTCAGGGGTATTGGAACCAACCCTTAACAGAACCCATATAACCCTAATTCCAAAGATACCCAATCCATATAAAATTAACCAATTTCACCCTATCAACCTTTGCAATTTTGTCTATCAGGTTATCTTGAAAGGGGAACAATGTGCCTTTGTTAGTGGAAGATAGATCAAGGATAATATATATATTGTGCAAGAGGTACTACACCAGCTGCGGATGAGGAAAAGGAAAAAACATTTCCAAGCGGTGCTAAAATTAGACATGCAGAAAGCCTATGATAGAATAGAGTGGGATTTCCTAGAAGGCTGCTTACTGAAAATGGGTTTTTGCGAAAAATGGGTCAACTGGATAATGCAATGTGTTTCAACGGTCTCTTTCAATATCAAATTCAATGGAGAACGCCTTCTTTACTTTTACCCTTCTAGAGGTATTCGACAAGGAGACCCATCATTACCCTATCTCTTTATATTGGTGGCAAACTGTTTGTCTTCTTTGATGAAAAAAAGCTCTAGATGATGGGAGTATTAAATGAATCAAATTAAATAGGCATTGTCCCACATTGACCCATTTATTATTTGCCGATGACTATATATTTTTTCTAGATGGCTTTATACAGGAATGTCAAAATATCTCAACAGTGATTAACCAATACTGTTATGCCTCAGGACAAGCAGTAAATTTAAACAAATCGGGTATCTATTTTAGCAAAGACTGCCCCCAAGTTTTAAGGGATAACATGGCTAGAGAATTGAGAGTTCCACAGCTAGATTGGACAGGAAAATACCTTGGAATCCCCTCAGATTAGGGAGCCTCAAAGAGATAGGTTTTTGCATGGATTTTGGGAAGGGTAAATAAGAAAATGGAAGGCTGGAAGGAGCAACTTATATCAAAGGCAAGTAAGGAGATCCTACTGAAATCAGTGGTACAGGCATTACCGCAATATGCTATGTCAATTTTTAAAATCCCGGTATCCATTTGTAAAGCAATTAAGAGGAAAATTGCAAACTTCTGGTGGAAAAATAGTGAAACAAAAGCTGGTCTACATTGGAAGAGATGGGAAATTATGAAATCCAGGAAAGATAGGGGAGGAATGGGTTTCCGGGATCTTCTTACAGTCAACAAGGCCCTCCTGGGTAAACAAGCTTGGAGATTAGTGAAAAATCCAGAAGCGCTATGGAGCAAACTAATCAAAGGACTTTATTTTGGTCAAAAAGATTTATGGCATGCTAAGCAAGGAGCCAAGCCTTCATGGGGATGGCGAAGTTTGCTTATGGGAAGGGAGGCAATATCATGCTCTATGAGGTGGGCAATCAAAAATGGACAAAAAGTTTATAACAGAACAGACAACTGGCTAAAGAGAGCACTGATTGGGGGACTGACAAATAGAAATGATCCAAGAAAAGTTTCAGATTTGATGAATTTTGTAGCGGAGCAATGGAACGAGCAACTAATAAATAATCTATTTGATGAACAGACAGCCCAGGAGATCCTTGCAATTCCAATCAATAGACAGATCCCAAATGATGAACTAGTATGGATAGGGACAAAGAATGGGTCCTTCACAGTTAAAAATGGTTACAATATATTAAGAGAACAGACGACAGCCAAGACAGTAATTGAACACCCTTCTTCTTCCTATCAAGCACCAAGAGCACTATAGAATGCTGTATGGAATATGAAGATCAGCCCTAAAGTTAAAATATTTATTTGGAATGTCTACCAAAACGTCATCCCATCAAAGGAGAATTTGTAAAAGAGAAAGATCTTACCGGACCTTGTCTGTGACCTCTACCGAGAAAGGATGGAAACGACCAAGCACATCTTCGTCCTCTGCCCTTGGACCACAAATGTATGGAACAATCCATAAGTCAAAATCCATACAAGATTACAAGATGTTACTCAGATCGAAGAGTGGTTCGCGCATTTTATAAGGAAAAACACTCACTTACTATCTTTGGAAGCGATCTCAAACCTCTTATGGCAAATTTGGAAGGGGCGAAACAACTTTATTTTCCAAGGAAACAAGCCTGATGCATGCAGCACAGTTGATCTGGCTAGATTCCAGTAGCGAAATTATGAGAAATGGATGTGTCAACACACTCAAGCAAGAAAATCAGAGGAGAAAGACGTACCTCAGATCTGGGTTGCTCCGGAGATGGGGAAATTGAAGATAAACGTCGATGGGTCGATCCGAAAGGACTCAACAGAAGGAGCCATTGCCGGAATCGTCCTCGACTCCTCCGGTTGTCTCGTCGATAGCTTCACCAGGACAGTTTGTGCGGAATTGGTCCCTCAACTTGAAACCCTAGCTCTCGTTAAAGCTCTAGAGTACATAAAAAAGAAGAAGCCGGGTGCTGTTTTAGTCGAATCTGATTGTCGAAGCCTTGTACGATCCCTAACAGAAGTAGAAGACTTTAACTGGGATGCACGTGCTTCCTGGTCAAAGTGCAAAGAGTTGTTGCAGAGTTTACCGCTGGTGGGCCTTCAATTTTGTCCAAGAGCAGCTAATGGAGTAGCGGATTAGGCCGCGCGTGTGCAAAGGGATCTTCTGTTACCGCCCAACTGGTTTCTTTCTCCCCCTCCGGCCCTTTGGGCTTTGCTCTATGTATTGACGCCACGCTGTTCGGAGCTGCTATTTCTGCATCAGCTTTCATATAAATAAATAAACCGTTTGTTTGCGACCCAAAAAAAAAAAACATGGAAATTGGGCCCCAAACCATACCTGCACTGATCCAATTATTTCAATAAGCTCAGAATTATTCGCTCAAGCTCATCTACCTTTCGCCAGTTCAATTTTTATCCAAAATGCATTTAATACTCCTAAAAACTATATGCTATGCAATTTAGTATTTTTGTTTAGGGGTTAAAATTAATCCCTAATTTTTAATGCAATAAATAAATAATTGGATCGCTAAAATTTAGGTGTCAACACTATACTATAAAGAAAGAGATGTAACTCAAAATCAAAAATGAAAGGATGACTATATTATAAAAGAAACAAAATAATCTATGCGTATATTCATATGAAAATAACAAAGATAATTCTTATTCCATCCAATTCATAATGAATGAGTTCACCACATGATCTTTCCCCATCATGCATTCACATAGAAGATTTTATCCTTGACTGTGAAGGAGGATTCCAAATATAGCAAACATCGAATTTTCCGGTCAATCCATTGAGCCTACAAGGACCATTGGGTGAGATATCCCAAACACATTGGGTGCATGCCTCTTGGTCTATGCCTTGCACATATATATCAAACCACTTAAATTGACCTGGCCATGTAAAGCCACAAAAGAATAATGTCCCTTCGAAATAATGGGGCCTGAATGAGAATCCCCAGCTCTTCATTATATTACGTATTCCAAGATCATCGTCCTTTGATTTGCAATGAATTCTTAAAGTAGTTCCAGTCGGTAAATTGTTATTAATCTTAACATACGTCATCTTCCAAATATTTATGGCACGGCTAGTTACAAATAGTGAACAAAATATTATGAGCGCAGCTAATGTCTTCATCATTGTAGCATACATTGCTTCAATATCAGCATTGTTTATCTTCTTAAGGATGAACAACGCTAGCATAATTTTTACCAAAAAAAAAAAAAAGCCCTAACATAATAGTTACCATTACTATTGGAAGTAACGGTGGCATGTGGGCCACGAGTTGGAATGAAGAGAGGTCAATAATGTTAATATAACATTCACCGTTACTTTGGAATGAGAATTGCGATATTACCCTTTACTTTTTTCTTTTTATTTACTAGAGGATAAGAATTGCCACATAGGGTAAGCTACAAATCAATTATAATATATTTTGCAAATGCCATGCATTCACTGATCTTTTCTTTTTGTTTATGTAATGACCTAGTCCAATAAGCACAGGGAGTGGTTGCCAAGGCCAAAGAGAGTCTTACTAATGAGCGACTCCTGGTAGGCTTTTAGAATGGCGAATGGGGTAGGATTGAATAGAACTATGCATCAAATTAGGGAAGAGCGATTCTAATATATATATATATATGCCGAAATTGACTCATTGAGACATCTTTTGACATAATGGCAAGCTTTGCTTTAGAACTCCAAAGTTAAGCAAGCCCAAGCTAAAGCACTATCAAATTGGGTAACCTTCTGGGAAAGTGCATGCCTATACGCTAAAGGATAAATCCGGGTTGCTTGGTATGGGACAAGCCAAAATAGACAATACTTTGAGTGAATTAACCTAAGAATGTTACAATATGATATCAAAACGAGACCCCGCTAGTAAGTATATAATTTAGGAACAAACCATGAAAAAGCCAGTGGCCTATAACAACTTGATTCGGCGAGGGTAGAGAGTGGCCATTAAGGCCAAAGAGGGTCTGGACAAAGAGTGGCTCTTGACAGACTTTTAGGATGATAAAGAAGGCAAGATTGGACAATATCATGCACTGAATAAGGGAAAAGCGATTTTAGAAAGTATATATGTAAAAATTGGAATTACATCATGGAGGTGCTTTTTGGCATAATTGTAAGCTTTGCTTTGAAACTTCAAAGTTAAGTGAGCTCATGCTAGAGCATTATCAAGTTAGGTGACCTCATAGGAAAGCATTTACCTCTACATGAAATGATAAAACCGAGAGGCTTAGTATGAGACAGACTAAAACACACAATATCTTGAGTGAGTTAATTAAGAGATATTGCAATTTATTGATAAAAAATTTAGGCAATATGAGAACTACATTCAAGATAAACCAACACTTCAAGGAACTCTATTTTGCGCAAAAGAAGTTGAGATTGATAAATAGTAATTGGCTTGTTTAAATACTAGAAGGAAACCATTGCACAATCTTTTTTTTTTTTTTTGGTGAAAAGAATCGATCAAATGATCCTTAATAAATAGCTCTTATGATAGCTTTCAATATCTCTAGAATTATTTGTAAGTTCTTCGTCAAATCTTTTGCAATTAGGGAATCTAGTTGTCATTCCACTAGCTATTATTGACATAAAAAATTTGGCTAAATATTTAGAAATTAATTGCATAGAAAATTATGAATTAATTTTTTTTCTCCTAAACAAAATATATAATTGTATACCGTATAACTTTGAGGAGCATTCATCATATAAATTAATTCATTTGCATTTGACTAACAATGGTGAATGGACGTAAATCATTCACGTGGACTGAGCCCATGAAGGAGAGCTAGCTGAAAATTCCATGCCCACAAAAGCAAGATTTGAGATTTAAATGAGTTGGGTCAGCCCGTTAAAAATAATGGCTTTGAGTTTAATCAGAATAGGCTTTAAAGAGATCAAGCTGTCACCACTTCAGACCACAAGAAGTAAAATTAGGCCTGCCCATTGCACATTACAACTTGGCTCAAATTCATAGAGGGGAAGGGCTTAACGGAGCCTAAGTTAATCAAGTTTCGACCTATTAGAGTTTCATTAGAGTTAGGCTCTGAGGTTAATAAAGTCCATTACATTGATCAAGCCTGAATCAAGCGCGTGAGGCGATTAAACCTAGGTTTACACATTATATAGATACCGTTATGCCTCATTATACGAAGTTGGCTATTCATAAACACACGTGATAGAGTATGAGAAAAAAAAGGATAGGTCGCGGCTTCCCCTCCCTCGGCCGTGACCTTGGCTGCTTTCCTACCGACGAAGCGACCACTGCAGGGGTTCCTGCAGCATCCCGAGCGTACCACCGCACCTCCTTGCCCAATTGCGACAAACCCAACCGAGACAACCTGCAACGATGCCATTACTGCCTTCGCCACTGCTACTGCTACATACCTCCGTTCCAAGCCACAGTCTCCTCCAGCCGCGACGCCTATATGGCAAGCTTGCTGCTCCCTCTCTAGCCCAAGCGTGGCCGTGATCCCAAGCTACTCGCGCATGCTGACACATGACGCTGCTGTCCCGCGCCGCCCGCTCCGCAACACCCCCCACTGCCGAAGCTGCTGCATTGCGGTCACCAACAGAAGAAACCCCCTGCTCCGTAATGATCCTCACCGACTCACTGAGCCCTGCCAACCGCTGTCCCATGACGGCCCGCTGCTTGTTGACCAACCTTGTTGCCGCCCTCGGAGACGACAACGAGCCGCTACCCTTATGCCATCCTCCATCGAGCCGAATTGTCCTGCTATCTATTTTGCAGGTTTGTCTACAGTTCTTCATTGAGCATCGCGGACCACCCCATGGACGAGCCACCGAACACCATCTCCGGCTGTCCTTAAGCCCAATCTGCCATCCACTGGTCAAGTTTGAAAACAGAATATTCGAATTAGAAAACGGAATTTAATTGCCTGTTTTGAATGAATTGTGATGTATATCTCCCGCCCGAGATAAGATTCTCAAGTACACATGAAAATCGGCTTCCAATCCTATTTTTCAAGCCGTAAGATACAACCGTCAATTAGATATTCTTGGATTTTTCAATTCTTATCTTATCCTATTTGGTTTATTTGGTTTGATTAATTTAATATTAAAAAAACAAAAGATTATATCTATATTTTGAAAATATATTAGATAGAGATTCATAATAGAGTTAGGATAGATCTTTTCTAGATAGATTAGAACAGATTGTAGATAAAGATTTAGGTTAGTTTTGGGTAGCTTGTCTATTAGCATCACTCGAGTCTTTCGAGACTATCGGGGTATTATTTTCAAAAATTTTAAGTAAAAATGGCAATCCAAAGAAAAGAACCCTATTGTTAAGCTCTAAG
Source organism: Eucalyptus paniculata subsp. matutina (assembly GCA_017140255.1). NCBI lineage: Eukaryota > Viridiplantae > Streptophyta > Magnoliopsida > Myrtales > Myrtaceae > Eucalyptus > Eucalyptus paniculata. The sequence goes on from CM029441.1 coordinate 3,776,334, forward strand.
GGCTTGTTGATATTTTTCAATATTTATTCTTTTATTTTTTTATTTTCTGGATTTTCTCATTTTTTATGATTTCCTGAATTTCCCAATTTTTATTTTCTTTTATGAATTTTCTAAGATTTTTCAATTTCTATTATTTTCTGATTTTTCTTTTTTTTAAAGAAAAACTATTGAGATAGGATGAATAGGATATGATATGAAATCTTGAGATATTTTTATATTCCATCCATTATTTGGTAAATCGGTATTAAAGTTGGATATATTCATATATATATATATATATATATATATATATATATATATAAACGGTATATCATTATAAATAAACTAAATATTCATGAATAGAGATGGTGAAAATCTCTCGTAACACTATTCCTTAATTTATTTTTTGTTAATTTTTATTTTATTTTCCTCTTTTTTATATTATTTTCATTATTATTTCTTTTTTCCCCTTTCATCATTCTTTAATAAAATTTTATCAAATAGTAAACTGTACTAACATACCTAAAATACAAAAATACATAAAATATATAATAAATATAATAATTTAATTTAGATATTGAATGTTTATTATAAGATATAATTAAAGTTGAATATATAAATTAAAATAAATTTAATTAAAAATAATTTTATTTTTTATGATTTAAAATATAATTCAAATATTATTTATACTGAAATATAATTTCAATTTTTTTAATTTAATCAGTTTATTATTCAAGAAAAATAAATTTCCTATTATAGGCATTTAAATCCTATCCACCTTTATCCCAATTCTGAGATAATTTTATCCCGTCTATATCCCCTTTATATCCGACTTTATCCTGTCTTGGAAGCGAAGATTAAACGTAGGATATGATAAATTATATCATATCCCTAATTTTATCCCAACCGCCAAACGCAACCTTAATGTTTTTGAATTTTCTGGAATTCTTAATGGTTTTATATACTTGTTCTTATCTAAGATTTCAGAAACAAAACTATGATTAAGCAAGCAATTTATACCCACACAGATATTTATCACAACATATTAGTTTGGTCTATTAAACCATCAACTTACTAGTAGTGGGGATTGTTGACACATGAATTTTTGTTGACTAGCGTCCATTTATTTTGTAAAAATAAAAAACTTAATAAAAAGGTAAAAAAAATAGACAATATATATCGGGATAAGGCCTAGTTTTAGCTAGCCCATTTATCAGCGAGTTTTGGGCTGGCTAAGCCCTCGCATCTGGCACAACATTCCTCTCTTCGCCCCATCTTTTTACTTATTTTTGGGTTCAATTTTCTTTCCAAGAGTGAGCCCAAAGAGTGAAAAGAAAGCAAAGCCCGGCCCAGCTGTCTTCTTCTCCATTCGCAAGCTCGCGTTGGAGAACCAGATCGAGACATAGCTAGCGACCATCGTCCTGATGCAATCAATCTTCAATATCATTGCCACCGGTGCCGGATCTTCGAGGAAGTCCAAAGCCATTTGCACCCAAATTAAATGCTATTTTTAGCCATCCTCCAAAAGTTCATTTGTTATTTTTAGCCATCCTCCTAAAGCTGCAATAATATTATAAAATTTTGGTTCACAGTCACACCTTCATGCATTCCCAAATTCTTATAAAATCATACATTCAAGATTTAACATGTTCCTCGTGAAAGCTTTAGACAAGATTTCAAGCTTTGTTTTGACATCGATTCCATTAAATTCAGAGCACATTAGCGTACCCAAAAGGCTCATTAATGTGCATGGTCAATTCACGCCCAAGTCTTCCCTGAATACCCGGGTGTGAATTTGCATTTTTAATGAGATCAATGTCCTCTTTTTCTGAAAATCCTCAAAACTTCAAAAGTTCAAGCCAACTTCCAAACCTTTCATTTGACGTTAGTTTCATTTAGATTCAAGCTAGTTTAGTCATCCTTAGGTTTTGATTATCGTGCATGGTCAATTTGCACCCATACCTTTTTCTTGGGACTTCTGAATAGGTTTCATCATTTTAAGATTGGTTCGTTTCACAAATAATATCGCATTTTTTAAAAATATTTTCTAAGAAGTCATTTTCCAAGAAAGCAACTATATTTTCTGATATTCGGTTGAAATATGAAATTTTAATGAAAAATGTTTTATATCATTCGTTATCTAATTTGAGTTTTTGGGGAAAATTACCAACAAAATTTTAATTTTAATATTTTTGATTGACAAAAAAATTACTTTCTTCATATATTTATAAAAATGATTTGTAATGATTTTTATTTTTTAAAGTCGAATTTTTATTTTTTATTATTTTTTATTTTTCTTTATTCCTTTTTCTTTTTCTCCCTCCTTCCTCCTCCTCCTTCTTCCTCCTCCTTCCCCTGCGGTTGGGTGCCTCAACGTGGCTAGCTGCCCAGCAACCGACTAAGACACAATCACCAGATCCAACAAGCTCGAGGCTTGCTTGGATCAAGCGAGCCACGAGCTCACTGACCCAATCCAAGCAAGCTCCAGCCTTGCCCTCACTAGATTTGGCCTCAGGTGAGGTTGGAGTTGGCCTATGACCGATAGTTAGACAAAGAAAAAGAAAAAGAAAATGGAAGGAAAAAAGAATTAAAAAATCAATTTAAAAAAATAAAAGAAAAAAGAAAACATAAAAATAAAGACGAAGAGGGAAAACAAAGAAAGTAAAAAATAATTCGAATTAAAAAAAAAAGAGGAGGAGGAGGAAGTAAGGGCTCATATGGGTGTGAGATAAGAGAAATCAAATAAGGAAGATGTTTTCCACTTTTCAAAAATAAAAAACATTTTCCCCTAATTTAGAAGATTTTTTTCCCTTTATGGAAAATGTTTTCTCCAAGTAATTTATTTTTCGTGAAACGTACATCGGAAAATTTGGAAAACATTTCCTTGGAAATTATTTTTTGTGAAACGAATGAAGTCATAATGAAACTAAAGTTCCCATTTGCAAATTTAACGATCGTGAAAAATTTGTTCATCTCCATCTCAACTTGATGCATTCAAATTTTCGATCTGTATTCCAAGGTTTGGTGGCTTCGATAAAATCACATTTGAATTGGGTCTGCCCTATTTTCCAGAACAGAGTTTGTTCTGACATCCGCTTGTAAATAATTTTTTCTTCATTAATCCATGGTACATCTCATAAAACTCAAGACTGAGAATTTGTTTAGCACATTTTGTTCTACACGCACAAAATTTTTCATGAATTTTCAAAATTGTTAGGCATTTCTTCCAAATTCCCTCGTGTTGAGACCTGAATCCTGAACCCCATTCAATAAATCTTCCATTTCGAGTCAAGTGATTTAGGATCAGTTTAATTAGTCTTCTGAACATTTGTTGTGCATTTCATCGGCTTTCCGATTGCATATGGCTTGTATCATTTGATGATCATTTGGCTGTCCAAATCGTTTGCACAATTAATTGACTCGAAATTGTTAAAAAATGAACAAGTGACCTTTCTTAGGTTCACTTCCATTGATTCTTTGATTGAGAAATAAGGCTCCATGGCCTAAATGATCCATATGCATGTGGTTTCTAGATGAATGTCTTAGGGCTGATGCATGTTCGTGGGAGACCTTTGGGGATCACATAGTCCCGAATTAGGGCCACACGGAATTGATTTCCGCTTGTTAACACAAGTGATAACCAATTATAATTAGTCAGGAAAAGTACCAAAATAAGTTTTAAATCTATGACACTTGTACCAATTCAATCTTAAACTTTTTACTTGGTTCAATTTAGTCCTAATTTCTTTCATATTTGAACCAAGTTAGTCTATCCAGTCAAATTTGGCCAACCGGCATTGATGTGAGCTCGCCTAGCTGACAAATGCTAATATGACAATTTTAAATAATTTTTTTTATTTTTTTTTGTATTTTTTATTAATTTTTATTTTATTTTATTTTTTTCCATTTCCTTTTCTTCTTCCTCTTCTTCATGTTAGCCTTCTTCTTCGATTGTGGTTGGCAAGCAAGCCTCTGATGGCTCATTGATCACTGGGTGAGGGCCGCAAAGCACTTGTTGATGACCGGGGAGGACATAGCAATTCTCACCCAATGGCGGGGAGCCTCGCTGAAGGCTCGCGGACCACTACAAGTAATCCGAGGGGGAAGAAAGAAAAAAAGAAAAAAAAAAAAAGAAAAAAATTATTAACATAAATAGTATATTAAAGTATATTAAAATATATTAAAAATTACCATATCAGCGTTGGTTGGATGGCCAATGTCCACGTTTAAACGAGTTAACCAAAATTGGTTGGATGGTGAATTGATGCTGATGTGAAAAGACTTCAAACTGCACTGATCCACTTGAAAGGTTTATGACAGAATCAGTACCAATACTATAGGTTTATAACTTTTTGGTACTTTTCCCATGGTTGGTCACAAGTCTAATCAATTAGTGACTTGGGATGGTTCGGTGCATGCAAATCAAAGGCCACCCTGAGGCCATTTGTGACCATTTGACTGCAATTCTTTGATTCATCGTTTCATTGATTGCCCTTTTTTAGATCATTGATTGTCTTTGTTTTGTGTGTAATGTACGCTTGTTTGCATTGTTTGTGTTATGTGAATTTGAATGCTTAGTTTAGCATTAGATAGTTAAGATACTCGAAATGGGTGTGACCTAAAAGAATTTGAAGATGGTAGTGAAGCCGATGTCCAATCAAGTTCTTCATTGTACAATTCATTCCCCACATATGTATCATGTCTCCCTTTTGAGCTGTAGTAAATACCGGATGAGCTGCGGATATATTCCCTTTCGTGCACTCAGGATAATTCTTTCCTTACTTTCCTTGAATGTTTATTTTCATGCAATGTACTTCCAATTCATTGATTTTTCTTTTCACTTTGCTAGTGAGTCTAGAATGGCACGAACAAGTCATCCATGCTTGATTCGCACGAAAATGTAATAACAAATACACAATCACGTTAGATAACAACCAAACCATTTTAGGTAGTGAAAGGATGCTAATAAAAATATTAGCGTAATTCAAGTCTCTAAATTCGGGACAGAAGAGAGAATTTCGCATTCATGAATTTACTCGGAACCACCTTCCCCTTATGAACAAAATTCTCAAATGCCCACCCGACGACATGTTTACTCTCTCTTCCCATCGATAGCTACTGCAACAACTGCAGATAATGGTGATTGCAATGTTCTTCTATTTTGTTTTTTATTTCATGAGGAAAGGTGAAAAAGGAGTTATCTTACTCCATTCCTCATATTAATTGACTTTTTCCCTGACGTAGCCACATTATTTATGATAAGCATGCCAATCAGATTTATGCTCCCAACCTGCAATTTATTATTTTTTTTCCAAGACGTTCTGAAATTATACTCGAGACTAGTTTCATGTCCGTGTGGTGCAAAATTAAGAATCTTTTCGCTCTTCTTTTTCAAAGTAAATAAAGTAGAAAATCTTCATATTACATGTTAGTATAAAATATGGAGACTCGATAACATACCAAGAAAAAAGCTATGTTGCTAAGATTAATCCAGATAAATCCATTGCATGACATCAAATAATGACCAAAAATAGATATAGAAATCATTATGATTTGTTGTTTGCTCCCAAAATATAGTTTAATCTACTAAACGATATAGAGGATTAAGAAATTCTAATTTGTGTCGATTCAAAGAAGATAAATTTGATAAAAAATTAGTATTTCGCAACAACGTGAAAAAGCTGTCTTGAATTTTTGGAGAAAAGCAAAGATTTCGATTAAAAGAAACTAATTAAATTAAAATTCTTTTTGAGGCCTAATCATCGATCAAAAGCCTTTGTTTATTTTTATAAGCGAGCCAAGTGGTCATTTTTACAAAAATATTCCTAAATCATTCGTTTATAGACAATAAGCATACCCTAAATGTAAATCGGCTCTATTATGCGAACTTTGAAAGGTTGATTTGGAGGTTGACGACGGTTGCAATTGAACGTGAATGGGGAAGAAGAAGACGAGGACAACAACAGGACGACCAAGCTGTGGATGAGCATTATTTCTTGCGCCTCTCTCTTGCTCGCGATATTTCTCTACAAATAGACACATTGGGACATATTGTATATTAAATATATATTATCATTTTAATGATTATTTTAATCAAATTAATTTGATTCAAATTTACAAATAAATAAATAATAATAAAGAGTTTAGAATAAATTTATACTAAAAATATTAATTTATCATTTGTTAATATCATTCATTATTTCAATTTGACAAATTCAACTCTATGCCAATAAATCTATAAAACTTAGCAAAAAAATAAAAAAAACAAGTAATTCAAATTTTGGACTCATGTGTCGAACGTATCGGAAAAGAAGAGAAAAAACAAACTTAGGGGTGAATTATGTGTCATGGGAAGTGAGAGTCAAGAGAGAAGAGAAGATAAGATTTTTCATTTTTTCCTTTTTATTATTTTTTACCTATTTACATTTTGATATCTCATTTAAATCACATGTTAGGATTTTAAACTCACATGTCAGAATTCCAAACTCGAGTGTCAAAGAATGTTGAGAGAGTTGACCCCAACACCCGTTGACGGAGTGTTGGAGAGTGTTAGACATGTGTCGAAATGTCCAACATGACATGAAAACTCTTGAAAAGTGTTGATTGTTCCTAGCCAACTAGAGACAAGACCAACAAGGGACCTCGTCAACCTCAAGGAAGCTTGGCCATGGATTGACCTCGACAGTTGAGCCTCACCTAGGTTGCTAGCAATGCTTGTCACATCCCGAGCCTCGAGCGCGTGCCCATCCCTTGGTGGTCGATAAAAATTTGCGACTTCCCATGACGAGTCATCGAACTTTTCATTTTATTGCACATGCAGAAACGATTAACAAATTCCCTGACAGTAATCATCTCGGGATAGAAAGACAGGACAACAAATTCTCAAATAAAACATGCTTTTAAATACATTGAGTCATGTACGAAAGTCTATAACCAAAAAGACTTCAACAGACCAACTCTCAAAAGAAGATGTCCTATCTAACCTATACTTCATATCACCTCAGCTCGGCTCTAGGTCCTCCAATCTACGAGCCTAAAAAATGAGCCCACAACGGGGTGAGATATAAATCTCAGCGAGTTCATGCTCTAAACCCCAATTAGAATGGTAATACGCCTAGAGGCGCCCTAACCACATAACCACACCACTAAAGCAGAGAACTTACCTCGCATCAATTCATTCCTGCATGTCAACACAATTTATATCACAATGCATATAATTAATGCATATAACAATTGAGATACCTCATCAACTCAATTAATCACAAGGGTCCCGATTGTAAGGCCAAACCGTTATGACACTTCTCATACCACACCACACAATTTTGTCTCATAATCAGGTGCATCAACTCAAACACTCATGTGTATATAGCAATTTCATACACCAATTGGAATGGATCAAATCACATTTTCATTAATCATCACACCTCAGTCAATTATGCATTTCAAGTTATTTCAGTTACACAAGCACAACCTAACCGTCATCACGGTGAATCCAACTAACACATAGTGGAATTATCCGTCACATAGCGGATTTAACTGACATACAACGGATCTATTCGTCACATAGCGGATCTATCTGACATACTGTGAATCTATCGATCACATAGCAGATTTATCTGTCACATAGCTAGGTGTCGTCTCGTCCCATCAAGCACAACAACGCCTATCTCAAGACGACTTTTCATCTGAAAGCATCGTTGACCTAACACATTGCAGATGATGAAGGATATTGTACTTCACACTTAAATTCCTCAATTAAAATAATATCTTGGCCTATTTTCATCACATCAATAATACCTGATAAAATAATCGTGTGTAGCTACATGGTCGACCTAAGCCAAAAATATAATATCTTTCATTTGGAAAATCCCACTATTTATGTAATCTATAAAAACATTTTTGGCATTGTAAACCGACGCCCGATAATTTTCTAATTAATTATTGAAATTACTTAATTTTAGGAGAAATACCCAAAATTATAGTTTCCACTTAATTTGCACAATTTACACTCAATTGTAGGAATTAACCACACCATTGCAATTAGCACGAAATTCTGGTCACCGGCTATCCCGGTCTAATTTCTAGAAAATAATTTAATAATTAATTAATTACTAAAATTAATTAAATAAAATACACATTAATTCAATAAATACAACTTAGGCTTAAGATTGCTAATCTAACCACCTATTGGACTAATTAAATCATCCTAACCATTCTAACTATAAGGCCACTTAATAGACTAACTAATTACAATTTCTAACCGCTTAAATCATTAATCTAACTAACCTAAATTAATTAAATAAACTATTAATCAAAGCTTAATTAAATCTAAACACCTCTTAAACGTCATTAGCCTACTAGTAAATTTCAGTACATAAACTCACCAGTTCACCGCGATGGCGGCGCGAGGGCGGCCGAAATTTGAATTTTTGGTGGCGTCGATGAACACTTGGACCAGGCTAAAAAGCCCTGCAAGTGCTAGGCTTGATCTTGGGCTTGGGCTGCAGTTGGGTTGGGCTTGCTTCATGAGCCGAAGATGGGCTGAACTGTTGAATTCTTGGGCCAAATTATGGGCTTCAAATGGACTGAGAATGGGCTGTCTTCATTGGGCTGTTGAACTGGGCCGGGCTTCAAGTGGGCTAAAAGTAAAATTGCTTGGAGATGGAAGCTGGGCCGCTGGGCCAGCGAAGAAGTAGCAAACGTCGTGGCCGAACTGATGCTGGATGGAGCTGCCATGTGGCATCTGGGAATTTCAACCCGAAATATTGATTTTGAGGGAAACGATATTTATCTTTGAATGGCCATAGGGAAAATTACATCATTGGCCACAATATTTTATCTCTTGGACCAAACCCCTTATGAAAATGTTAATTGATTGTGAGAATGTTAATTGATTTTTATAAATAAAAATAAAAATCAAATGCCCTAAAGTGGTGTAGAAATTATGGGCTTATTATTGATAATTTTCTATGGGCTATTTAAATTCGACATAGGACAATTTGATAAAGAAGACTCTGTTCTTGACTATGCACTTGATAGATTTGATTTTATGGATTAATGTCACAAAGTCTTTTGGTCATTTTATTATGCAATTAAGTATTTATTTAAATGAGGATTAAGATGTATTATTAAAAATAAACTTGGGCCATTTAAGTTTGGACTTTAGGCCTAAGTGAGATGGACCTAAAGTGGGCCAAGAGGCCCGGCCCATAGAGCCCATTGGGCTGTCGGCGCATGGAGGGGGGAGGAGGAGCCGCATGGCTTCCTCCAAGTGTCTTCAACAAGAGAGACACTTGTCTCCTCCTTGGGGACAAGTGTCCCCCATGCAAAATGAGGATGAATGCAAGTATATAAGCAACCAAAAAGAAAGAAAGAGAAGAGAGAGAGTGGCCGGTTGAGGGGGGCTGTCGCCCAAGCAAAGTGAGGGAGAGAGAGGGTTGCGAGAGAGTGAGGAACCGAGAGAGAAAGGGAGAAGTTGTGCAAGGAAGAAGTTCGCCGTGCGTCCGTCGCTTGTCGCCGTCCATGTGCTCGTGTTTGCTCGGTCTAGAGGCAAGTTGGGATCTATATTCTGCTCTTGCATGTTGTGTCTTGCTTGTGTGTTTGAATGGTGGTGAACCTCGGACGTTTAAGGTGTGAGAAACCGAAGCTTGAGTGTGTTGTTCTTGAAAATGTATTCTGTTTTCGTCTATACCGCCTGACCCAGAATATTGTAGAGGCTTGCATGTGAGTTTTGAGTTGGATTTTGGCTTTGACTACTTCACAAAAGTTGTAGAAAACATATCAAAAGTATAACATACAAAAATTTGGGACAAAATGGCTGAGTTTTAAGGGGTGAAACCCTCCCTCCACGAAAAGGCTAGATCTGAAACTGTTTCGTTGACCTCTTGGTGGTTTTGTGGGTTGCATGTCAAATTTTACTAATAATTTCATTTCGACTTCTGCACGAAAGTTGTATAGAACCTCCTGATTATTAACATACTCAAATTTGAGGTGAAACGAGTAAGTTTAGCCAGGTAAAATGATTTTCTTTTGAAGACGGTAGATCTGGAAGTACGGTACTGGACTCCCGAGACTTCGTGGACTATATGGTGACTATCCTTTGAGAATATCACCTAGATCCCCTAATGAAAGTTGTAGGGGACCCCTTGAGGAAAAACATATCAAAATTTCAGAGGAAATTATAGAAGATAAGTAGGTGAAAGCTTGATTTTTTGGAGACAGCTAAACTGCACTGTTCGGTACTAGGAACAGGAGCTTCGACTATATATAGTAAATTATCTAGGACGAATCTGGCATATATGTCTTCACAAGAATCTACCTTAGGGTCTTGACTACAACCTGGTAAAATTTCATAATTTTTGGAGGTCATTCGTTTATTTTAATCGAAATATTTCAAAAACTGTGCAATCTGTTTCTATCCGAAATTACATGCTGTATTTGTGTGAATTATATCTTGTTGTGTGAAACTCTTTTGGGCATGTGATCTGCATGAAATTGTTACCTTATTGTCTTGACTATCACATGTTCTGATTTCATGACTTTCGAAGATCATATGGATATTTAATTTACATGTTTTCTGAAATTGTGCAAGCTGGAATTTTGTAAATCTCAAAAAGGTCGTGATGTATGGATTATTCTATGTTGCATGGACCCCATGGATTGTATTGACATAAGTAATTGGATCTTGCTGCATATATGTTGATGATTGAAAATGCATATATGAACCAAATGATGAAAATGATCTTGTTTGCCATCACATCATATGCCATGTTGAAATTGAGCCATAATTGTGAATGAGATACATGTATAAATGAGAATGGAGATGGTAACAAGACCATCGGAGGTGTGAGCCGACGATGCCCCGGGAGTGTCGGGATGCCCGATGGTATACGGTACATAATTCCAAGGGAAGCCTGGTAGTATGTCGGTACGCAATTCCGGAGGGTAGGGGAAACCATTTTCATGGCGAGCCCCAGAGATTTCCTCGGGAGTTTTGAGATGCCTAGTGGTATGCGGTACGTAATTCCAGAGGAGGGGGAGAATCTTGGTGGTATGTCGGTACGTAATTCCGGAAGCCTGGCAGGTATTGTGTCGGGGGATGCCTCGTGATGCTAGTTGGGATACGAGATGCCTGGCAGGTATTGTGCCAGATGCCCGGCAGGTATTGTGCTAGATGGTTCTCAGGATGCCAGGATTGGGTGCGAGTGATAAATGCGGGATGCATACATTGGTCTCGGGAAAGAGAAATGTGGCGGCCCGAAAATTGAAATATGTATGACATGGTACATGTGACATGATGATGATGAGTGCATGGATGTATGTGCATATTTGGCATGATTGTACATGATGGTACATGTGATATGATTATGGTAAGTGTATGGATGTATGTCCACCTATGGCATGATGGTTCATGTATGCCATGATGATGGTGAGTGCATTGATGTATGTGCACCTATGGCATGATGGTATATGTGACATGATGATGGTAAGTGCATGGATGTATGTACACCTATGGCATGATAGTATATGTGACATGATGATGGTAAGTGCATGGATGTATGTGCACGTATGGCATGATGGTACATGTATCACACGATGGTGATGATTATATGAGGATGTGTGTGCATGCAGTATGATGACATATGCATGGCTTCAAGGTGAGTTATGCATGGATGTATGAATGACATGTGTTATGCTATGATTGTTATGATTGTATTGTGTGATGCATTGAGTGGTTTATTGGGTAATTTACCTGTTGAGTGGCTGTACTCACCCCATTTAGGGAATAACATTTCAGACTAGATAAGATACATCTACTGCCACTACCATGGTAGATGGATCAAGTGGTTGGATATGATTGTGAGGAGAAGGATAGCAAAGGAAGAAACTTTTGGATGCCGATACTGATCAATAGACTTTAAGTATACAACTGTTTGGAGGAGAAGTCGGTCATCTCTTGAAATATAGCTAAGTATAGAAAACCATGGCATTTCGATGTACCGACTAAAGATGTCCATCTTCTTTATGTAAATAAAGTGTTAGGCTTTAACTCATATAAGATGTTTAGTTGGTGTGCATTGTTTTCTAAATATAGGGAAGGGAGCTTGTTGGATGTGCTTCCGTATATGAATTGCGCAAGGGACCTATAAAAAAAAATGTAAACCCCCATGGTTGTATGGACCCGCTGCAATTGAAATGGTATCAGAGTGACATGTTAATAAGGAAAGTGAAAGGTAAGCGAACTGTGGCGACCCTAACGGATCAGGGACCGTCGAGGGGTGCCACATGCCAACATTGAACATTGGCTCAGCAAATCAATGCCACTTGAAGAGGGGTGAGATGGCAGCGAAATGGAGGGAGATGGTGGAAGCGGACATGTGGCGGTTGCTGGGGTAGCTTCGGTCAACAAGATAGAGGAATTGCTAGTTTCGTTGACTCAGTTGAGCACTGGCTTCGCTAGTGGACATCAACAACAGGAGATGGAATTTTTTCGGTGGAGAGGAGTCATGTACGCAAGTGGCAAATAGCAGAAGGGCCGCTGAATTCGTGGCCGAGCTGGGAAATTGCCTCGGTCAACTAAGGGGAAGAAGACCTCGCTAGTTGACCAAAGTAGCAAAATGTGGTGGAGCAGGCGTGATCCGCTGAACCAAAGAAAGGGCAGAAAGAAAACAAAACCAGCTCGTCCAAAATGAGGAAGAATGAAAGCAAAGTAGAAGAAGAAAAGTGAAGTAGAAGCTACGAAGGGGTGTCGACCGAGAGACGTATAAGGGATGCTGGAGAAGAAGGGACCTAAAGTCAATAAAAAAGTATCCTAAATAATTAATGTTTGGTACCCCAAAGTCCTTCATGAAGATCCTATTGTCTCCCATTACTTTCTTGCCTTTTACCTCCATGAATTATCCAATTTGATGCCAAAAATGCAGCTCCCTTCCATTGCTCCGATTTTCACTAATTTGGACCTTAATTTCCTCACCAAATTCCCCAATTTGATGTCCAATTTTGGCAAGGAAATAGCCTATAAAATTTCTGTAAGTTCCCATCACCAAAAGGCTCGGTAAGGAGGCCAAAAATTCCTTCAATTTGGCCCATCCGAATTTCCATTCGTTTCCAAATTGTCCAAAGTGATTTTCCATAAAAATCCCGAACTTGAAGGAATTTCTTTGAAAGACAAAACAATGTCCTATAAATGAACTGTGACATTCTCGAACGTTTGATTCCCAAAACCGATTTCAATTTCATGGTTAAAATCGACCGGACGTGATTTTAGTCAAATCCAACCTATAGGGTAACTTTTAGGGATTTTACCGCAAATATATCCTTTAACGACTTCACCCAATAAATTGGTTAATTCGTGAGTGCTTAGTTCAGAGAAAAATGACCATAGGCGCGTCGACAAAATGCCCATTTCATATATTCAAAACGGGGTCAAAATTCAAGATGTCACAATTCTTTCCTTTTTATTAAAATTTCGTCCTCAAAATTTAAACCATTACAATTCTCTTCAAAATAGTGGGATATTGTCGTCTCATCGAGTGTTCACTTTCCCATGTAACTCATTCTGTCTTGTGGTATTGTCAGACCACTTTGACCAAAGACGTCATCTTAGTGTGCAGTACTTGTTCCTTACGATCCACAATCTGAACCGGTCTTTCCACGTACAACACTCTATCGTTCGCATCTAATCCTTCAAAATTTGGCACGTGGGTCGGGTCAAGCTCATATGTCCTCAACATCAACAAGTGAAAGAGGTCATACACTTACACCAACCTCAGCGACAATGCAAGACGATATGTTAGGATCTCGATTCCTTCAAGAATCTCAAAGGACCTATGTATCTCGGACTCAGCTTTCTCTTTCTTGACAAAGCATGAAGTACCTCTCATTGGTGACACTTTCGGAATGGCGTGCTCACCAACTTAGAATTCCAATGACTTTTGACGCTTATCAGCGTAACCTTTTTAGTGACTCTGAGCGGTCTTTAATCTATCCCTAATATCGATGATCGCATCCACTGACTACCGAACCAACCTTGGCCTGTAATATTTCCTTCTCTGACTTCATCTCAACAAACTGAAGTTTTGTACGTTCTACCAGATAACGCTTCAAACGGTGTCATCTGAATACTTTGATGGTAGCTGTGAACCTTAGGTCTCTGTCTGATGTGATCGTTATTGACACTCCATACAGGCGAACAGTCTAATGCACGTACAATTTTGTATGCCTGTCCAAATCAAGGTCCTTTCATATGGCGATGAAGTAAGCTGACTTTGTCAGTTTGTCGACCACTACTCAAATGAAACCATTACCTCTTTGACTCCTTGGTAAGCTTGTCACAAAACTTATTGTGACGTGTTCCCATTTCTAGTTGGGAATCTCGAGAGGTTGCAGAAGTTCTCTCGGCTTACAATGTTGTATCTTCACTTACTGACACGTTAGACACTTGGCGACATGCTTAGCGATGTCCGCCTTCATACTGGACCATCAATAACATTGACACAGATTCTGATACATCTCTGTAGTACGAGGATGAATGTTGTAATTGTTATGATGAACTTCTAATAAAATCTCTCCTTTAAGTGCTACATCATCAGGTACACATAATCATCCTCGAAACCTTAGTGTTCCATCATAAAAAAATCTGAAAGTCAGCCTTTCTCTTATTGGTATCTTCTTGTAGGATCTTCTAAATCTCTGGATCTATCGGTTGAAGTGTCTTGACTATGATATGTATTTTCGGCTCAATTTTGAGGGTGTCTATAAGATTCGAAATATGGCCTACCTCAAATTTGAAAACTGAATCTCAAACATTCTCAAGAAATATCCATTCCTTGAGTACCATATGCGCTACTGAAGACTTCCGATTTAGCACGTCTGCGACCTTGTTAGCCTATCCAGGGTAATATAAAATATCACAATCATGGTCCTTAAGGAGTCCCATCTAGCAACACTGTCTCATATTCAACTCCTTCTAAGAGAATAAGTACTTGAAACTTTGATGGTCTTTGAAAATCTGGAATCTTTCTCCACACAAATAATGTCTGCAGTCTTTACAGCGAAAATAATTGTTACGAGTTCTAAGTCATGCGTCGGGTAGTTTAGTTCATGAGGTCTCAACTGATGGGACAAATATGCAAGAACTCTACCACGTTGCATCAACACGCAACCCAATTCTTTGAACGATGCATCACTATAGATCTAGTGTCATCTAGGACCAGATGGAATAGCTGGCACAGGTGCGGTAGTCAGCATCTGCTTAAGCCATTAGAAATTACACTCGCACTTGCCTATCCACACAGATTTTCTTCTTTCTTTAGTACTCGAGTCAAAGGTGAAACTAATGCTGAAAATTCCTCCACAAACTATCTATAATACCCTATTAAATCCAAAAACTTTTGATCTCTATCACGATAGTCAGTCTTGACCAGTTGATTACTACTTCGATCTTGGACGAGTCCACGAAGATTTCTTCGCCCAAAATCATATGACCTAGAAAAGCAACACAAGTAAACCAAAACTCGCACTTGCTGAACTTAGAGTACAACTGATGATTCCTTAGAGTTTGGAGCACTATCCTAAACTGTCTTTCGTACTCCTCAATTGTTGTATCCATGACAATCGCTAGGTAACATTGACAACCCCCGTCTAACAAACGGGTTGCCTCAAGTGACGAGATTGCAGGGATCGAGGGTCCTCCTCGATCTTTGATAATTTCAAAATTTTCATCAGTCAATGGGTCAAACTACATTACCTTACAACAACAATTCATTAGAACAAAAGCTCCTCGAGCCAAACCTTTTTATATATGACATCAAAGTTATACATAAGCAAAATAGTCAAGTACAACTCTAGTCAGTGATTCTTTTTTTTACAACTTCATTTTCACAAACCGAAATTCTACAAGCTTAACCCAAAAATTTCCGTTGCGCCACTCTGATAAAATTTACTCAATAAAATTCTTTCTCCTGATCAATGCATAGCTCGATTTATTCCTATCCCCTTCACTATCCTAGTGATGTTCTAACTGCGGTGCGTTCTATGGCGTGTTCCCTCTGTTCCGTCCCATCAATGGTAGTGGCGGTAATTCTTCCAATCCCATCGGTGGTGAGGGCAACTGAGATTCCATCGACCTGTGCAAACAATCCTTGACTAGGTGGCCACGTTGGTGACACTCGTAACAAATTCTTGTCATAGAGAAACATGAGGTCGATCTATGTTCTTTCCATAGAAACGACATACTCCAATCTGATCCGGTGCTGACTTGTCTATCCCACCCTCCTTGTTGGGTTGAATAGAATATCTTCCTCCAGTCATAGGCTTCTTCTCAAACCTATTCTCATCTCGATTTGATCCAAACCGCAACCCAGATGCGGCGGCTCATTCATTATGATCTCTCTCGATTAGCTGGGCCTGTTCATACAGATCATTATAGTCCTTCAAATTGAATGGCACCAGTGGGCTTTTAACTTCCGGTCTGAGTCCATCTCTAAATCATCTAGCTCGGTTCACCGGATTCTCGACTAGTTCAAGAGCGCACTGCGATAGTTCAACGAACTTCGCCTCATACTAATATACAGTCATCAACCCTTGGTGAAGGCGTTGGAATTCAACCATCTTCAATTCTCTGGCACAATCAGAGAAGTATTTGCCATTGAATACTTCAACGAAAGCGTTCCACTCTGGAATCACACATTCAGGAAATACCGTTCCTCTGCTGGCTCTCCACCATGTGCTTGCAATCCCCTTCAGTTGGTAGATTGCAAAGACGACCTTCTCTGCCTCGGTGCACACCAGCAGTGCAAAGGTATTTTCCAATTTCTGGATCTAAAGGGTTGCAGCCTTGAGATCTCCTGTGTCATGCCTTGATCCTTCAATGCATGCCTATCCCTCACCTAATCGATTAAAATGCGACGTCCCAGAAATGTTGCTGACCCATTCATTTATATACGCATGCGGAAGTATAAATAAATCTCCAGAAAACCAAACAATGGGATGGAAAAGTGGGCCATATTTTTCACATCTGAAAACCACAACCGTACTTTTTACACATGGCAAACTATATAGTATAATACAATACTATTCACAAGTCTGATCATGACTTATAGTTTGCAAAACATGAGTGAGGTTTCAATCCTCCACTCAGTCTTCATCTAGATTCTCCTCCTGCTTTATAATCTTCCCTCTTTCCACATTCCCACTGGAATCTACCGTAGGATACTTAGATGATCCTGGGCCTTCAAGGACAAGAGTCACTGGATCAATCACCTCTCCACCTCTAGGTTCTGCAGTGCCCTGTCCATACACTACTTCCAAAGCATACATTGGCACCTCAAATTCCGGTATCGGGCCCTCTCTTTGCCCATGGCTAAAATGGCAATACCATGCTCGGTATTGGTAGGGGACCTTTTGGGTTTTACCCACGTCAACCCAGATGATGGATTTCACCATTATGTATTCCAATCCTTCAGTGTGCCAAAGCATTGGCACATGGAACTTCTCCTTAGTAATTTCCTTTGGTAACCCACGACGCATGGGAGGAGGTAAAGGTGCTTCCATCTACAGGCCTGAAATGGTTATTCAATAACTAATGAGACTACATCTTAGCGAGTTCTACCTCCTAAGACTCGATTAGTAAACCAATATGCTAACTGGGCTGCCTAAGCACACACAGGGCAGAGGACTTACCTTGGCCTCAGATTCCACTTGTAAATTAGCATAATTCAAATAGGCACCCAATCATAATATCACAGATTGATACCTTGATCAATCGACTTAGTCAATCACATGCCAATCAAACCATTTCCCGGTGATTTCAATTCAATCAATCAATTCACAACATCAGATCAAAACAATGATCAATCGGACCTTCAGGCGGACCATCTCTAAGTCACTTCATTACTCACTATATAACCTCCAATAGTACACTTAGTCACAGAGCCACATTAGTGCTCTCGGGCGTTGTTTTTGCCAAATGCCATACCATCACCGACCCCGTGCGTTCTTTAAGGTGCCGTTTTCACTAGTGATGTTCTCAATCACTGAACCATGTGTCTTTTTCTAGGGCGCCGTTTTCGCCAAGGTGATGTATGTAATAGATAGTCTATGTGCATTTTTTAAGACACCGTTTTCATTAGTGATATCCTTAATCACCGAACCACGCTTGCCCATAAGTCATAGATAGTTTACGTTCGTTCTTTAAGGTACCGTTTTCGTCAGTGATATTCTTAATCACTGAACCACGCCTGTCCATAAGTCACGTACATTTTTTTCTCTCTGGTGCCATTTTCGCCATCGTGACATATTTTTATGTGTATTCTTTAAGACGCCGTTTTCGCCAGTAATATTCCTAATCATCGAACCACGTATGTCTAATCACATTGAATCTGATTGGCCTTAGTCAAGAGTATTCCCATTCCTCTCTTACATTTCTCTCTACTTTAGCCCACCAAAGTATTATTGGTGCTAAATAAATATACCCGGCCATCTATGAATCAATCACTCAATTTCCATTCAATTCGGAATAAATTCTTGAAATATCACAAACAATTCAATTCAGCACTATGTAGAGCTCAAATAAATAAATGGACTGCACCATGACAATCAGCATGAAATTCCGGTCATCGACTATCCCTACCTAATTTTCAAAAAATAAATAAATTAATTAATTAATTTCGAAAATTAATAAATAAATACTAAAAATCCAATTTAGGCCCATAATGCCTAATTGAAGCCCGAAAAGGACCAGGAAAAATCTTGAGATGCATCCAATAAATAATATCACATGTCTACTTACTAATTGCACAATCAAATTACCTAACATGCATCACAATTAATTAATAATCACTAATCTACTCTAATCTAACCGTATAATCCTACTTAATTAACACTAATTAACCCTTAAGCATACTTAGCAAACTAAGCAAGGATTAGTGAGCAAAACTCACATGATTAAAGATTTTTTTGGATCAAATTGACAAGCATGTGACAAAGCTCGATCCTCTCCAAAGCGGTTTCGCCAACCAGGATCAGGACAGCACAAAAACAGGTCACAAAACCTGCAAACCCTTGCTGTAAAATAGCTGTTGATCAAGGGTTGAATGGCTATCTGTGGGCTGATATGAACACGGCTTGGACTAAGCTCGGCGGTGGCAGTTCGGAGCACGACCCTTGGCTGAAACAACTGCAAACCGGGCCAAAATGAAGCCGTGGCACTTGCTGGAACGGGTGTTGTTTGGGCAGCCTCGAAGGAGAGAGCGGCTTCTGCTGAATCACAACTAAGGACATAGGATTCGACAACACAGGGGGGTTTTCGGTTTCAGCTGGGTTGACCGGAGAAGGGTGCATGCGAATAGAGGGGAATCAGTGAGGATGGAAGAACACTGAGGAGCTGCGCCTTCATTTGAACCAAAGAAAAAAAAGACAGATGCGGCCAGCGAAGAACCGAAGGGGAGGGAGCTCATCCACGGGCCAAGAGAGAGATAAAAGTAATCACTTATTGGATAAGAGCAAGCTTGGTCAAAGATAAAAAGGTTAGGTTGAATTTCTGCAGGGGGAAAAGCCGTCGGTGGGGTAGCTAAGAGAGAGAGAGAGAGAGAGAGAGAGAGAGAGAGAGAGAGAGAAATAAAAGAAGAATGTGCAGGTGAGGAAGTTCGCACGTGGAGAGAGAGAGGAAAAGAGATCTGTGCAGTTGAGGGAGAAATGGAGGCGTGCGTGCGAGGGGCATGGGTTCAAGGAAAAATAAGAATAAAACAAAACAAAACTAAGTTATAGTTTTGTTCAACTTCCACACAACAATTTCAATAGGTCGAGCTAAGCTAAGTTCTATACCCACTTGATCAAATTGAAGTATCGTTGAAAGCCAAAATAAGACGGTCCTTCAATCCCAAAAATTTTCTTCGAATCCAACGTTTATTTCAATTTTTTCGGAATTCGATTTTCTGAACAAACAATTCCGGTTGAGGTCCAATTTGAATTCAGAAAAAGCCCAAACAACTTCCATTCACTGATTCACTTACACCAGATGTCAAAAGTCTCTTTAAATCGGCCAATTTGAATTTCCCTTCATTTTCCGCATTGTCCAATCTGGTTTTCTGTAAAAATTCCGAACTCACTGGAATTTCCTCAAAAGGTGAGTCGACGTTCCCAAAATGACTTATGACACAACAAGACTTCCAAATTCGATTAATTTGCGGTTATTTTCAATCAAAAGCGCTTTTAGTGTAACCTTACATATTGAGTAGCTTTTAGGAATTTTTGGTGCAATTGACCCGTGGTCGATTTTCTTCAAACCATAATGAACCCATCTGACACATTGGCAACTCTCGGTGGTCGTGAAAATCTAAAGGTTTCAAATACAGACACAGGATACCCAAAACGATAGAAAATTGGTTTAGTGTCGTTTAAAGAGAATTTTGCAATTAGGTGGAATCACTCACACCTTGATCTCTGGTCTTTGATCAATTTTTAATTTTGCCGCAATGACCCTTACAAATTAGCACGGTCGAGCAATCAATTTCTGGTCGAATTCTAAAGTTTATTACATTTAAAATCCTTTAATGACTTCACCGGATAGGTCAGTTATCTCCTGAGTGGCCATCTTAGTGAAAAAGACTATAGTCACATTGATGAAAGGCTTGACTTATCCGATTGAAATCAGAACCTAAAAATTAGGATGTCACATCCTGTGCCAATTAACTCTGGCAAGTTCAACTTCAAAAACTGTTCTACCAATTTGTGCATCGACCTCACAGCAATTACGTTCCCAGGTGGAACCTCAACAAGTATGACAACAGGTGCGACAGTGGCGACAGCAACAACAGTAGCATTCATAGTTGCATTAGCGGCAGCTGTGGTAGCAACGATTGAAGCAAAGGCACTAACAGCTTGAATCTGAGTCTGCTGATCCATTCTATTTCCTAATGCCTTTAGCACCTGCATGATCCTATCGATTCTCGGATCACCAAGTGTCGTTACACCAGTACCAGCCTGCGATGGTACTCTCTCATTCGCACTGGCCTAAGCCTACACTCTACTATAACCATCTCGAGTACCAACCCTAGTTGGTGTCCTACCTCAAGAGACTGAAGCAACGCTCCTCTTCTGAGGAGTGCTCAGCTTAAAATCGCTCATCTTAGAGGATCTCTACATAATCTGTTTTCCAATTCCACACTGAATTAGGAAAATGAGCAACCCACACAACCAATTTACCAATCAGCTATCAGTCACATGCATCAGCATATAATAAAGGCATTTCCTACTAACTATCCCATGAACCCATCGCACATTATCACTTCAAACACAAACCTTACTCTAATACCACTTAAACAAAGATGTCACACGCCCTATCTTGGAGCGCGTGCCCATCCCTCGGTGGTTGATAAAAATTTGCGACTTCCCAAGACGAGTCGCCGACCCTTTCATTTTATTACACATGCAGAAGCGATTAAAAAACTTAATGAGTTAAGGCAGAACAATAGATTCTCAAACAAAACATGCTTTTAAATACATTGAGTTAAGTACAAAAGTCTATAACCAAAAAGACTTCAACAAACCAGCTCTCAAAAGAAGCTATCCTATCTGACCTACACTTCAGATCACCTCAGCTCAACTCTAGACCCTCTACTCTACGGTTCGAAAAATGAGCCCATGACGGGGTGAGATATAAATCTTAATGAGTTCACGCTCTAAACCCCAATTAGGAGGGTAATACTCCTAGAGGCGCTTTAACCACACAACCACACCATTAGAGCAAAGAACTTACCTCACCTCAGTTCCTTCCTCCATGTCAGTACAGTTCATATCACAATGCATATAATCAATGCATATAACAATTGAGATGTCTCATCAACTCAATTAATCACAAGGGTATCGATTATAAGGCCAAACCGTTATAACACGTCCCATACCACACCATACAATTTTGTCTCATAATCAGGCGCATCAACTCAAACACTCATGTGTATATAGCAAATTCATACACCAATTAGAATGTCTGGAATCACATTTTCACCAATCATCACACCTCAGTCAATTATGCATTTCAAGTGATTTCAGTCACACAAGCACGACCTAATCGTCATCACGGTGAATCCAATTGACATACAATGGAATTATCTGTCACATAACAGATTTATTAGTCACATAGCAGATTTAACTAAAATACAGTGGATCTATCTGTCACATAGCGAATCTATCTGACATACCGCAGATCTATCCGTTACATATCGGATTTATCCATCACATAACTACGCGTCATCTCATCCTATCGAGCATGACAACATCTATCTCAAGATGGCTTTTCATCTGAAAGCATCGTTCACCCGACACATAGCGGATAACGAATTCTCTTAACCAACACACGATTATCCAATCCCAGCCAAGGACATTGTGCTTCACACTTAAATTCCTCAATTAAAAGCAATGTCCTGGCCTATTTTCATCACGTCAATAATACCTGATAAAATAATCGTGTGTGGTTATACGGTTGGCCTGAGCCAAAAATGTAATATATTTCTTTTGGAAAATCCCACTATTTATGTAGTCCATAAAAACATTTTTGGCGTTGTAAACCGACGCCCGGTAATTTTCTAATTAATTGTTGAAATTATTTAATTTTAAGATAAATACCCAAAATTATAGTTTTCACTCAATTTGCACAATTTACACTCAATTGCAGAAATTAACCACACCATTGCAATCAGCACGAAATTCGGGTCACTAGCTATCCCGGTCTAACTTTTGGAAATTTTTTTAATAATTAATTAATTACTGAAATTAATTAAATAAAATACACATTAATTCAATAAATACAACTTAGGCTTAAAATTGCTAATCTAACCACTATTGAACTAATTAAATTATCCTAACCATTCTAACTATAAGGCCACATAATAGACTAACTAATTACAATTTCTAACCACCTAAATCACTAATCTAACTAAACTAAATTAATTAAATAAAATAATAATTACACTAATCTAAGATTAATTAAATCTAAACACCCCTTTAAAATCATTAGCCTACTAAAAGTTTAGTGCATAAACTCACCAGTTTAACGCAAAAACCGATTCACTGCGACGACGGCGCGACGGCAGCCGAAATCTGAATTTTCGATGGCATCGATGAGCACTCGGACCAAGCCAAAAAGCCTTGCAAGCCCACAGCAAGTGCTGGGCTTGATATTGGGTTTGGGCTGCAACTGGGTTGGGCTTGCTTCGCGGGCCCAAGATAGGCTGAATTGCTGAATTCTTAGGCTGAATTGTGGGCTTCAAATGGACTGAGAATGGGCTGTCTTCGTTGGGCTGCTGAACTGGGCTAGGCTTTAAGTGGGCTGAAAGTAAAATTGCTTGGAGATGGAAGTTGGGTTGCTGGAATTGACTTGCACTGGTTGAAGCTTGCGACTCAGTGGAGATGGGTCGCTAGGCCAACGAAGAAGCAGCAGACGTCGTAGCCAAACTAACGCTGGATGGAGCTGCCGACATTGAACGTTGGCTCGGCAAATCAACACCACTTTAAGAGGGCTGAGACGGCAGTGAAATGGAGGGAGATGGTGGAAGCGGACATGTGGCGGTTGCTGGGGTAGCTTCAATCAACAAGATGGAGGAATTGCTAGTTTCGTTGACTCGATTGTGCACTGGCTTTGCTAGTGGACATCAACGGTAGGAGATGGAATTGTTTCGGTGGAGAGGAGTCACGGACGCAGGTGGCGGCTTGCAGAAGGGCGGCTGAATTCGTGGCCAAGATGGGGAAATTGCCTCGGTCAACTAAGGGGAAGAAGACCTAGCTAGTTGACCAAGGAAGCAAAACATGGTGGAGCAAGCGTGATCCACTAAACCAAAGAAAGGGCAAAAAGAAAACTGTTGTACTTTAGCTGGTACGTCCATGATGGGGTGCGATTGGACCATACTATTTGGACTTGATATGCTAAAATGAAGGGGTGTGATGGGGTCATATAAAAGACCCCTGAAGACAACCGTTGGAGGGGTTGGAAAAACATATGTTTAGAAAGTTTTTTTCTTTTTCTCTCCCCTTTTCCATCAAGGCATTCCATTTTCTTCTTTACGAAAATGATTTGCATTTATGCCGTGGAAATCAGGTGCTTTCCTCGTGATTGGATTTAGACTGACGTGAGATAGTTTTTTTTCGTGATTCATTCACAATTCAACGTTCGTTCCATGATTAATTACTGTTTGCACATTGGAATCAGGTAAGTCGTCTTCTGGCGAGGTTGAATTCCAACATTTATATTAAAGCTAGGTCGTGATTTCTGCCTTATTTTTCATCAAGTTTTCTCATTTACCATTTGATATTGAGATCAAGAGATTATATTCTACATTGTTTTTGATGTTTATTGGTTGGAATTGCAATTTCAAAACTTGAATTCGAACCAAAGTGAAGAACAGGTTAGGAGTCGCATACACCCGTATGATTTTGGCCATTTTTTGAAATGATTTTTTCGCTAAAATTAATTTTTCAATATACAGGGTAAAAGTGCTCGTCGAGACAAGTTTGATGATGTGTAGAGCACCGCCGGAGGACGCCGGATGCTCCCACACGCATGGCCAGAAGCCGCTACACGTGGGATCCATGCGCCAGCGAACAGGCGTGTGATGTCACGCGCTGACATCGGCAAACCGACGCATGAGCATCACGCGCGCGTCGGCAAAGTTACGCGAGCTGACATCACTGATGACGTCATCCATGACGTCATCCAACGGTCGGTAACCGCTTGGATGACGTCATCGATGACGTTAGCACCGGCGGAAGTTGGCCGGCCGGTTACCAGCTAGTGACCCGACCCGTGACTCAACCTGACCCAAGATCCGACCCTAGGTTGACTCGACCTAACCCGAACATTGATCGGTCAACGGTCAGATTGGTTATCCTGTTCGATGGCAAACCGATTGGATCAGTCGGACCGGCCAGTAGTTGTTTGGCTCGCTGGCACGTGCGCCACACGCGCCATGCACTCAGGTGGCGCATGTGCGCAGCATGTGGTGGCGCATGCGGGCTCTTATTAGAGCGTGGTTAGCGACGTTTGGTTCATGTGAATGTCGTCTACACAGTGATATAATTATTTTATACTTTTGAATTTTATAAATGTATGAAAATGCGTAGGAAACATTATGTACACGTATTTTTTGGGGTCTAATGCATAATTTATTCATTTGTAACTTGTATTTTCTTGTGGTTTAGGAAATACAGTAGCTAGCTTGTATGCACATGATATCATATATGTTATGTAGAGCTTGGTTCGATTATATAATGTATATAGTTTAATATACTTGTAATTTTCTAGTTACTAGAAAATTCAAACAAGGGTAGGAAATCCATTAAATGTTGAATTGCGATTTTGATTATAGTTGAAGCATGATTGTAATTTATACGTTGGTTTGCATCATGCTTTGCTTTTTGTGTTAAGGAAAAATGTAGAAATTACATAAGATCATGTAATTATTTTTCCTAGTGGGAGTTCATAGGTTTGTAGAATTTGAAAGAGTTCTCACCTAGAACTGAAAATTTGCGCAAATTAAACTAATTAATGATAATAGAACAATTGTACGTAGAAGTTAATTGGGAACATAGTAAACTTTTGCTTTTGTGTTTTTTGTTGAATTATCTTTAATTTAGTTTGTCTTTGCTATAAATTAAATATGTGTGTTACTCTGATAAAGTGTGCTAGTATTAATTATGTGCTTATTATGTCAATGTGTTATAGCAATTGATTATGGTTTCAGCATCCAAAACCATTGTGGCTGATCTCAATAAGGGTAAGAAGCTAAACGGTGACAATTATGATATTTGGCACCGAAAGGTTCAGTACATCCTTGAGGAGCAAGAGGTTTTGGAAACCCTCAACCATACCATGGATGAACTTGAGCATGGAACTTCAGCTCAACACAGGAGAGATCTAGAAGCTTATCAAGCTTGGAAAAAGAAAAATAGCATTGCTCGCATCATGTTGCCGAGCTATATGCAAGATAATCTCATGTGTGAGTTTGAAAGTTACGATAAAGCTCAAGCTATGTGGGTTGCCTTGAAAGATAAGTTTGGGGGTACATTTGTCACTAAGCTGAGGAGACTTACCATCAAGTTTGACACATTACAAAAGCATCCAAATGTAACGATGAGGCAGCATCTTCGAGAGATGTCAAATATGATTCGTGAGCTGAAGTCAACAGGTCACTCTCTTACTGATGAACAACAAGTTCAGGCTGTTATAAGGTCTCTTCCTAATAATTGGGAGCATATGAAGATCAATATGATGCATAATGAGAATATTGTCACTTTTGATGATATTGTCCGTCATTTGGAATTAGATGATGAGCACCTAGAGGCTGCGAGATCCTCTACCCATGCTTATGTTGCTAAATTGAGTTCACGCAAGGCTTCGGCTTTAAGCGCAAAAGAAATTCTCAATTCAATAACAAATGGACGAGGACTGATTGGGCACCTAAGAGGGCTAAGACCTTCCGTCGCAAGAAGCGTGGTGGGAAGAATGACAAGGCCAAGATGGAGTGCCACAATTATGGTAAGATGGGTCATTTTGCTCGTGAATGCACTGAGTCGAAAAAGGTACCCTATTACTCCATTACTTTGAGTAATGATTTTGTTTCTAGTACAGTAATGCTTGTTGAATCTCATCCAATGTGGACTGTAGACTCAAGAGCAACATACCACGTAGCTAGAGACTGAGAAGCATTTGTGGAGTATCGTCGAATACCGCCTGAAAGAAGATGGATATATGTTAGGAATAACTCAAGAGTTGAAGTGAAGGTTATCGGCACATGAAAATTAATCTTACGTGGTAGTCGAAACCTCTTCTTGCATGATGTCCTCTATGCTCCAGATATTCGACGAAACTTAGTTTCTATAGTTGTTCTTCTTAGCTTAGGTTATATATTGAATTTCCATGGTGATTGTGTTGATATTTTGTATGGCATAGTTTATTATGGTTCAGGTCATGTATCGAATGATTTTATGGTATTAGATATTGACTATGATCAGTACAATGTTAATGTTGATGGTTGTTTTTTCTTGCATCTTCTAATAATGTTGAGATTGGCGCAAGTACTTGGCATGCTAGATTAGGTCACATTAGATTGCAAAGAATGCAAAGATTAGCTAGAGAAGGCCTTTTAGGGTCACTCACTAATGTTAGTCTATCCGTGTGTGAACATTGTCTAATGGGAAAAGCAACTAGAAAACCATTCGGTAAATGGACTAGAGCCGAATTTCCATTCCATCTCATACATTCTGACATTTGTGGTCCTTTGAACGTGAGGGCGAGGCATGGAGCCTCATATTTCATCACTTTCATAGAGCGGAGCAGCGAGCTCACGGGTACAGAGGCGTGGCAGTGTCGGTTGTTCCAGAGATGCGGATCGGGTGGAACTCCAGCTTGGTGGTGAGCGAGCAGGAGGTCATGGGTCACAGTGGGCTGCAACAGAGGGCAAATCGGCTCGGCGGTACGGTTGATTTGGGGCTCCAGTGGCATTGGGTCGCAACTGGGGCATGGCTAGTACTCAGAGCGAGGCACATGGGTCGACACGGCTGGGTTGTGGTACGGCAAGGCGGTAGCTCCGTCGGACTGGTGCAGAGGTAGATCGGCGTTGGGCAGTTGTGGACAACCGGTGGAGTGGCGATGGCTGGCGGTTCAACTGTCGGCAGTGGGTGGAGACGCGGTAGGTGCGACAACAAGCAGAACAAGAGCCATAGCAGTGTCGGAAGGGGAAAGGGCAGTGGTCGGCACGGCGCGAGGCTACCCACGCGAAAAAAGATGACATTGTTCCTGTTGTTTTCTTTTTATTTCTTTTTTCCTTGCTGAGTGACATCTTCTCACAGTCTCCTTTCTCTGCTCACCTTTACTTTTATGCAGAAACTTCACTTTTCTTTTTTCACTTTTGACCTTTTCTCCTCTTTCCTTTCGACGAAGAGAAACCTAGAAAAAGCCCCCCCTTTTCTTTGCTGTACACGGCCCTTTTATAAGCAAGAAATAAAAAATGTGATCTTCGTGGGATATTTCGAAGATTTCTATAACCTCTTGATCACAAAAATATTTTTATTCTCCTTATCTCCTAAATATTTTCTATTGATTTTTAAAGATAAGATCACAACCTGATTTTCTTAAATTCCAAAAATTCTCATTTCAAATCTCAATTTCAGAAAATGGGTTCGGGCCAACTTGTACTCTTCATTGGCTTACTCCAACCTGTTAATTTAAAACTCAAAATCACTAATTCAACCCATCTGCCACCGGTCCAATAAACAAGTGTAAAAAATGCAAATTAAAAACAAATGCACCTAAATCTATATGTTATGCAATTAATATTTTTGCAGGAATTAAATTAACCCCTAATTTTTAATTTGATAAATGACCATATGGGTTGCAAAAATTTAGGTGTCAACAGCTGCCCATCTTTTAAGGTGAGCTCATAGAGGTTGTCTTCAAAAACAAATTAATACCTAAATTTTGATCATGGACTTGTAGTGAATGATTTTTTTTTTTCGGAAAATGAATCTCATTTTAAGATGCAATTTATATGATGCATGGAATTGCTAATGATAAATGATAAAGGAACCTACTTGGAATAACTTACCTTCAGGGAGGGTAGAGTAATTCAAGATAGTTGGTGTTACACATTCACGACCCGTACCTTTCTACGGTTGTCTAGTATGGCAGTGTTTGGTTGTGTCTAGGACCCGCACATTTCTACGGTCGCCTTGACGAAAAAAATTGATTTTTGAGGACCTGTACCTTTCTACGGTTGCCTGAATGGGGTAATTGCTTTTCCAGGACCCGTACCTTTCTATGGTCACCTGTTAGAGCAATAAATGTTGTTTAGGACCTGTACCTTTCTACGGTTGCCTAAACGGGGATTCGCTTTCTAGGACTTGTACTTTTCTACGGTCACTTGAATAAGGAATCATTTTACAGGACCCGTACCTTTCTACGGTCACCTGAACTGAGGTAATTGCTTTTCCAAGACCCGTACCTTTCTACGGTCGCTTGTTAGAGCAATAAGGTTATCTAGGACTCATACCATTCTATGGTCACCTAAACTAAGGTTTGCTCGGCTAGGACCCGAACCTTTCTTCAGTCGCCTTAATCAGACTAAATCTGGAGAAAAATATTTGGGGACAACTCAATCGAGTGTCGATTAAAAGAGATTTTGGGCTATGAAAGCACACCGGGTCAACATAAATGGACACCGAGCTACAGAAGCACGCCGAGTCGATAAAAAGAGACTATGGGCTACAAAAGCATGCCAAGTCAGAAATTTCGGGCTACGAAAGCACCCCGATTCAATAAAAGGAAACCTGGGCTACGAAAGCACACAATGTCAATTATAAGGGACATCGAGCTACAAAAGCATGCCGAGTCGATAAAATGGACTCTGGGCTACGAAAGCACGCCAGGTCAATTATAAGGGATATCGGGCTACAAAAGCACGTTGAGTCGATAGAAGGGACTCTAGGCTACGAAAGCACACCAGGTCATGAAAAGGAACACCGGGCTATGAAAACACGCCGGGTCAATGAAAAGGGACTCTGGGCTATGAAAGCATACCAGGTCAATATAGAGAGACAGCTTGACCGAGTCAAGTGTCTTGAATGGGTAGAGACATACTTACCTGATGATATCTTTGATTCTTGGGGATATGTCTTCTGGAATTTAGATATCCTGTGGAAGTCTTCCATCTCTCGATAGAAATAAATCAAGGATGCACCTTGAATGTCCATGATGGTTTCTCTTCTTGAAAGGAACCTGAATGTCAAGAGCTCTTGGGTCTTTGAGACATGATTTAGAGTAAAAATGCATTTACCAAAGGAATAAGCAATTAAGGCTATTTTGGAATGCACACTTCAAAATCTACTGAAGTTTTTATCAATTCAATTAGGGTTCATGCATAATGACATTTGCATCACTCAAAGTTCCACTGGAGACATTTCAAAAGAATATTCAAATATGAATACATGAGTGTCATGGATGTGTCAAATGAGAGATCTTTCGATCAGAAAGGACTTTTCATTCCCTGATTAAAATGGCCATTTCATCCTGATCTTTGATGCATGATTTTTAACAGTCACTCTATCTCATTGTCATCATGCCAAACAAGGGTCTGAGTAATCTCACAAGTGGTACGGTCTTACCAATCTGAAAGGTCTTTAAAAGGTACTCGGTCAACGTCTCAACAAGTGAGACTCTTTGAGTCGAGGCTACCAAAAAATGACATTTCGCAATTGTCTTGGGGTTTACAAGTCAAGAAACATGAGAAATGAGGCGGAAATTGTCGTACCTACACTTCTTCAAGCGATTTTCTCAAACATATGAACTTTTATGTTAATTTAAGTACCCCAATTTGAAGAGACTTTGCAAGGGACGTAACATAGGCTAAGTTCATGGGTTGAGAAACGAAAAGATGATTAGGCTCAAAAAGTGTTTAGGGGGTCAAAGTTGGAGATCATCTTGACATTTCGACTAATTTTTCAATGTTGAAGATTTTCTTCACATCACAACTCCATTGATTGCAGCATCTCAACATTTGAGCTTTTTTAGTATCGCCTTGTTGGGGATACGACTCACTATATTAAGTGTTTGATTTTTCTCTTTTTGGGCATTGGCCTTGCTTTTACCAAGCACACTGCTTTTTCATGCCCCTCATTCTCATTCTTTTTTCTAAACTTCTTTTTCATGGGCATTGGCTTTGCTTTTACCAGACAAATTACTTTTTTCATGCCCCATTTTTTGCACTCATTTTCTTTGGATTCACACAGCTTCCTTTTTATCATTCTAGACCATGCCACTTGAATTTTTTCATTTCTTTGCCTTGCCCCAGTGTGCAGGATGATTACCAACTAGGTTTAATACGAAATGAATTCATTGGCTCAAGTGGGCTATGCAATAGATAAAAGTGTGTGGATAGAGAAAGAACTGCTCTTCGTCGTCCTAAGGCACTTCAAATTATCGTACAAGTTACACTGCGAAAGCAATACTCAAAAATTGATGCAAGTGTGAGTAAAAAAATTTCTATCATTCATTTCAAATTTTGTCCCAGTATGGGGATGATTCTTGACAGGGATAATTTTAAAAGCTCTTCACGTGTGTGGGCTTAAAGGGCTAAGCAATGGATATACCTGTAGTGTTTCGGGTAGAGAAAAAAAATTGCCTCTCATCACTTCGGTTAACGTATCCTTTGCGAGATCACCATTTTCCTCGTAGGCATGGAATTTTTCCACACAACTCACTAGGGTTTAGTGTATGAAATAGTGTATGGAATAGGGTTTGCCTTTCATCATTCCAAAGTATCCCATTTCACACATTCAATCCATCTCACACAATTCATCAAGGAAGAAAAACGCAAGATTTGCAACAAATTTGAACAATTCAATTCACTGGGGCAATATACTCATCATAGAAATACTTGTAGTTCAAAACATGACATGGCAAATTCTATCATAAATAATACTTCTTGAAAGCATCAAAATTCACTAGAGTTTGAAAACCATGACCATCCATTTCTGCTAGGATGACACGAAAACCACGACCATCCATTTCTGGTAGGATGACACCTCCTGGAAGTACCTTCCTTATCACATATAGGTTGTAATTTGGAGCAAACTTGCCCCTGGGATCTTCCACCGAAGATTGATTGTTCTCTTTACTTGCCCCAAATCCTCTTTTATTGCAAGTGCGCTCTAAACCTATTGATCACAAGTCAGGTTTATGATCATTGAAACTTGACATGCTATTCTCAGATGTCCCTTGTCATAACAAGTTATAGAATTATGCTCTGAGACAAGAAGCAAATGAGTCAGACAAACAAACAGGTTTAATCTGCTATAAGCTTTGGGAATTTTTTTTTTTTTTAGTAGTGAAATGCTTTTGTTTCGAAAATGTTTTTGGGAGGAAGCATGAAAAGGTCCAGCCCTTAGGATTTCTCTGTGGATGATAGTTTCTTTCATGGTTGGATATCGTCATTGGACTGGTTTGGAATGCCCTCAAAAATTGGAAATAAAATTGTAATTTCATTTAATAGAATCAAATGAATTACATTATTGGAATGGAAAATGCAATTCCTAATCTATGAAAAAGGAGCAAAATAAGAAATTGAAAACAATTCCTAAAAAAAAGCGATAAGAATTCTTAGAAAGTAGTAAAAATTCCCACATAAGGGAATATGCAAGCTATAAAGGAAAAATAATAAAAACTCAGGAAAGAGATAAATAAATAAATAAACTACATAATTTTCCTTTTTTTCTTTTTTTTTTTTTCTCTTCTTTTCCCTTTTTCAAACACAGCTTGCTCATGCGGTTGGACTCCGAGCAGTGGGTCGTCGAGATCAAGGCCGTCGGTCGCTGGTCCTCGGGGCAATCGGGCTCGGACAGAGCAGCGTCGGGTCAAAAGGCTCGAACAACAAGGTGGTAGTGGTGCGCAGTAGAGCAAAGCGGCAAGCTTGCGGGTACAGAGGCGTGGCAGCGTAGGTTGCTAGAGAGGTGCGGATTAGGTGGAACTCCGGCCCGGTGGCGAGCGAGCAGGAGGTCGCGGGTCATAGTGGGCTTCAACAGACGGCGGATTGGCTCGACGGTATGGCTGATTTGGGGCTCCGGTGGCATTGGGTTGCGATTGGGGCACGGGCAATACTCAGAGTGAGGCACACGGGTCGGCACGGCTGGGTTGCGGTGTGGCAAGGCGGTAGCTCTGTCGAATTAGTGTAGAGGCAGATTGGCGCTGGGCAGTTGCGGACAACCGGCGAAGTGGCGATGGCTGGCAGTTCAACTTTCGGCAATGGGTGGAGACGCGATAGGCGCAACAACGAGCATAATAGGAGCCGCAGCAACGTTGGAAGGGGAACAAACAGTGGCCGGCACGGCGCGAGGCTACCCACGTGAAGAAGACGACACTATTCCTGTTGTGTTCTTTTCATTTTTCTTTCCTTGCTAATTGACGTCTTCTCACAATCTCCTTTCTCTGCTCACCTTTAGTTTTATGCAAAAACTTCACTTTTCTTTTTTTACTTTTGACCTTTTCTCCTCTTTCCTTTCGACGAAGAGAAACCTAGAAAAAAGCCCCCCCTTTTTCTTTACCGTACATGGCCTTTTTATAAGCAAGAAAAAAAATGTGATCTTTGTGGGATATTTCGAAGATTTCTATAACCTCTTGATCACAAAAATATTTTTATTCTCCTTATCTCCTAAATATTTTCTATTGATTTTTAAAGATAAGATCACAACCCGATTTTCTTAAATTCAAAAAATTCTCATTTCAAATCTCAATTTTAGAAAATGGGTTCGAGCGAACTTGTATTCTTCATGGGCTTACTCCGACCTGTTAATTTAAAGCTCAAAACCACTAATTTAACCCATCCACCACCAGTCCAATAAACAAGTGTAAAAATTGCAAATTAAAAACAAATGCACCTAAATTTATATGTTATGCAATTAATATTTTTTCAGGAATTAAATTAATCCTTAATTTTTAATCTGATAAATGACTATGGGTTGCAAAAATTTAGGTGTCAACATAATGAGAATCATGCAATATGCAATATACAATACAATCGCTAAATGACATGCAATATGACTTTTTTGTTTTCACTTATTTAATGAGAATCATGCAATATGCATTACAATATAACTAAATGACCTAATTCTAATGACATGCAATTTCTAATTGAATGGACTAGCAACAACCGTTAAATGACATGCAATTCATGATGACATGCACATAACTAAAACAGGCATGCAATTTATCCTAGAGAATGAAATGAATCTACCCTAAGACAATTTTTTTATATTTTTCACGAAATGGAAATTAAGAAAAATGCAAAAATTATCTAGCTAGATTAAGATTCTATCAAACTTACATTAAGAATTGAGTTAGGTCAAATCTTAATTTAAATTAGGATGTTATCTTAACTTGAAAGTTCCTAATATATAATGCAATCTATCTAAATAAAATCAAACATGCAATCAACCTAATATGCAATGACGTAGAAATAATGCCCTAAGTCTATTTTTTTTCTTTTTTTGAAATTCGAAATTAAAGTTGACACATAATTAAACATGCAAACTAACATCCTAAGTGAACGCATTTTTTTTGGATTTTTATTTAAAAATTTGAAATAAGATTGCAATCTTAAACATGCAAGATAACCCTAAAACTAGGAATATTCTAAAACAAACCTCATCCTAATTCAAATTTTTTTATTTTATTTTTCCTTTTACGAAAATAAAATTGACTCAAACACCACGGCATCAAATCAAGCAAGATAATGTCGATATCTAAAAAATTTCGAACAATATCTCGCGCATGAGATCGGGTTGACCAATTTTAAAATTAAATCGCGAATCGAATCTCGGGCTTGAGATTGGATTGTCAATTTTTGCAAGGAATTGCAAGTCGGATTTCGGGCGCAAAAATCGAATTGACAACCCCTAATTTGAGGGGCACTTTCATGTTGGAATATGAACCATATATTTAGGAACAATTTTACTAAAAAAACAACCTATAGAAGAAAATAAAAGCAAACAAAAAATAAATAAATGAAAAGACTACCTAATCCTCCTTTTCTCTTTTTTTTTTTGTTTTTTTCTTTTTCCCAAAAGTGGGCCTGCTCGTGCAGTTAGTCTTCGAGGCAACAGGTCGTCAGTCCAGCAAGGAAGCTCCGGCAAGGGTGAACCGGTAGCAGGCAAGCAGTGAGGAGGTGAACTGGTGGTGGCTTCGCGGACAAGGGCACTACAAGGGTGTCGGGTCCTACAGTGTTTCGGCTCGGGTCCGGCTACTTGGTGATGGGCGACGCTTAGGCTTAGCTGCAGAAGCGGTGGGTCGCGATCAGTTGGAGCTTCGGTGAGGAGACAGCAGACGCGCGGAGAGAGGCGAGCTGCTATGGCACTAGTGCTCGGGCGGAGGGATGCAGGCAGAGACGCGGTGCGGAGATCTGAGTGCAATGGTGTGGTGTAGTGCAAAGGCACAGTGGTGCGACAACAAGCGATGTACGAGCAGCAGCGGTCCGGCTCAAATCTGCTAGAGTCGAGCACTTAAGCAAGTAGATCAGGACAGCGGCAGCAGTGTCGTCTATCAAGCACGGATTAGCAGCACTCGGAGTAGGGGCACACGGTTGTTGGTGATTAGGTGCGGGCTGTGCAGGGCGCAGGAGCAGCAGCAACGGCATGGAGGCGATGACCGACAGGCGATGGAGGCGCAGCTGCCGACGTCGTTAGCAGCGGAAGGGGAGTGTAGAGGGTCAACAGGGCGCTACACCAAGAAGGAGAAGAAGACCTTTTTTCTTTTCCTTTTTTGTCTTTTCTCTCTCTCTCCCTTTCTCTCACGTCGCTTTCACTCTCTTTTCTCTCACTTCCTGCCAAAGACTTTTTCATTTTTCTCAACTAGAGAGAAATTTCTTAATTTTTTTTTTACTTCCCCCCGAGAGAAGAACCCCCTCTAACTTTCTCCGTGCACTCCTTTTATAAGGAAAACAAAATGCAATCTTTTCTAAATATTTTATCTCATGCGAAGATTGCTTATAACCCCTACAATCACAAAAATCCTTTTCCTTATCTCCCGAATATCTTCTACTAATTTTTAAAGATAAGATTACAACTTGATTTTCTTAATTTCCAAAAATCCTCATTTCAAATCTCAATTTCAAAAAACGGGCTCGGGCCAATTTGTACTCTTCATGGGCTTAGTATAGTCTGTTAATTTAAAACCCAAAACCACTAATTCGACCCATCCGCCACCGGTCCAGTAAATAAATGTAAAAAAATTAAAATTAAAAACAAATGCACCTAAATATATATGCTATGCAATTAAATATTTTCAGGGATAAAATTAACCCATAATTTTTTTTAATGTGAAAAATGACTAAATGGTTCACCAAAATTTAGGTGTCAATAGCCACCGCTCTTTGAAGGGAGCTCATAGAAATTGCCTTCAAAGATAAATTGAGACCTAAATTTTTATCATGCGCATTCATTGAGTGATTTTTTTTTTTTTTAAATGCAATTTATATGATGCATGGAAATGCTAATGCAAATGATCAAGGAACCTACCTAGAATAACTTACCTTCAAGGAGGGTAAAGTAACTCAAGATAGTTGATGTTACATGTTCAGGACCCGTACCTTTCTACGGTCGCCTAGTATGGCAGCAAGGTTCTGTAAGGAAACTACTTTCCTTGGACTCGTACCTTTCTATGGTCGCCTAGTATAGCAGTGTTTGGTTGTGTCTAGGACCCGTACCATTCTACGGTCGCCTTGACGAAACAATTGATTTTTCAGGACTCGTACCTTTCTACGGTCGCCTTGACGAAACAATTGCTTTTCCAGGACCCGTACCTTTCTACGATCGCCTAAACGGGGATTCGCTTTCCAGGACCCGTACCTTTCTACGGTCGCCTGAATAAGGAATCATTTTCCAAGACTAGTACCTTTTTACGGCCACCTGAACTGAGGTAATTGCTTTTCCAGGACCCATACCTTTCTACGATCGCCTGTTAGAGCAATGAGGTTATCTAGGACTCATACTATTCTATGGTCGCATAAACTGAGGTTTTGCTTGGCTAGGACCCGAACCTTTCTTCGGTCGCCTAACGTTACAGCATAGATTATTTGACCAAGACCCGAACCTTTCTTCGGTTGCCTTAATTAAATTGAATCTGGAGAAAAATCTTTGGGGGACAGCTCAATCGAGTGTCGATGTAAAGGATTATGGGCTACGAAAGCATGCCAAATCGTTAAAAGAAAACCGGGCTACAGAAGCACGCCAGTTCAATAAAAGGGACCTCGGGCTATAGAAGCATGTCGAGTCAATAAAGACAGACTCTAGGCTACAAAAGCATGCCAGGTTAGAAATTCCGAGCTACAAAAGCACATCGATTCGATAAAAGGGAACTTGGGCTACGAAAGCACGCCAAGTCAATTATAAGGGACATCGGGCTATAAAAGCACGCTGAGTCGATGAAAAGGGACTCTAGGCTACGAAAGCATGCCAGGTCAATATAAAGGACACCGGGCTACTGAAGCACGCCGGGTCGATGAGAAGGACTCTGGGCTACGAAAGTACGCCAGATCAATATAGAGAGACAGCTTGATCGAGTTAAGTGTCAAGAATGGGTAGAGATATATTTACCTGATGATATCCCTGATTCTTGGAGATATGTCTTCTGGAATTCAGATATCTTGTGGAGGTCTCTCACCCCTCGATAGAAATAAATCAAGGATGCACATTGAATGCTCATGATGGTTTCTCTTCTTGAAAGGAACCTAAATGTCAAGAGCTCTTGGGTCTTTGAGACATGAAGCATTTACCAAAAAATAAGCAATTAAGGCTATTCTAGAATGCACACTTCAAAATCCACTAAAGTTTTTATCAATTCAATTAGGGTTCATGCACAATGACATTTGCATCACTCAAAATTCCACTAGAGACATTTCAAAAGAATATTCTAATATGAATACATGAGTGTCATGGATGTGTCAAATGAGGGATCTTTCGGTCAGAAAGGACTTTCACTCCCTAATTAAAATGGCCATTTCATCTTGACCTTTGATGCAGGATTTTTAACAGTTACTCCATCTCACTATCATCATGCCAAACAAGGGTTTGAGCAATCTCGCAAATTGTAAGACCTTACCAATCTGAGAGGTCTTTAACATGGATCGTAATGTGGACTTGGTCAACGGCTTAGCAAAGGAGACTCTTTGAGTTGAGGCTATTGAAAAACGAGTGATATTTCACAATCATCTTGGGGTTTACAAGTCAAGAAACATGAGAAATGAAGCAAAAAATATCTTACTCACACTTCTTCAAGCGATGCTTTCAAACATATGAACTTTTACGTTAATTCAAGTGCCCTAATTTGAAGAGACTTTGCAAGCGACGTAACGTAGGCTAAGTTCATGGGTTGAGAAACGAAAAGATGATTAGGCCCAAAAAGTGTTTAGGGGGTCAAAATTAGTGATCATCTTGACATTTCCACCAATTTTTCTCCAAGATTTTCTTCACATTACAACTTCATTGATTGCAACAACATTTGAGTTTTTCTTTTTTTTTTCTTTTGGTATTACCTTGTTGGGGATACAACTCAAGTGTTTGGTTTTTCTCTTTGGGCATTGGCCTTGCTTTTACCAGGCACACTGCTTTTTCAGGCCCCATTTTTTGCTTATTTTCTTTGGACTTGCACAACCTTTCATCTTTTGTTAGCATTCTAAATCATGCTACTTGAATAGTTTGTTTTCCTTGCTTTGCCCTAGTGTGGGGGATGATCACCAACTGGGTTTAATATGAAATGAATTTATAGGCTCAAATGAGCTATGCAATGGATAAAATTGTGTGGATAGAGAAAAATCGCTCTTCGTCATCCTAAGGCACTTTAATTATCGTACAAGTTACACTACAAAAGCAATACTCGAAGAATGATGCAAGTGTGAGTAAGAAAATTCCTATCATTCATTTCAAATCTTGTCCTAGTATGGGACAATCCTTGACAGGGATAATTTAAAAAGCTCTTCATGTGTGTGCGCTCAAACGGTTGAACAATGGATAAACTTGTAGTGTTTCGGGTAGTAGAAGAAACTGCCTCTCATCACCTTGGTTGACGTACCCTTTGCGAGATCACCATTTTCCTCGTAGGCATAGAATTTTTCCACACAACTCACCGGGGGTTAGTGTATGAAACAATGTATGGAATAGGGTTTGCCTTTCATCATTCCAAAGTATCCCATTTGACACGTTCAATCTATCTCACACAATTCATCAATGAAAGCATGCAAGATTTGTGATAAATTTGAACAACTCAATTCACTGATGCAATTTACTCAATCATAGAAATGCTTGCAGCTCAAAACATGACATGACAAATTCTATCATAAATAGTAGTTTTTGAAAGCATCAAAATTCACTAGAGTTTGAAAACTCACGACAATCCATTTTTGCTAGGATGACACCTCCTGAAAGTACCTTCCTTACCACATATAGGCTGTAATTTGGACCAAACTTGCCCTCAGGATCTTCCACCGAAGAATGATGGTTCTCTTTTACTTGCCCCAAATCTTTTTTCATTGCCAATGCACTCAAAATCTGTTGATCACAAGCCAAGTTTATGATCGCTATTCTTAGATGTCCCTTGTCATAACAAGTTATAGAATTGTGCTCTGAGACAAGAAACAAATGAGTCAGACAAACAAACCGGTTTAATCTGCTACAAGCTTTGGGAAAATGTTTTTTTTTTAGCAGTGAAATGCTTTTATTTTTGAAAAAGTTTTTGGGAGAAAGCATGAAAAAGTCCAGCCCTCACGATTTCTCCGTGGATAATAGTTTCTTTCATGGTTGGATATTGTCATTGGACTGGTTTGGAATACCCCGTCATGCCCTCAAAAATTGAAAATAAAATTGTAATTTCATTGAATAGAATCAAATGAATTACATTATTGGAATGGAAAATGCAATTCCTAATCTCTGAAACAATTCCTAGAAGGCGAAAAAAATTCCTAAAAAAAATGATAAGAATTCCTAGAAAGCAATAAAAATTCCCACACAAGGGAATGTGAAAAAGTAACAAGTTACTCTTGCGGGCTAACGTCCATGTCTTCCGAAAGTCCTTTGTCATTGGCTTCTATGAAGAGGCCATTGAAAAGACTTGTGATCCCTTCCAGGGCATCATTAGAGTCCTCTGTCTTTAGAGGCGGCAGATCATCTATGCCATCCCACCCGTCTGGAACTATGTCGTGGGGATCAATATAGAAGCTGGGAGGAGTCGAATACTTTACCGAATAATCAAACTTGCCACTTGGCTGCCCTAGAGTATCCATCACTTCTGCTTCATCTTGCTTTGTCTTAAGGACATTGTCAAGTTTGGCAATGACCAATGGGTTATCTTCCAGTTCAGGCACATCATTATTGCTCATTTGTGTCTTGTATTCCTGCTTCAAAACTACTACCTTAGGGAAAGCAGGTGCAAGAGTCAAATGTGCTCAGAGGGATTGGATTTAGGCTGTCATGAGTTGCATAGAGGTGAGCAACTATTGGAGTTGGTATTCCATAGTGGAGATATGATAACGCATTTCAGTTTGGTCGGCCATTTTAGCTCTTGATCTCGTAATGCACAGAGGATTCATTATCACCTAATTCAAATGAATGAAAATATATAAGTACGAGGTGCAAATAAAGAATCAATCCATGACAATGATCTATGAACTTTTTTCATTTTTTTTCATGAAAAGCTCTTACAAAAAGGGAATTTCCTAAAGAGAGCTAGAAAAATAAACACCCTAGCAAGATCAAAATTCCTAGACATGAATTGAAAACAAATTCTTCAAAGCTTTTTTTTATTTTCCAAATGATTCATTGCATGGCAATTTCCTCATTTAATTTATTAAAGGAATTAGATCAAATGACTATCCTAAATTGTCATGGATAGACCAAAAGCATGACAAAATAAATTGCATGGTATAAGGATAGAAAACTTACTTCACCAAGAAAAATCGACGGCAATCACATA
Source organism: Eucalyptus paniculata subsp. matutina (assembly GCA_017140255.1). Taxonomy (NCBI): domain Eukaryota; kingdom Viridiplantae; phylum Streptophyta; class Magnoliopsida; order Myrtales; family Myrtaceae; genus Eucalyptus; species Eucalyptus paniculata. Next base: position 3,816,811 of record CM029441.1, read on the forward strand.
GACATGCGCATGGTAAGTGGTTCGATTTATAATCTGTAAGGCTTAGCAAGGTGGAGCCATAAGGATTATTAGACTAGCCATGGGCTTGTGGACTATGTCAGGTCCTCATGACTCTGGCTTGGTCAAAGAGCCAACCCGGGTCGCGGGCATGTGAACCGAGGTGGGTACTCTTGACACCATGAAAGAAACTTCGAGATTGAGATGGGCGACTCATACCGCGAGCATGCAGTCGGAGTGGTATTCATCTCAATACCATCCTAAATGATCCTATGCGGCCCAGATCCGACATTAAGTTGTGTGTGCAAGAGTGCAGTGCAAATGCAAGGCATGCACAACAGTTTATATCAAACAACACTTCAATAACTCGAATCTAAAACATTCATTCTCAACTCCAACCTGCAAGACAAGCAACCACTACTCCCCTTATACCTCCCAATCTGCAAGAACATTTAAAACCTAAATGTTAGGGACATACCTGGGATCCTCGCTGCCAAACAAAAATATTTTTTTTAAAAAAAAAAATTGGCCTAAATCCACTAAGAGTTTTAACTCAAGTCCCCAGTGGAATCGCCAAGCTATCATGACCAATTTTTCGGGAGTGAACCACCTAGGGTTTGGCTAATGGATTGTTAAGCCTTGACTTAACTCGGGCTCTCTCAAGCCCATACCAATTCGCGACTTGGGTTTAAGTTCTTAACATGCAATTGATTTTCAATCAGGAGTCGCCACTAATCTATTTTTGGTGGGTTGATTAGAAACCCAAGTAAAGTAACGGGAGTTTTACTTTATTCCTGCAAACTAGAGATTATGAGTTTAGGGACTTGGTTACGCCATATTTCTCTAACGCCCTTTCGGTACCTTTTTCTTTTATTTAAAAAAAAATTGTATGGTAGGCAGTTTGATTTGATTTTAATTTACTTCTCTAACACGTGAGGTGATCATATGGGTGTGCAAACCACCAATTTAACACCCAAGTAAACAGTGAATAAATTGCAAAACTTACCTCAAAGCAATGAAAACATCTGCAGTGTTAGATCAGAATTCACATCGACAGTCCTAGATATGATTTATAATTAATACATCGACAGAGATCAACTGATCAGGACCTAAACCTTTTTTCGATCGCCTTAATCAGACTGAATCTGAAGGAAAATATTTGGGGGACAATGCAATTGAGTGTTAGTATACTTGTGCAATGACAAGTATTTAAGATATGGATAGAGATATACTTACCTGGTAACATCTCTGTTCCTAAGGAAATGTATCCTGCAAAATATGGTCATAGGAGAAGCAATATGCATTTGTAATCACAAACATGCATTAATTTAAGGGAGGTTCATGCACGATGATTTATATCAAGCTTGCATCACCTAATTTCCATTGGGAAAGATTTCAAAAAGAATGTTCCAATCTGAATACATGAGTATCATGGATGTGTCAAATGAGGAACCTCTTGGTCTGAAAGGACTTTTCACCTATCCTTATTAAAAGGACCATTTTATCTTGACCTTTGATGTAGGATTTTGACAATCACTCCATCTCACCATCGTCATACCAAACAAGGGTCCGAGTAATCTCACAAGTGGTACGAACTTACCAATCCGAGAGGTCTTTAACAGGGACCGTAATGCGGGCTTGGTCAACGGCTTAGCAAAATGGACTCTTTGAGTCAAGGCTATCGAAAAATGACTGATATTTCACAATCATCTTGGGGTTTACAAGTCAAGAAACATGAGAAATGAAGCAGAAATTATCTTACTCACACTTTTTCAAGCGATGCTTTCAAACATATGAACTTTTACTTTAATTCAAGAGCCCTAATCTGAAGAGACTTTGCAAGGGACGTAACGTAGGCTAAGTTCATGGGTTGAGAAACAAAAAGATGATTAGGCCCAAAAATTGTTTAGGGGGTCAAAGCTGGTGATCATCTTGACATTTCCACCAATTTTCTACAATGTTGAAGATTTTCTTGACATCACAACTTCATTGATTGCAACATCTCAACATTTTAAATTTTTTTTTAGCATCGCCTTGTTGGGGGATACTACTCATTACATCAAGTGTTTGATTTCTTTCCTTGGGCATTGGCCTTGCTTTTACTAGGCACACCACTTTTTCATGCCCCCCTTTTTTTGCAATCTTTTTTGGACTTGCATAACCTTTATCTTTTATTAGCATTGTAAACCATGCTACTTGAGTGATTTGATTTCTCCTACCTTGCCCCAGTGTGGGGGATGATCACTAACTAGGTTTAATATGAAATGAATTCATAGGCTCAAGGGGCTATGCAATGGATAAAGTGTATAAGATAGAGAAAGAATTGCTCTTCGTCATCCTGAGGCACTTCAAATTATTGTATAAGTTACATTGTGAAAGCAATACTCAAAGATCGATGCAAGTGTGAGTAAGAAAACTCCTACCATTCATTTCAAATTTGTCCCCATGTGGGATGATCCTCAATAGGGATAATTTAAAAAGCTCTTTATGTGTATAAGCTCAAAGGGCTAAACAATGGATATAGAAAAAGAAATTGCCTCTCATTACTTCAGTTGACGTAAAATTAAACCAATTTTCAGCTTGGCCTCTCACTCGTTTCAAAGGAGGTGGCGATAAGACTCTCCATCCTTCTCCTGAACTTTTACAAATCCGGTTCCTTTCTCATATAAAGGGATTTGGTGGTTTAATGACTATACATGATGTTAGTAATTCTAATCACCCTATTATGAGATTTGAGAACAACTAAATACATGCACAATATTACCATTATTCTAGGTAGCTATCTTTCGTGAAAAAACCAACTTCCAAGGGTTTCCTATGGCATGTTAAATGGTTCCAAGTTCGGGTGGCGAGACTCTCGTGTGGAGGAGTTGGCCCAATCCCTCTATTGGGATTCACCAGAGCATTGGAGCACTATCCGACTACAGTGACTCGTTAATATCAAGTCGTGCAAGAGCTTCCCCTGGCGTTACAAGCAGAGCCACTCCAAGTCAATTTTGTTGATGGAAGCCGAGGCCATGAAGATTCCATTCTCACTATCAAATCGATGTGGGACATGTGCCATCCACAAAAACTCAAATGGCCCAAGGAGGAGTTGAAGGGCAAGGAAATGAAGTACTATGCCTCGATTAAGTATATCCAACAACACAAGATTCCCGAAGAGCTACTTCCAAAGATACTAGAGGCGCCGTTGAAGATCACCAATCGAGCTGAGAATAAACGCCTCAAAAGAGTTGCTGAAAAAGCTCAAGAGGAGAATAAACAATTGCGCCGAATGGTGTCCCAAGTGTATATTGATCAAGCCAAATGAAATGCTTGAATCAATCTTGCTATTTTCATTTTTAGATTAATGAGTTAGGAAGTTTGAGTCATTTAATTTCCTAGTTCATTTGTTTAGGACATTTCGAATTTCTATTTTGATAGGTCTGTCAAAAGTTCCATTGATGAATAAAGTTCTAGAATATTGCCATGGATCGGCATATTTTCATATAAGAATGCTTATTTTTGTTCATTTCTTATATTAGGTGATAACGGATCCTCCACGTTCACCCATCTTTACACAATCGAGAGCAAAAATGGCCGACCAAGCCAAAATGTGAGATCGTATGTCTGTCATGGAAGACCAACTCAAACAGTTACTCACCTCTATGCAACTTATGACAACTCAAATGCAATCTCTCCAAGTGAATCAAACCCTTGCACCCGCTCTCCCCGAGATTGTAGTCCCAAACCAGATGAACAAGACTCAAATTGATGATGATGACCTGCCTGAACTAGAGGATGACCCACTGTTTGTCACTACCGAAAAGGTTAAGCCTGACAATGTCCCTAAGGCAAAGCAAGATGAATGCTTCACCAAACTTGAAGAGAAACTGAAATAATTGTAGGAGTCGCAGAGTTCACTTCCATTTGACTTGTTAGTTTATGAGAAAGTCAAGATGCCGAAAAAGTTTAAGCTGCCGGAGTTCGAGAAATACAACAATACTTCCTGCCCAAAGGCTCATTTGCAGATGTACCACGTACGCATGGCCCAATATGTCAAGAATGAACCTCTCATGATCCAATCATTTCATGCAAGTTTGACTGGGCCCACTCTAAATTGGTATGTGATGAAGAATGTGAACCTCCTCGACACCTGGAACGAAGTGGCTGACGCGTTCCTCAAACAGTACAAGTTCAACATGGACATCGCACCTTCTTAAGAAGACAAAGAGCGGATGGAAAAGAAAATGAGCAAGTCATTTAAAGAATATGCTATGAGATGGAGAAACCTGGTGGCTCAAATTACTCCTAAGCCTACCAACAAGGAGCTGATGAAGTTGTTCGTGAAAACCCTCCCGTCCGAGTTTCGTAATAGAATGGCCAGTACATATGTCGAAAGCTTCAATCAGCTTATTCCTGTAGGAGAACAAATTGAGATGGGGATAAGGGAAGGATGGTTCACTGAGCCATCTAGTAAAAGATTCACTGCTAAGAAGGAGAAGGAAACGGCTGTGGATGTGAATGTGGCTTATAGTCAAGAAAATGTTAAACATGCCCTGGCCATCCAAATGAATCCAAGACAACCACAAACTACTGGCCGTCAATCATTTGCCCAAGCGAATAATAGAAGGCAATTCACTCCTCTCCCTGGGTCTCCATCCCAAGTGCTGACAATCCTCTGAAAGAAAGGTTTGCTTACTAGTGAATCAAAGCACCCCAACCCTGAAAACCTTCACGGTACGACCCAACAAAGAAGTGTGACTATCATAATGGTGAATTGGGACATTCAACTGATGAATGTTTCACCCTCAAACAGCGAATCCAGAGCCTCTTAGACACGAAAGTCTTTTCATTTCAAACTGCTCAGCCAAATGTCCAGAAAAATCCGCTACCGGAGCATGATGGTACAGTGAATGCTATCCTAGAACCTAAAGTCAGTCAGATCAAGAACTCGAAGGTACATGTGGCAGATGCCTACAATGGACTGGTGAGAGGTGGATATTATTCATATCAAGAAGATGTCCCCCTATCGCTAATGAAAGAAAGAATTGCCAAAATGGTGGATGATGTCATCATCGTGTATGCTGACCGTAACTACGTAATTTCCACTATTTCCCACATCATCATTGATTGGGAGGAGAAGCAGGCTGCTCTCAATGATGGTAAGGAAGAAGTAGATCCGTCACTCGCAAATATGCCCCCACTAGAAGATGCATCTGATGAGGAGATTGTGATCAAGATGCCTCAATCATATGAATATGTCAACAATAAGGCAGTACCTTGGTCCTATGATGTTGACCTTGTTACAAGGTCTAGTCGAACTTATGCTCAAGCTAGTGCTCAACCTACAAAGCCTGCCACTGACGAAGAGGCTAAGGAATTTTTTATTGTAATTAAAGCAAGTGAGTATAATGTGGTCGATCAATTGTGAAAGATGCCTACTTAGATCTCTTTGCTCGAGCTCCTCCAAACCTCCTCTGTGCATCAAAAATCGCTAATGAAGGTGCTAAGTGAAATTTGTGTACCCGAAACAGTTGAGGTAGATAAGCTGGAGGATTTTGTAGGATCGGTCCTTCTCAAGGACATGATTGCTTTTTCTGATGAGGAATTCCCTCTTGAGGGTAGGGGGCATAATAAAGCACTCTACATATCTTTCAAGCACAAGGTTTCTCATGTGTCCCAAGTGCTCATTGATAATGGGTCCGCCCTAAACACATGTCCGTTGGCCACTCTTCACCACCTCAAGGTAGACCTGTCCAAGATACATGTTGCGAAGACTTCTGTGAGAGCTTTTGATGGAAGAAAAAATGAGGTGATAGGGGAAATCCATCTTGATGTGCAAATAGGGCCGGTCGTCTTCAACATTCCTTTCCAAGTGCTGGATATCCCTACCACGTTCAATTTTGTGCTAGGTCGTCTCTAGATACACACTGTTGGAGCAATCCCTTCAAGTTTACATCAAGCTGTGAAATTTGTGATCGAAAGGAAGCTGGTCACTGTGTATGGTGAAGAAGACCACCGGATTTATCACGAGACGACTATCCCTTATGTAGAGCCGGATTCTGAGTTTGAATCAAGTTACCACTCATTTGAGTTAGTGTCTACCATACATGCTTCTCGAGATTCATCACTGCCCACTCTTGAGGCTTCAGATGCTGCCCTCATGGTAGGAAGAGTAATGGTTAGGAATGGTTTTGTCCCTGGCAATGGTCTTGGAAGAAATGGTCAAGGTATTCGAAACCCCATTGAAGCCCCTCAGAGGTCCCGATCTGCTGGGTTAGGGTACCATGGAAGAGGTGGAGGAAGTTTTGGAAGGCAAAGGCAGGGAAGGCATAACTCGCCACCTGAGCAAGGGTGAGGGAGGCAAAATTTACCACCTCCAAACATTCATGAGACGTTCCCTGGTCCTCCAATTATGATGCAAGATGAAGTTGAAGTGATGGATACTCTCAGATAGCCGAGTGGGAAGTTCGACTATATGGTGAAGTATTCGGCTCCTCCCAGCTTTTACTTTGATGCCCGCAATATAGTTCCAAGTGGATGGGATGGCATGGATAATTTGACGCCTTTAAAGACGGAAAACTCTAACGACACTCTGGAAGGAATTTCAAGTTTGTTCGATGACCTCTTCACTGGAGCCATTGATGGAGAACCTCTGGAAGAAACGGGCCCTCACCCACAAGAGTAACCCATTCATCACTTTTGCACATTCCCCTGTGCAGGAATTTTTATTGCTTTCTAGGAATTTTTTCGATTTCTTCTTTTTCACTTTCTTCTTCGGACTTGAATTGCATTTTTCATTCAATAAATTGTAATTGATTGATGAATTTCAATGAAATTACAAGTTTTATTTTGAGGGCATGATGAGGTACACCAAACTAGCTCAGTGATGATATCCAACCGATAAAACAAAATCAAAATCCAAGGAGAACTTTGAGGCATGGGCTTCATCATGCTTTCTCATGGCAAAATGTTTCAAAAAATGCTTTTGCAAAAGAGTTTTCAAAAATTCACAAAAAAAAAAATATATGATTTACCCTGTTTGTCTTTTTGACCATTCTATTTTCATGTTTCAAGGATGATCATATATCTTGCAAAGGTGTGGAAATGGTCTAATCCAATGCAACAAGTGCTAATAATGATGATCCTGAAGATTCGATCGAGGAATCCATTGACGTGCAACGTAGTTGGGAACAACATGAAAACACCAAGGCTCTTACATCCGAGCAGACTATCACTATTAATCTAGGTGATATTGAAGTAGCCAAGGAGGTGAAAATTGGGGCAAATCTCCTCAAAGATGAAGCCAAACACCTAACTCAGCTATTGAAGGAATATCAAGACATCTTTGCATGGACCTACGCTAATATGCTGGGTTAAACCCGTCAATTGTGGAACACTATTTGCCTATTAATCCGGACATGCCACCTAAGAAGCAGAGGTCGCAGAGGACTTAACCCGAGCTCTCAAAGAAGATATAAGAAGAAGTGATGAAGCTTTTGAAAGTCGCATTCATTGAAGTCTCGCAATATCCTGAATAGGTAGCAAATATCGTGCCAATGATGAAGAAGGATGGTCGGGTTTGAGTTTGTGTCGATTATAAGGATTTGAACAAGGCTAGCCCAAAAGATGACTTCCCGCTACCTCACATAGATGTCCTTGTTGATAGTACTGCCGGATTTAAACTATTCTCATTTATGGATGGTTTTTCTGGGTACAATCAGATAAGGATGAAGGAGGAAGACAATGAGAAAACTGCATTTATCACCCCATGGGGGACCTTTCATTACAAGGTTATGCCCTTCGGGCTCAAGAACGCAAGGGCAACTTACCAGCGAGCTATGGTAGCATTATTCCATGATATGATGCATCAAGAGATCGAGGTCTATGTTGATGATATGATTGCAAAGACTCGACCTGGGAAAAGCCACGTCAAAACCTTGAAGAAGTTGTTCGATCGACTCTGTGAGTTCAAGCTTCGTCTAAACCCAACTAAATGCATGTTTGGAGCAACATCTAGTAAATTACTTGGATTCATTGTGAACATTAAAGGGATTGAGATTGACCCAACTAAAGCTAAAGCCATATGTGAGCTACAATCTCCATCAACAGTGAAAGAAGTTCGAAGTCTTTTGGGGTGGCTGAATTACATTGCTCGATTCATTTCCCAACTTTCTGAAACCACCAAGCCATTCTTCAAGCTCATAAAGAAGAATGCACGAGTCAACTGGGATGATGAGTGTCGAGAAGCGTTCAGCAAGTTGAAGCAATACTTGATGAATCCACCAGTTCTTGTCTCGCCATCATCGAGGCATCCTTTGATTCTTTACCTCACCATTCATAGTGAGTCATAGGGTGCGATGTTGGCTCAGGAAAGTCCCGTCGATAAAAAAGAATGAGCCATTTATTACCTGAGTAAGAAATTCACTGTATCAAAGCTAAAATATTCTAATGTGGAAAAGACTTGTGCTGCACTAGTGTGGGTGTTCCATAGATTGAGACAATATACGTTGCATTACCAGACATTCCTCATAACTGAGAACGATCCTATCAAGTACCTACTTGACCAGCCAGCTTTGGTGGGTAAGTTGGCTAAGTGGCAAATTTTGATCTCAGAAATTGATGTGCAATATATGCCACAAAAGTCAGTTAAGGGTCAAGTGATTGCCAATTTATTGGTTGAGAATCCATAAGTCTCAAATAATGATGATCATTCTCTGGATGATCGTATCTTGAGTGTAAATGAAGACTCATGGACGATGTTTTTTGTTGGAGCTATGAACTTGTCTGGTTTTAGCACTGGGGCAGTTTTGATATCCCCAAACGAACAGCATCACCCAATAGCTGCAAAACGGATATTCCCATGCCCTAACAATACAGCCGAGTATGAGCTTGCATCATTGGGCTTCAAGCTGCAATCAAGATGGGTGTAACCAAATTGAAAGTGTTCGGGGATTCCGCATTGATCATACTACAGACCATAGGTGAATGGAAGACTAAGGATGCTAAATTGCTCCCGTATCATGAGTACCTAGAAGATTTGGTCAAGGAATTCGATGAAGTTTCATTCGAATATTTGTCGAGGTCTCACAATCAATTTGCAGATGCACTCGCAACTTTATCATCTATGTTGCAATTCACTGACGGATTAGAAGTCGAGCCATTGAAGATAGAGGTTCTGCCAAGGCCGGCTTATTGTATGGTAGTGACTAAAGAGTTTGACGAAAAACCATGGTATTACGATATCATGAACTATATCTAGAAACAAGGATTCCCCGAGGGAAGTACTCCAACTAATAGGAAGTACATCATGAAGATGGCCTCAAAGTTCTTCGTCAATGGTGAGAATTTGTACAATGGATCTTATGATTCAATCTTGTTGCGGTGTGTGGGTGCAGCTAAAGCCACTCAAATCATGCAAGAAGTTCACGAAGGAGTGTGTGGCCTTCATATGAATAGGTACATGTTGGCTAAGAAGATCGTGAGATTAGGCTATTATTGGCTCACGCTAGAAGGTGATTGTATTCAGCATGTTCGAAGATGTCATCATTGCCAAGTCCATGGTTATAAGATAAATGTTCCTCCAATTGAGCTGCACTAGTTTTCCGAGCCATGGCCCTTCTCAATGTGGGGCATTGATGTGATTGGCCCAATAAACCTGAAGGCTTCCAATGGGCATCGATTCATTTTAGTAGCCATAGACTATTTCTCTAAATGGATCAAAGCTACGTCATTTGCAAGTGTCATTGCCTGCAATGTTGTGAAGTTCATCAAACGTGACATAATTGCTCGATATGGTGTCCCTGAAACAATTATCACTGACAATGGGACGAATTTGAACAACAAGTTTATTGATGAGTTGTTCAGCGAGTTCAAGATCAAGCATCTGAATTCGTCCTCTTATCGTCCTCAAATGAACGGGGCTATTGAAGCAGCCAATAAGAATATTGAGAATATCTTACGTAAGATAGCCGAGAATTATTGAAATTAGCATGACAGATTACCCTTCGCACTGATGGTGTATCGGACATCGATTCGTACTTCTACCGGGGCAACTCCTTTTGCTTTGGTATACGGCATGGAGGCAGTTTTGCCTGTGGAAGTGGAGATTCCTTCCCTGAGAGTATTATCCCAAGTGGAATTATCTAAGGCAGAATGGTCACAACAAAGATTTTAACAGTTAAACTTGATCGATGAGAAAAGACTGAAGGCTTTTTGTCATGGCCAAACTTATCAGCGGAGAGTGGCCAGATCCTTCAATCGGAAGATACGACCTAGACATTTCGAGGTAAATGATCTTGTTCTAAGAAAGTTGTTGCCAATTTTTCCAGATCCTGGGGGGAAGTTTGCTCCAAACTGCAATGGCCCATATGTGGTAAAAAAGGTACTTCATGGCGGTGCTCTGATCTTGGCAAAAATAGATGGTCGTGAGTTTTCCACTCCAGCTAATTCAGATGCTGTCAAGAAGTATTACCCATGATAGAATTTGCCACGTCATGTTTTGAATTGTGAACATTTTATGATGAATAAATTGCCTTATTGAGTTGCAAATTCAATTGTCTAAACTTGTTGTAATTATTGCATCTTTTCCTTGATTAAATTGTGTGAGATAAATTGAATGCGTAAAATGGGATACTTTGGAATGACGAAAGGCAAGCCTGATTCTATACACTATTTCATACACTAATCCCTAGTGACTTGTGTGGGAAAATTTCGTGCATGAGGAAAAGGGTGATCTCGCAAAGGGTACGTCAACTAAGGTGATGAGAGGTTGATTATTCTTCTGCTCGAAACACTACAAGTATACCCATTGTTTAACTCTTTGAGCCCACACACATGAAGAGCTTTTAAAATTATCCCTATCAAGGATCATCCCATGCTGGGACAAAATTTGAAGTGAATGATAGAAGTTTTCTTACTCACACTTGCATCAATCTTCAAGTATTACTTTCGCAGTGTAACTTGTACGATAATTTGAAGTGCCTTAGGACGACGAAGAGCAATTCTTTCTTTATCCTATACACTTTATTCATTGCATAGCCCTTTTGAGCCTATGAATTCATTTCACATTAAACCCAGTTGGTGATCATCCCCCACACTGGGGCAAGGCAAGAAAAATCAAAGCACTCAAGTAGCAATAAAAATGGAGACTTTGTCTAAAGAAAATAAGTGCAAAAAAATGGGGCATGAAAAAGCAGTGTGCCTGGTAAAATCAAACACTTGAATCGTATCCCTAACAAGGTGATACCAAAAAAAAAAAAAAACTCAAATTCTGTTGCAATCAATGAAGTTGAGATGTGAAGAAAATCTTCAACATTGGAGAAAATTTGGTGGAAATGTCAAGATGATCACCAGTTGTGACCCCTTAAACACTTTTTAGGTCTAATCATCCTTTCGTTTCTCAACCCATGAACTCAGCCTACGTTACGTCCCTTACAAAATCTCTTCAGATTATGGCACTTGAATTAACATAAAAGTTCATATGTTTGAAAGCATCACTTGAAGAAGTGCGGGTAAGACAATTTTTGCTTCATTTCTCATGTTTCTTGACTTGTAAACCCCAAGATGATGGTGAAATATCATTCATTTTTCAATAACTTCGACTCAAAGAGTCCTCTTTGCTAAGCCGTTGAACAAGCCAGCATTACGGTTCCTGTTAAAGACCTCTCAAATTGGTAAGTTCGTACCACTTGTAAGATTACCCAGACCCTTGTTCGACATGACAATGGTGACAATGGTGAGATTGAGTGATTATCAAAATCCTGCATCAAAAGTCAGGATAAAATGGCCCTTTTAATGAGAATAGGTGAAAAGTCCTTTCAGACCAAGAGGTCCCCCATTTAACACTTCCATGATACTCATGTGCTCAGATTGGAACAGTCTTTTTGAAATCCTTCCCAATGAAAATTAGGTGATGCAAGCTTGATATAAATCATTGCACATGAACCTCCCTTAAATTAATGCATGTTTGTGATCACAAATGCATATTGCTTCTCCTATAACCATGTTTTGCATAAGACATTTCCCCTAGGAATAGAGAAGATACCAGGTAAGTACATCTCTATCCATACCATAAATACTTGTCATTGTGCAAGTATTCCCTTTTGAAAACATCGACACTCGATCAAGCTATCCTCCAAATATTTTTCTCCAGTTTAATCTGATTAAGGCGATCGAAGAAAGGTTCAGGTCCTGGTCAGATAATCTATGCTGCAATGTTAGGCGACCAAAGAAAGGTTCGGATCCTAGCCAAGCAATTACCTCAGTTTAGGCGACCGTAGAAAGGTACGGGTCCTGGAAAATGATTCCTTATTCAAGCGACCGTAAATAAGTATAGGTCCTGGAAAGCGAATCCCCATTTAGGCGAGCGTAGAAAGGTACAAGTCCTAGACAACATGTATTGCTCTAACAGGTGACTGTAGAAAGGTATGGGTCCTGGAAAAGCAATTTTCCTGTTCAGGCGACTGTAGAAAGGTACGAGTCCTAGACACAACCAAACACTGCCATACTAAGCGATCGTAGAAAGGTACAAGTCCTAGGAAAGCAGTTTCCTTACAAAACCTTGCTACCATACTAGGCAACCATAGAAAGGTACGGGTCCTAGGAAAGTAGTCTCCTCATTACTATTTTAGGCGACCGTAGAAAGGTACGGGTCCTAAACATGTAACACCAACTATCTTGAATCACTCTACCATCCTTGAGGGTAAGTCATTCCAGGTAGGTTCCTTTATCATCAACATTAGCATTTCCATACGTCATATAAGTTGCATTTTAAAAATGGGATTCATTTTCCCAAAAAAAAAAAAAATCATTCAGTGCATGTGCATAGTCAAAATTTAGGTCTCAATTTGTCTTTGAAAGCAACCTCTTTGAGCTCACCTTCAAAGAGGGGCAGCTGTTGACACCTAAATTTTGACGGTCCCTTTAGTCATTTATCACATTAAAAATTAGGGTTTAATTTTATCCAAAAAAATATATTAATTACGTAGCATATAGATTTAGGTGCATTTTTATTATTTTATTGGCATTTTATTTATTGGACCGGTGCGGATAGGTTCAAATTAGTTGGACTAAGCCTACGAAGTGAGCAAATTGGCCCAAGCCCATGTTTTTTATTAATTGAAAATTATCTCGTGGAAAAATAGAAATTTTGAAATTTTTCCAGCATATGAATCTTTTGGATAGGGCACATGGGTGAAGAAACATTGCGATTTATCTTTGCAAGATTTGGATTTCGAGAAAATATTTATCGTAATCTTGAATTCTTATCAATATGTGATCAGTTGGTGAAAAAGTATCGCGGATGTAGATTTGAAGGGAGAATCGAAAACCTATCTCCTACCTCGTATAAAAGCAATAGTATACGAGGACCTATGGGGGGGCTTCTCTTCGTCGAAAAAGAAAACAAAAAAGGTCAAGTGAAAAGAGAGGGACGAAAGAAGAGGGTTTCGTTTCTTTGGGAAAGGAAAGGGATAGGAGTGTGCAGAGAAGATAGGGGAGAGAAAGTGACATGAGAAAGGAGAGAGGAAAAAGTAAAAAAACACCGTTTCTCTTCTTCAATGAACTCCTCACCGACCAGTACCGGAGCTCCACCTCGCCGCGCGACCACCGTCGTCCACCGCACCCACATGGCCGAACCTATTCCGCCTTGCAACACCACCGGAGCCCCGAATCAGCCGCACCACCGCTCCGCACCTCTGCCACCCACTGTGACAGGTGACCTCTTGCTCGCTCGCCACCGCGCCGGAGTGCCACCCGATCCGCACCTTCTACAGCAACCGACGTCGTCACGCCTCTGTACCTGCGAGCTCACCGCGACCCACCGCTCCTGCAGCCAAGCTAGAGTGCTGCCCATCCCCCAGTAGTTGGACCCGAGCCAAACCGTTGTCCGACCCTACACCCTTGCAATGCCCCTGTCCGCGAAGCCACCATTCACCTCCTCACCGCTCACCTGCCGCCAGTTCAACCTTGCCGGAGCTTCCTTGCTGAATTGACAACCTATTGCCCTGGAGACCAACCACACGAGCAGGCTCACTTTTGGGAAAAAGAAAAAACAAAAACAAAAAAGAAAAGGAGGATTAGGTAGTCTTTTTATTTATTTATTTATTGTTTTTTTTATTTTCTCCTATAACTTGTTTTTCTAGTGAAGTTGTTCCTTAAATGTATGATTGATATTCCGACATGAAAAAGTACCTCAAGCTAGGGATTGACAGTCCGATTTTCACGCCCGAAATCCGACTCGCAATCTCTTACAAAAATCGATAATCCAATCTCAAGCCCAAGATTCAATTCGCGATTTAATTTTAGAATGGGTCAACCCAATCTCATGTGTGAGATATTGTTCGCCAATTTTTCGATATTAACATTATCTTGCATGATTTGATGTCGTGGTGTTTAAATCAATTTTATTTTCGTGAAAGGAAAAAATCCAAAGAAAAAAATTGAATTAGGATTAGGTTCGTTTTAGAATATTCATAGTCTTAGGGTTATCTTGTATGTTTAGAATTGCAATATTATTTCAAATTTTTAATAAAAAAATCCAAAAAAATGTGTTCATTTAGGATGTTAGCTTTCTTTAATTTAAATGGCATGTTTAATTATTTGGCAATTTTAAATTTCGAATTTTACAAAGAAAAATACAAAAAAAAAAAAAAATCATGATGCATGTATCATGTAGAATTAGGGCATCCTTGGCACGTCATTGCATATTAGGTTAGTTGCACGTTTAATTTTATTTGGATAGATCATTTTAGATACATTGCATTTTAAGTTAGAGATTACTTGGTTAAGATAAGATTTTAGTTTAAATTAGGATTTAGCTTAACCTAATTCCTAATATAAATTGAATAGAATCTTAATCTAGCTAGATAATCTTTGCATTTTTCTATTTTCGAATTTCATAGAAAACACAAAAAAAAAATTGCTTTAGAATTAATGAATTTTATTCTTTAGGATAGACTACATCTTATTCATGTCATGTAGTTTAGATCATATTGCCATGCCATATCATCTCATGTTAGCATATCATCTCATGTTAGATTAGTATCATGCATTCCATAAAGCATGATTCTCATTAAAAAAAAGTGAAAAAAAAAGGAAATTCCGTGTTAATTAGAAACCATATCTAGGGTAGTTGATGTGGATTTTAATTTAACATTGCAGATGCTTTTATTGCTTTAAGGTAATTTTTTGTAATTTATTTATTATTTATCTGGGTGTTAAATTAGCAGATTGCGCACCTGCATGATGACCTCACATGTTAGGGAAATAGTTTTAAATCAATTCAAGCTGCCTGCAAAACCTTTTTTTAAAAATAAAAGAAATGGTACCGAAAGGGCGTTAGAGAAATCTAGTGTAATCAAGTCCCCGTACCCAAATCTCTGGTTCGTATGAGTAAAGTGAATCTCTCATTACTTTACTTGGGTTTCTAATCGGCCCACCAAAAATAGATTAGTGGCGACTCCTAATTGAAAATCAATTGCATGTTAAGAACTTGACCTAAAGTGCAAATTGGTATGGGCTTGGGAGAGCCTGAGTTAAGTCTAGGCTTAACAATCCATTAGCCAAATCATAGGTGGTACACCCGAAAAAATTGGTCGTGATAGCTGCCCAAAAAGTGTTTAGGGGGTCAAAACTGGTGATTATCTTGACATTTCCACCAATTTTCTCCAATGTTGAAGATTTTCTTGACATCATAACTCCATTGATTGCAACATCTTAGCATTTTGAATTTTTTTTTTTTTAGTACCGCCTTGTTGTTAACATACTCATATGGTATATGCATCTCGATCACAATCTCCTCATCAGCTGCATCTTCTACGAGGGCATATCTGCGAGTGACGGATCTACTTCTTCCTTACCATCATCGAGAGTAGCCTGCTCCTCCTCCCAATTGATGATGATGTGGGAAATAGTGGAAACTACTCAGTTATAGTCAGCATACACAATGATGCCGTCATCCAACATTTTGGCAATTCTTTCCTTCATTAGGGATAGGGGAACAACTTCTTGATCTGGATAATATCCAGCTCTCACCAATCCATTGTAGACATCTGCCACATGCACCTTCGAATTCTTGATCCGTCTAACTTCAAGTTCTAGGATAGCATTCACTGTACCCTCATGCTCCAGTAGCGGATTTTTCTAGATGTTTGGTCTAGCAATTTGAAATGAGAAGGCATTTGTGTTCAAGAGATTTTGGATCTTGTGCTTGAGGTGAAACATTTGTCAGTTGAATGCCTCGATTCACCGTTATGGTAATCGCATTTCTTCATTGGGTTGTAACCGCGTATGTTTTCGCGATTGGGACGCTTTGGTTCACTAGTAAGCAAACCTTTCTTTCAGAGGATTGTCAACACTTGGGATGGAGACCCAAAGAGAGGAGAGAATTGCCTTCTATTATTCACTTGGGCAAATGATTGACGGCCAGCGATTTATGGTTGTCTTGGATTCATTTGGATAGCCGGGGCACATTTGACATTTTATTGGCTATAAGCCATATTCACATCCACATTTGTTTCCTTCCCCTTCTTGGTAGTGAATCTTTTACTATATGGCTCAGTAAACCATCCTTCCCTTATCCCCGTCTCGATTTGTTCTCCAACAGGAATAAGCTGATTGAAGCTTTCAACGTACGTACTGGCCATTCGGTTACGAAACTCAGACGGTAGGGTCTTCACGAACAACTTCATCAGCTCCATGTTGGTAGGCTCAGGAGTGATTTGAGCCGCCAGGTTTCTCCATCATACAGCATATTCTTTAAATGACTCGCTCCTTTTCTTTTCCATATGCTCCAGGTCTTCTCGCTAAGGTGCGATATCCATGTTGAACTTGTACTATTTGAGGAACGTGTCAGCCACTTCATTCCAGGTGTCGAGGAGGTACACATTCTTCATCATGTACTAGTTTAGTGAGGGTCCAATCAAGCTCGCATGGAACGATTGGATCATGAGGGGCTTATTTTTTACGTGCTGGGCCATGCGCACATGGTACATCTACATATGAGATTTTGGGCAAGATGTACTGTCATATTTCTCAAACTCTGGCATTTTGAACTTGCTTGGCATTTTGACCTTCTCATAGACTGAGAGGTCAAACGAGAGTGAGCTTTGTGACTCCTATAACTGTCTCACTTTATCTTCCAGCTTCGCAA
Source organism: Eucalyptus paniculata subsp. matutina (assembly GCA_017140255.1). Taxonomy (NCBI): domain Eukaryota; kingdom Viridiplantae; phylum Streptophyta; class Magnoliopsida; order Myrtales; family Myrtaceae; genus Eucalyptus; species Eucalyptus paniculata. The sequence goes on from CM029441.1 coordinate 3,833,942, forward strand.
CACGCTCATCCTGATCTTTCTTGGGAACGCCGTCAAGCTTGGCCTTTCCAACAAGGACCGAGTGATCTTCCAGCTTGGGCATGTCATCGTCAATTGTTTGAATCTTGTTTGCTTGCTTCGGGATAGCTACTTTAGGAAGAGCGGGTGTAGCTGTTGGATTCTCTTGGAGGAATTGGAGTTGATCCGTCACAAACTGTATAAAGGCGAGTACTTGTTAGAGTTGAGTCTCCACAACGGACATATGATCACGCATTTCATTTTGGTCAGCCATTTTAGCCCGTGATCGTGTAATAATAGGCAATCGCGGTGGATCCATTATGACCTAATATAAGAAATGAACAAAAATAAGCATTCTTATATGAAAATATGCTGATCCATGACAATATTCTAGAACTTTATTCATCAATGGAGCTTTTGACAGACCCATCAAAATAGAAATTCGAAATGTCCTAAACAAATGAACTAGGAAAGTAAATGACTCAAACTTCCTAATCATTAATCGAAAAATGAAAATAGCAAGATTGATTCAAGCATTTCATTTGGCTTGATCAATATACACTCAGGACACCATTCAGTGCAATCGTTTATTCTCCTCTTGAGCTTTTTTAGCAACTCTTTTGAGGCATTTATTCTCATCTCAATTGGTGATCTTCAACGGCACCTCCAGTATCTTTGGAAGCAGCTCTTTGGGAATCTTGTGTTGTTGGATATACTTAATCAAGGCATAGTACTTCCTTTCCTTGCCCTTCAACTATGACCATGTTTTGCAAGAGACATTTCCCTAGGAACAGAGATGTTACTAGGTAAGTATATCTCTATCCATATCTTAAATACTTGTCATTGCACAGGTATACTGACACTCAATTGAGTTGTCCCCCAAAGATTTTCCTTCAGATTCAGTCTGATTAAGGCGCCTGAAAAAAGGTTCGGTTCCTGGTCAGCTGAACTCTGTTGCAAGGCTGGGCGACCGAAGAGTGGTTCGAGTCCTAGCCAAGCAAAATCCTCGTTTAGGCGACCGTAAAATGGTACGGGTCCTAAACAACATTTATTGCTCTAACAGGCGACTATAGAATGGTATAGGTCTTGGAAAAAACAATTTCCCCATTCAGGCGATAGTAGAATGGTACGGATCCTGAAAAATCAATTTTCCATCAAAGCAACCGTAGAATGGTACGGGTTCTCGACAACACATATTCCTTATTTAGGCGACCATAGAATGGTATGGATCCTAGAAAGCGAATCCCCATTTAGGCGACTGTAAAATGGTATGGGTCCTAGACAAAACCTATTTCCCTATTTGGGCGACCGTAGAATGGTACAAGTCCTAGACATAATCAAACACTGCCATACTGGGCGACCGTAGAATGGTACGAGTCCTAGGAAAGCATCTCTTTACAAAGTCATGTTGCTATTCTGGGTGACCATAGTCTGGTACGGGTCTTGGACATGTAACACCAACTATCTTGAATCACTCTGCCCTCCTTGAAGGTAAGTCATTCCAAGTAGGTTCCTTTATCATATGCATTAGTATTTCCATGCATCATATAAATTGCATTTCAAAATGGGATACATTTTCAAAAAAAAAAAAAAAAAAAAGGTCATTCAATGCATTTGCATAGTCAAAATTTAGGTCTCAATTTGTCTTTAAAGGCAACCTCTGCGAGCTCACCTTCAAAAAGGGGCAGCTGTTGACACCTAAATTTTAACTATTTTTATTTTTATTTGTTTACATTAGGGTAACAATAATATTTAACTTATCTTTTAAAATTTGTTAAAAATATTTTGTTGAGGAAGGAGATTTTGAAAGATTTTGGATAATGAAGCCATTTCAAAAGTTGAGTGAATTATCTTAAAAAACCTTCATAAAGAATTTGAGGCTTCTCTTTGTCGAAAAAGAAAACAAAAAAGGTCAAGTGAAAAGAGAGAGACAAAGGAAGGGGGTTTCGTTTCTTTGGGAAAGGAAAGGGAGAGAAGTGTGCAGAGAAGACAGGGGAGAGAAAGTGACGTGAGAGAGATAGGTGAGAGGAGAGGAAAAAGTAAAAAAACACTATTTCTCTTCTTCGGTGAACTCCTCGCCGACCAGTATTGGAGCTCTGCCTCGCCGCGTGACCACCATCGTCCACCACACCCGCATGGCTGCTCTTGTTCCGCCTTCCAACGCCACCGAAGCCCCGAATCAGCTGCACCACCGCTCCACACCTTTATTGCACACCATGTCCCGCGACCTCCTACTCGCTCGCCACCGCGCCAGAGTGCCACTCGATCTACACCTTCTGTAACAACCGACGTCGCTGCGCCTCTGTACCTGCGAGCTCGCCGCGACTCACCGCTCATGCAGCCAAGCCCAAGTGCCGCCCGTCGCCCAACAGCCGAACCCATGCCAGACCGTTGCTCGACACAACACCCTTGCAGTGCCCCTATCCGCGAGGCCATTACCAATTCACCTCTTCGCCACATGCCCGCCGCCAGTTCACCCTTGCCGGAGCTTCCTTGCTGGACCAGCGACCTATTGCCCTGGAGATCAGCCGTGCGAGCAGGCCTACTTTTTGGGGAAAAAAAAAAAAAAACATAAAAAAAAAAAAAGAAAAGGGAATTAGGTAGATTTTTTATTTTATTATCATTGCTTATCTAGCTATAGTTTTTTTTTCCTTTATATATGGTTTTTTTTTAGTGGAATTGTTCCTCTTAAATGTTTGATTGAGATTCCAACATGAAAGTCCCTCAAGCTAGGGATTGACAGTCCGATTTTCGCGCCCAAAATCCGACTCGCAATCCCTTACAAAAATCGACAATCCAGTCTCAAGCCCGAGATTTGATTCGTGATTTAATTTAAAATTGGTCAACCTAATCTCATGCGGGAGATATGGTTTGCCAATTTTTGGATATCAATCTTATCTTGTTTGATTTGCTATAGTGGTGTTTTAATCAATTTTATTTTCATAAAAAAATCCAAAAAAAATCTGAGTTAGGATTAGGGTTTTTTTTTATTATTATTATCTTGCATGTTTAGAATATGGATTTTATTTTGAATCATGAAAAAGAAAACAAAAAAAAAAAGTGCATTCATTTAGGTTGTTAGTTTTTTTATTTGAATTGCATGTTTTATTATGTGTTAGTTTTAATTTCGAATTTCATAAAGAAAAAACACAAAAGAAATCATTGTGCATATTAGATTAGAATTGCATGTTTCATTTTAAATTTAGATCATCATTTTAGATCAATTTCATTTTAGATTTAGATAATGTCTTAGTTTAAAGTAGGATTTAATATGACTTAATCCCTAGTTTAAATGAGATAGAATCTTAATCTAGCTAGATCATTTTTGCATTTTTTTTCTCTTAAATTTCGACTTTCATAAAATTTGTCTTAGGATAAATTAGTTGCAATTTCTAGGATAGATTGCATTTTTTTTTTAGAATAAAAAATCATGCGCATGTCATTTAGTGATTGTTGTTAGGTTCATTTAATTAGAGATTGCCCGTCATAAGATTAGGTCATTAAATAAATGTCACGTGACATACATCTCGCATATTAAATTGTATGTCACATGCCATTTTAGTTAAAATAATTTTATACATCATCGCATTGCATCACATCACATCACATGTCATTAGAATTAGGTCATTTAGTTAATATTGCGTTGCATGTTGCATGATTTTCATTAATTAAGTGAAAACATAAAGAAATTGTGTGTTAATTAGAAACCATATTTAGAGTTGTTGATGTGGATTTTAATTTAACATTGCAAAGCTTTGAGGTAAGTTTTTGCAATTTATTTATTATTTATATGGGTGTTAAATTGGTGGATTGCACACTCACATGATCACCTTACATGTTAAGAAAATAGTTTAAAATCAATTCAAGCTCCCTGCAAAACTTTTTTTTCAAAATAAAAGAAATGGTACCGAAAGGGCGTTAGAGAAATCTAGCGTAATCAAGTCCCCATACCCAAATCTCTGGTTCATAGAAGTAAAGTGAATTTCTCGTTACTTTACTTGGGTTTCTAATCGACCCACCAAAAATAGATTAGTGACGACTCCTAGTTAAAAATCAATTGCATGTTAAGAACTTGAACCTAAAGTCGCGAATTGGTATAGGCTTGGGAGAGCCCAAGTTAAGTCTGGGTTTAACAATCCATTAGCCAAACCCTAGGTGGTTCACACCCTAAAAATTGGTCGCAACAGCTTGGCGACTCCACTCGGGATAAGGGAAGGATGGTTTTTTCCGAGATATGAATCTTTTGGATAGGGCACATGTGTGAAGAAACATTGCAATTTATCTTTGCAAGATTTGGATTTCGAGAAAATATTTATCGTAATCTTGAATTCTTATCAATATGTGATCAGTTGGTGAAAAAGTATCGCGGATGTAGATTTGAAGGGAGAATCGAAAACCTATCTCCTACCCCGTATAAAAGCAACAGTGTACGAGGATCTTAGGGGGGGCTTCTCTTCGTTGAAAAAGAAAACAAAAAAGGTCAAGTTAAAAGAGAGGGACAAAGGAAGAGGGTTTCGCTTCTTTGGGAAAGGAAAGGGATAGGAGTGTGTAAAGAAGATAGGGGAGAGAAAGTGACGTAACAGAGGAGAGAGGAAAAAGTAAAAAAACACTGTTTCTCTTCTTCGGTAAACTCCTCACCGACTAGTATTGAAGCTCCGCCTCGCCGCGCGACCACCGCCGTCCACCGCACCCATGTGGCCGCTCTTGTTCCGCCTTGCAACGCCATCGAAGCCCCGAATCAGCCGCATCGTCACTCTGCACCTCTGTCGCCCACTGTGACCCTCGACCTCCTGCTCACTCGCCACCGCGCCGGAGTGCCACCCGATCCGCACCTTCTGCAGCAACCGACGCTGCCGTGCCTCTGTACCCGCGAGCTCACTATGACCCATCGCTCCTAAAGCCAAGCCCAAGCGCCGCTCGTCGCCCAACAGCCGGACCCAAGCCAAGCCATTGTTTGACCCAACGCCCTTGCAGTGCCCCTGTCCGCGAAGCCACCACTGGTTCACCTCCTCTTCGCTCGCCCGCCATTGATTCACCCTCGCCGGAGCTTCCTTGCTGGACTGACGACTTGTTGCCCCAGAGACTAGTCGCACGAGCAAACTCACTTTTGGGAAAAAGAAAAAACAAAAAAAAAGGAGGATTAGGTAGTCTTTTTATTTTTTTATTTTTATTTTCTCCTATAACTTGTTTTTTTAGTGAAGTTGTTCCTTATATGTATGATTGATATTCCAACATGAAAATGTCCCTAAAGCTAGGGATTGACAGTCCAATTTTTGCACCCGAAATCCAACTCGTAATCCCTTACAAAAATCAACAATCCAATCTCAAGCCCAAGATTTGATTCGCAATTTAATTTTAAAATTGGTCAACTTGATCTCATGTGCGAGATATGGTTCACCAATTTTTGGATATTAACATTATCTTGCTTGGTTTGATGGCGTGGTGTTTAAATCAATTTTATTCTCGTAAAAGGAAAAAATCCAAAAAAAAAAATTGAACTAGGATTAGGTCGTTTTAGAATATTCCTAGTCTTAGGGTTATCTTGTATGTTTAGAATTGCAATCTTATTTTGAATTTTTAATTAAAAAAATCCAAAAAAATGTGTTCATTTAGGATGTTAGTTTTCTTTAATTTAAATGGCATGTTTAATTATTTAGCAATTTTAAATTTCGAATTTTACAAAGAAAAATACAAAAAAAAAATCATTATTCATGTATCATGTAGAATTAGGGCATCCTTAGCACTTCATTGCATATTAGGTTAATTGCATGTTTAATTTTATTTAGATAGATCATTTTAGATAGATTGCATTTTAGGTTTGAGATTACTTGGTTAAGATAAGATTCTAGTTTAAATTAGGATTTGGCTTAACCTAATTCCTAATACAAATTGAATAGAATCTTAATCTAGCTAGATAATCTTTGCATTTTCCTAATTTCGAATTTCATGAAAAATACAAAAAAATTACCTTAGAATTAATGAATTTCATTCTTTAGGATAGACTGCATCTTATTCATGTCATGTAGTTTAGATCATATTGACATGCCATATCATCTCATGTTAGATTAGTAGCATGCATTCCATAAAGCATGATTCTCATTAAAAAAGTGAAAACAAAAAGAAATTGCGTGTTAATTAGAAACCATATCTAGGGTTGTTGATGTGGATTTTAATTTAACATTACAGATGCTTTCGTTATTTTGAGGTAAGTTTTTACAATTTTATTTATTGCTTGTCTGGGTGTTAAATTAGTGGATTGCACACCTGCGTAATCACCTCACATGTTAAGGAAATAGTTTAAAATCAATTCAAGCTGCCTGCAAAACCTTTTTTTAAAAATAAAAGAAATGGTACCGAAAGGGCATTACAGAAATCTAGCGTAATCAAATACAAAGAGCCAAGACACGAATTGAAAACAAATTTCCAATTTTTTTTTTTCCAAATGATTGATTGCATGGTAATTTCCTTGAAATTAGATCAAATGACTAACCTAGATTGTCATGGACAAACCAAGAACACGACAAAATAAATTGCATGGTATAAGGATAGAAGACTTACTTCGCCTCGAAAAATCGATGGCAATCACATAGACATGCGCATGGTAAGTGGCTCGATTTCTAATCTATAAGGCTTATCAAGGTGGAACCACAAGGATGATCAGACTAGCCACAGGCTTGTGGACTATGTCGGGTCCTCATGATTCCAGCTTGGTCAAAGAGCCGACTCGAGTCACGGGCATGCGGACCAAGGTGGGTACTCTTAACACCATGAAAGAAACTTTGGGATTGAGATGGGCAACTCGTACCGCGAGCATGCGGTCGAAGTGGTATCCATCTCAATCCCATCCTAAATGATCTTATGTGGCCCAGGTCTGGCGGCAGGTTGTGTGTGTAAGAGTGTAGTGCAAATGCAAGACATGCACAACAGTTTATATCAAACACACTTCAATAACTTGAATCTAAAACATTCATTCTCAACTCCAACCTGCAAGACAAGGGTTAGCAATTGCTACTCCCCTTATACCTCTCAATCTGTAAGAACATTTAACACCTAAATGTTAGGGACGTACCTGGGATCTTCATTGTCAAACAAAATATTTTTTTTCAAAAAGAAAATTGGCCTAAGTCCACTAAGAGTTTCAACATCAATCAAGTGTCGGTTAAAAGGGATTCTAAGCTATGAAAACACACCAGGTCAACATAAATGGACACCGGACTACAAAAGCACGCCCAGCTATTGCGACCAATTTTTCGGCTGTGAACCACCTAGGGTTTGGATAATGGATTGTTAAGCCTAAACTTAACTCGGGCTCTCCCAAACCCATACCAATTCACAACTTTAGGTTCAAGTTCTTAATATACAATTGATTTTTAACTAGGAGTCACCACTAATCTATTTTTGGTGGGTCGATTAGAAACCCAAGTAAAGTAACGGGAGACTCATTTTACTCCTACGAACTAGAGATTTGGGTACGGGGACTTGATTACATTAGATTTCTCTAACACCCCTTTCGGTACCAAATTTTTTATTTTGAAAAAAAAAAATTGCAGGTAGCTTAAATTGATTTTAAATTTATTTCCCTAACATGTGAGGTTATTATGCGGGTGCGCAAACCACTAATTTAACACCCAAGAAAACAATTAAATAATGTAGAACTAACCTCAAAGCAACAAAAGCATGTACAGTGTTAAATTAAAATCCACATCAACAACCTTAGATATGGTTTCTAATTAACAAGCAATTACTCAATTTTTGTTTTCTCTTTTTCAACAAAAATCTAGTCCATATGCAATGCAATGCTTCTAATCTAATATGAAATGATATGGCATGGCAATATGTCCTAAACTATATGAATGGGTAAAAAAAACTAATGATTTCTTAATGAACATGCAATAGTTAAATATGCAATCTAAATTGACCAAAATGACTTAATTCTAATGACATGTGATGCAATGCAATGATGTACAAAATTATTTTAACTAAAATAACATGTAACATGCAATTTAATATGCGAGCTATATGTCATGCAACATTTATTAAATGACCTAACCTAATGACGGGCAATTTCTAATTAAATGAATCTAACAACAGTCAATAAATGACGTGCATTTCATAAACCTAATTCTATATGACATGGGCATTTTTATTTTCCTAACAAAAACATGCAATTTATCTAGGAAAGATTATCTACCTATAATTGATAAACATGCAATCCTAACATGCAATGACGTGCAAAGAATGCCCTAATTCAACATGATATACGTATGCATGATGATTTTTTTTTTCTTTTTATAAAATTCGAAATTTAAAATTGCCAAATAATTAAACATGCAATTCAAATTTAAAACTAACATCATAAATGGATGCATTTTTAGATTTTTTTATCTTATTAAAATTCGGAATAAAATTCTATTCTAAATATGCAAGATAACAAGAGATATTCCAAAAACAACCCAAATCCTAATTCAAATAATTTTTTTGGATTTTTTCCTTTTACAAAATAAAATTGATCCGAACACCACGACATCAAATCAAGCAAGATAATGTTGATATCATCATATCTCGCACATAAGATCGGGTTGACCAATTTTAAAATTAAATCACGAATTGAATCTTGGGCGCGAGATTGGATTGTCGATTTTTGTAAGGGATTGCGAGTCGGATTTCAGGCACAAAAATAGGACTGTCAATCCCTAGCTTGAGGGACTTTTTCATATCAGAATATCAATCATATGTTTAAGGAACAATTCTAGTAAAAAAAAAGCTATAAAGGAAAAATAATAAAAAGTCCAAAAAGAGATAAATAAATAAATAAACTACCTAATTTTCCTTTTTTTCTTTTTTTTGTTTTTCTCTTCTTTTCCCTTTTTCAAACACAGCTTTCTCGTGCGGCTGGACTTCGAGCAGCGGGTTGTCGAGATCAAGGCCATCGATCGCTGGTCCTCGAGGCAATCGGGCTCGGACAGAGCAGCGTCGGGTCAGAAGGCTCAAACAACAAGGCGGTGGTGGTGCACGGTAGAGCGGAGCGGCGACCTCGCGGGTACAGAGGCGCAACGGTGTCGGTTACTGCAAAGGTGCAGATCGGGTGGAACTCCGGCCTAGTGGCGAGCGAGCAGGAGGTCACGAGTCACAGTGGGCTACAACAAAGGGCGGATCAGCTCGGCAATACGGCTGATTTGCGGCTCCGGTGGCATTAGGTCGCGATTGGGGCACAGGCAGTACTCAGAGCGGGGCACATAGGTCGGCACAGCTGGGTTGCAATGCGGCAAAGTGGTAGCTCCATCGAACTGGTGCAGAGGTAGATTGGCGATGGGCGGTTGCGGACAATCGGCGGAGAGACGATGGCTAGCGGTTCAACTGCCGGCGGTGGGTGGAGACACGGTAGGCGCGACAACGAGCAAAACAAGAGCTGCAGCAACGTTGGAAGGGGAATGGGTAGTGGCTGGCACGGCGCGAGGCTACCCACGCGAAGAAGACAACACTGTTCCTATTGTTTTCTTTTTATTTTTTATTTCCTTGCTGATTGACGTCTTCTCACCTTTACTTTTATGCAGAAACTTCACTTTTCTTTTTTTCACTTTTGACCTTTTCTCCTCTTTCCTTTCGACAAAGAGAAACCTAGAAAAGCCCCCCCTCCTTTTCTTTACCGTACACGGCCCTTTTATAAGCAAGAAAAAAAATGTGATCTCCGTGGGATATTTCAAAGATTTCTATAACCTCTTGATCACAAAAATATTTTTATTCTCCTTATCTCCTAAATATTTTCTACTAATTTTTAAAGATAAGATCACAACCCAATTTTCTTAAATTCCAAAAATTCTCATTTCAAAACTCAATTTCAGAAAACGGGTTCAGCCCAACTTGTACTCTTCATGGGCTTACTCCGACTTGTTAATTTAAAACTCAAAACCACTAATTCAACCCATCTGCCACCGGTCCAATAAACAAGTGTAAAAAATGCAAATTAAAAACAAATGCACCTAAATCTATATGTTATGCAATTAATATTTTTTCAGAAATTAAATTACCCCCTAATTTTTAATCTGATAAATGTCTATATGGGTTGCAAAAATTTAGGTGTTAACACTCAACAAGAGGGTATAGACTATGAGGAAACTTTTTCACCAATTGTAAGATTTGCCTCCATACGCCTTATTCTAGCCATCGTTGTACATTTGGACCTTGAATTACATCAGATGGATGTAAAGACGGCATTTCTCAATGGAGAACTAGATAATGAAATCTATATGAAACAACCAATAGGTTTCGTAGTTAAAGGTCAAGAGCATAAATTTTGCAAACTTCATTGCTCAATATATGGCCTTAAGCAATCATCTAGACAGTGGTATTTTCATTTTCGTTGAGCCATAACCACTTTTGGTTTCACGATGATTGCGGAAGATCACTGTGTATATGTCAAGTGATCTGAAAATAAATTTGTGATATTATCACTTTATGTGGACAATATTCTATTGGCTGGAAATGACAAAATTTTGGTTATCATCATAAAAGAATGGTTATCCTCTAATTTTGAAATGAATGACATGGGAGAAACTGCTTATATATTATAAGTTATGATCAAAAGAGATCAATCAAGGAAATTCCTTACTTTATCACAAGAGTCTTATATTATGAAGATTCTTGAACGTTTCAATATACAGTATTATAATCCCATTGATACCCCTGTCATGCAAGGTGAAGGCTTAAGTACTAAGATGTGTCCTAAGATTCCAGAAGAAATTAAAAGTGATGGAAACTATTCCTTACACTAATGCGGTCGGAAGTTTGATGTATGCTATGATGTGTACTCAACCTAACATATGTTATGTCATGGGATTGGTGAGCCGATATCAATCAAATCCCGGTCAAGCACACTAGAAAGCAGTGAAGAGGATTTTGAGATACTTGAAGCGCACCATGGACTATCAACTTTATTACCAAGGGAATGATTTACGCCTATTAGGCTATTTAGATGTTGATTGGGGTGGAGACCTGGATGAGCGTAAATCAACTTCTAGATATGCGTTCTTGCTCAATGGAGGTGCGATTTCTTGGAATAGCAAGAAACAGACATGCACAGCCTTGTCTACGATGGAGGCAGAACTTATTGCATGTTTTGCCACAGTTCAAGAAGTGGTATGATTAAAACGTTTCTTGGAAAATTTAGCCACTTTCACTGAAGTTCCAAGACCGTTGACAGTTTATTGCGATAGTCAAGCAACCATTGCCTATGTAAAAGATTCCAAGTATCATGGAAGGACAAAGCACATTGACATAAAGAATAACTTCATCAAAGATATTATAGCGCAGAAAAAAGTGATCCTACAATACATTTCAACCAATAGAATGGTTGCTAATCCATTTACGAAGGCTATTTCTAGAGACATATTCTTGACCCATAGGATATCACTAGGATTAAGTAGAATGTAATATCTGTTATTGTAAAGGATCATTAGTTTATGTATTTGTGGACAGATGTATTGTACTTGTTTATTTATTAGTGACTTGATGTTTTGTCAATAAGTACAAATCTACTATGAGACTAGCACAAACACACATGTATTATTGAAAAGTATGTCAGCAAGTAATGATTGGCTCACTCACATGAGCAATCGCCTCAAGTGCTTTAGATAGCATGTTGAGAGGAGACGTTATGTACAAATAAATGCTGAAGAGTAAGTCTGGTACATAAAATATGTAGCTTTGATTAGAGTCAAGATGAGGTATATGATTTGTTTATAATAAGACCAAACATGATATTCCCATAATCATGTATGCCTAAAAAATACCGGATGCGAGTACTTAATTGGGCGCTATAGAAAGCGAGCTGATATAACACTCAGGCTAAATATGAGTATGTAAGAAGCACATGACTATGTTTAGGCTAAGATCCATAAGGTGGATATATTTGATAAATGATATACGCTCTTATAGAAAGAGTAATCCACTATAGCATGTAATTCATACTACATGTGCATTGTACGACCAATAAGGGAAGATGAGTAAAATTATCCCTGTTTACTCATCATGTGAGCCATTGAGGTAATTTATAATTTACCTCAATTTTGTGTTCTATGTTACTTCTGACTATATTCTTGAAGTGAAAGATTAATGTTTGTTACTTTAGCATGTTACGGGTGGTCATGAATAGATATGGCCTACAGGATGTGTCTAGGAAAGCAGTTGTTCTAAAACTAAAAGAGACATGAGTGTGAAAAAAGACTATTGTTGTTTTACATCTATCACATGTATTTACTGGTCTACCAATTATATCGCCCTCTGTGGTTGCGGATGTAATTGTAAATACATTATGTTTTTTAGAATAGTCAAATATAGCCTTTAAGGAATAGGTATACTTGGAATGATGTAACAAAATATGTCTGGGGCATTGTGAGATATCGATTGTTTATTTCTTTTCGATGTTGTAGCCATTATGTCATCCCTTAATAGGTGCATAATTTAAGCTCCCAAGTGTAGGTGTACTCACTGGTCGCATGGCTTATTTGCCAGTATGAATTGTTCTGTAAAATTGATGAATGTTGAATGCCTTATATTCTTGATAGAGCGATATCAAGCCCATCATGTCCAAGTGGGAGATGTTGTAATTGAGCTAGTATGTCCATGATGTGGTGCGATTGGACCGCACCATTTGGACTTGATTTGCTACGATGAAGGGGTGTGATGGGTTCATATAAAAGACCCATGAAGACAACTGTTGGAGAGGTTGGAAAAACATATGTTTAGAAAGTTTTTCTTCTTTTTCTCTCCCCTTTTCCATCAAGGCATTCCATTTTCTTCTTTATGAGAACGATTTGCATTTACGCCATGGAAATCGGGTGCTTTCCTCATGATCGCATCAAGATTGACGTGAGATAGTTTTTTGTCCGTGATTCATTCGCAATTCAATATTCGTTCTGGGGTTAATTGCTGTTTGCGCATCGGAATCAGGTAAGTCATCTTCCGCCAACTTGAATTCCAACAAAAACAAAACCAGCTCATCCAAAATGAGGAAGAATGAAAGCAAAGCAAAAGAAGAAAAGTGAAGCAAAAGTTGCAAAGGGATGTCGACCGAGAGATGTATAAGGGAAGCTGAAAAAGAAGGGACCAAAGTCAATAAAAAAAATATCCTAAAAAATTAATATTTGGTCCCCCAAAGTCCTTCATCAATATCCTAATGTCCCCCATTACTTTCTTGCCTTTTATTTCCATGAATTATCCAATTTGATGCCAAAAATGCAGCTCCCTTCCATTGCTCCGAATTTCACTAATTTGGACCTTAATTTCCTCACCAAATCCCCCAATTTGGTGTCCAATTTTGCCAAGGAAAAAGCCTACAAAATTTCTATAAGTTCTCATCACCAAAAGGCTCGGTAAGGAGGCCCAAAATTCCTTCAATTTGGCCCATCCGAATTTCTGTTCGTTTCCAAATCGTCCGAAGTGATTTTCCATAAAAATCTCGAACTCAAAGGAATTTCTCTGAAAGACAAGACAACGTCCTATAAATGAACCGTGACATGCTCGAACATCCGATTCCCAAAACCAAATTCAATTTCATGGTTAAAATCAACCAGACGCGATTTTAGTCCAATCCGACCTATCAAATAGCTTTTAGGGATTTTACCGCAGATATATACCTTAACGACTTCACCCAATAGATTAGTTTACTCATGAGTGATCAGCTTAGAGAAAAATGACCATAGGCGCGCCGACGAAATGCCCATTTCATATATTTGGGATAGAGTCGAAATTCAGGATGTCACAACGCTAGCGAGGTTTGGCCTCCCCCATGGTCAGCAAAGCTCAATCTTCACCCACCAATGTCAAGGGTCAAGCCCTCGCTAGAGGTCACATAAGGTCGTGACCTTGCTAGATCTAGTGAGGCTCGTTCTCACCTAGTTTGGTGAGGCCGACCTCGTCGTCACTAGGCGAGGTCAACTCGAGTTTAAGCTCACTAGTTAAGGGCGAGTGGTTTCAAGCTTCATACACAAAACCTATCCATTAGAACAGATTCTTCAAAGTTTTTGGAATTTGGAACCTATCTGACGTACCCTAAAGCATGAAACTTACCTCGTCACAGGTTTTGGGGTCTACTTACATTCCACTTGTATTATTAATTAAACGATTGCAGTAAATCATCACATTTAATGACCATCATTTACTGGTACAAATTATTAACCACAACTTATATTTAGACATATGAAGAACATGAAACAAAAATAAAGTAAAAGTCTCAGTTATAAAATAAAAGCTCAAAATAGTGGTTCCAGAGTATTTACTTTTCATCAAACTCTATGGAGTACCGCAAAATTGCGTGAAAACATAGACCAACAAAAACTTAAAAGCTTGTTCTAGGTTTCACCTACCTAGAATTTGAAACTTACCCTTTGAAATAGGTTTCCCAATTTTTGAAATCCGAAACTTATCTTGCATAACCTTGAACCTACAATCGAATAGGTCCCCACTAGTCTAGTTCTCAGATTCTAGATTCTATCTTGGAATTATGATCACTTCTATCATTAGGGGTTGGTGGGGGTGACCCTCACCATTGACCATCATGGTCAAGCCTCGTTGGCCCTCACCTCTAGCTAATCATCGACATCAATCAAGTATAGGAAGAAGGAAGGAGAAGGAAAAAAGAAAAAGGAAGATTAATAAAAAAAATTCAAAAAATGTTATTATAAAATGTCTACATTAGCATTGATTGGTCGAATGGTGCTGGCTAGCGTCCATGTTAGCATTAGCTAAGTGAATGGAATTGGCATAAATACAAAAGATTTAAAACTTAATTAATAAAAAAAATAGAACTGATTGGCAAAATTACAATTAACTTAGTGCATTTTTGGTAATTTTCCTAGTAAATTTTTGGCACTTTTATTATTCTTTTCTTCAAACATTTTTAGTCATTCTACGGACATTACTTTTGTTTTTTAAAAATGTTGTTGACAACCGAGGATGTTCTTATTGTTGATATGCAACAACTCAAAATCTTGTTTGAAATTAAGTCAGTCATTTCAGACTTTGGATTCTCTTTTTAAAATAGAGGAGCTCCAACCCCAAATTCTTATTTGGAATTTTTCATTTAACTTATTAAAAATCGTTTGCTTATCTTTACTAAATGTAAAACCAAACCAAGTTGGTTCCTGGTTCTGATGTTGGCTTAGGAACCGAAAATCAGAGGTGATTGTATTCCGTTCTTGATCCTAGTTAGGAATTAACCAACTTAGGAATTGTTTACCCTAAACAGCATTTAATTTGTTCAGTTAACTTGTGAGTGAAATCGAAGGAAACATGAGGTGCATTGATTGGATGCACCCAATGCACTCATCGCCCTAAGATAATATGTGAGAAGGGATAAGATCCCCTACTCTGTTGGTGTTTTCATTTGGTGTCTCACCATCAAAATTATAATATATACCAATTAGGGTTGTGAAATGAAGCTTAAAGATAATTGACATCAAGCTAACCAAAAAAAAAATCCTTTTTCTAGACTAATTCAATGGGTAGGCCACGTATTAAGCGTTCAAACCCAAATGAGAATATAGTTACAATTTTTCAATGCATCGACTTTCATAGGGTCGTGGTCGAAATCCAACCCTCGATATCTCGAGTCTTGATGTAGGAGTCTTGGGTCTTGATGATGAGGATGGTCTCGCAAGTGGTGGAGGTAGGCATTAAGTTGGTTTCCTAAAATAAATCACGATTTAAAAAAAAAATCATTTTATGAAACTTTAAATATGATTTCTATTTCCTGACTATAAGAGCTCCAAGAGAAAAAGAACGTTCACTACGCAACTCATATGAAGACGGCAAACACTGACTGTAAAGACATACATATGTATGTATTTATTTGACTTACATGCTGTGACATCGGGAATCTTCATGATCGGTAATCTTCATGATTGGTAATAATATATACAAGTTATAAAGTTAAGTAGTTTGAAGTTTTGGATGGCTCGAATGGAGTCTCAAGTTCGTCATTAATTTTGTGAGGTACGAAATGTTCAGAGGATGATTTTTCCGTGACCATCATCCTACACAAACAACGTACATGTTAACATCTATCAATTTAATCCTAAGGCATTGCACTTTGAGAGACTGAGTTATAGGTTTATAAGTTCCCTAGCCTGGTTTATAAGTTTTTTGTATTTTGGCCTAGCTGGTTTATACGTTTGATGATATCACTTTCTTACCAACAAAGCCACCTCAGTTCCAGCTAAATATTATTGAAGTCGCTAGCAAAGTTCTCTCCATCCAATTCAAGAATCCTTATATTCATGAGATTTGTAAAATCTTCACGTATAAAATTGTGTTTTGATCTCCATAGTGGGAGTGCTACCAGATTTTCTGTTCCCTGACGGTAGGAAAACAAAATTAACAGCCACTGGTAGTATCATAATTATGCACTGATTCATTTGCTGAGAAATTACAGACAATGAAAATTGATATTGATGGGAAGAGAAACGCTTAGCCTTTTTGACTTTGTACCTCAAGGGCTTGAATGATTCGACAATGAGATGTCTTCAAGGATGAGAAGGCTAGCACTATCACCTAGAGTGTCGAATAGGTGATTATAACTAAACTTGACAAATTCAAGCAGAATTAAAACAGTCAAGATTAATATAATGTGAAGGCAAAGTGTAAAGAGAGACTGTACTAAAATCATAATTACTTGTATGCAATATACTAGCAAAGATAATAGTGAACAGTTAAAAAGGGTAGAATTTTCTACTTGGGCATATTGTCACGCCCCGATCCTCGGGCACGCACACATCCTTCTACTTGGTCGATTTTAGAATGTGATATCCCAGGTCTATGTATCGCCAACCCTTTCATTTATTAAGCACATGCGGAAGCAGTTATAAATCCCCAAATAATAAAACAATAGGATAGAAAAACAGACCATATTTTTCATATTGAAATCTATAACCAAACCTTTATACATGACATAAGACATAGCACATCACAAACTAATCACAACCTCAAGATCTCACTCTACCTACACATAAACAAGGGTTCACCAAGAGATGGGATTTCAATCCTCATCTGGGTCATACTCAGGATCATCCTGATCCTCCTCTGATTCCTCTTCACTAAGATCATTCTTTTCTTCAGCTTCGTCCTCGGCTTCAGACGCCGGCTCATCTTCAAGCATCTCTTCAGCTGCTCCCCAGTCCTCATCCTCCTCTAGTCCTTCCACCTCCTACTACAGCATCTCACCGTTACCTTCATGCCCAATGTCCTCCTCAGTCGAATATACGGGAGTGTGAACCTCGGCCTCCTGTTGCGGGTCCCTTGCATCCACTACTGACCCATCTACTCGATCAGTTGTTCCCTCTCCGAACGCCTTTTCCATCACGTCAAAAGGCACGTCCTCTTCCAGGATAGGACCTTCTCTGTGTCCATCAAAATAATCACGGTACCAAGACCAATACCTGTGGCACCTCTGGTCTTCCTCCCCCACGTTAACCCAAATGGTCAACTGAACTAATACATATACTAATCCTTCTGGGTGAGGATGGACGTGGAAATGAGTCTCAAATTCTGAAATATGTTATGGGATACCGTAATGCATACAAGGACGAGGAGGTGGAGGTCCTGCCATTCTAAGGGCCTGAAATGATATCCCCAAACCGGGATGAGACTACGTCTTAGCAAGTTCTATCCCACTAAGACTCAATTAGTAAACCAACATACCTTACAGCTGCCTATGCACAACATGAGTCGGATGACTTACCTTAGCATCAGATTTTACCTGCATATTAGCACAGTTCAAATAGGCACCCAAGCAATCACATCACAGATCGATATCTCGATCAATCGACCCAGTTGATCACACTCCAACAAGACCACTCACGATCATTCCCATTCAATCAATCATTTCACAACATCATATCAAAGCAATGATCAATCGACCTAGTCGATTACATGTCAGTTGGACCATTTCTAGGTCATCTCACTCCACACCATATAATCTCCAATAGTACACTCAGTCACAGAGCTAGAGTAATGCTCTCCGGCGTCTATTTGCCAAGGTGATGTACAATAAACATTTTATGTGCATACTTTTAGGCATTCAAATTACCTTCAGCCACATGGGCACGATACTTGACACCCAGAAATACGGCCATGCAAGCACAATCTATGCCACACAGGCATGATCAACTATCGCCACACAGGCATGATCAATATTCAACAATTTACGTGCATTCTCTAAGGCAACCTCTTCGCCAAGATGACATATTCAACCACTGAACACACGCGCATTCTCCAGGTGATATTCCGATTCACCGAGCCCACGTATTTCCTTTCAGGTGATAACCAATACCCAACGATTTCTCAATCAAATAATTAACCATCAAGTCAATATGAATAACTCCTAAAAATTCATAATTAAATCAATTCCATACAAATTGCAGCACAATTAAATAAACGGACAATGCCACGACGATCAGCACGAGATTTCGGTCGTCGGCCATCTCAATCTTAATTTCTGAAAAATAAATGAATAATTAATTAATTTCAAAAATTAATAATTAATTACAATAAATCCAATTTAGCTCAAAATAACGCCCAATTAAATAAATGGGCTGCACCACGATCATTAGCATAAAAATTTAGCCACTAGCCATCCACGTTGAATTTCCGGAAAAATAATTAATTAATTAATTAATTTCAAGAGTTAATAATTGATTACAATAAATCCAATTTAGCTCAAATTGGCACTCATTTAAATAAACGAACTTCACCACGGTCATTAGCATAATATTCCGATCACTGACCATCCCAATTAAATTTTCAGAAAATAATTAATTAATTTAATTAATTCTGAAAAATAATATTTAAATACCAAAAATTCCACTTAGGTCTGAATTGCCTAATTGAAGCCCGATTAGGGTCGAGGAAAATCTCGGGCTACCCTCAATAAATAGTAGACCATGTCTACTTGCTAAATATACATTCAATTTGTCTAATTCGCATCACAATTGACTAATAAACACTAATACATACTAATCTTACCACCTAAACCTAATTAATTAAAACTAAACAACCTTAAGTGTAATTAGTCCACTAAGCAAGGATTAGTGAGATTACTCACCGGAGTCGCACGCAAGTCGGACCAATCCGACGGGGATGACACGAGGAACGATTCTTCCCAAAGCACGGCTCAGGTTCAAGGCTCGGAAACTGCCCAAAACAGCCCACGAACCGGCTGGAAACCCACTCGCAGGTTTGCTCGTTCAGCTGTGAAACAGGGGAAAACAGAGATGGTTAGGGGCGGAGAAGGGTCAGGAAGGTAGGCAGTGGTCCGACAGGGCTGCATGGCGGCTCCGGCGGCTTGCTCGGCCACTCACGATGGCTGGACAAGGTGGAACAGGGGCGAGAGACGCAAGGGGGAGGCCTGGGCGCAAGAAAACGAGGGCTGGCGGAGCGCGCGGCAAGCGGCGAACGCACGGGCGTGGGCGGTGGGACAGCGGCAAGTTGCTTCTTCTGTCTTGCTGGTTCATTCAAACTAGAGGAGAGAGAGAGTACCGAGAGAGAGGGGGCATCAACAGTGGCTGAGGAGGGTGAAGGAGAGGCGAGGGTGGGCGGGATGGCAGCGGAGCATGGGCAGCGACGACAATCCGGCGTGGCTACTGCTGTCTCGGCTTCTTCTTCCACTTCCAGTTTTGGGCTGGTTCGCACAAAGAAGAAGGAAGAAGAAGGGTTCGGTCACGTGGGGGAGAACAGAGAGGAGAGAGAAGAAGAGATAAGGCTTTGACTATTCAAAAGAAAAGAGAGAGAGAGAGAGAGAGAGAGAGGAGTCGGTGGGGGGGTCCGCACGAAGGGGAAGGGGAGAGGAGAGAGAAGAGAGAGAAAAAAAGGAAAGAGAAAAGGGAGAGAGAGAAAAAGAAAAGAAAATAATAATACTATTCTCTTTTTTCTTTTCTCTTTCCATTTCCCTTTCTATTTTCTTTCAGTCTTCGATTTTTCCTCCGATAATTTCTTTCTTAAAATTTCGGACTCGGCAATAAATTGATAGACGATGAGATGGTCCTAAAAATGAATTGTGACACATCCAAATATTCGATTCCCAAAACCGAATTAAATTTCATGATTATAATTGACCGAACGCAATTTTAGTCCAATCCAACCAATTAGGTAGCTTTTAGGGATTTTACCGCGGTTATATCGTTAACGGCTTCACCCAATAGATTAGCTAACTTGTGAGTGATCAGCTCAGAAAAAAAGGACCATAGACGCACCGACGATATACACATTTCACTTTATCAAAATGGGGTTGAATTTCAGGATATCACACATATGATACTAAAATCTAGAGAATAATGAATGCAAATGCGACATGGTCTACCACAACATTCTCAATCTAGATCAACTCCACCAGCCAATAAGATTACATAGCATTTTTTTATTTTTCACCTTCTATTCCGGCACCTCCTCATTATCTCCTTTTACCCAATAGTACTGGGGTTAGTAGGTGCCAACTTCAAATGCACCACAGCATTCTCAAGCCAAGATGGTTATCTCTAAACAGCAGCTGCCCTCTTATCGGACCAAGTAATTTCTGCCATTTTGCTTGAAGTTTAGGTACTACTTCTACAGCTACAGCCATCCCTTTTTAAAAATGACTCCTGTATGATCCACTGGAATTCCACCTAATTCAAAGTCTTCCTCCAACAAAGGTCCGTGTTTGAGAGCTGTGTTTTACCGCTGACAAAGGTGACAAAGGTGAGTGGCCTAGCCTTCACCTGAGTGAAGTAATTGATCTTGGGCTGGGCAGCCTGATTTTTCCAAGAATGCCTGCTCAGAACCTAAAGAGAGAGAGAATCATCATAAATTGCATTATGGCAATCAAATACTCCAACACGCACTTGGCTACTGGCTAGTGGTATAAGCAAGTCAATAGCTGGAAGAACTAGAGAAGACCAAGCGTTATAGAAGGCTAACCTTATGCAACCAATGGTTAAGACTAGCTGTTGGCAGTCTAAAACACCAATTCTCATACTTATCGACAATGTGGTGTATGACAACCATCCTGCCTCTACCTTCTAATGCAGATATGAAAACAACAGTTAATGACTTCAACCAAGTTCCTCTCTTAATTAGGAACATGCTAGGGCATCAAACCATGTTTCATTAATGGCCCATTCAACATTAATCTACTTATAAGGACATTCTTCCTGTTTGATCTCCTAAACCAACAGAGGAGTTGATGGTACTGCAATCTATGCCCAAAATACCAACTTACAGTTTGACCCATTGATTTTCCAACTGCTCACATAAGTTCATAGATAACATATTTGTAAATCTAGCAAACCATCAAGCTCATTTCTAGGGAAACCCTTCAGCAGAATTGTGAATGCGAGTCTAGGGGCAACAGGCTGCACAAGAAAGGCAAGTCATCACAAAACCACTTTTTGATAGGTACAGCTCCAAGTGTTGCCCTCACGACCTAACTAATGAGAGACGTGTCTGATATTGCATGTTCGAAGTCCATTAAATAGATTATATAATCCCCAATCCCTCAGGACAGGATGACCAAAAGCAGGCACGGCATCAACAACTCTTCCAGTTACTATGAAGGCGTTCCAATAGTTTTAAAAAATGGCAGATACATTTTAGGTATGAAACATTTCTCAATTTGGGATGTTGGATCAATATAACTTGATTCAACAAGCTTCAAGTGATGGGCAGAAACAAGGGACAGAGTCATGCAGCAAACATATATTTTTTTCATCAAGTAGAAATCTATCCCAACACCCGCAGACAGAGGAAAAGGGCTACTAGAAAGGAGAACTGGAAGTGGCATAATGAGCCATCGCATAAGAGGCATGTGAAGAAAAAGGAGTATCACAGGAGGGACATTTAGAAGAAAGGCAAACCTAGGGAGTCAAAGTCTGGATTTCTTCAGGAACAGCTTTCATCACCTGTTCATATAGCATCGAGTTCTTCTTCCCTCTAAGGACATCCTTCTTGTTGACAATCACAACCAACCCACGTCCTTATTCTACAGCTTGTCCGACTATGACCAATTCAGCATGCTTCATGCTTCGTTGTGCTTCAGCAATCTAACAAGGTAGGGGCAAAAAATGTATCCATAGTAGCTCCAACAATTGAATCTACTAATTGAGGCATCAACTACAATAAGTAACAAATTGCTCTAATCATCCCTCAGCTAAAATCTCTGCTATTAGATAAGAATCCCTTTGTTATATTATAGTCACTAAGTCATAAATTGAACTTATAATGTCACAATTGGATGGAGTGCACAGTAAAGTATCTTATAACGAACCTCTACTGCATCAAGGACTAAAGCTAGCACATGAGCACGCATAAGATTCTTTCTGAACTATATAATGCTCAAGGAAGATGGTCCTTTTTCTTGCTTTGTCTTTTGCAGCCAGCCTGCTGTGTCAACCTAGAAGATAGTTCATTTTACAGTCAAAATTCACAAAATGACACTAAAGACAATAATCCCATTTAGAGTTAACAGAAGTTCTTACAATTAGGAAAGGCCAATAAAAGAAATTTATACCAAGCAAAGACACTGAAAAGCTTTAGTTCACTCATACTATTTATTTGATAGGACACTAAATGAACAGTAATTACATATCTATCACTGAACAAGGGCACAAACAGTGCAAACATTGTAACGGGTATAAATTTTCTAAAGATCTGGGCTGGAAAACTTCAAATCCCAATATAAATCTCAACCCGAAAGTATACTCATGAACCAACCCGGACATAACTGGTGCAGCTTAGTAGATCAGGTTGAAGTATAGCGGATCCATAAAGGATGGAGACATGCAGTGCAGTAACTCAGGAGTAGTTCATATCAATACAGGCAGACTGAAAAGGCAATAACCAAGGGGAATTTATTTTTATTGCGCATTTGCATATGCAGTTGGGGAAAGGGGGGAGAGAGATAGAGACATATAGAGAGAAATTCTCTCTGCTAACAAGAGTAGCTACCGAAATTTTCAAAGATATGGTAAGTAAGTAAGTCAGCATACCGACCAAATAGCCATGCTCATTCTATATAATGTCCCAAACTATGCAACTTTAGAAACCCTTAACAAAAGGTGACGACTGAAATGTGGCTTACCAGATAGATAGTTTTGCCTTGAAATTGAAAATGAGCCCTCATTGAATCTCTCGTTAAACTAGTTTCTGGACCAACCAGAACGCAATCTTCTTGTGACACAGTATTTAACAAGGTAGACTTTCCAACATTAGGTCTCCCAACCATTGCAAGCTGGAGAGGCAACTTCAGCTCCTTGACCTCATTGGATTTGAAACAACTTTTGTCATTAGAAGAACGGTCACGGTCTAGAAGAGAAGAAAAAGGTAGTTAGATTTGAGCAGATCGCGGAAAAAGGCCTACTTATCTGAAAACTTAAGCTATTCGATAGATGAAGTGAAGCGCAGTAATTGACTATAAGGAAAGGCAAATGAGGGATCAACAGAAATCTTATTTTGGGAAATTCTTTGATACTGGCCACAGAGAGAGAGAGACGTTTATAACTTGATTGCATTCTATACATACCATTGGTACTTGCGGAAGCGTGTGCTTAATGTGTGTGCAAGTATGTTTTATGTGTGAACTATCAAGAGAGCAAAGGAAAGAACAATATGGGTGAGAAAATAATTTGCAGCAAGGGACACAAGGGAACAAAAGAAAACTTTTTTTATTTAGTTATTGTAGTACAAAGGGAGGGGGAGGAGCTTACCTTTTTGCTATACCCCTCAAAATGGACGACACAAGGCCTTTTATAGGCCTACATCACCGACTTTACAAGGGGGAAAATCTTCTGCTCTTGTCAGATTTTTCACTTTCTCTCTTTCTCTAGAGACTTCTACATTTGTGCTTCTACATTTTTCTTTACCACCTAAGCTAGATTTTCTTAAGGATTTTTCTTGACTTTTCTAGCTAATATCAATCTTCTTGAAGTTTCTAGAAATTGGATCAATAGTTTAACAGTTTTGGACTTGTGCAGTTTTCCCATAAATACAGCGCAGAGAGAGCCTCATAGCCTACAAGAAAAAAAAAATAAGTTTTCACGAATACAGCAAGCAACTCTTACCATTCAGAACATCAATCATATGGAGAGCCTAAGAGCTACATATAGTTCTGCCATGCCTAAACCAGTCTCAGCAGATATAGCAATAGGATCGCCAAACCCCAGTCTGCTGGCTTTCGCAGCTAAAACAGCAAGAGAGCCATTATCATCATCCAGTGATTCCAATTTATCCATAACAACTATAGGTTTCATCCCAGAAGCATGATTCTGCAGCCAGCTCCCGACTTCCAAACATAAAGGGTGCAAACCAACTCTGTTAATCAGAACAAATCCCATTAACAAATGAATTCATGCGCGTTACAAACATGAGAAAACCAACAAAGTGAAACCAACCATGGGAAGTAACAGTGAGATATCTTTCCATTCTCCAAACTGGAAGTACACAACTCGTGAGCAAATGAGTATAGATATTTGGGAGGACTCAATCATGCATCCCAATTAGATGTTCTAGGTGATTTTACCTCTATCCTTAATAATCTTCTCATAGTTTCTCTGCTGTACCTGAAAAACCATAAGAGGGTAGTACAGAATTGACTGCTGCAAGTAAGAGCTCACCAAGCAACAACCTTCGCAATCACTGTTGCAGTTCTGTCCAGGACTAAGCCAGAAGATGCAGCCATCTCCAAACCAGCAGAGTCTCTAGATCTTAGATCACTCAACTTCGCAATGCCTTTTCGGATATCTCTTGTCACATGGTCCTCCAGAGTGCAATACACAAGAGCCTCCCTCCTCCGAATCTAACTTCGCCGACTCCGTCCACCCTCAAAGAGCTCCAATGATGGGAATGCGTCCAACCTCAAAGAGCTGACCTTCGATTTCGTCTCCGACAAGGTTGTCTTGTCGTTGCCCGTTCAAGAGCGCCACCCGTGAATGCTAGTGGCTGTGAATGGAAGTGATGGGGGAGCCCGCAGAGAGAAGAGAGTGATTCCGTTTCTTTTTTTTTTCTTTTCTTTTTTTAATGTTTATCCAGGTCATCAACACATGTCAAGTTGGGATTGGGCTTCAGTAAAATCACATGGCACGTCATGACGTGGAACTGCATGACCAGGAAAGTGAATAATTTCTTGAGTAAAGAGTTACTACCCATTAAGCGGAGTCCACTCGGAGAGATGAGCCGCAAACTCTCTCTTAAGAGGTTTTTGCTCATCAGAAAAAAAGGGTCAAAGAAAAAATTGGGCCACATCATGCGAGCTTGAAGACGTCTCTAAGAGATCCAAGATAAAAGTTGGTGCTCTAGAACATGGATTAAAATAAATCAGGGTTTCCAATCAGACGTCCTTTTTCTGGCGTTAAGGTCACTCAAAGGATATGAGCTCAGTTCAATCAAGCAAGTCGGGAAGAATGGAAAGCATGTACAAATAAATAAGCGATAGAATGCATTGCTTCTCGAAATAATATTAGCAAATGGACCACCCAAGTTTGATGGTCCATGTCTATATTATGTATAACAGATATACTGGGAAAATTGTGAGCTGAGAACTCGCAGTAAACTGTCAATCAAATACGTAGGACCTATGCCGTTTGAAACTATTTCTTACTTTCCCGCGTCATTACAAGTCAATGCTATAGTTTAGAAATGGCTAAACGAGTGAAAGTATCATAGACGGAAAATCAGAATCTCAACGCCTTATCAAAATGATGAGGGCGCGTTTATGATTTCATTCTTGGGTTTTCCTTGGTTTGTGTAGATGAACAGAGAGCTTGGATGGTTTGGAGAAGGCGCCTGAGGGGTCTTTCAAGAGTAAAATGCATGGGTAAAAGTCCGTGGAAGCGGGGTTTTACCATTTTTTTTTTCCGGTTACTATGAGCTTGTGAATTCCATTGTAAATACTAATTTCATTCCATTAACCACCAGCATCATATATGCAAGGTAAAGTAGTTCACAGATGATTCACCATCTATTTTTATATGCTTCATCAAATTATGATGATGCTAAAGTTGAATAACATAAATATCATCTATTTGTATACCCAAATGATTCAGCATCTTAGCTAAATAAATTCATCAAAATCGCCACACATAAAATCCATAGTAGAAGACAAAGTATTGGCAAGAAAAAAAAAGTAACCAAATTATTTGAAAAAAAATGTAACATCTTTTTTTAATATTATTCTTTCCTTTTGCTTCTTTTTATCTGCTCTGATATAGAACATGTCAAGATCTGCACCCAGGGCCACATTGCGCTCAATCTTCTTTCTCCATAAAAACCTGTAATTTCCTTACCCTATAACGGATCTCATGATCATCAAGAACAAAAATGTTGATGCTCGTGTTATTCACAAGAGTTTATTATACACATACAAATTTCAAAAGAAAAAAAGGTTCCATGCTGCAGTGCAGGTAATGTTCCCGCTACACACAGTATGGACACAACTCTAACATGCTCTTGTTTAACCTGCATCTCCAAATACGGTAAATAATAACATTAATAACATTTGGAAAGGACAATTTCATCTTGACACCTTTAGCCGACATGTGTGCATGCAAAAAGTGATCCCAGTAAGGGTCAATCAAATGCAGGTTATAAGTCTCAAAGCAAAAGTATGTAAGCTAGATGTGTTAGGCAATTAGCAGCTAGACAGTGGGAAAAGGACCAATAACAATCTTAGTTTATCAGGTGGCAGGCTAGCTGATTTTAACTTCTTCTTTTCTTTTTCTTTTTTAATTCAGTAGTAAGCCTGACGGGAAATTGGGCTCGACCACGGGGCGAGCAGGCCGCGGGATTTATTTGGTAGGATCAACTTTGACGCCAGCATTTCCAAATGGTCTTCGGACCGGATCCCTAAAGACTTTTTGAACCAAACTTTGAAGTGTTTTTTGGTAATAAAATTTTGTACACTTTTTGAGTCGAAGCTAAACTATCCAAAATTACAAATATCTTATTATATAACGAATTTTAATACTATAAATTCAACTACAAATAAAAATTATACGATAGAAAAATTATTTGAACATAGAGGTAAACCTATTGTGTTTTGTAATATATGCCAAGGGAAGTTAATTAGACTATACACAATAATACATAATAGTAATTTTATTCGATTGGAGTACATATGTGTACAGAATAATTAATATATTATTTTATTTTATTTCCTTAAATAGAGTGATTTAAATTAACGGGCTAACTTTCGATATCGATTGTAGTGATTAAAATTTATATAATCTGATTAAAAAAAGAAGTAGATAGAGGCTACTACCTTTTTAATCTCATGCTTGGTTGTGGAGATTGGATGTCCCTATTCCCGGTTGAGCAGATTTGTTTGGCAGCAAGGGCGAATGGCGTGACAATAGCAAAAGGTGCACAACAGCACGATAGTAGGTCAGTATATTTTAGGAGTAACCTTAGAGATTACAGAGCAAAAGAATGTTGAGGAGCGAGATTTGCAATATTAAATGTCTCTTCCATAATCGAACTTGAATTTTATTTCACCAACAAGTTAATCTTCTCTGCAGATTATCATGATCTAACGAAAATAAAGTTTGACGTGGTTTCTCTTTTTATGTTGTTGACGCCTAAAATTTATTTTTTTTATCAATTAGGTTTTATTTTTGTTTTTATTTTATTTTATTTTATTTATCTTTTCTCGAATGATAAATAAACAAGAAAAAACCAAAAAAGAAGCAGCCCTCAAATGGGCCTTTACGGCCCATTTCTTCTCTAGCCCGCCCCCCCCCGCTTTTTCTCCTTCTTCTCCCTTCTTCTTCTTCCTTCTTCCTTTTCCTCGCTCCTTCTTCCTCTGCCTCTGTAGTTCACGTGCAGAAGACGACGACGCGCGCAAAGGACGGCCTACGGCTGAGGGGAGTAGGCCGACGTCGACCGGAGAGAATAAGATCTTAAGCGCCATCAATGCCGAGCATGCTCCGCTGATGGGATGCTGGTCCAGCCAAGGAGAACCGCTTGGCACACGAAAGGGACCGCCGGTCGAAGCTCCGTCGACCAGACCTCCTCACCTATAAATAGGCCCCCGTTTCCGTCGTCGACGGGGCACGCCAGAAGATCGCAAGTTCGGAAATTTCCTCCTGAGAGACTTCGGAGGAGGTTGAAGAGCGAGCAAGAGGAAGGCGAGCGAGAGAGAAATCGGGTCGCGAGCTAGGTCGACCTCCCACTGAGAGACTTCGGGGGAGGCCACCAGCGAGCGAGTCCGTGGAGGTCAGATCCGGCCAGTGGAGGCTCACATCTGGCCGGAGAGGAGAGAGCACGAGCGAAAAGGGGGCAGATCTAAGCGTGAGGGGGCTGCTGGAGAGAAGAGAAACCAGAAAAGAGCCGCCGCGAGCTGTGCCCGACACCAAGGCCACGTCAGATCTGAGAGCTAAGGGGCCGCCGTCGCTGTCGCTCACCTTGTCACCATTGCAGCCGCCGTGCCGTGCCCTCATCGCGAATAGGTAATAGCCATGCTGGCTCCGTCCGGGTAATTGTCGCTTTGCCCTCCCCTGAGAACTCAGCAATCGTCCATCGTCGTTGCCGCCGCTTTTTCTGACGAACTAGCGGCCACCATCGTCGTCATTTCTTTTCCCCCGAAAAGCCTAGCAGCCAATCACCACGTCGTGGCCGTTGAGTCCTCCGGCGATGTCCTGAGAACCCCTCTTCGGCACCACAGATCGTCGAGCCCTGGGGCTCCGAGCAACCTACCTCGCAAAAGGGATGCCGGGACGAAGACGGGTCGGGTCCGGGCCACTGTACGGGTAGGGTTTCGAGCATAGAAGGGGAGGGTCGGAAATCAGATCGCCGGGTCGCTGGGTCGTCGGGTCGGGCTCGAAATCCGACGCCCTAGGGTTTCAGGGTCGCTGGGGTTTTGGGTGGTTGGCCCGTTGGATCCGACCCGTGGATCCAACCCGGTCGCATTTTGAAATAAAATAATAGTAATAATTTTTTATAAAAAATAAAATAGAAAAGGTATAAAAGTATATTTTATTTTCCAAAAAAATCCGAGTCGGGCGCATTGCGAGCCCGTCCTCATTCGAATCGGCGGCTCGGGTCGAACCCAGCCCGTGGATCGACCCGGCTCAATTTTTATATTATTTTAATATAAAATAATATTTTAAATAAATAAATAATAACTATTTTATTTTCCAAAAAATAAAAAATGTTTTATTTAAAAATGTTAAAAAAATGTTTTATTTTCCAAAAAATCGAGAAAAATCAAAAAAATATTTTCCAAAAATATTTAAAAATATTTTAAAAATATTCTATTTTCCAAAAAGTCAAAAAATCAAAAAATTCATATTTCCCAAAAATTTCAAAAATCCAAAAAAAAGCCAAAAATTCATGAAAAAGCCAAAAAAATTCAGAAAAGCCAAAAAGACTTGTATTTTCCCCAAAAAAAATCCCTTTTGTGTCCAAAAAATTAGAACATGACTCAAAAAATGTTTTTCCTCCCAAAAATGCATGGAAAATCCCTCGAACATCCAAAAAAAAAAAATCTCAAGGTTTAAACAAGATTAGGTACCGAAAGGGCATTAGTGATTAACTAGTATAATCAAGTCCCCGATCCTAATTTCTCTGGTTGTGCAGGAGTGAGTATCCACCCCAAATCAATTAGTGGCGACTCCATTTTAAAAATTGATTTACAAGTTAAAAAAACTTAGACTATTAAAGTCGTGAATTGGTGGACTTGGGAAGTCCGGGCATTAACTAATTTCAGCCGAGCCATTAGCCTCCTTAGGCGCTCGTACCCGATTGGGGGCGCCGAAAAAAGAGGTCGCGACATATGTGAGATAGAAGCAATTCGCATTCGAGCCTATCCATATATTTTAGAACATTACTTGGGAGTTTCATTCGAAGCGAACCGGGAATATGAGTTTGAAATGGTTAGAATCTATTCCTCAACTTGCTGACCATAAACCATTCGACGATATGCTTTATGGAAGACTCCGTGAAATGGCTCCTTGAGTAGTTAAATCGGAAAAGTTGTGATGTGGTTTGATGTGGCTGGTGCATATGTTTTCCCGTTGGAGACTTGGACAACACCCGTCCATTTCGGATTGAGTAGAGGGCGAAAGGGGCCCTTTCTATTTTGAATTACTCCGTCAGGTTTTTCACTTGGCTATCGTGAAGTCACAATCAAAAGAAAAATGAAAGAAAGAGAATTGGCAAATTGAATCATACAGCTATAAACTTAATGAGTTGCTTGGCCTTAGTTTAGACGAAAAACCCCCTACCAAGTGGAACCAGAAGTGCTCGATATGGTAACATAAGAGCTAAATTTGTCTCCAACCGTGTGGCCTCGTAGTGAAAAAAAATAAAAGAAGATATTAATGACGATCGATTTAACTTTAAAATAGTTTTGTTTAAAGCATTTTTTTGAGAAAGTTAATTTTTTTGAGAAACAGAAGTAAGTTAATAATATGCTCCACATGCAAAATCTTGAATTTACGTTCACACGAGGTATCAAGTTCATACGCAAATATCGAATGATGTTGATAGAGTTTGTAAAAAATTGCGATGTTATTGTCCTTTTTCTTTTTTCTTTGTCATTTCATAACTCTGGATCATCACGATTGCATGAATCAAACAAGAAGGCGCTGACGAGGAAACCAAGTCGACGCCAAGGAAATTAACCAGAGGGGAAAGTCGACAACCCCTCTGTCCTGGCCAAATTTGGACGTGCCTTTACAAGAATGCCAACAACGTTCGTGTTGACAAAAGGAAATGGAAGGCTTCTTTTCGGTTGGTGGTGGTAGTAGGATTAGCAAATTTATACGAGGATATGAAACCAATACCGGGATTAGTATATTTAAAAGAGGATATTAAACCAATACTGGGTTTAGTTTTATAATTCCCATTTAGGCTTTAATATTACAACAACACCAGCATTTTTTCTCAAACTTGCTATGAAATAATTAAACTAGAAAAGATTAGTGTTGCGATTTAGTTAGAAAAACTAGCTAATTTGTAATTTTCCTTCTTCTTTCCTTACTTTCAAATGTGGCTTTCCTTAATGTACACTGAAAAATCACTTGTGTTTACAGTTTATGCATTGAGAAAACTTAACATTATGGAGTTTTTCTCCATCGCATATATAATAAAGTATGATGCGCTTCTACAAAACTATAAAATACATTTATTTACATAACATCTTATGTCGATAGGTTCATGATGATTGAAAATTATGTTTTATAGATGTTCCCTTCAAAGTGCACACTAAGTAAATTATTTGGATGATGGCGAGGTCATTTAAGGAAAGTATATCGTACAAATTTGATATCATATTATTTCTACACGTAAGACGTAAGTTACTATCAGAAGCTCTGTTTTGGGGACACTAGATATTGTAATATTTTTTGGGAGAAATGGGGCAAGGAAAGTTTGAACATTATCTAGTCTTTTTTTTTTTTTTTTTTTTTTTGCCGTATCGCTTGCTTGGGAATATTAATAACATAAAAAGAAAAGGGAGGAAAGAAAAATAGGAGAATTTTTTTTTTTAAATCCCTCCCCCTTTCTTTTCTTGGGTCGCAACCCAAACCCTAATACAAAAACAAAACATTTTCGATGGTTTTTTTTTTCTATTTCGAAAAGTTAATAAATATATGCCTTAACCTTAAGAATCTCTTTTAAGGGATGTTATTTTGTTATTTTATTTTAACCTCTCCATGAGATATACCGGCAACCATGCACATGTCAAAGAAGTCTTCAATAAAAAAAAAAAAAAAAGTACAGATCCTACGTTTGCTCAAAAAAAAAAAAGTACAGATTCTATGGATAGCATGTCAGAGATCCCGATGGAGTACTAACCGAACTAGGTCTTACCTCCATGAGATATTATTAATTTATGGGTTAATACCTTAAAAAACTCCAAACTGGTACACTTGTGACAAATTTACCTCAAATTTTTTTTTACCATGAAAAACCCCAAACTGGTATATCGTGACAAATTTACCCCGACTAACTATAAAAAAACTCTAAACTGGTACATTTATGACAAATTTACCCTAAATTAATTTATTCGACCACAAAAAACCCAAAACTGGTAAATTTGTGACTAATATACCATCCGAAAAAATAAATTAATACCACAAAAAAATCAAAAAAATTATAAACTGTGACAAATAGAGTGTAAAATCCCAAATTGATATACCGGTCAATTGTCACGTGTTATTTAACTTTATAATTTAACAAGAAAATTTAACTAAAACTAACATACGGTAAATTTATCACAAGTGTACCAGTTTATAGTAAATTTGTCAAAGGTATACCAATTTGGGGTTTTTTGTGGTAAAAAAAATAGTTTGGAGTAAATTTGTCACAAGTGTACCAGTTTGGAGTTTTTCAAGATATTAACCCTTTATTTATTCTTTTCCTTTCTTTTTTCGTCTTTTGTTATATTATAATTTCATTTAGACGTTAACGAGGGAGAGACAGTCTGCCCGCGGCGTCCGGTTATGAAGGAAAAACCTAAAAGAAATAGGAAAACATTCTCTTATAATATTTTTTTAATTTCTGATTTTTTTGTTGGTGTCATGTATGGAGGAGCACGGGGCGGCGGAAACTTGAAGAAGTCGGGAAAAACTTCCACCTTAGCTGCAATAACGAGATCGATGGTCTTGTCCGCTTCTACTTGCTAGGCCTCTAGCGAAGACTGGTTCAAAAACTGAGCTCAAGATTAGCGAGAGAAAATTAAATAAACTCTGATAGTCATACATTAGCCTCTGATATCTCATTTAAATCGAAAACTGGTTAGATCAAAATAGTAAAATGAATTCTTTCAAGAATCGACCCTTTTCTTATCGTCCAGAAATCATCTCCCCAGCTCGTAATGTAGAAAAATAAATAAAGATAACTTTAAATTTTCTATTTCAATTAATGAAAATTTTGCAGTTTTTTTTTTCAAATTGTACGGGATGAATTTAACTCCAAAGGTTCATTGCACAGTAATTTGGATATCGGTTTTCAAATGTGCAAGGAAAATATTACTTTTTCAATTAGGATTGTAAATCGCAAGAAAATAGGTTTTATGGTGCTTTCGGTGTTCATATTTCTCCATTTCCATAGGAAACTTTTACCGAATGATATAACGTATATCTACACACCCTTATTTGATATGACTCGTGATGGATAGAAGTTATTCATTATTAGAGACTCCTTAGAGTATAGATTATCTCTTTTTGTCATAATGTATACTTGGTATAAGCGTGTCATTGAGAAGGTATGAGGGGCCTTTAAAATATAACGGCCTAATTTATTGCGATCATAAAGATCACGAGATTAGGATGTTTATGCAATCCGAGTTCCTGCTTGTTATAACCAATAGATTACTCTATCCATAGCAATCTGGCTTTTTGCGCCTAATAACCCATTCACCGTTGGTAGTGATAGAGTACTCTTAACTTATAGCTGATCCTATCAGGACGCCATCCGCATATCAACTTGTGCATTTATTATATAATTTTAGAGCACCAACACACACGTCAGTGGCTTTTGTTAGCCAAATAGGGCTATTTGAATAAACACCCCCCCCCCAAAAAAAAAAAAAAATAGCATCAGAGCAATGCTCCACGATGGATAACACAATACGCTAATCAAATGTGTTCCATGGGCTAGTCCATTTTTGGAATGTGCTATTATAATAAGAGCATTACCCATATAATATATATATGTTTGAACTTCATATTTGTTAGGTTGTTCTTGAATGCGTGTTCTTTCAAGAGTTGATTCAGGCTCTATGTTCATAGGTCTGACTATGCATAACTGCTGTGACTTTGCAATGTTCAATTGCAGATATGTGCCTTGCATGGATGTGACAGACAGTGATACCCAACCAGTTCGTTGTGTGTTTAATGTGGACAAAGCTCGAGTCGATGAGTCGGTGCGGAGGCAAGAATTTGGTGAAGTCGCTGCCCAAAATGAGAAAAGTTGTTTATGATTCCGGAAACCATTGTCAGCACGAACAACATAATCCTTCAAAGTCAGGACACATCTATTGTTGCCAATTACAAATAAATCTGGGAAGAGCGATGCTTCATTTCAAATAATTTGTGAAGGATTCTCCATGATCAAACACGATGGACAGGCATTGCAGACCATCACCCGAGAGGTTCTGTGGCTTCGACTTTTGTTTGATCTTACGGTTTTAAATGTTTCTTGAGGAATTGGACTTTATGTAAACGTCGGTAAAAGAATAAATCAAGCCAGGGAGTTGATCTCGAAAATATAGAACATAGTTGTGTAAGCCGCAAAAAAGACATCCCAAAATTTCTCTAACTAGAATTTAAAACACAGTAATAGAAAAATAGTAATTTACGCACCTAATTTGAAATACATAATTCTTGATGTGAAATAATGACGATTCAAAACTTAAGTGCTTCTCTTATATTGCCTCTGTATTACTAACTCAATTAAATTGCCTATCAGTGTTTTGTAAACACTTATTATGTGAGGATATTTATGCATCATCTAAGTTAGAGATTTTAGCACTATTTATAGAGTTTTAAGTCATGAGCCCTCTCATCACAAGCTAGATTTGACTCGATCTACACTAGCCAACTCTATATTTAACTAATTAATAAACTTTATATCTCAACTTAGTAGAACAATGTCAAAAAAAAAAAATGGTAAATTGCAATTTCAATTAATTTAACTTGAATATTTAAAAAAAAAAAAAAAGTCTTACAAGTTGATCTTTTGAAGACGTGGTAAATTATCAAGTATATGGTTGGGACTTATAAGGCGGGTCTACCCTTTGATTGATTTGGCTTGGGAAACTGACTGAAAGCCTATGAATTTTGGTTTAATGTGCAATTTGATTCATGAACTTTTTGTATATATTCAATTTAGTTCCTAAACTGTATGGAAATGTTCAATGTAGTACTTTTCCATTAATTCAAGATCATAGACTACATTGAATATTTTTATACAGTTCAGGGATTATATTAAACATGAACTAAAAGTGTAGAGAGTACATTGAACAAATTGAAATTCTAGAGATCAAATTGCATATTAAACCAAAGTTTAGGAATTGTTTATGTTATTATCATATTTAGCTTTGATGAAGTTGACTTGTAGACTAGGTTTGGTAGAGTCACCTCTACGAAAAATTCTTTTTATGAGTGCCGGTTGCTCTGTTCAAGGGCAGTTTGAGGAAAAAGAAAAGAAAATTTATTATTTCAATGAGCTGTGACATCTTACGTGTTTAGAAGCTGTCAACTACTGGGATGTCCATGCGGATATTTTCTCTCCGGGAGTTTTACAAATATCTGCTGGGCATTGGTGTTATGAAATACATGAATGGATAGAATACATGAATGAATATTCATTATATTCATATTATCCAATGTACTTATTATGGTACATTTGTATCAAATGTTCTAAGTACATCTCCCTATACAATGAACGTTTGTCTCCCTTATCATGTACATATATCATTCGATATATTGATATTAATGATAAGTACATTCTTGTTCTCCTATAAATAGGAGTTTAGTTTTGATGTACAATAGACAATCACACAGAAACACGACAGTGAGATACTAGAAATAAAGCTCTCTCATCTTGCTACTATCTCTAGTGTTCACTCGCTTTCTCTTCTTAAATCTCTTCTCTATTATATATTCGCCACAGGATATTTTACAACAGTTGGGAATCTTTTGTTAAATCGTTTGAGTTAAATGGGAGGATCTAAAGCAAAGTCAGCTTTAATGTTCACTAGTTCCATTAAACCGGGTTTGCTTAGGTTCCGGCATTATTGAACCAGAACATACCATTGAGGTGTCGGTTCATCGTGCCAAGTCCCAGATCTTGAAGGAGTTTGCCGATGGGGTCCCTCAGAACTGGTGGTGTAGGCGAGGGCCATGGCAAGGGTTTGACTCGGGCGACCCTCACCGGCCTTAAGTCTAAGGAAAAAGAAAAAGTAAAGAAAACAAAGAAAAAAATTATTTTAAAAAATTTGAAAATTTTATTAGAATATTATTTAGAAATTTTGACATCAACATCAATCATGTTACATAAGATGATTGATGTTCATGTCAGTAATTTTTTATTAAAATTAATGGATGCTCAAAAAATTATAAGCTCTTATCCAATGTCGTTTCGATACGCAACGATCATACTCAGCTAGTTAATGGTGGATATCAAAGTATAAAGAGTATACCCTAACTGATTGGTCTTTACAAAATCGATCCCTATCTTGAGTCAGTACTGAGGGAAATAGGCCTTTAGTCACATGCACTGTACACCAGTTTTTGAATGTTGCCATAATTTAGTTTTTGAGCTAAAGATAGTCATATCTCAAATAATTGAATTTTTCTCACCAATATGTACTAAAAGTACATGACTATTCTCGTTTATGTGACAAAAATGAACCTTATTAATGACGAGGACAGATCCTTATAATTGCCGTATGTTAAAAGCCAAATAGGTTTTGTATAGTCATGTCCTGGTCATTACTTCTGCAAATGGCCAAATAGCCCTTTACTAAACAAAATTACTTTCATGACAAACTTATTTTCATACTCGTGCAATAGCCACATTATACACATACAAGTCTATCCAATAATATAAACGTAACTTAAGCACGACACAAGTGTGACGCATAAAAATGGTCGCCTCGATATTTTATCTTATTGATTGTAATTTTATTGGATATGCCGTATAAAGAAAGTGCCCCCAGTGTAAATTACTGCCCATGTTTCTTCACAGGTTACAAATGTCATATGAGAGACTTTGCCTAATTTTATTACTGTCCCAGTATATATATAAACGCACACCTCATCATTAGAGAGAGAGAAAAAAAAAGAAAAAAAGAAATTTCGATCCACGATGAATGTTTTTTGAGAATGATTATCTTTATGATAAGGATGCACAATTAGTAAAATGTCATCTTCAATTCTCACCTTCCACCGGGCAACTACGAGCGCGTTTGGTAACGTTTATGTTTCGGGGAATAATTTTTGAACATAAATAGTTTTTCTTTTTTAATTTCTATTCAGAAACAATTTTTTAGTATAAGAACACGCTTATTAACTACAAAAAATTTCTCTCCAGGAGCAAAAATGCGTTTGGTAAACTTGTATAATTTTTTTGTTTCTTTTAATTTTTCAATTTTTATTTTTTATTTTTTTATTCTTCTTTCTTCTTTTTGGTCGGTCGTCAACCTCAACCATGGTCGACAAGGGTCAACGATCTCGCCCAAATCTGGCGAGGCTGAGCTCGCCCAACCACCGACAAGGCTTGCCTAGCTGAGCCACTGCCAAGTCGGTGTCGCCCAACGATGGCCTGGTGAGGCCGACCTCGCACTGCCTGGGTGAGGTTGAGCCTCGTTGATGACCTCGCCTGGCCACCAGCAAGGCTTGGCCTCGTCCAGCCAAGGTGAGGCTGAGCCTCACCGAGGGCTGGTAATGCTCCAGCAAGGTCGCCAGCCCTCAACGATCGGTTGCTAGCCATGACTGAGGCCAACGATCTGCCAAAAGGAAGAAGAAGGAAGGAAGAAAAAGGAAAGAAAAAAGAAGAAGAAGAAAAAAAAAGAAGAAAAATGAGAAGAAAAAAGAAGTGTTTCTCAGAAATGTTCTCGGGAAAAAGAAATGAGTTTTTTCTACTTCTTATTTCTATTCCAAATTGTTATCGAGAACAAAAAATCTAATTTTTTGTTCCCGGAAACAGAAGTGTAAACAACCGCATTTTTGTTCTTTTTTTGTTCCCCAAAACAAAAGAACAGAAATTCGTGTTCCATGGAATAAAAACAGAAATAAACAAACAAAATGCTCATCAATTTGCCCTCTCGCGGGTACTGTTCACGCGGGTCCTCTCTGCTGGTTCCCGTGTTGCTTCATCTATCTGTTGTGTCGCCTGGTCCCGGAGATCTAGCCATCCGTTTTGGCTGAAATTTGGAGGGTCGGTTCCTTTAACATCCCTCTTCATTTCCACTGAACGGATTTATCTGGGTTGGCCTACAGCTCGAGATCTAGCAGTTCCTTGGAGTCGCGCACGGGTGGCATTTCTGGTCTGTTTTTTGTCCGGTGTGGGGTCTTGGCGGATCGTTTTGGCCCGAGCTTTGGAGGGAAGAGTCGTATACCTTACCTCCCTTGCTCCACCAAGCCGCTCCTCCTATCTCACCCCTCATCTTCGGATCTTTACTGCTCAGGGAGTCGCGACCTGTTCCACTCTCCGCTGTGCGTTCTAGCTGGTGCGGCTTCGTCCATCATCAGGAGGGCCTTCTCGGAGCAGGAGCGTTCCACGTCTTCCCCTCATTCGAGCCGTCGAAGCATCCTGGTACGCATTTCTTTCTTGATGGCTGTTCTGTAGTAGAGGTTGGGTTGCAGCCCAAGTGTTTGTGATATGTCCTCAATCATGTCTGGCACTTCCCGCGAGGCCCAGCTTGCTGCGACTGCCGTCGAGCGGCGTAATCCTTCAGCTCCAAATCAGTCTGGCCCTTCCAAGGCTAGCCTTGCAGATCATAGAGGCAAACAGTAAGTTCCCCTTAGGGCTCCTTCCCGTTCGGGTCGTTCTAGGGGGCGGAGTAGGGCTCGATCCTCCTCCAAACGACCAAATGGCCCTGCTCGGCGTCCAGGTTACCAGAACCCTTCTCCCTCTCGCACTTGGGCCAATGTGGCCAAGCTTGCAGCGAAGGGATATGATCTTGCATACTCCCCTCCTACTTTTGTGGATGGCAAGCCAATTGTTCATCTCGGGGAGGAAGTATTAGAGGCATTTGATCCGAAGTGACACGAATGCCTTGTTGGTTATTATGTTGGGAAGAAGCTTCCCTTCAAACTTACGGAACAAACGTTGATGCGAACTTGGGGCTCCAAGCTTATAGAAGTAATGGCGGATAATCAAGGCTTTTTTTTCTTCTATATCCCGGACCCGACTTTCCGGCGGAAGATCGTCGAAGATAGACCCCTCACGGTGGCGAGGGTTCCTCTCATCTTGCAGCAATGGCAGCCACTTATGGATTTGAAGAAGGACAAACAAACTGCCGTACCGGTTTGGATTAGGTTGAAGAACCTTCCCCTTGACTTATGGTCCGCTCCGGCTATTGGTAATATTGCAAGTGCATTTGGGAAACCCCTCTATGTTGACCAACGCACGGAGGAAATGAAGATGCTATCCTTTGCAAGGGTGTGTGTTGAAATCTATGCCAATCAACCTAGATGCTCCACCGTTGATGTGGTTTTGAATGGAGTCTCGCGCTCTATTGCAATTGAATTTGAATGGAAGCCGCTTGAATGTCTTTCATGTGGCACCTTCGGCCATAGATGTGAGGATAATGCTGCCGTTCATAGCTCGGACAAAGGGAAGCTGTCGGTTCTTCCCGCATCCGACCATACCCCCTCTGGCCATCCTGGTCTTGAACCTCCTGCCCCGATTCAGGCTCTCGAACCGGCTCCGGTATTGGAGGAGAATCCCGAAGTGTCGCAGCATGGTTGGACCCAGGTGAAGGGGAAAAAAAAGAAGGCCTTGCTCTTGAAGGATGGTTCCCTAGCCCAGATGCCCTTATCCAACAAAGTGGGAAGCTTGTTGAAGTTCAAAGACTCCACTAGTGAGTCGAAGCCGGAGTCTTCTCATCCTAGCCCTATTGAGGAAAGACCTAGCTCGGTACAAGAGGTTCCAACCTCTCATCTTGCGAAGGACAAGGACCAGAACGAAGCTACCAATTTCGGTCGTGGTGCTGATACGGATTCAGTGCTTTTGGAGAGCTATGTTAGCTCTGATGATGATTTACTATCGCCTGCCTCGTCACCAAAGGCCCCGACTACCTCTAAGAAGGTGGAGTCCATCCAAGACAAACTATTGGCCATTGATCCAGCTCCTCCTCCGGTCAAGAATCCATCTACTTCGGTGGCCACACGGCGGAAGCCGAATAGGCGGAGGTAGGTCTTCCGTTCCTCCTTTGCTATTTCCGTTAGCTATTATAGCTATATTTATATATATTTATATATAATTATATATATATATATATATATATATATATATGTATTTTGGGTTTTGGAATGTGAGAGGTCTTTGTGACCCCCTGAGACAAGCAGAAGTGAGGAAACTTGTGTATTCTAATGGTCTTAGTCTGATCGGCTTATTAGAAACCAAGGTTCCGGATTCTCTGTTCGACTCCATATTTGATAGAATATTGTCGGGATGGAATTGGGTGGCCAACTATGAATTCTCTCACAGGGGTAGGATTTGGGTTGGCTGGAACCCTTCTGTGGTGAGTTTTGAAGTGATTTCTTCCAACAGCCATGCAATACATGGTTGTTGACGCCTAAAATTAGGCTTTATTTTATTTGATTTTCGGATAATAAACGAAAAAAGAAGAAAAGAAGCAAAAAAAGAAAAGCAAAAACGGAAAAGAAGAGAAGCAGCCTCCTCATGGGCCCTCGGCCCATTTTCGCCTCAGCCCGGCCCAGCCGGGTCTTCTTCTTCCTCGTGCAGTTGCAGCACACGCGTAGGGGACCGCGATGCCGAAGTGGAGAGGAGGAGCAGTGGCGATGGGACGTGGAGCAGGGGCAGTTGGTGTCGGACGGGACGCCGGTTCGGCCGGCGAAGGCCATGGCTATTGGCGGTCGAACTTCGTCAACCGGCCGCCCCCTCGCCTATAAATACCTCCCCCCCGACGACGACAAGGGACACACGGAGATCGTGGAGAGAGAGAGGGAGCCAGATCAAGTCACAGCCCTTGGACACCCCACTGAGAGACTTCAGGGGGGCCGAGGGCTCGCGGCCTCATATCTGAGCCCCGCCGAAGGAAGAGCGGAGAGAGGAGAAATCAAGCGCAAGAGACGGTCGAGGTTCAGATCCGCCGTCGATTCAACTCCAACGCTGCCCCAAACACCATCCCGACGCCGTCCAAATCTAAGTCACCATCGTCGCCGCGAGCTGTGCTGCCGTGCCGAGCCAAAGCCGAGAGCAGGTGACGATGGAGCCCTGTCTACACCGTCCATCCAAGCCATTTGCTATTCACTGTCGTCGCCGTAGCCATGTAGCCACCGTCGCCACCGTCGCCGCCGAAATGCTCCTGTTTTGCCCCCCTTCGGCGCCGCGGATTCGCAAACCCTAGGGTTTGCGATTTCCGAGTCACGAAGTGGATCCGGGTTTGGAAAGTCGGGTAGGGATTCCGCGATTCGGGGGGTGGCGGAAGTCGGGTTGCGATTCGGATTCGGGTCGGGTAGGGTTTGCAGGAAGCCGGGTCGCGGAGCGGGTCATTAGGCCAGGTCGTCGGGCCGGGCCGGGCATCCCTAAACGCCCGGCCACGGCGTCGTTTTTAAAAAAAAAAAAAGAGAAAAGGTGAAAAAATCCGAGTCGGGCCCGCAACACGGGCCCGTCCTCGTTCGAGTCGCCGACCCGGGTCGAACCAACCCGTGGATCCGACCCGGGTCGGTTTCTATTTTAAAATAATATTTTAATAAAAAATTTTATTTTCCAAAATGCCAAAAAATATATTTTCTTTTCAAAAATATATTAAAAAAATTAATTTCCAAAAAAACAAAAATATCAAAAAAATGTTTTATTTTCCAAAAATATTAAAAAATGTTTTAATTTCCAGAAAATCGAAAAATAATAAAAAATGATAAAAATATTTTTATTTTCCAAAAAAAAAATCAAAAATATTCCATATTTTCCAAAAAATGCCAAAAAATCCAAAAAGGCCAAAAAATTCATGAAAAAGCCAAAAAAATTTAGAAAAAGCCAAAAAGACTTGTATTTTCCCAAAAATACCAAAAAATCCCAAAAAAAAACCCCTTTTGTGTCCAAAAATTAGAAAATGATCTAGAAAATGTTTTTCCTCCTAAAAATGCATGGAAAACCCCTCGAACATCCAAAAAACCTGAGGGTTTAAACAAGATTAGGTACCGAAAGGGCATTAGTGATTAACTAGTGTAATCAAGTCCCCGATCCTAATTTCTCTAGTTGCGCAGGAGTGAGTATTTCTCCCGATACTCCACTTGGGTTCCTAATCAACCCACCCCAAATCGATTAGTGGCGACTCCAATTTAAAATTTGATTTATAGGTTAAAAAACTTGAACCATTAAGTCGTGAATTGGTGGACTTGGGAGAGTCCGGGCTTTAATTAATTTCAGCCGAGCCATTAGCCTCCTTAGGCGCTCGTACTCGATTGCGGGCGCCGAAAAAAAGAGGTCACGACAGCTTGGCGACCCCGCTGGGGAATTTGAGGACTTAGGCCATTTTTGTCTTGTTTAAATTCTTTACTGACTCAGGTTTTTTCTTTATGCAGGTCAAAAGCTTAGAAATTTATTCTAATTTTTGCTTAAAATAGATTGTTTTGTGATTATAAATTGCTGTGCATGCTTTACTGTTTCAACACCACACATGGCACACACAACCCGGCCGCCGGACCTGGGCCGCCATAGGATTTCTAGGATGGTGTTAAGAAAGATACGACCTCGAACGCGAGACTGCGATGTAGAGGTTGCCTTTCTTTTCCCCGAATGTCTTAGCCGAGGTTAAGAGGGTATGCTGCTAACGCGAGACTGCGACGGGCGGATACCTTTTTAATTTCATCAAGCCTTCTGAGTTAGAAATTGAGCCGCACGTCCCATGCGCATGTCTTTGTGCTTGCCATTTTTCTTTAAAAGCAAAGTGATTTCTTTACTTTTACTCAATCTTTTTATTTGGCCCATGGCAATGTAGGATAAACTTTTCAAGTCCCAGTTTATATGTGATGGGGAAAGACGATATCCAGTTCATTCATGCTCCCAAGGCGGAGCTCAGATGGTGGGGTCAATTAGATCAGTTTGCCCAGGAGCGCGTGAAGGCCAAAATTGGTCATCTCCTATCGTTGATCCAAATCACTGTCCGTCCTAAAGTCATACAAGCCATGGCACATTTTTGGTGCCCGAAGACAATTACT
Organism: Eucalyptus paniculata subsp. matutina; assembly: GCA_017140255.1. Taxonomy (NCBI): domain Eukaryota; kingdom Viridiplantae; phylum Streptophyta; class Magnoliopsida; order Myrtales; family Myrtaceae; genus Eucalyptus; species Eucalyptus paniculata. The sequence goes on from CM029441.1 coordinate 3,876,814, forward strand.
TTTATATTTGGTAGGTTTGAGCTAACCCCAACCCCCGGAAGAATACAAGCATCATCACCGGAATGCCTCTTGAGAAAAAGCTTGTCAAGCCATCGATAGGCGCCCTCCCATGGCGCGGGTTAGCACGACTTTTAAGAACTGAAATCCATGTCATGAGACAAATTCTTGAAGACAACCATAATACCTACCCACTGGAATTTATGAATGCCTGTTTCCAAAGTCAGCCTATGACCCAGAAAAGTGAGATTTTCCTCCTAGCCTTTTTGGGGCTCATCATCTTCCCCCATCAAAGAAATGCCATAACTCCCAAGATGGCATGGATAGTTGATCAGATCTTAAGAGGGGGGAATTATGTCAACATGATTTTAACTGAAACATTCTTGTCTTTTAATCGTTTTAAAGACAACTCGGAGAAAATCATGCGAGCCTCTCCTGAAATTTTACAAGTCTGGTTCTTTTCTCACCTAAGCGAATTTCGAGACTTCATGCGATCGCCTGAAACAAATGCTTTTGAAAATCCATTACAAAAATTTATGGTTTTAGGACCATACATTCCCAATCAAAGCTGTTTAAATTGGGTAAGCTTTCTAAGAAACCCAGCTCCTGAGGCATTCCAATGGTGTGCTGGTTGGTTCCATGAAAAAAGGGCCCGCTTTGCTTACATGCGCACCCGCCCAATTCCGTTGCTCGGTCTCACCGGCGCCATTCCCTACTACCCATATCGGGTAGCACGGCAATATGGAGCCCTTCAAGAGATCCCACCACCTTTCAAGATGATGGTCCCTCCAGTTCTTTTCAACACAAGCCGTGACTATGAATTCGAAATTTCTATCGCTGAGGAAACCTGGGACAAGTGCCATCGCAAAAGGATTGTGATACCTGAAGGGCTTGAGGGAGAAGAAAAAGCCCACCACGCCTCCATGTCCTACATCCACAACCATTGTATCCCGACAAGATGGAAGCCATTAGTCCCTCACTCAGTCAGCGAGAGCAGCCAACACGAGCAAGTAGAGCTCATGGAGAGAGATTTGGGAATGGACTGGACGCACACCTCAGAACCAGTTCAAGGAAGTAGGCGTCATCGCAAGAACAAGGCTCCCCGTCACATATAAATCATGTGCCCCTTAGTGTAAATAGTGTGAAAGTTTTGTCCCATTGTTTAGGGACTCTTGTTTAATATCTAGTATTTCATCCTGTCTTTTCAGTTTCACGTTCTAGATGTCAGAAGTCTGCAGTCTATGAAATCCTCTTTTGATGAATAAAAAAGCAGTTAGACCATTGCCATGGGTCAATCTTTGTTTACTTTCGTGCTCATTCATTGTTTTCACAACAAACAGGTAATTATGAATCGCCGGCCACCAATCGCTCGTGATTGGCCTCATGCTATAGGACACGATCAGAATGATGTACAAAATCGTCTCATTAACATTGAAGATGGCGTAGGACAGATGTCCATTGTCCTTCTACAACTCTCGAGACAAATGAAATCCACTCAAGCTGAGCCCAACTCTATAGTTGCCTCAAACACCGTCATGATGCCCACAAATTTGCCAGAAAATAGCCAGCACCATAGACAATTTGAAAAGATCATGAAAAAGTTAAACCAGCTGCAGGAGCAGAATCCCATGGACCTGTCCAATTACACCGGCATTGAAATCCCTGAAAAACTCAAAGCACCTGAATGCGAAAGGTATGCCGATACCTCCCGCCCAGAGACCTACTTGCAGGCCTACTTGGTCCGAAGGATGATTCAATCGTACCAATCAAACTTGACTGGCCCTGCCTTGCGATGGTACATTGTTAGGAAGATTAGTCCTCTTAAAACCTAGAGGGAACTAATTCATGTTTTTCACCAAGAGTATGATATTGACATCACCCCTGACATCACCTTGCCCTATGAAGAGCCAATGATCGCGGAGCACGAGGAGCTGTTAGTCGCTGAGATAGGGAAGGAACATGTCAATGAAGCCTTGCATAATAAATAGGTAGTTGAACAACACCCTATTATTGGAAAATTTCCCACTATGAAAGGTAAGGAGCCTTTGTACGAGGTCAAAGAAGAGTCTGTTCAAGAGCGGGGCACGACTGGACAACTCCCCAAACTTACTCTAAGAGCTAGGGTCCAAAGAATACCAACCCTTATCAATCTGGAAAGTAAATCAGATAGTGAAACTCTAATGTCTCTCACTTCTCTTGACAGAATCAAGTTAGCAAAACGAAGCGCCTTACTCAAAAGGACTGGACCAAAAGCCAAGAAAAGAAAGCCCAGGCAAATCAATGCAGCATCTGCCAACGAGCCACCGCACCAAAGCTTTGAACATTCCCAAGAATACAACTTTGAAGGCCACCATCCTCTAGAGTACAATCCTGAAGACTTCCCGGCCCTAGAATACAATCCCAAGGACTTCCAGCGTTATTTCAACAATGAAACTGACGATTCATCGTATAACTGTTTCCTACTCTCATCCGGAGATAAAGGCCCGTCAGAAGAAGAAGCATACGTCTTTATCCGCTACGATCCTAACGAAGTACTAAGCTTGTCCTCTGACCATGAGGATAGCTTCAATACTTTATCCTCATTTGGAAATTTTGACCAAGAAGAAAGCAATGGCGTAATCTCGATAGAATCCAACTTCCCTGAAACAGAAAAATTCACCACTACAACAGATATGCAGTGGGAAAACCAGCGGCCTAGCCAAGATACATCAAGCCCGACCCCTGGAGAGATGCGGATACCTGATCTTCGTAAGTATAATGGCACAACTTGTCCCGTGGCTCATTTGCAATACCTCCATGCGAAAATGAGTCGGTACTATGGCCCGATGTCGTTCACAACTTAGGCATTTCAAGAAACTCTTACGGGGTCTGCATTGCAATGGTTCATCACGGCAAATATTTATCTCTTAAAGGATTGGAATGAGCTGACTTCCACATTCTTGCATCAGTACCAAAACCAGATTGGAATTGAATTGCCTTGTGAAAGTTTGGCTCACTTCACAAGAAGACCAATGGAGGATTTCCAAACATACGCAGGGAGGTGGAGAGCTTTCATGATGCAAACCCGCCCTCAACTGGCTGAAGAGGAGTTAATGAAGCAGTTCATAAAAGCTTTGTCCTGCAAGCATCGCTGTTGGCTGCATGGGTTACACTTCCATAGCTTCAGTGAGGTAGTCATCGCATGCGAATACTTCGAGTCTACTGAAGGCGAGGAATTCAAACACGCTTAGCTTCAAGACCAGCACTATCAAAAGCACTCCTTTACACAGGAGTTTTCATGGGTTTTACTCGTTTTTGTAATTTTATATTTCTTATCTTGTCTGGTGTGCTACTCTTATCTTGTCTGGTGTGCTACTATTGTATTTTCCATTCCAAGTACTCTATTGTATAGTTCTAATGTTTTGTTTTAAGAGCATGAGACGGTACTCCAAACCAGCCCAGTGATGTTATCCAACCATGAAAAGAAAATAGCATCCAAGGAGAATACTGAGGGCTAAGCTTCCTCATGCTTTTTCTCCCACAAAGACGTATTTTGAAAATAAAAAATATTTCATCACCCAAAAGCTTTTGTTAAAATAAGATGATAAATTTAATCATGTTTGTCTTTCTGACTCATTCACTTCATGTCTCAGAAGATCATTCCCATCCCCTTTAACCTAGTGTGACATGGGGCATTTGAAGCAGGCGCATTAGGCGAACTCACCAAATTCAAAGACACCCTGCCAAGAAAACAGGGGCAAATAGAAAGAATCATCCTACACCAAAAGAGGGTAAGTCTTATCCTCTGAATATAATTTGGAAATGATGTCTTCTCTCTTCTATTTACAGGATACAAAAGATGAGATGTAATAGGTACAGGCATAGAGTTGAGATCGAAGCATCCATGACATACCTCACTCCTACCCAGCTCCATCCTAAGCTAAAAGACTATCTTGTCGCACAACGCGCCCAAACGGCTAGATGTTACAGTATCAACTTCAACATAAGGAAGGAGTTCCTCCTCTTCCTTTTAAGTGATTACTGTCAACAGGGAGAAAATCTAGATAGTCAAGGCGATCTATAGCCCCACATCTTGGACAATGACTTTGGAATTTAGAAGCTTCACTCCAGACGCATATTCTCGCAAGAAGTAATTGCCATAAGAGAATTGGAGGTTTTGATTGTCCATCTCAGATTCCACAGAAGCTTGAAGTACATGACTTTGCTTAATGCTGCTAATGGTCATATAGTCAAAGATAGAATGAGAAATTCCACAAAATGAAGGCGTTAAAGATGAATCAACAACCAGCAATCATGCATGTATGGTCACGAATGAGGAAGGCCAACTGAAGGAAACATTGAACTATGCTAAGATAAAGAAGCCATCATCAACATTCAAATATCTTTAGGAATCAACAAATACAAACTCGGGAAAGGGTAATTTGGTATCGTTTCCAATACTCCCACTACTCAAACCCGCTTTTGACATATTTTCCCTATTTGACGGGGAGCATCACAACTCAAGAACCAAACTCAATAATTAGATTTGACAAATCGACATTGGCCAAGCTAGTATGGAAATGGCTTGCATCGAATTCACTTGACTTCATGTAAAGGGACATGCCATCCATAAGAGAATAATTGACTTGATAAAGTGGAAGACACGAGACTTCATGTCTCCTTGTACTTCGAGTTCACCCAATCATCTGCAAACCGGTGAAGGGTAAAGTTGTATCGATTCCGAGTTATTCGACTCTTGAAAAGTTCATGACTAACGCATTCCCTCTTGTTTGTTGCAGGATCACTTGACTGTCAAAAGCAAAGATAACAAATCAATGAGAGGCATGACAGACTCTCCCAAGCAAAATGGCGTCTCAAGTATTGCCAAAGCAAATGACAGATAGAGATCCTTCAGGCCTTAATTCACCTTTAATTTTGACCCTGTTGATTGATCCATTTTCAGCTTCTTCTCTGCAAAAAGCAAGAGTAGAAATTCAATGATTAGATTCCCAATCCTTGGCTGATCATTCATGTTTCATATCCCTAATCAATAGGGACAACCATCGACACCCTTTTGTAAATAGCTCTTTTAATGTTCAAGTTTCAACACATTTGTGAATACCGTTCCACCAAGTAAACGCCCCTATAAGCTATCAATAAGTTCTTCTTGAGTAAAAACCATTCATTTATTTTAAAAGTACAAACTCCATCTCATCATAAACTGCATGCATTTTCCAAATGAATTTTGCATGATGATTTTGTTTGTCTAAATCATTGATTCCATTGAGAATTATTAGAATAGACAGCTAAATGAAGAATACAAGATTAATTGAGCATGTTGGATGAGGCACGTCAGAATGATGAAAGGCAAGCCGTATCCTACACACAGACCCCCATCTATACACTTGTGAGATGAGTGCAGAAAGATTCCATGACTATAGGGTAAAGAGTTCTCTCGCGAATGGTACGATAATCAAAATAGTGAGAGGCATTCCATCGCTCACTTTGAGCCCCATACATTGGTGACAAATTTCTCCCATACTCCTCGACAAAGAACCACCCCACATTGGGGCAAGTCAAAAGCAAATCAACATCACAAGGTGAGAAGAGAGATAGAAATTTTCTTGCTCGCACTTGCATCAATCTTCGGGTGTATTTATTGCATATGAACACTCGCGTTAATTTAAGTGCCCTAGAGTCATGAAGAGCAATTCTTTATTTACGCACTTGTATCCATTGTACAACTAAATTGAGTCTGTAAATTCACCCTCACATGGAGGCAAAGCAGAAGCCACTGTCGTTTGAGCGGCATAATCAGAAGTACCAACAAAAGATGAAGACTCCATAGCCTAGCAAAGGCAGTTGCTTGAACTTGTCAAGACCAATTCCTCAAGCAACAAGAACAAAAACTGGGGCATAAAATAGCAGTGTACCTGGTAAAAGCAAGGTCAATGCCCATAAATGAAAAATTGAGATGAGAAATAGGGGCATGAAAAAAGCAGTGTGCCTGGTAAAAGCAAGGCCAATGCCCCAAACAAAAATACAGCCATTTGTATTCCTAAGAGAAATTGTGGTTCAATTGATACAACCTCCATCTGACCATGAAGAAAGACTAGTGACAAATGCCAAGACAATCACCAACTCTCACCTTCTTACATGTGAGCCAAGACTACGTTACATTCCCATTGTAAAAGTCTCTTCAGACTAGGGGCACTTCAATTAGCGTAAGATTTCATGTGTACATAAACATCGCTCGAAGAAGTACAAGCAAGATTACTCTATCTCTTTTCGCAGGGTTCCTAACTTATAGACCCGGAGATGATTGTGCAGCATCCCATTCATAAGCCTTGACCATGATGGTCCCTATTGATAAGCCGTTGACCAAGTCTTCATCACAATTTCAACAAAGACTTCTCACATTGGTAAAGTCGTACCGCTTGCGAGAATACTCAGACCCCTGCTGACATGATGACAGTAAGATGGTGTAGTCCTTATAAATCCTGCATCAATGGTCAGGATAGCCTTCTCCATGAGAGTGAGTGAAAAGTCCTTTCAGACCAAAAGTCCCTCATCTGGCCTGCTCAAAGCATCTATATTCCAAATAAATGTTGTCTTTCAAAATCTTCCCCACTGGAAATCAGATAATGCAAAACTGACAAGATTGTCATGCATAAATCACATTTGAATTTATGAATTTACAGTATATACAATCATGTGTGCATATTGTGCAAATAGCAAACATACTCTTAGAGATCAGAAATATTGCCAGGTAAGCATGTCTCTATTTGTCTTAAAGTACCTATTTGTCTTGGTACTCTTTATTGTGCTATTCGAGTCGTCCCTTAAGTTTGGGTGCTTGCAAGTATGCTGTCTAAGTACCCCCTTTATCTTTAAGTACCCACCACTTGCCGGTGCTCCCTCTTTCGACACTCGCCTCGTTCGAGTTGTCCCCAGTATTGATACTTGTGACGACCAAGTATCTCGTTTATCATGAAATACCTGTTGTTGTCTAGGTATCCTCTTGTCTTTGAGTACCGTATTCGGATACTCCCTTTTCTTGACACTCGACCTATTCGAGTTGTCCCCAGAGTATTGATGCTTGTGATTGACTAAATATCCATTTATTATTGAATACCTCCTGCCGTTTAGGTATCTCCATATCGTCAAGTACCCATCGTTGTCCAGGTACTTCCTTTTCATGACACTCAACCTGCCCGAGTTGTCCCCAAATAATATAGCAGTTGTTCAAGCATTCCATTGCTTTGCTTGGCACCACCGTCCAGGTATGTTTTCTAGCACTTGGACCAGCCTGAGTGGTCCCAGATCATATCATTAAATACTTGTGTTCATCCAAGTATTCCAGTACTTTGAACACATGTGGCTATCCAGGTGTCCCACCCCTTTAAGTGCCTGCAGCAATCCAAGTAAGCCTCATGCCACAGTCAAGTTTATAATACCAGGAGGTGAGAGACCTTCATGAATATCCAAGGTACGTCCTTGATATTCCCCATACCAGGAGGTGAGAAACCTTCACGAATATCCCAGGTGCGTCCTCGATATTCCCAATTACCAGGAGGTGAGAGACCTTCACGAATATGCGGGGCACGTCCTCGATATTCCCAATTACCAGGAGGTGAGAGACCTTCACGAATATCTGAGGCACGTCCTCGATATTCCAATTACCAGGAGGTGAGAGACCTTCACGAATATGCGAGGCACGCCCGAGACCTTCACGCACCCTCGATATTCCCAGAATATGTCACGTCCTCAATTACGGGAGGTGAGAGACCTTCACGAATATCCAGGAGGTGAGGCACGTCCTTGATATTCCCATTTACCAGGAGGTGAGAGACCTTCATGAATATCGAGGCACGTCCTTGATATTCCCAACTATCAGGAGGTGAGAGACCTTTACGAATATGCGAGGCACGCCCTCGATATTCCTATTTACCCGGAGGTGAGAGACCTTCGCGAATATCCAAGGTACGTCCTTGATATTCCCAACTACCAGGAGGTGAGAGACCTTCACGAATATCCAAGGTACGTCCTTGATATCCCCAACTACCATGAGGTGAGAGACCTTCACGAATATGCGAGGCACGCCCTTGATATTCCCAACTACCAGGAGGTGAGAGACCTTCACGAATATCTCAGGTACGTCCTCGATATTCCCATTACCAAGAGGTGAGAGACCTTCACGAATATCTTAGGTACGCCCTTGATATTCCCAACTACCAGGAGGTGAGAGACCTTCACGAATATCTCAGGTACGTCCTCGATATTCTCATTACCAGGAGGTGAGAGACCTTCACGAATATCTTAGGTACGTCCTTGATATTCCAACTACCAGGAGGTGAGAGACCTTCACCAATATCCCAGGTATGCCCTCGATATTTCCCAAATGCCAGGAGGTGGGATACCTTCACAAATATCCAATGTATGTTCTCAACTTGTGAATGCCCAAGTATCCCCCAAGAATTCATACTGGTGATCATCCAAGTACCCATTCAATGTTTATGGTCAGCCAAATACCCATTTTGACGCCTGCAAAAGCCCAGATACCCTTCAAGTTAGTACTTGTGAATATCTAGGTACTCTTTGATATGCTTGTGAATGTCCAGGTATCTTCCAGAATTGATGCCCTGAGAAACGTCGATGCATCCTCTCGAGAAAGGTCGGGTTCCATCCAGTGTCTTTGACAGAAGTCAGACACCCCAACAAATACGATGCCCTGAGAAAGGTCGGCGCATCTCCCGAGGAAAATCAGGTACCAGCTGTTGTCTTTGACAGAGGTCAGACACCTCCCACAAAACAGATGCCCTGAGAAAGGTCGGCGTATCTCCCGAGAAAGGTCGGGTACCAACTGGTGTCCTCGATACAAATCAGGCACCCACAAATGAGATGCCCTGAGAAAGGTCGGTGCATCTCCCGTCAAGGCAACCGAAGAAAGGTTCGGGTCCTAGACAAAACCCTTGATTACTCCAACAAGCGACCGAAGAATGGTTCGGGTCCTAGAGGAGCAATCTCCCGTCACGACAACCGAAGAATGGTTCGGGTCCAAGACAAACCCTTGATTACTCCAATAGGCGACCGAAGAATGGTTCGGGTCCTAGAGGAGCAATCTCCCGTCAAGGCGACTGAAGAAAGGTTCGAGTCCTTAACAAATCATTGATTGTTTTAACAGGCGACTGAAGAATGGTTCGGGTCCTGGAGAAGCAATTTCCCGTCACGGCGACAAACCCTTGATTACTCCAACAGGCGACCGAAGAATGGTTCGAGTCTTAGAGGAGCAATCTCCCATCAAGGCGACCGAAGAAAGGTTCGGGTCCTTGACAAATCATTGATTGTTTTAATAGGCGACCGAAGAATGGTTCGAGTCCTGGAGAAGTAATTTCCCGTCACGGCGACTGAAGAATGGTTCGAGTCCGAGACAAACCCTTGATTACTCCAACAGGCAACCGAAGAATGGTTCGGGTCCTAGAGGAGCAATCTCCCGTCAAGGCAACCGAAGAAAGGTTCGGGTCCTCGACAAATCATTGATTGTTTTAACAGGCAACCGAAGAATGGTTCGGGTCCGAGACAAACCCTTGATTACTCCAACAGGCGACCGAAGATTGGTTCGGGTCCTAGAGGAGCAATCTCCCGTCAAGGCGACCGAAGAAAGGTTCGGGTTCTTGACAAATCATTGATTGTTTTAACAGGCGACCGAAGAATGGTTTGGGTCCTGGAGAAGCAATTTCCTGTCACGGCGGCTGAAGAATGGTTCGGATCCGAGACAAACCCTTGATTACTCCAACAGGCAACCGAAGAATGGTTCGGGTCCTAGAGGAGCAATCTCCCGTCAAGGCGACCGAAGAAAGGTTCGGGTCCTCGACAAATCATTGATTGTTTTAACAGGCGACCGAAGAATGGTTCGGGTCCTGGAGAAGCAATTTCCCGTCACGGCGACCGAAGAATGGTTCGGGTCCGAGACAAACCCTTGATTACTCCAACAGGCGACCGAAGAATGGTTCGGGTCCTAGAGGAGCAATCTCCCGTCAAGGCGGCCGAAGAAAGGTTCGGGTCCTAGACAAATCATTGATTGTTTTAACAGGCGACCGAAGAATGGTTTGAGCCTTGGAAAAGCAATCTCCTCATATCACCAAGTAAGATGACACCTTGATACTTGCCAAACTTGGGGTTCACGCCCTATCTCACTCACTCCCGGTAAGTAACTACAGGTATCTTCTTATCTGTCTTAATATATATAATGTTATATTGCTCTTTTTACATAGAACAGTAGGTTCCAAATAAAATATAATCCGCTACGCATATATGGCCAAATTTTAGGCATCATTTTGTCTTTGAATGCAACCTCTGCGAGCTCACCTTCAAAGAGGGACAGTTGTTGACGCCTAAAATTAGGCTTTATTTTATTTTGATTTTCGGATAATAAACGAAAAAAAGAAGAAAAGAAGCAAAAAAAAAGAAAAGCAAAAACGGAAAAGAGGAGAAGCAGCCTCCTCATGGGCCCTCGGCCCATTTTCGCCTCAGCCCGGCCCAGCCGGGTCTTCTTCTTCCTCGTGCAGTTGCACCACACGCGCAAGGGACCGCGATGCCGGAGCGGAGAGGAGGAGCAATGGCGATGGGACGTGGAGCAGGGGCAGTTGGTGTCGGACGGGACGCCGGTTTGGCCGGCGAAGGCCATGGCGATTGCCGGTCAAACTCCGTCAACCGGCCGCCCCCTCGCCTATAAATACCTCCCCCCCGACGACGACGAGGGACACACGGAGATCGCGGAGGGAGAGAGGGAGCCAGATCGAGTCGCAGCCCTTGGACACCCCACTGAGAGACTTCAGGGGGGCCGAGGGCTCACGGCCTCATATCTGAGCCCCGCCAAACGAAGAGCGGAGAGAGGAGAAATCAAGCGCAAGAGACGGTCGAGGTTCAGATCCTCCGTCGATTCAACTCTAGCGCCGCCCCAAACACCATCCTGACGTCATCCAGATCTAAGTCGCCGTCGTCGCCGCGAGCTGTGCTGCCGTGCCGAGCCAAAGCCGAGAGCAGGTGACGATGGAGCCCTGTCTACACCGTCCATCCGAGCCATTTGCTATTCACTGTCGTCGCCGTAGCCACATAGCCACCGTCGCCACCGTCGCCACCGAAATGCTCCCGTTTTGCCCCCTTCAGCGCCGCGGATTCGCAAACCCTAGGGTTTGCGATTTCCGGGTCACGAAGTGGATCCGGGTTTGGAAAGTCGGGTAGGGATTCCGCGATTCGGGGGGTGGCGGAAGTCGGGTTGCGATTCGGATTCGGGTCGGGTAGGGTTTGCAGGAAGCCGGGTCGCGGAGCGGGTCATTAGGCCGGGTCGTCAGGCCGGGCCGAGCATCCCCAAACGCCCGGCCACGGCATCGTGTTTTTAAAAAAAAAAAAAGAGAAAAGGTGAAAAAATCCGAGTGAAAAACGCGGGCCCGTCCTCATTCGGTCGCCGGCCGGGTCGAACCAACCCGTGGATCCAACACGGGTCGGTTTCTATTTTAAAATAATATTTTAATAAAAAAATTTATTTTCCAAAATAAAAAAAATATATTTTCTTTTCAAAATATATTGAAAAAATGTTTTAATTTCAAAAAAAAAAAAAAAAAATCCAAAAAAATGTTTTATTTTCCAAAAATATTAAAAAATGTTTTAATTTCCAGAAAATCGAAAAATAATAAAAATATGATAAAAATATTTTTATTTTCCAAAAAATCAAAAAAATCAAAAATATTCCATATTTTCCAAAAAATGCCAAAAATCCAAAAAGGCCAAAAAATTCATGAAAAAGCCATAAAAATTTAGAAAAAGCCAAAAAGACTTGTATTTTCCCAAAAATACCAAAAAAATCCCCAAAAAACCCCTTTTGTGTCCAAAAATTAGAAAATGACCTAGAAAATGTTTTTCCTCCAAAAATGCATGGAAAACCCTCGAACATCCAAAAAACCTGAGGGTTTAAACAAGATTAGGTACCGAAAGGGCATTAGTGATTAACTAGTGTAATCAAGTCCCCGATCCTAATTTCTCTCGGGTTGCGCAGAGTGAGTATTTCTCCCGATACTCCACTTGGGTTCCTAATCAACCCACCCCAAATCGATTAGTGGCGACTCCAATTTAAAATTTGATTTACAGGTTAAAAAACTTGAACTATTAAGTCGTGAATTGGTGGACTTGTGAGAGTCCGGGCTTTAATTAATTTCAGCCAAGCCATTAGCCTCCTTAGGTGCTCGTACCCGATTGCGGGCGCCGAAAAAAAGAGGTCGCGACTTGGGAGAGTGTGAAGTTTCTTATGTCTGGTATCTGCTGTTGTGTCTCGGTGATATATGTGGAACATACCTTTGTAACTCAAAGGCCTTTATGGACGGATCTTGTTCAGAGGAGTGTATTGTGCCGGGATGTGGCTTGGCTTGTGGCGGGGGATTTCAACGCTATCAGGGATCCCTCTGATCGAATTGGAAGCTCTGACAATTGGATTCCTTGCTTTGATGATTTCTATCATTGTCTTATTCAATCTGAGTTAGAGGACCTGAGGTATGTTGGCTTTCGCTTTACTTGGTCTACTTCCTCGGGGGTCAACCGCAAAGCTAGGAAAATTGATCGAGTACTTGTGAATGTTAATTAGGGCCAGGAGTTCTCTTATTCAGAAGCATCTTTCCTTGCTCCGGGCATTTCTGATCATACTCCTATGGTGGTTAGAGTGATGCAGCCTATGGTCACCAGGAGGCCTTTTAAATTCTTTAAGTTCTGGACAAAGCACCCTTCTTTCCATAGCATTGTTTCTCAAGTTTGGGAAAGCCCGGGTGAAGGGGTTCCTATGTACAGGCTAGTGAGTAAACTGAAGGCCCTTAAAGGCCACTTAAAGCAACTCAACAAAGAGTCTTTCTCTAATATTTCTGATAGGGTTTATGCAGCAAGAAATGCTCTATCTTTAGTCCAAGTTGGCCTTCAGCAAGATCCTACTAGTGAGATTTTGGCAGATTTGGAGAAGACTCATCGGAGGACTTTTCTAGAGTTGAGGAGCCAGGAGGAGTCCTTCTTCAGGCAGAAGTCCAGGATTAGGTGGCTCAAGGAAGGTGATTAGAATACAAAATTTTTTCACCATTCCGTTAATAGAAGGCAGCTAAGGAATAGAATTCTTTCTGTCATGAATACTTCAGGCACTGTTATCTCGGAGCCGAGCTTAGTGCAAAATACTTTTGTCTCCCATTTTCAGGAGCTCTTGGCACCTCGCCCCCGACCTCTCCTTACTGGATATTCGGGAGGTCATACGGTGTCCTCTTAGGGGGGAACATGTTAGTTTTCTCTCTCGTCCATTCTCTGATGCGAAGATTCATGATACAGTCTTCTCCCTGGCTCAAGGCAAGGCGCCAGGACCTGATGGCTTTGGTGTTGAGTTCTTTAAGCATAATTGGGAGATAGTAGGGCCTTTGGTCATTGAAGCAGTTAAGGACTTTCTTACAACAGGGAGGCTTCTCAAGGAAATCAATAACACCATCCTGGTGTTGATCCCGAAAGTTCCAAATGCAACTTCGGTCAATGATTATAGACCTATAGCCTGTTGTAATACTATTTACAAATGCATTACTAAGATTTTGGCTAATCGGATTGCCGCAGTCCTTAGTGACATTATTAGTCCTTATCAGAATGCTTTCGTCAAAGGCAGGCGAATTAGAGACAACATCCTTCTTGCCCAGGAATTATTTGCTGGATTCCATCTTGACCCATACCAACCCAAGTGTGCAGTTAAGGTGGATTTTCAGAAAGCTTATGACACGGTGGACTGGGACTTTCTTGAGTTAGTTCTTCGTGCTTTTGGCTTCCCATATCATTTTGTTCAGATTGTTATGGTATGTGTCCGTACCCCTAAGTTCTCCATTTCTATAAATGGAGAACTTCATGGGTTTTTTCCTAGTGGTCGTGGTCTTCGCCAAGGGGATCCGATTTCTCCCTACCTATTCACCTTAGTTATGGAGGTCTTTTCTGGGATCCTTAGTGATCGGGCCAGGCAACCGGGATTCAAGTTCTTCTGGAGATGTAAGACGTTGAGCCTTTCCCACCTCTTTTTTGCGGATGACGTCTTTCTATTTTGTGGAGCTGATTTGACTTCGATCTCTCTTTTAAAGAATGGTTTAGACACCTTCTCTGCGTGGAGTGGACTCAAGCCAAACTCCAATAAAAGTGAGATCTTTCTTGCTGGAGGGTCGGCAACCTTGCGTAGCGAGATTCTCCTTGCTTTTGGCTTCATTGAGGGGACATTGCCGGTGCGTTATCTTGGAGTTCCTATTATCTCATCCAGGCTTGGCAAGGCGGATTGTATCTCCCTCGTGGATCGTATAACCAATAGGGTCCAATCGTGGACTCAACGATTCCTCTCATTTGCTGGTCGTCTTCAGCTTATAAGGTCAGTTCTCCATGCAATCCAAGCATACTGGGCAAGTGTATTTACTATCCCAGTTGCAGTATTGGATCGCATTAAGCAGATCCTGAGACAGTTTCTCTGGAAGGGCCCTGGATTGGGGAGGGGTGGAGCTAAGGTCTCCTGGGATGATGTGTGCCTTCCTAAGGAGGAAGGAGGGTTAGGTATTCGCAATCTGAGGGACTGTAATAAAGCAGCAATGTTGAAACACATATGGATTCTTTTTACAGATAAGGAGTCCTTGTGGTGTAGGTGGATCCATTCGACATTCCTAAAAAGGAAGAGTTTCTAGGTGGTTAATCAACCCACCTCTTACTCTTGGGCGTGGAAGAGAATTCTCCATCTTAGGTCTGAGTTTCGGCTATCTTTTCTCTGGAGGGTTGGAGACGGCCGTTCTATCTCTTTCTGGTATGACCATTGGCACCCGAGAGGTCCCCTCAACCTTTTATTTTCTGACTCTTTGATTTATAGCTCCGGCTTACCCATACATGCTACGGTGGCTGATCTGTTTTCACCGGCTGGTTAGTCCATGCGAGCAGTGTTAGAATCTTCGGAGCAGCCCCTTCCTTTATTATCTCAATTATCGGATCGTTTTACTTGGTTAGGAGGTGCTTCCGGTTTATTCTCGGTTACTTCGGCATGGCACCTTATAAGGAAGAAGAAGCCTCGGGTCAATTGGGCTTCCTTGATCTGGAACAATGCTATATCTCCAAGATATCAGTTCAACCTCTGGCTTATCACCAAGAACCGCCTTCCTACTCAGGCCATGCTTTTGTCTCATGGCAGGATTGCGGATGCGGTGTGTGCCTTTTGCAAGTCGACGCCAGATTCTATTGATCATTTGTTTTTTGGATGTAGCACTACTGTCAGGTTAGCATTCCTGTGGGCGGCTAGATGTAACCTCCCTTGGCGTAACAGGACTTGGGCTGACAACCTTAGCTGGGCTCTGAAATTCCTTCCCAGTAAGGATTTCTATCACTCCATTGCCCAGTTTTCCTTTGGAGCTCTCTGCCACCTTATTTGGAAATACAGGAATGAGATTCTGTTTAGAAATTACACCTTCACGATTCTAGCTCTGAAGAATCACTTGATTAAAGTGGTTAAGGATAAGGCGCTGACTTTCACTAATGTTGAAGACAATCCAAGAAATAGGAGGCTTCAACGCACATGGGGGATTGACCCTTGTATTTCCTATTCCTCCTCTATACTTCCTTAGCATTCGTGCTATCCGGTTTTTTGTGCTAGGTGCGCCGTTGCTGTGTCTTGTTGCTACCATGGATTCTCTTGTTGCAGCTTGTGGGCAGGGTCTTTAATCCCTGGTTTTGGGCTTCGGTTGCTTCTGTTTGGCTGGCTGGTCGCCTTCTTTTGTATTGGTCGTACAGTTGGTTGTGACCGTCGTTGTGTGACCGTGCCTTCTTGCTCTTCTGCCTTGTAGGCTTCTGTTTTTTCTTCTTTCGGTACCCTTCCACTCAGTATGCCTTGTTCATTTTGAGTGTAAGCTTTGGTGCCACTTGCTTGTGCATATTGGCTTAGCTTATTACAATTACCTTTCACCAAAAAAAAAAAAAAAAAAACAGAAATAAACAAACAGGCCATACTCGACCGTCAAAAACAGCTTCTCTTCCATTGTACACTAAGCTTTTTTCTGACTCCCACGCGGAAGCTTGCTACCATTAACAACTCGCTTAATATTTAAAGCCAACCATTCCAAGATGGTGATCAAGACCACCTCCATTATGCCCTCACACCAGGAGAAAATATTTGCAGCAGACCACCAACTTTTCCTGGTCAACCCAAAAGACCAAGGGACTTTGAACGATAATAGGCCAATCGGAAAAATTGTCCAAATAATTCTTAAATTTATTGCATTTTGATCAATTCAATTTTAATTTTTCAATTTTTTCAATTGACTCCTAAATCTTTTGACAATTTGTCACATGAGTCCATTTGGTCAATTTTGGCCAGAAATTACTGACATAAACGATAGGCGTCCTATGATAATTTTTTCACTTAAATATAAGAAACGAAAGTTTTAGGATCGGAGTGCAATATGTTGAAAATTTTTAGGACCCTTTTGAAACTGTCATTTCTGTTTTTTTTTTTTTTTTTGTTAAACAAAACCGGAAAACCATATGAATATGAGTGTCTAAACACATGAAGGTAAGTAAGAATTCGCGCGTATTTCTTGCACTTTACCCCACCCAATAGTACAGAAGGAACAAGTCGAATGTAATGATCATGACATGTGTCAATCTAAGTGAATCACAATAGCTGTAATCCAATCACCTCGGTTATGCACGCGATTGTCTCCCTCAGCCATAATGGTTCCTAAAAACAAGAAACAAGAAACAAAATAAAATATTTTCCGCAAGGAACGGAGATAATTGGAATTACTACCTGCGCAATTTGGCCGGGGGATGGATCATGCGAAGTCGAACTGGATCGGGTGGCTTTCCGTGCATCGGTTCAATGAATTGGTTCTTTAAGGTAAGGGCCTTCGATCTAGCAAGGGTCACCTAGCTTGCGGCTTGCAAGCCCATGATGGCCTTACCTAGGGCCTTTGCAGCTCCATCAAACAAGGGTGACGCCTTTGCGGCTGGTAAGGATCGTCGTTGTTGGCACAAAAAAGAAAAGAAACAAATAAAGAAAATATAATAATAAATTCAAAATAAAAATAAAAATATTGAAAAAATATTAAGATATTCTTAAAAATTATTTATTTCAACGCCAATCATGCCACATAGGAAGATTGACATTAACGCCAGCTATTTCTGGCTAAAATTGACTTAATGGACTCAATTAGTAAAGTGCAAAAATGTTTAGAACTTAATTAGTAAATTTGAAATATTTATGATTGAATTAACAAAAATGTAATAAGTTTAGAAATAATTGGACAACTTTCAAACAATTTTCCCCACTTTCAAGTTTAAGCTTGTCGAACGACGCAGAAATATGATTTAGCAACAAAAAAAAAAAAAAAAAAAAAGGAGATTTCCCCTATAGACAAGTCGTCGCAAAAAGAACTTTGCCTCTAGACTTGCATAAATTTTCTTTTGGCCCATTTCATTCTCCACGACAACTCAACAATGGTGAAAAAGTTTTGTACATGCCATGCTAGCATGGTCCAATGGGCTATACGGCTCGAATAGAATAGAAATCTATACAAGTACGAGGGCTTATTTAAACAAATAATTAAATGAATTTCAAAGTTTTGATTGGAAAACAAAGCATGCAGGCTCAAGAACTAACAGTAGAATTTTATCAATCTAATATATCAAACAATATATAATTTCTTTGTATAAATGAAAGGAAGAGTCGCAGCAACGGTACCGGTAACCCTTTTGAGGTGTTAATTTAGGTGTCATGGCACTCATCACGAAATTAGCCATTAGCAAAAAAAAAAAAATTATTATTGCGTTCATGTCGAACTTTATAGTATTTATTATATTGCGGTTCGACACCTTGCCTAAAAATTATTTCATTGCCGCCCTTTTAGCTCTGGACAACTGTTAAATGCCTAAACAAGTATACAGGATCAAAACTAATATAGCCTAATATATCACTGTAAGAAATATAGTACAAACTGGGACTACTTTTTTTTTTTTTTTGGTCATAAATTTCAGGACTATTTGAATATATAATAATAATACTAATATACTATTAAAAAGATTAAGCTTTTACATATTATTTGACTAATGCCGAAAATTTGTAAATAGTGTTTACTGTGTCATCAGAGTTATGACTTAGGTGATTTCTACTATCAATAACCTAAGTCAGGCCTTTCAACTGATTCATAAACCCTATAAAATTCTAACTAATATTTAACTTCTCCTTTGACTCATGGCCAGGATGCAAGTGACAAACAGATGCTAGCAAAATGGGAGAGAAAGAGGGCTACTACTTCTGCATCGGAGGGAGGAAGTACAAAAACACAGCATAAGGCCAAATAAAGCGATCGGGTCTTAGATTTTGGAAGGTCGCCGGCATCGACAAGCCACTATATTCCAGTAAACATCCCCGCGATTGCATCAGCCTCATGAAGTCTCTCATCCTTCGTCATGGCTCCGCTGACAAAGGTATCAATGCCGACTAGATGGTGCCTGCTGGGAAAGTTAGCGTTGTATTAGTTGCAAACGACACGATCACTGAAGAGGCTGTGAAACACTAAATGCTGGTCGGTATGACCGCATTAGCTCGCTTTAATTTACTACCAAATTTATAATTGAAAAACTGAGTATCGATTCCGGCTTAAATTTCCAAAAACATTCAACGTTAGTTTATGCTCTATTCTTAAGGAATTATAAGCATACATACTAATCTATTTGTTCGTAGTTTTGATAAATTCATTTATTTTGCAGTTGCAAGTTGTACGTCGTAGGCTTTAGGCTCGTGAAGCAACCCATGTGCGAATTCAATTATTGCGATGGAAGTACGGAATTGCGCAGCTTGGATGGGGGTTATAATTTTTAATTTGATTTGAGATAAGTATCAATTATAAGTAAATGTATATTAAAAAAAGAAAATACGTGGCGCTCAAGAAATTTTCTACCATTTGGCCACGTGCCTCCTTTGCGAAGGTACTACCAATAGAAACAAGCATTTTTTTTTTTAATTTTATAAAAGGTCAAATGGCAAATGCACAAACATAAATCCTTCATCACATCCATCCTCGTTACATGCCAAGCAACCCGATGGGATTTTACCATATAGGGCACGTTTGGTAATGATTTTGTTCTTGGGAACAAATTCTAATAAAAAATGATTATTTTTTATTTTATTCTCGGGAACTGATTTTGAGTAAAAGAACGCATTTGGTAATTGAACAAAATTTTGTATTCTAGAATAAAATTGCGTTTGGTACTATGTTTATTGATTCTGTTCCAAATCAATTTTTTTAATTTTAAATAATTTTTATAATTTTTTTCCTTTTTTTTTTCTTTTTTTCTCCTATTCTTCTTCTTCTTCAGGCCAATCGCTGGACCAAGGACCGGCCAGACGAGGGCCAGTGACCTCATCAAAGCATTGCCGGCCCTCAATGAGGCCGACCCTCGTCGACCAAACCTCGCTGGCAATTGGGCACGGCCCGCATGGCCACCGACGAGGCTAGGTGAGGCCCGCTTGGCCACCGGTAGGGCTGGGCGAGCCTCATCGAGGCTAGGTGGGCCTTGCCCAACCCCTGCGAGGCCAAGCCTCGCTGGTGGCTAGGCTTGTCTCCAGCGAGCTTGCCGGACCTTGCTCTGGCCTAGTGAACTCGCCAGACCACTTGCTGGCAACCGATGGCAGTGGATTGCAATGACTGGCGACAGCAAGCGACAGTGGGTGGCGGTCGCGGAATGGCAGTCGATAAAGAAGAATAAAAGAGAAGAAGAAGAGTTTGATTCTCAATTTTGATTCTAGAACAAAAATCACATTTTTTTTTTTAATTCTTGATTATACTCTCAATCTATTCTCGGGAACAAAAAATTTACTAAAGAAAATTGTAGGCCCAAATTGATTTTGGAAATAAAAAATCAGAATTTAGGAAGCCAAGTTAGGAGTTAGCCGTTTTTGGACTTGCAGAAGTTTTCTCTACAAGTGCAAAAATGGCACCCAAAGTTAGATTGCGGTTGATGAGGGACTCCAACTCTAGACATTTAAGAGAGCATTCCCATGGCGTTTGGAGCTTGAGAGACACAAGGGAAGAAAAAGAACGGGGAGAAACAGAGGCAGAAGAGGTGCGTCTTCTATTTCGTAGCCGCTTGCCACTGGAACGTCAGACGGAGATACCTTTGGAGCACACGTTTGTGAGGTCAGCTTTCGTTACTCTACTTCTCTCTCCGTTGTTCTCCTTGTTTCGTTCGTGAGGTCATTTATCACTGAGAATCGGTGTTTTATCTGAGTGCCAGATTCTATACTCGGACCAACTCCTACCCCAATGACGAAGTCATTGGGTGCGCTCCTCCTTGTTTGCTCCTTATTCGTGAGTAGCCGCGTTGGAAGCATCTAGAGGAAGACGCACGTGGAGATTGAAAACGGTTTGCCGGCTGAAGCTACTCTCACCGTCCACTGCAAATTGAAGGACAACGACCTGGGACCCATCGTGCAAGACAGCTGGGAATTCTCCTTTGTACTCAAAATTCATCGACGGAACCCTCTTCTTTTGCGGCTTTTCATGGCCCGGAGGTTTGAGTGATTTGACATATACGTGCAATCAAGAGACGATGGCCAATGCACCGAGAATACCAAGTGCGGCGAGGGCAGATGCACCGTGTACACTTAGAAGATATCCCCTAATAGTCCCTGTAGGCTCGGCGAAGAGTTTGATGCCTGTTATCATTGGAACGCTAGTTCGTAGTTAGGGAGAAGAAAATCCCTTGTGTGAAGGTATGATATCCTGTACTTCCGAAACAAGTTCTTCATCATATCTATGTCATACTTTCCCTCTATGTGCTCACTGAAGTTGGTCTTCAATATGTGCTCGACATTCCTCCTCGGATCGGCGATCTAAATCTCAACTCTGGTTTGGCAGAGGAGCCAGAACGTCAGATACTAAGAGCTTCGGAGGGACTTGCCAGTGAAGGTTTTCAGGAGGAGGAGGAGAACGAAGGTGATGGGAACAAGTGCTGCAGAGTAGAGCGTCTAGTCACGGACACGATGTTGATGTCGGTTTCCCTTTTTTGTTTTTCCTTCTTTTCTTTTTATGTGTGAAGATAGGGAGGGAAGGGGATGTCGATGATGATCGAGTATATGATATGCATGCATTAATTTACATCTCGAGATTCTTGAGTCCTCCACGTTTTTAAATTAGCGCTTCGTCATCTGAGTTCTTTGACTTCCGTCACAACAAACGGATGAAAGCAGAAACTGTAAGATCGAAGATGGCCTTGAGCTCTCTATTTTCTGATGAAGGCCTAGGCACCCACAGGATTTCTCCAGAGGCCACCATGCTCGAAAAGACTGCCCTTGGACGTGATAGAGGCCAGTTTGTATCAATGATTTGATGCTTCATCCTTACCCACTCAAAGGCGTTCTTGCTGTGTCCCTGAAGAAGATAAGAAATAGCGTCCAAATAACATATAAAAGGATTAGTAGTTAAAACTTCCGGTGGTCAAAGCAAATCTATAGAACCCCCTTTCTTATCCATTGTAAAACGTAAACTAGCATTCCTAAACAGAAAATTTTAAGATGATTAAGAACTTCAGAGGACAATTATGGGACAACCCACTTGCTGTAGGAGACAGTAAGTTTTCAAAGCCCCTCATAAATGAACATAGGCCATGTGGCATTGGCCAGAAATGACTTTTCTAATGGACGTGACTGAAGAAAGATAAATTAATTAAACAACCTAATCCTTGCTTTTGCATGGTATCACAAAACAGGAGCATGATAAAAATAGACAGATGCACATGCCTTCAATCTAGAAAAAAAGAAATCATAGATTTGAACTTTCGTATCTTAACCACACAATCAACATGAAACAAAAGTTACACTGAAGCAAAAGTTACACCAAGGTGTTCTGAGTTGTGACAATAGTTCGTGATTACCTACAACGGAAAGGGTTTTTTTTCTGCACTAAGCAACATTAATTAGGCCTTTCCACCTTTTGACCCAGAAATTAATACTGACCGCTGAGTTTGCTAAAAGATGTCACAAATTAAATTAGAGCCATACCAAAACTTAACCCCTAGCAAACCAAAAACAACATTACCAGTTTAAATTGCTAACCAAAGAGTTGAGCATTTTGTATTTTCTTCAAACTAGACAGACCGTGTCTCTTTCCTTTTCTCATAATTTAGACATAGCCAAAAAACTTCATGTTGCACTTAAAATCTCAAGGATTTACTTTCGGAACAGCATTATGAGAAATTTAGAAAAGTGAGTAGGAAAAATAGCTGCTCCCAGAGGAATTTAATTTGCCACAAAAGACCCACAAAGTGATGCACTCGAGTCCAAGCAACCGAGAAAAGCAGGCAAAAAATCCCAAAAGTGCATATACAAAGCCCAACATTGAATGTCAAAAAATCGTCAGCCTGTGATCGATTACTAGATAACCGATGTGCTATGTTCTAATTGATCATTCTAATGTCAATATATATTTTTTTTTTGCTGGGCTGGTGAGTACTTTTATAGAAGCAATATTTCTATGACTGTTGTAAAATTATTTGCCCATGACCTAAACTTAGAGGTGTTAAATGGGTTATGGACCAAATTCTAGTTAAATGGATCGTTAATAGGTCAAGCCTCATTTCCCAAAATATCCATAATGGATTTTGAAAATAAATAGACTGAGATATATGGGTCTCAAATGGGTCTGAGAGCATACCCATCAACCCATTAAGATGACCCCATTTGACTCTCTCTTCTCTATTTAACTTTACAAAAATATTTTTTTTATAAAAAATGAAATTATAATTATTTTTTCTTTTAATTTTCTTTTTTTTTTCTTTTTTTCTTCCTCCGGTCGCCAACATGGCGATGGTCGACGACTGGCCAAGCGAGCCTCAAGCTCGCTAGCGTCGGGCGAGCTTGAGCCGCTGGCGTTGGGCGAGTTTGAGGCTCGCTGGCGTTGGGCGAGCTCGAGCTTGCCGGAGCTGGCAAGGCTCGAGGCTTGCCGATCTGGCGAGCGCGAAGGCCTCGCTCGACGCCGGCAAGGCTCGAGCTTGCCAGATTTGGTAAGGTGTAGGCCTCGCCGACATCGGCGAGCCTCGAGCTCGCCAAATTTGGCAAGGCGGAGGCCTCTCTAACTATCGGCGAGACTCGAGCTCGTCGGATCCGGGCGAGCTCAAGGCTCGCCTATGGCCAACCAAAGAAAAAAGAAAATTAAAATTAAAAATTATATTTAAAAAATAAAAATAATTAAAACTCGATTTTTAAAAATTAAATTTGTGTTGTATAAAAATATTTTAGTAATACCATTTTATATATATATATATATATATATATATATATATATATAAGAAATAAGCTTTTTAAAGTTTACTTAAATGAATTGGATATGGGTCGGGTATGGGTCGGAAAATTTACATTAAGCATAAATTGGTCATAAATTAGTTAATGGATCAATTTAGGTCGGACTATTAATGATCCGACCCAAATCTGACCTGATCCACCCATTTAACACCTCTACCTAAATTGAAACTTCAAGAAAAAAAAAAGGCTAAAAAAAGATAAAAGAAGACGAAACTTGACCTTTTGGTTGCCCATCTCTCTGAATTTGGAATTTGTGGATGGGACTTCACCATTATTCCGTCAGCCTGGCAGCACCCTCACTGCCTCCACCATTGGTTTTTCCAAGGAAAGGTTTCCTGGAATTTCACTTGGTGGGCCACCAGTTGGGATCCTATACATTAAAAAGTAATAAATCGAATGAAAAAAAAATAATAGAAAAGATACTTACTAGAAACATTGTTAATATAAAAATATCTTTTACATTCATTGTAAAAGGAACAATTTAAATATCTTAATTACTATATAAAAATGTAGGATTTCTAATAACTAAATCCACAATATAAAACATTTTGCACGCTTGCAATCATAAAAAAGAAAATTAATCATTTAACAAAATGAATACAATTGTCAAAACTAAAACTCGTACTTCTAACTTACATAAAACTTAAAGCATCAATCAATTTTGCTCGAGCCAAAACAATTCAACTTAACTCAAAAATCAAAATCATGATCATCTTGGACTAACCAAATATATTGGATTTCTTTTAACAAATTTTTTTTCCTCATCCTTTTTTTTTTTCTTTTCGTATGACTCCAGTTTTTCCATGCTAACCAACTTTTGACTTTTTTCACTTGCACGGTAATACTTTAAAATTCTATTATATTAGGTTAAAATACATGTGCGATTACTAATTTGATTTTCATTGTACTGATTAACAAATAAATCTTTTTGTGCCGACATAGTATTTCATAATATTACAAACATGAAAGTATTTGTTTCATGTGCATCGTTTCCATGTTCTACTTACAACTTCATTTCTTTATTGTCGCGTCCAAATAATATATATGGTAGGTGAATCTTTTTATTTTTCCCTTGAAAACCGGTTCCATGGGATATTATGTGACAAGGAAGGCACCGTTGTTGGGGAAAGAGCGATGGAGCCGTTACTATAGCATTGCTCTGGGAAGTAGGGGATAACATACCTTCGCAGAAGGGATTTTCTTCCCCCTAACTACGAACGAGCATTCCAATGATTGCAGGCATCGAGCTTTTTTTCAAGCCTACAGGGACCATTAAGGGAGATCTTCCAAGTGTACACAGTGCATCTGCCCTTGGCGCACTTGGTGTTCTCGGTGCATTGGCCATTGTGTCTCTCGATTGCATGTATATGTCAAGCCACTCAAATCGTCTGGGCCACGAAAAGCCGCAAAAGAAGAGGGTTCTGTCGATGAAGCTGGGTATGAAGGAGAATTGCCAGCCGTGCTTCACATGATGGGCTCCCAGGTCGCCGTCCTTCAATTTGCAGTGGATGGTGAGAGTGGTTCTGGCCGGCAAACTGTTTTCGATCTCTACGTGCATCTTCTTCCGGATGCTTCCGACGCAGCTACTCACGAGTAAGGAGCAAACAAGGAGGAGCGCAGCCAATGGCTTCGTCATTTGTGGCAGGAGTTGGCCCGATTATAAAATCTGGCACTCAGATTAAATACCGATTCTCAGTGATGAATGACCTAATGAACGGAATAGGGAAAACGGGGGAGAGAGAGAGAGTGAGAAATAGAGCGACGAAAGCTGACCTCACAAGCGTATTCTTCGGGAGTATCCTCGTCCGACGTTCCGGTGATGGGCGACGACGAAATAGAAGAGGCACTCGTCTGCCCCGGTTTCTCCCCCTTCTTTTTCTTCCCTTGCGTATCTCGAGCTCCAAACGCCGTGGGAATGCTCTCCTAAGTCTAGAGTTGGAGTCCCTCCTCAACCGCAGTCTAACTTTGGATGCCATTTTTGCACGTGTAGAGAGAATCTCTGCAAGTTTTAAAATTGACTAACCGCTAACTTGACTTCCCAGAACGAGAACTCGGTGGAGATTGTATGGAGTGGACTCTACCGACTACTATTTTCGCAAAGTCAGGCAGACCATCATTTGCCGAAGGGGGTTTCCTTCCAATAACCCAAAAAGCTACGGTTCATATGGGTTTTCTTCAAATGATGTATTTAAAAAATCAAATTACAGTCGTATAAAAATTTTTCACTTAATTTAATAAATGATACAGCTTTAATTCATTTTCTCAGTCACGTTTGGTAACGTCAAATAAGCTATTGCGTAACCACTGGGGGTTCGCCCCAGTGGCCACCCTTCCAACATGGAAGGGGGAGGTGAGGGGTTCAAATCCCCACCTTCTCAGGGAGGGATGGGGTAGGGACGCGTAAGTTTCAAGAGCGGTTGCGACACGCCCTGTAAAAGCATATGCAGACAAGTCTGCGAGTGTGTGTAGAATAGGAATAGAGTAGGACTGACAAAAAAAAAAAAAAAAACTATTGCGTTTTTTTTTTTTTTTTTTTGAGTGGGTTGGGTGTAACCCGTTCAATATCCGGAATCAAAGCCCCGACTAATCCAGACTCAGGGATTAGAGCATCAAAGGTAAGCTATCGCGTTTTAAATACGAATTGACATGATCGTTTGAGAATTTGAGTACTATTCTATAGTTTGATAAATTTTGTTAAACTACATGAATTACATGGTTTTCTTTTCTTATTCTTAGTTAAGATAGATACGATTAAATTAAAATTATAGCATTTATATGTATATTTAGATGTGTATCCTCTTCTTGATATTCAATAAAACAATACTCGTCGATGATGAACGTGAGAGACGCATAGCGAAATCCCATCCGGTTGCCGGTTGCCTAACACGTAACGAGCACGGACTTGATGAAGGATTAAAGAAAACTCAATGTTTGTGTATTTGCCGATTGACTTTTTATCTAAAAAAAATGTTAATTGGCGGTACCTTCACAAAGAGGGTACGCAGCCGAACGGTAGAAAATATCTTGAGCACCACGTTTTTTCTTCTTCCTTTTTTTTATAGATTCACTTATAATTGATACTTATCTCAAATTCAAGAAAAAATTATAACCCCAACCCTCTTTTCTATCTCGTCTCAGCAAAGCAAATCGAGAAACTATTTGAATACTCAGAATTTCAGACCAAAAAAAAAAAAAGAATACTCAGAATTAATTACAGGAGGATGGAAGTGAGAAAAAGAAAGCCCGTCAATTTCAATTTCTTTTTAAACGAAAAGCCTGTCAATTTCAATTTTTTAAATTTTTTTTTTTGGTCGAAATTTTTAAAGATTAAGCTTCGATATTTATTATCTGATGACTAAACCTCATCCTAGCTAAGCAGTTCCGTACTTCCTTGGCAATGAATGAATTCGCACATGGGTTGCTTCCATTTTTCGGGTCATGTCACACGGGTTGCTTTACGAGTCTAAAGTCTACGACATACAACATGCAACTACAAAAAAAAAATGAATTTATCAAAACTACAAACGAATATATTAAAGCGGTAATCATATCAATTGGCATTTAGAATCTCACTGCTTTTTTCAGTGATCGACTCATTTACAGTTGATAGAAATGCTGACTTTTCCAGCATGTGGCAGCCGGAACTCGGCACACCATCCGGTTGGCATCGATGCCTTTGCCGGCGGAGCCATGACAATGGATGAGAGACTTCTTGAGGCCAACGCAATTGCAGTAATGTTTACTGGAACATACGGACTTGATGATGCCGGCGGCCTTCCAAAATCCAGGACCCAGTCGCTTTGTATGGCCTTATGCTGTGTTTTTGTCCTTCCACCCTCTGATGCAGCCCTCTTTCTCTCCCATTTTGCTAACATCTGTGTAGTCACTCGTGTCCTAATCATGAGTCTAAGGAGGAGTTAAATATTAGTTAGAACTTTCTGGGGTTATTGAATCGGTTGAAAGGCCTAACTTAGGTTACTGATCATGGAAATCACCTGTCATAACACTAAGATATAGTAAATAATATTTACAAATTTTGGGGGGAAACAATATTTACAAATTTTTGGGGTATAGTCAGATAATATGTAGAAGCTTAATCTTTCTAATAATACAGTAGTGATACTATTATATATTCAAATAGTCCTAAAATTTCTGATAAAAAAAAAAAGTAGTCCTAATTTGTATTATCTTTATTATCCTGACATATTAGGCTATACTAGTTTTGATCCGCTATACTTGTTTAGGCAATTGACGGTCATCCAGCGCTAAAATGGGGGCAGTGGAATATCTTTTTTTAAAAAAAATTCCTCCTTAACTTTCTTTTGTTTTTAATATTTTCCCCCTCCTCTTCTTCCTTATTGGGTTCGTGAAATTATATCTGTCTAGAATTTGGTATCTAACTCAAGGATGTTGCTAATTCAAAACTGAATTATAAATATCTCGTCTTTAGGTTGGTAAATGTTGAGATACTAGAATATAAAAATAAATCAAATAAAGATTTTCCACGCCTTCCATAAAAATAAAAATAAAAACCATTTTTTTCATCTACGGATTATATTTCCAAATTTCGAAAGTAGCACTTCATGAATTCTGAATATATATATTGTTTTCCAAGGACACAAAATATTTAGATGCTTTCAGCAATTAAAAAAAAAAAAGAGAACATGGGTATATGTTCATGGCCGGTTCACTGTACAAGGTGTCGAAGTCTTGATTTTGGTCCGACCAATACCACAATATAATAAATACTATGAAGTTTGACATTAACCCAATATTAGCTGTCCTTGCAAATTTACTCGGTTTTTTTAGCTAATGCCTAATTTCATGATGAGCGCCATAACACCTATATCAACACCTCAAAAGGGTTACCGATACCGTTGTCGCAACTCTCCCTTTCATTTATACAAATAAGTTATATATTGTTTGATGTATTAGATCGATAAAATTCTACTTCTCGTTCTCGAGCCTACATGCTTTGTTTTCCAATCAAATCTTTGAACTTCATTAGATTATTTGTTTAAATAAGCTCTCGTACTTGTATAAATTTCTACTCTATTTGAGCTGCATAGCCTATCGGATCATGCTAGCATGGCATGTAAAAATATTTTGCACCATCGATGAGTTTTCGTGGAGAATGAAATGGGCCAAAAGAAAGTTTATACAAGTCTAGAGGCAAAGCTTTTTTTTTTTTTTTTTGCGATGACTTGTCTATAGGGGCAATTTCCGGTTTTTTTTTTTTTGCTAAGTCATGTTTCAGCATGTTCGACAAGCAATTAAACTCGAAATTGGGAAAAATTTTCCGAAAATTGTTCAAAAATTCCTAAACCTATTACGTTTTTTGTTAATTCAGCCATAAACATTCTAAAGGCTGGCATTAATAGGTTCTCCCATTAGAGTGGCCTAGTTCCAAACATGCACAAGAGTGAGATCTTCTTTTCTAGAGTTTCCCCTGAACTTCATAACCTCTTTAAGGAATTCCTTGGTTATCGGGAAGGCTCGTTGCCATTTCGGTACTTGGGAGTGCTTATCATAGCATCTAGGCTACGAAAGGCTGACTGCTCTACATTAGAGAACACAATCACGTTGAGGGTGCATTTGTGGACATAACGCTTTCTCTCCTTTGCGGGCCGTCTACAACTTATCAAGTCAATCCTACACTCAATCCAAGTTTATTGGGCAGATGTTTTTATCTTGCCAAAGTCCGTACTTGATAAAATTGAACATATCCTGCGGCAATTCCTTTGGAAGGGGCCGGATCTAGGTACAAGAGGTGCCAAAATCGCTTGGAATGATGTGTGCCACCCAAAGGAGGAAGGAGGCCTGGGTATTAGAAGAAGCACGAAAGCAACAAGGCAACCATGCTTAAACACATTTGGTTTTTATGTACAAACAAGTAATCCTTGTTGTGCAAATGGATTCATTCCACCTTCTTAAAGAATAAGAACTTTTGGTTAGCGGCTAAACCAACCTTCCGCTCTTGGTCATGGAAGAAATTGCTTGACCCTTTGGCACGATTTTTGCCAGTTTTTCTATTGGCGTGTGGGAAATGGCCGCTCCATATTTTTTTGGTTTGACAATTGCACCCCAGAGGACCTTTCAATCTTCTCTTCTCTAACTTAGATATCTATCGCTCTAGATTACCAAGGAATGCTTCAGTCACTGATTTCTTGTCCTTTTATGGTGCGGCTTCCGGAGTTATGAACGAGATTGCTTCCTGGAATGAGCCCCTATCGGTTCTTAGTCATGCCCCTGACCGTTTCTATTGGCTGGGCCACCCGTCTGGAGTTTTCTCTGCCGCTTCAGCTTGGGACGTCATTCCACCAAGAGGGCAATCCATGCCTTGGGCCCCTCTTATTTGGTATAGCTTGCTTATCCCCCGGTACTAGTTTCTTTTGTGGCTAATTACCATAAATAGACTACCTAGCTAGGTTATGCTTCTTGCTTATGGCAAAATCTCTGATGCTAATTGTGCTTTTTGCTCATCTCGGCCTGATTCTATTGATCACCTTTACTTTGGGTGTCTGATTATCAAGGCTCTAGCCAATTTTTGGGCTTCTAGGTGTAATCTTCCTTGGCATAATAGCTCATGGATGGACAACCCGTTGGCCCCTCCTAATGATGGTGGGGCAGTGGTAGGGGCAAGGGCTTGCAGCACTCCCATGTACTTCACTTTCTTTCT
The DNA here is from genome assembly GCA_017140255.1 of Eucalyptus paniculata subsp. matutina. Lineage (NCBI taxonomy): Eukaryota > Viridiplantae > Streptophyta > Magnoliopsida > Myrtales > Myrtaceae > Eucalyptus > Eucalyptus paniculata. The sequence continues at coordinate 3,906,849 of CM029441.1, forward strand.
TTTTTTCCTTTTAAATTAAGCTCGTTTTTAAAATTTAATTTAAATTAAATTTGAATAAAAATAATTTTTAAAAAGCTACATCATCACCACTTCCGCATTTATCCGTTAACCAAATTGAAAAAAATTAATGGAAAGATTTGATTGAATAAATTTGACAAGTTTTAGTATTTCTAGTAATCATATTCCAAATAAAAATGCCAAATATAATAAACAAATGAAAAAAGAGAAGGAGAGTCCAATTCGGTTAAGTGAGCCCAAGACAAGCTCCTCATGTGAGCCCACTAATGCACAGCCCATTAGCCCGAGTCAGTCCATTAGTCAATTCCCTTAAGCCCATCGGATTTGAATTCAGCTCGTCCACCCATTAATCTTAGTGGAGGCCCGTTTGAAACTCATGACACTCTAAGCCCATTTTTTCTTTTCACGACATTAGCCTTTACTAATAAAAAGAAAATACGAAGAAAAGAGCACTCGGCCCAGTTCAAAAAGAGGAAGAGGTGAGCATAGCAGAACAGAAACACAGGAGCATAACAGAATTGGTCACATAGGTATAAATCTTTTTGTTTTTGTTTTTTTTTTTTGTTTTTAAGTGAATGTATGCTTAAACACTTATATATTGTGAAAATTTCAGGTACTATGTATTAAGAAAATGTTAAATGTGTCATCTACAAGATTTAAATTATAAAATATGTACATATAAACAAACTATAATTTTTTGAAGGCAGTGAAAACAAAAAACACAACACCTTTTGAATAGTCAATTAAATAGCCAGCCAAATCAGTATATGAATGAGATTTTTACATGCTTAAATAACCATACTTTCAATGCTGGTCTGAGATATTACTTGCATTTTCATACTTACAAGAACTGATATTCCTGAGGAGCGATGCAATGAGAATACAAATTTTCGGAAATTCTCGGACTTTGAAAACAAGCTTTGATTTCACAGCAAAACAGGGACACAGAGAAAAAAAGCAAAATAAAGAAAAGATAAAAATTTGAGTAAGAGTGAATGTGTTGTCCACGACTCTACATACCTGTGCAGTTGACTAGAAGATTATCTTCTTCTTTTTTTGGGTCTTTTCTATTTCTAGTAAAGTTAGTCATCTTGATTAGGATTGAGTAGTTCTAGGTTCTACATAGGTTCCATTTGAAATGTAGAACCTACCAATTGAAATAGGTTTTCTTTTTTTTTAGAACTAGAACCTACCCTACGTACTCTAGAATTTGGAATTTATCTTGTCACGGGTTCTAAGAATCGATTCCAATATCTACTTAGGTTTTACTTATATTATTAATTGAATGATTGCAATAAATTTAAATACTTAATGATCACCACTTGCTGCTTCAATTTACTAATCATGACTTATATTTAGACACACGAAAGATATGAACATTAATAAAATAAAAGTCTCAATCATAAAATGAAAGCTTGGATTAGTATCTCCTATCGAATGATATAGTATATCGAAGGATTGTGTGAAAACATGAGCCAAGAAAAACATTAGAACTTGTTTTAGATTTTAGGTTATAGGTTATAGGTTCTAAGCTCTAGGTTTCTTCAATTAAGAACATTGAACCTACTAGTCGAAATAGGTTCTTCATTTTTTGGAATCTAAAACTTATCCAGCATACATTACAACTTGAAACCTATATATTCTTACCAGTTTGGTTCTCAGATTTCACGTTCTATTATGAAACCATGCTCACCCCTAATCTTGATGCAACAATTCGACTCTTCCTTTGAGCTGGTTCTTACGTACACTCATGATTCACTAAAAGGGCTTGTGGACTACAAAAACATTAGTATGATCCAATAAAATCGGGTTTAAAAAATCAAGCCCTTCATCGCAATTCACTAATTTAGCAAGAAATTGGGTAAAAAAATTGAATAATCCGTCAAATTTGCTAATTTTCTCCACCCAAGTTTCAATCTTATGAAGGATTGCTTTGACCATGAATGTAGTTCATTTGAACCTCTCTCATCGGCTGTCGCCAACCCCAAAATCTCTCTCTCTCTCTCTCTCTCTCTCTCTCTCTCTCTCTCTCACTCTCAGAGTAAACAAAAGCCTTTTCGAATTTTTCAACCAAATCAAAATTTTATTCAAACATTAATTATAAAACCTCAAGGTTGCTTAGATGTTGTTTTAATGATAAAAAAAGTCCACTTCATCGTCAAGTCTATGAACTCTCTCAATAACCTCGTGACCACAATAAGACGTAGTCCAAAATTCATATAAATGGACTAAAAATGTAATTGTTTACATTTAATGGTACGGAATATCATATCGATACCATCGCCCTCAGCGATGTAGCTGGCTTGAGCTCTCTCCCCCTCACAAAGGGGAGAAGTTCGAATCCCAGAGGCATTGTTAGGAGTTGCAGATCTTCTAAAGTTTAAAAATTTGCAGGAGTGGCAACAGAGAACTATTCATCGAGGAGGCACATAGGATTTAGGACGGCCAATGCTTTCTTCTTATCCTTGATCTTTCTTGAGCAGCTTGAACTTTTGGATTCCTCCTGATCCCAAACAGGGTGCATCATTACCGTTAATCATATGCGTCTACATGGATCCACATGTTAGCCCCTCAAAATCAATGATGGTTAGCTACTTGGTTCACTTGACTGGATTCAGATAAGTATTTTTTCCCGTGGAGTTTCCTACGACATGCACGAGATATATGCTCAAGAGAATACAGATTAGCAAATCAGATAAGTCCTCAAACTAGACACCTTCTCTTCTTTGAGCTCTAGGATAAAATACAAATCAATTTTGACAAACATTGGGGTTTAGGGTGTTGACTTGTTGGAATCTTATCTCACCCCGTTGTGGTTAACCCTTTTTTAAGTCCTTAGATGGGATCTGTCATGTCCGTTTTGGGTGTACACAAGAGGTGGAGATCGAGTCTACCCTTCTCCCCATCCTCGAGACCACTTGGACTCGTGAGCTTGTGGTGACCACTATTTAGGTTAATGGCTTACCTCACTTGATACATCATCGTTTGAAAGCGTGGTTCCTTAACAAGTCTAATAGGGTTTGGGAGGGTCTTTTGGAGGGTTTTGATTGGCCTGCCATTGAAATCGAGTATGAGGAGGTACTCCACCTCCATGGACATCGATATACTGGAGGATATTATGGCGAACTGGGGGCTTGAGGCAGAAGGGGCCGGAGCAGAGGTAGCTGATCCTTTGGATATCGACAGCCCGAATGGTGTCGTGGAGAATCCGGAGCCAGAGTCAGTGGGATTTGGGGCTTAGGTTGCCTAGGACCTTCTTTTGAGATGGACCTTTTGTATAAAACTCTATAGGGCTAACCTGATTTGTTTATAAAGTAGGGTTTGTGTTAATCGGCCGTCCTCCTTCTACTATTTATGGATTTGTCGGTTGTCTGGGTGTTTATTTAATTCACTTCCGCATGTCCATAAATGATTGGGTCGGCAATGCATCCTGGGAACGTTGCAATTTTAGTCAACCGCCGAGGGATGTGCGCATGCTCGAGGTTCGAGGTGTGACAAAGGTAGTCCTTTTGCTAGCACATTTTGTCATTATAAGAAGAGAAATGATTTTCAAGAATGGATGAGGTGAAATTGAATAGATGCCAAACCAGAGCCCCACATGTGTGGCGTCCAACTTCCGATGATTACTCGAATCGGATCATTAGCAAGCTAATGAGGGTTGTTACCCAAATTCTAGACTTGTTCCTACCTTTTTTTTTTATTTTTTTGTTTTCTTATTTCCATTTTGCTAAAAGCAATTAAGATAATGGGAGCTTGGGAGAACGATATACATAATTATTAGACTAAAAAACATGGGATGAATCAATTTGCACCCATCAATATGTCCATTTTCAGATACTTTTGAAATGTCGTATGGATACGGTCTCAGCTGTATAATTCATAGATCACTATAAATTAGTAATGAATTCAAATGAACCGATGAATGTTAAGTAAATAAAAAAGATAAAATGTGAATGTCATTTTAAACTTATCGTAAAGTCAGAAGAATTTAACCCTAAAATTTCAACAATTAATGGGCAAGAAAAATGGAAATTATTAGAAAGGAACATAGAAAACTTGTTCTACGTTTTGTTGGCTTCGAAATATATTTTGGCAAAATGGATGTAAATTGGGACTCGAAAAGGTCAAACAAAAAAGCGATAATTGCCATTTTTATCCGACACTTTAATATTTCATCTCCCTTCAATTCTCTCCTATTCCAACCCTTGCGTCACATATTGAAGTTAATTTCAATTGTTGATTAGATGACATTGTTACATCAAAAAAGAAAAAAGAGAGGGTAGGACGTGAAATATAGATGTAGAAGATAGAATACGTTTGATTCATTTCAAAGCCAAATCAAAATGCATAAGGACCACAAAGACCATTTATGAATTTATTCTTAAATTAATAAAATTCTCTAATTTTTAAACCATTTATAAAACACCTTAGGAAATTAAAGGGCGATGGTCGTGATGATTGCCATTTTTATCCGAATGTCACCTAAAACTTGTTGCTACGCTAATCCTTAAATTATACCTTTTCAACATAAATTTTGGACGTAATCGAACCGATTAAAATATTTAGGGCTTAATTATGTGTATGTTTATAAAAATGCAACATTCGATCGAATTAATTAGAAGATTTAGAAGTGCGATTTGACTCTATACATAAGGGACTAGCCTCATCGTTGACTTATCCAAAGAGGGACGGAGAGAGACTAAGAGTGAAAACCTTGAACCGGAAAATGCCACCTGCACATCACAGTCGTAGATCACACCCGGTCCATTTTGAGCACAACCTTTTAACTTTTAATGGGGTCAACTCATGCAACAAAACAAAACATGCGAGGCATAAAACTCCATGTTATTTTGGTGAAAATGAAATTCACAGCCACCATTGGCCCTTATTTTGGTGATAACACCTCCAAGAGGTGGTTTATTACCTTGAATAAGACCAATATTATGAACTTACACCATATACAAGAATTACACCCCTCAGCTTACCTAAGAATCACAATTGCAACTACAGCGATAAAGGTAATGTTGACATAGATATTTTTACACTCGTTTCTCCACATTTAGGGGCAACATTTCTCTATTGTCTCAGGTGCTTACTCCAGATATTTATTATGACACATAAATAGTGAAAAAATGGGGAGAAAAAGTTGTAAAATTTATTTTCGGTAATTAAAAAATGAATAATAATAATAATAATAGATCCATTGTCATGATGAAAAATCTCTTTTAAGTTGATAACCCAATAATTTAGTCAAGTCATATTGACCGTATTCTGCCCTACTATTACAGAGACCAATCATGTTCCGAAAAAATAACACATAAAAACACATCCGCACGGAGCAACAGGCCTAAAAGCTAGATCCGGACTATATTTTCATGAGCACAAAATCTCAAAATCTCACTTGCGCAATAGATTTCCGTATATTATATAGACCTATTAGTCAAGAGAAAACCGCAAAAAAGGAAACTTCCATCTTCCACTTCCTGTACACGTATATACTCATTCTCCTACTCAAAGGTTTAACACTAGAATTTCAACCAGCAGTGATCATTTACTCGACTTCGAGAATGAACTGAAGAAACCACAGTGCACCCAACCTCTGTTCTCTCACTTGCTGTCAGTGAAATCTGCGTCGATGACATCTCCATCCTGGCCCGTTTCGCTGGAGGAGTCTGAAGACCCGGCTCCGGCGCCTGGTGCTGGGCCTGCACCAGCAGCACCAGGTTGGCTATACAGAGACTGACCAAGCTGCATCACCTCCTGGTTAAGCGCAGCCATCGCATCCTTGATGGCTTGGGTCGAACCACCTGACATTGCATCCTTGAGCTCCTTCAATTTGGCCTCGACCTTCTCTTTCACAGGGCCAGGGACCTTGTCACCCAGCTCCTTGAGCTGCTTTTCGGTCTGGTACACCACCGAGTCTGCCTGGTTCTTCGTGTCTATGGCGTCCCTCTTCTCTTTGTCCTCCTTTGCAAATTTCTCCGCTTCCTTCACCATCCTTTCTACCTGCAACGATCAACCAGAACATCCACAATATCTGTAAAATCAAACTAGACAACATGGAATAAGAGGACGCAACTTCATGTCTGATTTCATTTGTCGATTTATGAAAATGATCATACCTCATCACTAGGCAAAGTGCTGGCACCAGTGATAGTGATATCTTGCTTCTTTCCAGTTCCCTTATCCACAGCAGTAACAGAGAGAATTCCATTGGCATCGATATCAAACTTGACCTCAATTTGGGGGACACCTCGAGGAGCTGGTGGGATACCGTCAAGGCGGAAGCTGCCGAGAGATTTATTATCCCTAACAAACTCCCTCTCCCCTTGGAGGACATTAATCTCGACGCTAGTTTGACCATCAGCTGCAGTAGAGAAAACTTCTGATTTAGAAGTTGGGAGAGTTGTGTTCCTTGGAATGATCTTGGTCATGACACCACCCAGTGTCTCCAAACCAAGAGATAGTGGTGTCACATCTAAAAGAACAATGTTGCTAACATCTCCAGCCAAAACACCTGCCTGAATTAAAGAAGTACATGAATTTCAGTTCAAAGTAAGTACGAACTAACAATAATTATTGAATATACAGAGAATTCTTTGAAGATATTTGACAAACCTGAACAGCAGCTCCAAGTGCAACAACCTCATCGGGGTTGACAGTGACATTGGGTTCCTTCCCAGTCATCTTCCGTACAAGCTCCTGCACGGCTGGGATACGTGTTGAACCTCCGACAAGGATGACCTCATCCAGATCCTTGATGGTGAGTTTAGCATCTCTTAATGCAGTTTCGACTGGTGTTTTAAGCCTGTAAAAGAAACATAAGTACTATCAACAAACTGACGACATAACAAGCATCTAGTGCAATCAAAATTACCCAAGTACATATGAAAACTATAGAGGCCATGAAGCATCAGGGTGCATGAGAACAAACCCACAGATACAGTCCATCTCAGATACCTTATTTTTTGATAGGTAAAAGAAAAGATTACTATTGGGCACCACAGAGTTGCAAACCCATATACAGAAACAATATCGATTAAAGCATTTACAACAAGACAAAGCTTTCCACTTACAAGACAAATCGTCTACCTGTCAAGTAAGTTCGAACACAACTCCTCAAATTTGACCCTTGTCAGTGTCTTTTCAATGTGCTTTGGTCCATCTGCAGTGGCAGTAATAAACGGCAAGCTGGACAAATAGAGATTGTCATCAGTGACAAGAATGAGAGAGTGTCGGGGGTGCATATGCATCTCTCCTGGTCATGGTAATACCTGATGTTCGTCTGGGTTAAAGATGACAATTCAATCTTAGCTTTCTCAGCAGCCTCAGTCAACCTTTGAAGGGCTTGCTTGTCCTTCAGAAGATCTATACCTTCATCCCTCTTGAAGTCTGCTGCTATCCAATCCACAATTCTCTGCATAATTAAAGTACACAATAAGAACTAATATGATTTACGAAAAGGAAGTTGTGTAAGGGGGACTAGTGACAGTCAAAAAAGAGCAAGAAAGCTCATCCATACCTTGTCAAAGTCATCGCCACCCAAATGTGTGTCTCCAGATGTTGAAAGCACTTCGAAGACTCCATCTCCAACTTCAAGAACTACATAGCAAGTAGAATCATAAGTCCACATGAAATCACACACGCAAATGACAGCAAACAACAATCAAAGCAGTTCCACCCAGTTGTTGGAATGAATAAAGACATTTGTGATGTTCTATCACTATTAGTGTACCTGAGACATCAAAAGTTCCACCGCCAAGGTCGAACACCAGAATGGTCTCATTGTTTTTCTTTTCAAACCCATACGCCAGCGATGCAGCAGTAGGTTCATTAATAATGCGAAGCACTTCTAAGCCAGCAATACGTCCAGCATCCTTTGTTGCGGTCCTTTGTGAGTCATTGAAGTAAGCAGGAACAGTGACCACTGCTTTAGTTACTTTGTCATTCAGAAACTTTGAAGCATCATCCACAAGTTTTCTCAGCACCTACATCCGATGTGTTATGATGTTACAATTCAGTGTCTAGACCGTATACTCAAGCCAACTATCAATCAGCACATTAACTGAAAAAGAAACCAGTTTCCAGTATCACCACAATCAAATCACGTCAACACACTAAACATAGATCATGAAGAATGAAACATTCAATCTTTGAAGATTGGGTGCATAGCTCATGCTTATGACCTTCACAATACATTATACTTAGCAGCTAAAGATCACACAAGATCATCAACAAAACAAAGAACAATTTGGCATCCCGGAACTCATTAATCTACCCTGTACTCTTAAGCGAACGACTCTCCCTTTAACAAGTTGAACAAGCTGGCCACCATGCAATTTGTCCTGCAGTCCAATCCACTAAAAAAGAGACCCACACCAGCTAAGCACACAGCTCCAACTGACCTAATTTTAAATGTTCTAAACTCTGTTTTAACTGAGAATTTATTCCATGAACCGGCAATCAAAATCAGTATCCCACGACCCCTGACCACAATCAAGAAGAACGTACAAGCTTTGAGTTTGGCCTCACAGTAAATGCAACTGTCCTGTTTCCATAGTCTTCAGCTATCCTCCAATTGCAAATTGAATTAACATCCACGGCAGCAACAAAACCACAAGCCCTCAATCTTTCTTCACACAAATTTTATATCACAGAGGAGTTCTATCAGCCCGCCATGACAAACCAACGGCTAGGGTATTGAAAGGACAAGAATTTATTGAGAACAACTCAACAAACCCGAACATACCATGAGTTGACACGTCTTCACTCGTTTCTAACAAAAACACACGCCAAAACATTTCGTTAATGACATGACATGATACATGTCACCGAAACAAATATGATGGCAGGACACTAATTATTAACAGCCATATCAACAACATATCCTCCTATCTGCAGCTACTAAAAAAAACAAAGAACTAATAAAAAGACTACAATGGAGTATACCTGAGCAGAAATCTCCTCAGCAGCGAACTGCTTGCCAATAGCAGGGCACTCGAACTTGACATTCCCATTCTCATCCCTTACCACCTTATACGAAACCTGCTTGGCCTCCTCGTCCACCTCGGACATCTTCCTCCCGATGAACCTCTTCACCGAGAAAAAGGTGTTTTCCGGGTTCACCACGGCCTGCCGCTTCGCTATCTGCCCGACCAGCCGGTCACCGCTCTTCGTGTACGCCACCACGGAGGGTGTGGTCCTCTGCCCCTCGGCGTTGGTCACAATGGTGGGCTTCCCTCCCTCCATCGCCGCCACCGCCGAGTTCGTCGTCCCCAAATCGATGCCCACCACTTTCTCACTCACCACTCTCACCGGTCCCACACTGCTCGTCCTCCTCCTATTCGGACTTTTGGCGGTCAGCTTCAAGAACGAGAGCTTTCTTGAATCCAGAGACTCCCCGAAAAACAGCCAACTTGATCGGCGATCCGCTCTCTTAGCGGTTCTTGAAGACGACCCAGTTCGAGTTAGACCCAGGCTGTGGATTTGAGCCGTGCAGGACGCCATTTCTGCGGTTGAATACGCCAACCCGAAAGGCCAAAACCTCGACAGAACAGCCAAAAATAAGTTCTCTGTTCTTTCTCTTCTTTCCTTTGAATTTTCAGTGACCAAACGGGCAGCAATTCAAAAAGATAATTTCTCTTTTTGGCGAGGGTTGAATTTGCAGAGTCGAGTTTGGCGTGAGCAGCGAGAAGAACCAAGAGAGTGTAATATAGAAGAGTGTCGAAACATGGGAGAATTCGAGAATGATCTGGGTCTGCCCGGCCATGTCGGGGACTGTTGGAAAGGTCGAGGTGCTTCTGAAATTTGGCTGCTTTGTATTGTCTCTCTCTCTCCAAATAACCAAATTAGACTTTAAGGCGTAAAATTAAAATAAAACAACAAAAGAGTTAGTACTAATTAAATCACGGACGTGTAGAGTGCCTCTAATAATTGCGCACCCGCATGAGGATATGGTGGGATTTAGCCCACACCCAATCATTTCTTTATATACATTAAAAAATCTCATACTTATTAATTGGTTTATTTCCTCCCACTTTTTCTATATGAGACGAGGAGTCATACACTTAGTTTGTTTTTATAAACAAGCTTCCAACAAAACTCACCAGCTTATTATTCAAGTAGACGCTCCGAAATTTTAAGAAAACTATCGCAATTCATCTTTGTTACTATTTACAGAGACAAGTGTAGAGATCCAATTATTTGAAGATTATAAAACATATTGTTCATAAAGGAAATTCTATAAATCCTACGAATAGATAAAGTCCAAGCTTTTGACTCGTGTCCGACTTAATAAATAGTTTGTATGCATTTGGTATAATTTCAATGGATGATTTATGCTGAAAATACCTTGATGTTTCATCTATTTGCAAGGCGTTAAGAGTCACAACTAGTGGGTATAATTACACCTTATTGTAAATTTGACAATACAACAATCTTCCCAAAATTGACATCAACGGGATTGAGTGAATGGTCAATTGTTTTATTTTTATTTTTTTGCTCAAATAAAATTTGATTATATGTAAAAGTACTCAAACACCAAAGCCCGCAACTGGGACATCAAAACAAAGAAGATTCCAAAGGGCTTGAGGACGATGGACTACCCAATTGTAGGGTAGAAGTTTTTGATCGATATAATACCTTACAGATCCGGTCCGCCACACTATTGGACTCTCTTGTACAGTGGATTAAGGAGATTTGCTTGAACCGGTCCATGTTCTTGCGAGCTCCCACGAAAAGAGCATGTGCTTCCCAATTACACTGACTTGAGCTATTAATTTCGTGAACTTAGGCTACGTTTGATTGTCTAGATATTTTACATGATAGGATTAAATAGGAAATGATATGAAAGCCAAGGGATTTGGCTATATTTTATTCACTATTTGGTGATTATAATAATAAAGTTGGATATATTTACATCAGATCATATATATTGTTTAATCAAAACGTCATATCAACATAAATTAATCACAAATTTTACAAATGAAGATGGTCAAAATTTCTCGAAACATTCTTGTCAACTTTATTTATATTTTATTTTCCTCTCTTTTTTTAATTAGTTAATTATTTATTTATTTATTTCTTCCCCTTCCTTCATTCTCTAATAAAATTTTATTAATAGAAAACTATACTAATATACCAAAAAAATACTAAAATACTTAAAATACGTAATAAATATAAATATATATTTGTATATTGAATTTTATTATAAGATTGAATTAAATTCGAATATATAAATAAAATTAAATTAAATTTTAAAAATATTTTTTTTTTTATTTTGAATTCCTTCTATTAGGATTCAAATATTATTTATATTGAATATAATTTTAAATTTGTTAATTTAAGAAGTTTTTAATTTGAATTTTTTTTATTGTTATAGGCATTAAAAATCTTATTCACCTTTATCCCATTTCTTTTATGGAATAATTTTATCCAGCTTATATCTCATTTATTTCCAATTTTATTTATCTTAAGTAGGCACTAAACATGGAATATGATAAATTTTATTCTATCATAAAGTTGACCCTAACTGCCAAACGTAGCCTAAAGACTTGCAATCAGACTCAAGTATGATCGTTTCTTCCTTTTTGTCCTTTGAGGAGAGAGAGAGAGCTGCAAGCAATCTTTTCTTCCTTTTTTGCTATAGTCAATTGTTTTATTTAGTTGTGACAATCTCATTATTTTCAGGTCAATTGGCTCTTAAAAACCATGCTCCTTCCCTTATGGTGGATGTCTTATTCAATTCAAGGCACGTGAATAGGCTAGTTCGCATTAATCGAATCGAAAGTTCAATGGTCCAAATTTAGAAGTAAAAAATGCAAAACTTTAGAAAGTGGATTAGATGAAATAAATGAACATTATAGTTATCTATCATATAATGAAGGACAAGACTGAGGTCGTTTGTCGTCTTCACATTTGTAAGATGCCCAAAGAAGTTTGTGCATCATATAATAAACATAATTAGCGCACGTCAAACTTATCCGATAGTCATGTTATAGAATTCCATAGTGTACAAACATGTTTTGGTAGTTACAGTTCACAATGCATATATCCATATGATCTCTTTCCGTAAATACAAGTCATTCAATCGAAAGAATTTACAGAGCATATTAAGAGACCTCAAGGAAGGACTAGATAAGATCTAACGATCAGGACGGTACCGACATCTATAGGGAATTATAAGGATAAGATAAGGAAATTCGCAGGAGCAATTAGATCCCAATAGCATCGAGAAGCTCCGAGTGTTGACTCACGGAAACTAATGTATTGGCCACAATAGCACCGCTGGCTGCAACAGCAGGGACCCCGATGCCCGGAAAAGTAGAATCGCCGCAACAGAAAAGCTGAGGGATAGGGGTTGAATGTCCGGGGAAAGAGTCCTTACCTGCTTGAATAGCTGGACCGTATGTTCCTCTGTTTCTACGAAGAAATCTTTGATGCGTCAATGGAGTTCCGATCAACTTCACCTCGCATTTGTCCCGGTTGAATCCTGGTCCGAGTACACGCTCAACAGCTCTCCACATAACCTGTTGGATTAATGCACAAATTAGGGTCTTTCTGCCTTTGACTTGAAAGTTTTACCAGCTCCTCGATGAGGAGGAGCAGATCTATGTAGAAATACCTCTGATCTTTCAAGCTTCAGTTTCTTGTACTCAGCGCTGCTGCGGTCGAGTCCTTCCCAGAGTTCATATGGTTCCGTGCCAGGGGTGTATGCATGCAAAACATGTTTCCCTGGCGGCGCCAGATCTGGACTAAGTACGCTTGGTACAGATAATAGAACCACATTCTGATCAGCATCGACTCCTCTTTCCCAGTCATTCACAACTATATGATGAATTCCTAAATCCTCACGTACACCCTGAGAGGGAACAAATTTTCTAAAGAGCCTCACAGACGAATTAAATGTTGAAACAACAAAGACAAAATAAAGCAACTAGCCTTAAAAAAAAGAAGCAAAACATTAAGCAGGACAAGAAACTCATAATTAGACCCTAAGATAGCAAGGAACATGAGGTGCTATTGCCAGAAATACCTCCAGTACATCGCCTCTCTCTGTCTCTCTGTCTCTCTCTGCACACGTGCACAGTAATTCCACTGTGCTTCAGTGTGTGAAAGTGAAGAAGAACAGCAAATCTAACGACAAAAAAAAACTCATAAAGTAAAGGCCTCGAGAGATTTGGATTGGAAACTTATGCATCATCAAGAAATTCCAGATCGCCTTCATCAGCAGGGAGATAAAAAACTAAGCGGATGCAGAATTAGAGTACTCGATAAAGTGTGCAACATGTTGCAACGTGGTTACCTACAGAGTATGAAGTGTAGGGAGGCTACATCATGTATGCCACAACCTTTTTCCCTTTGCTGTGTAATGCTTGAGAAAGTATAAAAGGAAAAAAGACATCCGGCATCCTGCGAAATTATAAAGCAGACAGACCAAGTGGAACTGAGAAAACTGTCCCTAGAATAATTGCAATGCTCACCTCAGCATCAAAACCAAGATGAAGATGCATGAAAGATTCGCACTGGGGAGTCCTCTTAACCCTATCTGAATACGACTTTGGGATAAAGTCCTCAGGTAACAAACCTAAAGTGTCCCACATAGATGCATTGCTGACAACAGCTTTCTTGGCACGCACGAACTGCAATATCCCAGATGCAGTTCATTAATTTGTGTTGATCTTATGATAAAATCCAGTTAAAACAATTTTCAAGTCTTGAAGTTTCCCTAAAAAGTCCACTCACTTGACCGCTTCTTAATTTGACTCCAATGGCTCGACCGTTTTCAACAACAATCTTTTCCACATGACTCCTGAGAGAAATCCGTCCACCAAATTTTTGCATTCCCCTGATGAGGGCATCAACAATAGCTCCACTTCCATGAAGAGGGTACTCAAGACTGCAACCAGGTTTGTACCACTCGGCAAACATGTATATCTGAAAATTGCAGATATAAGGTGTCACCCCCTCAGAAGGGGGGATATAAGGTAAAACAAAAGTAAGATACATATTTAAGGCATGCAAGCAATTTGTTGATAAACAACCAACCAGCTAGAAACTTCAAATAGTAGAGGTTACATGCAAGAACTCAGAAATTAATCAGTTCATGACAGCAGGAATAACTGCGTGGAAAGGAGAATATCTCTCTTGTTAACATCAGGATTCAACATAACCATTTGATCACCACCCCATCATTTATTTACTAAAGAAGTTGCTAGAGTTGTAGTTTCTGCAAGATGGTAAACAACACCCGGAAGCAACTCACAACACTGCATAATGTGGTAGAATATAAAAGCTCCAAATGATTGACTATCCTCCTAAATTATTCAATAACAGATACTTAACTTCTAAAACTTTATCAAGTGGGTAAAGATATAATTCACTGAGCAACACGGTGCATGCTTCGAGGTTTTAAAGTTTGCAAATCAATTTATCACAATCTATATAACTACCAGAAAATACTCTCAAAAGAGGACTAGGGCCAATCATTTCATATACTGTTACAATGGGAACAGGCTATTCACATGGAACTAGTTACACAAGCAGAACTTGTATCAAATAAGTTCGTGAAAGAGAATATGGACATCCCAAGGATAACAATGACCAATCTTAGGAGCTTTTTAATATTTAAAAACGTCATAGTTACCATCTCTGCTGAGAGTATACCATTAGATTTCACCCCCGCAAGAAGAAAGGCAAGAAGGTCCACCCAATTCCTTATAAAAGGATCTTTTAGTTCCAATGAGTCAATGATTTCAGAGAAGGGTCTAAGAAGCTTTGTCGCACCAAGAGCACCCTGAGGTCCCATTTGGATAAAAGATTTCAACAAGGAAGGAGCATATCTAGCGGCAGCAGTGGAAAGGACACCCAAATCACCACGAACAGATAGTGGAGGTAGAGCCATTGCAGCTGCGGACATTGGAAGCACTGCATCCTGCAAATTTACATTATTTAAGAAAAGATGAATAGCAGCAAACCAACAGAAAAAGACACACACCCTTCAAATTCAAACAAACACATTCATTACAGATAAAATGTAGCGTAAGAGTACCGTTTTATCATAATGGTCACTGATAAATTGTAAAACAAGCATTAAATTCAGAGGTTCCAATTTACTTCAACTTCTCATAGTGAGGTCAACATCAATAGTAAGTACTTCTGCTTATAAGCCATTCTAAAATCTTATTTTGGCATTTGAATCTACAAAGCCATCTTGTTCTTTCTTTACAAATGAGACAGAACAGAACAGGAGATACCATGAGCTTTTTCCATTCTTGCACGGCATTTTGACTTGCATACTTCTCGAGGTCCTGGATAAAGATTTAATTAAAAGAATAAGCAGAAACATACTATAAAATTTAAAACATCATGGGCATTGACTGAAGATCTACAGAGAATATTACCAGGTTCACAAATTGCCATCACATAAATTCTTACAAGAACATATGAAGCAATTATAGTCAATTCTATGTCTACAGCTGTCTCTTTTGAATATTCCCTGGGTTTTTAGCCTACGATGCAGATTACGACGCTCCTTAAATTACACTGGAGATCTGTCAACACATTCATGAGGTAATGTTCAATCCAGACAAGACTTCTCTACCTCAAACAAAAAGATTTCAGTCCACCACTACAAGTATCTAAAAGATCCTCCATAAGATATCTTGGTTACGCATGTCCAATTCTTCAGTATACCTAAAGGAAATGACAATCTTTACATTCTCGGCTGTGGCAGTCGGCTCAATGAATGCTTTCGTCATAACAGCTTGGTAATCATCTTTTGCCACAGTGAGCATTTCCATTGTTTAAGTTAATTATGTTCAGCTCATGCCAGACACACTTAGCATCATCTGGGAAAACTATGTAAAGACATTCTTTCCCCTTGATATTCGCACCACAATGCTTTGCATCATAAATTGTTTTGGCATTAAGGACACTGTGTTAAGCTACCTTATTGTCCATTTAAAAGGGATGACCAGCTTTTTCCACGTTAACATCCATATCCTTGACAACTGAACATTATCAGAATCAAACTAACTTGGGCTCAGCTGTCTGACTATCAGCATATCCATTTCACATTAAGTAGAACATGATAAATCACCATTCTGTCCTATCTTCAATTAGATAGATGAATTTGGCAATTGGTAAGGTATCATTTTTAAAACTGATACAACATTCATGTATTCATAGATGCACTAAAGCTAAGTCCAATGGAATGTGATGTTATAGATATACAAAACCACAGGAAAAGAAGGATCCACCTTGAAAAACTCTGTTGGACCAATATGTGACAAAAAGTCACCTTCTGGTATGTACACCATCCAGGAGTCATATTTAGCACACGGAACAGACTCTCCTAATGCATCTAACACCTGATACATAAGCAAATGTTGTAATCTATTGATATCATCCAGAGGTGGAAACGATACAGGAGTATACCAATGGAAAAGCGGCTATATAAACATAAACAATCTGCACTTAATTCATGCTAGTAACAAAACAGTGCAACTTAGAGTGATGGAAATCAGATTACCTGTGCAAGGGGATTTGCCTGAGGGCCTCTAGATTGGAAGCCAGAGAACAGAGAAGGACCAGAGTCGAACTTGTACCCCTTAATGTCGAACGCGTGAGCAGCGCCTCCTGGTTGGTCGTGGCTCTCCAGCACGAGCACGTCTTGGTTGTATCTGGCAAGTAGCCCAGCGCAACAGAGACCAGCAATACCACTTCCAATGACCACGACATCAGCCTCAGGCTTCCCTGATACCCAAATACACAACTTCACGTTATCAAAGAAACCCAATTCAAGTGCAAAAATTCCATCCAAACAATACTACACTCTCCAAATAGCTATTTCAGCAGTGATAACAAACGCAATCTGGATCAAAACCAAAAACCAACCCATAAGCATTTGAGAAGGGAACTAAAAAGGGCAATCACTGATTCCAAAGAAAACCAACCCACAAGTGTTAATGCGTTATACCTGCTTATAACTGACGGTACCTACAAAATTACCGTCCCACCAACAAGCAAATGACTTGAATCCCCACTCAATTCAAGTTTGCTCTTGCATTTGCGACGGATAATAAAAACACTATTGAAGATAAGCAGATGAAGGAGGGAACCTGGGAGAGACTTCTTCTTCTCCTGTGTGGAAGGAGGGGAGTCGTCGGTGGAGATTCGGGCCGAAACGGCTCGCTGCCTCTTGGGGTTACGCACGCATTTGAAAGGCGAGAGAGGAGGACTCCATTGAAGCAAGCCCTGCACGCTTGCCAGTACCATGATGACTTCTGGGGAGAGATGAAGAAGAAGCGAGCGAGCGAGTGCGAGTGAAGTAGAAGTTGAAGCTACAGCTGCTCTGCGAGCCTTCGATTTGGAGAGAGGGAGAGGCTGCAGTTGCGGTCGTTTGTGGTCGTGTCGTTTGGTTTCGTTTGTAGTTTCAAGCCCGCCACGTCGTCCCCTGTTTCTGGGGAAAAGATTTTGTTTGAAGAGCCGGCGGTCGTTTTTCGTCGCTAATGAGAAAAGAGACTTTAATAGTACAACATTATAGCGGATTATTATTGATTAAACATTTAGTTATGCATTCAAGCCCAATTCTCTTTCACCAGAAAAAAGAAGAAGAAGAAGGTATTTTCGCGTGTGCAACAAGGAAGAGAAAGTATCCTTTTATCTGATTTAACTTAAATTCAGAAATTTATAAGTACTAAATATGGTTATTATGCCGATCTTTTTTAATTGCCATTTCACGCATGGTGTTGAAATCATCTGATTATCATTCGTTAGTACCAATTATGCATGTAATTGGAAAAAAAAATCTGGATTTTGGCTTTGGAAATAGCAGTGGGTTTCTCCATCATACAAAGAAGATATATATAATATACATATGTGGTATTATAAACTTGTAACAAATCATAAATATTCCCCTCATTTTAACGAATTGTTAATTTTCGTGTTTCTGCATTTGTTTAGTATAATTACCTGTAAAACTGAGTTTAAGGGCATTTCAATAATTATTTCAAGCTAGAGGAGCCTCGACAATGTAAGCTGCGTCAGGGATTGGGGACTTGGGCGGGACCTTCTATGACATAGACAAAAAATGGCTAAACCATCCCACTTTAGTTTTGATTGACCTTATGATGGTTATGTTAGCAACAAAATGGTTAAGCCATCTCATCTAGTTACGAGACACTTGGAAATGTTCACATGGTTTTACAAGGATTGGTGAGAGGTTGCTCGGGAAAAGTTTACTTGTGGCACTTGTTGGGAGCCCATGTGAGTGCCCTTGAAGGACTATAATTGGCATTCTGCTTCATTGCTATATCGTCGCAAGATGGATGGCTTTTCAGCAGTTAATAGTCCGATGTTCTATTGGCACCCTAGCAGCCCATGCTGTGTTTTTGGTTGAAGAGAGTACATGCATGTAGGTGTATTGTTTCGTGATAGTGGATGAAGAATCAAGGTAAAAGAGAACAAGTCCAAGGATTCATATACAGAATGTAGTTCAAAATATCATAAATCCCTCCATACTTCCTAGATGGTTTCTATTTCATTGGATGTCTAAAAAAAGCAGAGAAGAAATGTCCTTTCAACACATGACTTGTCTGTGCTATTGTCTTCCGCCTTCCAACTTCCGCCTTCCAACTGGTGGACAAAAGCGCAGATTCCGACTTGATCCTCCAATCACAATGGTAGGTTACAACAATATACATAATGAACTTCAAGTGATGCTACTAATAAGTTATGTCAAAGTTGATCCCAGGTGGTTGATACTTACTTGTTGGGGGCTTTGATCGCTAGTAATGCGATTGCCTGTGTAGAGGAACCACATAGTCTACACATCTAGTTGCTATATTTTGCAATAGATGCCGAACAACTTAGATAGCCTCACTCTCCTATTCATTTTGAAGTATAGCATATGATTGTCCTGCAAGTTGAATAAGATGCTCAGCATTGAAGTAGACAACACATCAAAGTGAATTACTTCACATGTGGCTTATGTGAAGAATGGATGTAATCTTCCCATTCGAAATTTCCCTAATCAATACATCTTCACTACCGTTCTTAATTTCCCTCGCGTGTTGATTCTACTTTGAGGACTTCGATACAGTATCCTCCTTCTTGCATATGTCGCTTTGGCACCAGAGACTAGATCAAAAAATTAAGTGCATGATTCATTGTGACTCCTACACTTACCTACACAACTTAAAGGAAGGAACAAAGAGGAACCAACAGTTTGCATGAAACATCAGATTCACAATGTGCGAGGTGATCAGCATCAACGCAACAAGACAAATGGCCAATATGGTCTCGCACCAAATGTTTTAAAACACAAGTCTCCACTTTGAACTCTTTCTTTTCCATTTTAGGGCATTCTGAGTTTTTGCAAAAGGATGCCACATTGATGGGAACCTTGTGAACCTTGTGAACTCTATGCCCTCTTCCTCTATTACTCCTAAATTTTGTGTTTAAAAAACTCTAGCAACACAAAACAATTTCATGATTTGCTCATGAGTCCTGGCTAAAAAAAGCAACAACTAAAACTCCAATGTCACTTGCAATAAAATTGGATCTTTAGCTAACCTAACCTCTAGAAGTAGAACAACAAACAAACCCAGACACAAACAAGACACACAAGTGCCCAGAAAGTAAAACCGTCTATGGAATCGAGCTAACCCACTGAAAAAATTAAAGCAACATTATCGCACTATCATAGCCTAGTGCACATATTAAAGATACACAAGCCCCTAAAGAAAAAGACCTTAGGAAAGAAGAGGGTACAAAAGAAGTCATATTTGGCCCTTGACGCTCATGCTTACTATTTCCGTTTCAATGCTGGTACCAGAAGCTGCAAAAGCTGCCATCTTCATGCAAGCGGGAGAGAGAGAGAGAAGAATATGGGATGGATACCAAACTCTATATACATGCACTTTCGTAACTACTCACAAGGTTAACTCTTAAATGGACATGAAGGCATGATTAAAAACAATATAACTTAGCACTAGTTGAAAGCTTCAAAAATTTAAATTGTTCAACAAATAGATGAGGGCAGATTGAATGTAGATACTAACATATTTTACTTTGCAATTCTAGGAAGGTTATCAATAGTTACATCGAGATCATCTATTAAGCAATTGACAAAGACAATTAAAACCGTTTGCAGTAGATTGGATCTTCTCTCGTGTTGAGTGGCACGGCCTTCAGAAGATGCCCATGATGATGTGTTTGCTCATTATACAAAACTGATATATTGACAAGAATTCAACATATTCAATTGACTATAATATGACAAGTACAAAACAAAGGAATAAATTAATATTTGGTAATGGATCACAATAAAGAATATATTTTATATATGAATAGTTCCCAAATATTTTTGAAGATAAATTGATTTGATAATAGAAAATAAAGTTGAATTTTGATTGTTATTAATAGTTATAAAGACTTATCATTGACGAGCATTAGGCAAAACCCCTTTCACATTGTGATGACATGAGATCTAATGGACTTGGGCGAGAGAGAGAGAGAGAGAGTTTGGTGGAGGGCGCGTGGTAAAAGATAAGGGGGATTTGAGAAGGAGCTTTGCACTTTCTAGTTATAGCTCCAAAACGATGCAACACAATCCAACCAAAACTCAAAAGAACGATCATCATGTGATGATTATTTTATGATTCTCATAGCATCAACCATACAAAAGCGATCGTGAAAGAAACTTCCGCAAGATATATATTCAGTTTTCTTTAAGGAAAGATTGACAAGATTTTATTGGATATATTCACTTCGGTTTCTATGATGCGTGAAGGCGTGACCATTGAGGGATGCATACAATGTAAAAACAAGAGAAAATCTCCTTTGAGCTCATCAAGGGGTGCATACAATTTGAAGGGGGCTTGTAATTTTAGAAAATTTTTAGAGAGAGAGATGGAGGAGGAAGGAGAGAATTGGTCCATTCATTATTTATCCATGACAGATGAGATGCACTAGACCGAAAGAGTCCCATTGTTGTTCTTTCTTCAAAGTTTTTAGGGTATGAAGCCCTTGCTCTAATACATCTTGTAAGGTATGTAAAAACGTTGTGGTGGTAGTATGAGAGAATTATAATATACAACTAAAAACACTCATTATACTAAATTGCGTACAAGTATAACAATTAAAATAAACACTCACACAACTATTACAATATACTTTCTCACTCAACACATACAAAATACTCATACTCAAACTAGCTGATACAAGGACATCCTCAGATATTCTATCTGCCTTATTGCTCATGAAGGGATAACTCGCTCACACAAAGCTGCAGAGGCTGCAATGTCTCTTATAATATGTATATGTATATGTATATGTATATGTATATGTGTGGACACGCGTGTGTGTGTGCGGTATCATAAACTTACAATCTATATTAGTCACATTGCATTAATCATCAATTGGTGTTAATTGATTATCTTTTTGTTAGTTAGTATAATTTTGCTTGTAAATAAATTTTAACTAGTGCGTGAAACTAAACCCATATCATTTTATAAAAATGTAATTTCTTAGAAAATTTACAATTTCTAATACATAAAAATCAGTAGCTTTGAACTTGTTAAAATGGAAGTAACTTGCTTAGGAACTCTCGCTTCTTTCCTCTCTCTCTCTCTCTCTCTCTCTCTCTCTCTCTCTCTCTCTCTCTCTCTCTCTCTCTCTCTCTCTCTATTCCCTTGTTCTCTCTTCTCTCTTTTCTTTAGAAGACCTCAGCTCCCACAAATCACCGAGAGTCAACAGTAATATTGCTACTCTCTCTCTCTCTCTCTCTCTCTCTCTCTCTCTCTCTCTCTCTCTCTCTGTGTGTGTATTCCCTTGTTCTCTCTTCTCTCTTTTCTTTGGAAGACCTCAGCTCCCATAGATCACTGAGAGTCAACAGTAATATTGCTATTCTGTTCTTCACCTACTCTACCCTTATGAGATTTCGTCATTTGTGAGGTATCATACTTTGAGAGAGAGAGAGAGAGAGAGAGAGAGAGAGAGAGAGAGAGAGAGAGGGTGTGATTATTTGTGGTGTTGTGGGGTTCTTGGGGATGCTTTCAGCTGCAATAGGTTTCGTTGTCAAGGCCACCAGGATAAAGGTAAAAAACTTGCGTTTTAAATGAGAAACATGATGGCTTGGGGGTTTTCCATTTCCACTTGTTCATTCCTCTCAAATTTTCTGGTTGACATTGCCAAGAAACGTCTCTGCTCATATGCTTTTGCCTTATGGTTGTTTAGGAAATAGTTCTTCGCCGAGCCGTGAGCTTGTGTTAGACATTTCAATTTCCGACTTTCAATTGGAGTCCTTCTATTGTAAAACAAAATAATTCATATGCAGAAGCCAGGATTGATAAAAGACAAACCTCCAGCCATTGTTTGTATTCACGTTCGTCGAATGTCCTGAAAAATCAAGAAAATAATAGGCACACTCTACTAACCAAATCTCATCACGTACTGATGGTGTATTCTAAATGTGAGGATTTTGTGTTAGACCTTGTGATCGCCCGTCAGAAATGAACGTACGTTTCTATTTATATCTCGTCTTCCATCAAAACGGTTACCAATGGACAGTTGTCACGAAAGGGTACGAAGCGTAGAAAAACTTCATGTCGAATAGTCATAACTTTAAGAGAAAATATGGGTCTAATATGTGGGATCACAAAAAATAAATAATATTCTCCCACTTGATCCCATCATTTTCATCATACGAATTATCCAACTAATTTCACGAAAACTTTATGCTTAAAGAAAAGAAACAGAACACATGGATCATGGCGACATGTTCTCTAAGAGTGAGTAATATCTTCCATGTATCACAATGCATCTTATTTCTTTAATGTTAGCCTATATGTGACAACATATCTTAATGAATAAATCTCATGTTTATTCCATAACCAAGGATAAATGTTATTCTCATAAACAACAAAATGTGTACACAAAAATTGAGAATCAACATTACAACTGAATAAGAGTTTCATACAAGAAAAATCGTTCATATGACGACAAATTACATGATGGGACCTATTCCCATACTAATTACATGATCCTTATACTTCATTTGTGGCATGCCTTTAGTTAAAGGATCGGCTATCATCAATTCAGTGCTAACGTGTTCAATGATCACTTTATTCTCCTTAACACATTCCCTTATGGCTAAATACTTAATATCGATATGCTTACTTCAACTGCCACTTTTGGCATTTTTAGCCATAAAAACTGCAGCTGAATTGTCACAATATATTCTTAATGGCCTAGAAATAGAATCAACAATTCTAAGCCCAGCAATGAAACTCTTCAACCATACACCATGCGAGGTAACCTCAAAACAAGAAACGAACTCAGCCTCCATAGTAGATGTAGCAGTCAAAGTCTGCTTGGCACTTCTCCATGACACGGCTCCGCCAGCTAACATGAAAATGTATTCAGATGTTGATTTTCGTGAATCAACGCAACCCGCGAAATCTGCATCCGAATAATCGACCACTTCCAGGTTGTCAGTCCGTCTATACATAAGCATATAGTTTTTGGTACCTTGAAGGTATCTCAACACTTTCTTTGCAGCTCTCTAGTGGTCTAAACCTGGATTACTCTGATATCTTCCCAACATTCCCACAACAAAAGCGATGTTAGGTCGAGTGCAAACCTGAGCATACATCAAGCTTCCAACAGTAGAAGCATATGAAATGTTGTACATTTGTTCCCTTTCTAAATCGTTCTTTGGGCATTGGTTCAAATTGAACTTGTCACTCTTCACAATGGGTGCTATACTTGGTGAACAATCTTTTATCCAAAATCTCTTTAGGATCTTATTGATATAGGTTTCTTGAGATAGTCCTAAAATGCCTTAAGGTCTATCTCTATGGATCTTAATGCCAATGACATAAGATGCCTCACCCATATCCTTCATGTCAAAACTCTTATAGAGAAATTGTTTCACCTCATGTAGCAATCCCTTATCATTGGTTGCAAATAGTATATCATCCACATATAGTACAAGGAAACAAATTTTGCTCCCATTAACCTTCTGGTATATACATTGATCCATGACATTCTCTACAAAACCGAATGAAGAGATGACTTCATGGAACCTTAAGTACTATTAGCGGGATGCTTGTTTCAAGCTATATATAGATTTCTTAAGCTTGCACACCAAATGCTCACCTTTACTAGAGGAGAATCCTTCAGGTTGTTTCATGTAAACCTCCTCCTCTAGTTCTCCATTGAGGAACGCCATTTTCACATCCATCTGATGTAATTCTATATCAAAATGGGCAACCAAAGCCAAAATAATACGAAGAGAATCTTTCTTAGATACATGAGAAAAAGTTTGCATGTAATCGATTCCTTCATTTTGAGTGAATCCTTTGGCAACAAGTCTAGCTTTATATCTTTCAATGTTACCCAATGAATCCTTCGTAGTTTTGAAGACCCATTTACAACCAATGGCCTTCACACTATTAGATAACTCAACCAAATCCCAGACTTTATTAGATGCCTTAGAACTCATCTCTTCCTTCATGGCATTGTACCACAAATTGGATTTATCACTATCCATGGCTTGTGAAAACGTTTCGGAATCATTCTCAGCTCCAATATTGTAGTTAGACTCTTGTAAATACACAATATAATCACTAGGAATAGCCGATTTCTTTATTCTAGAAGATCTTTTCAATGTTGCATCAACATTCTCTTGAGGAGCGTGTTGCTCAACTGGTTGTTGAACATTTTATGGTAATTGCTGAACAACTGGATCTACTAGATCAATATCAGCAGGTTGTGGAACTTCAATGATTGGTTGTTCAATAGCCGGTTGAACTGAATGGGCATTATGAGCAACAACCAATCTTAAACTTGAGGTTGAAGGTTGAGTATCTGTATGATTTTTCTTATGATTAAGGTCCTTCGATCGATCGCTCCCACTAATCAAGCCATTTTCAAGAAATTTAGCGTTTCTTGATTCCACAATCCTAGTGGTGTGAGATGGACAATAAAACCTGTATCCCTTAGACCTTTCGGCATATCCAATGAAATACCCACTTATGGTCCTTGGGTCCAACTTCTTTTCTTGTGGATTATAAACTCTCACTTCAGATGTGCATCCCCAAACGCACACATGATGTAAACTCGGTTTCCAACCCTTAAATAACTCAAAAGGTGTCTTTGGGACAGCCTTGGTCGGAACTCGGTTTAATATGTACACTGCCGTCTTAAGTGCTTCAGTCCATAAGAATTTAGGAAGTTTGGAGCTGCTAAGCATACTATGCACCATGTCTAATAAGGTCCAATTTCTTCTTTCCGCTACGCCATTTTGGTCCGGAGAACCAGGCATAGTATATTGGGCAACTATCCCATGCTCTTGAAGAAATCTTGCAAATGGACCAGGTGCTTGTCCATCTTCAGTGTATCTACCATAGAATTCTCAACCTCTATCTAATCTCACGATCTTAATTTACTTATTGCATTGTTTCTCTACTTTCGCCTTAAATACCTTAAAGGCATCTAATGCTTCATATTTATTATGAATCAAGTAGAGATACATATAACGTGAATAATCATCTATAAAAGAGATGAAGTATTTCTGACCACATGAGTCCATATCCAGACTACAAATATCCATGTGTATGATTTCTAATATTTCTGTACTCCTCTTGGCACCTTTCTTTGTTTTGTTAGTCTGCTTTCCCTTTATGCAGTCCACACAAGTATCACAATCAGTAAAATCTAAAGTACCGAGTACTCCATCATTTACTAATCGCTTAATTCTTTCTATGGAGATATGTCCCAATCTCCGGTGCCACAACATAGAGGAATGTTCTTTCACAACACATCGTTTCATACCAGCTTTATCATGAACATGCATCGTATCATAATAGGCATTGTCTTGTAAATTAATTCAAAAAAGACCATCAGACAAAGTACCACTCCCGACAATTTCAGATTTAAATGATAAACAGAAGTTTGAATCTGAAAAATTAAAGGAGTATCCCAAATGTACAAGTTTTGAAACTGAAATTAAGTTTCTAGAAAAACTAGAAACATAAAAGGTCTTTTCCAAATCTAACACAAAACTACTATTGAGAACTAGTCTATATGTCCCAATAGCTTTTACATGCGAATGCATTTTGTTTCCTGAATAGATGCTTTGTTCACTTCCCACTGGCTTCTTGTGGTTTTGAAAACCCTACAAGGAATTCGAAATATGGATTGTAAATCCAGAATCAATCCACCAAGTGTTGTGACTTACATCAGTCATATTAGATTCATAACAAACACAAGAGATTGGATTACCTTTCTTCTCGAGCCAGGCCTTATTATTTCCTTGTATTGCCAAATGAGCACTTTCTCCCAATTCCATAATCAGTCTTTCTTCCTCTTGAACACACATGGTCATGAGTTCATTAATTGACCATTTATTCTTATGTGTGTTATAAGAAATCTTGAAATGTGCATACTGTTGTGGGAGAGTGTTCAAAATATAATACACAACGAAGGATTCAGATATCTCAACCTCAAGGTTCTTAAGCTGAGCTGCAATGTTCCTCATTTGCATGATGTGCTCATGCACACCTCTAACACTAGTGAGCTTCAATGATGAAAACTTCATAATCAGGGTCATGGCATGCGCCTTCTCAGAACTTTCAAACTGTGTATCTATGGCCTCCAATAAAGCCTTAGCATTGCTATACTGAGCAACTGAACCACGAATACTAGGAGATATCTTAGTTCTTATAAACATGGCACAAATGCGGTTGGACCGCTCCCATTAGTTATAAAGAGCTATCTCAGCTGGAGTGCTCGAATCAGTAGGAGCAAGTGGTTCGTCTTTCCTTATAGCATAGTCGATGTCCATCCAACCCAATTGAAGAAGAACTGACTCCTTCCAAACTTTATAGTGCTCACCATTCAGTATAGGAACATCAAACTTAAAATCAGAAAAATTCATAAGTTGCGAAACTGCATATCAAATAATCATGCTTATGTCACAAAATTTGAGGCAAATATAAATAAATCATGTTTTACCAATGTAAACATGTCACAATATGAATCACATAACATAAAAACTACTGTGGGCTAAGTTTTTAATTTAAATAGATTCATAATTACTTCATGAAGAAACTACCATATTATATGCCTTTTCTTAATCCTTGTGGGTAAATTAAGAAAAATAATATGATATTTCATCCTAATTAATCATATTAATTTAATGAAAATTCCTGTGGGATAAAATTCATCATATTAATATAATTAATTACAATCAATGTTCATTTCTTAATATGATCCAGAGGCTTTTAATATATAATTTAATTAATTAAAAATGTTGTGGCCACTCCCTAATTAATTAAATATATGGACCATTGGACATTTAATTTCATGCACAAAATATTCATAAAATACATGAAATGACAAAATAGTAAATAAAAAACATCAAAGGGCAGAACAGTAAATACATCGGCCAAGGAAAAGATCGTAAAATTTCTGAAATGGCAAAACGGAAATTTATGAATTTGCGTAGGGGCAAAAACGTAAAAATTGCCCCGTGGCCACATTAGGCACGTGCCAAGCACATGCGCATCCAGAGCACAGGCGCGTGCTCGGCACGCGCCAGAATCCGCGCGGGTGCGTGCCTGCACGCACGCGGTTCAACGCGTAAGCGCGTGCGTTGCAAGCACCTAGCAACTGCTGTGTGCGTGGATCCCACGCGCACAACAGTTGAGCGCGCGCGTGGGCTCCACGCGCCTTCTTCCTCGCGCGAACAGAAGCCTTTCCATCGGTTTTTCACCATTTTCAACAGCGATTTCAGCCCCGTTTCTTCTCCGGCAGCCCATCTCAGACCGAAATAAATGATGGGTTTTGTAAAACATGCCGGCACGATCACATGGGCCATGTTTTGGTGAAAATGAACAAAAATTGGCCCCAAAATCAAACGAAAATTTCCAAAACACAATTCCTTCAACCACCGCGACTTCCGCTGCCCGATTAGCCTTCGGTGAACACCGATATATCGGAAAAACTCATGGCTAATGCTCCTTATGGCGGTGCGACTGTGCGGGTCCGAAATCAAGGGGTGGGTCGCTGGAATTTGCCCGGAATTTGGGAGTTTCTCTGTTGGCCTCAAAATCCCGAGTTACTGTTCATTTCTAAAATGCCCGAAAAATACACAAAAAATCCAAGAAAAACAAGGCAGAGGTACTAGACATGCTCTGATACCAAATTTAAGACAAAATAATTCATATGCGGAAGCCAGGATCGATAAAAGACAAACCTCCAACCATTGTTCGTATTCACGTTTGTCGAATGTCCTGAAAAATCAAGAAAATAATAGGCACACTCTACTAACCAAATCTCCTCATGTACTGATGGTGTATTCTAAATGTGAGGATTTTGTGTTAGACCTTGTGATCGCCCGTCAGAAATGAATGTACGTTTCTATTTATATCTCGTCTTCCATCAAGACGGTTACCAATGGGCGGTTGTCACGAAAGGGTACGAAGCGTGGAAAAACTTCATGTCGAATAGTCATAACTTTAAGAGAAAATATGGGTCCAAAATGTGGGATCACAAAAAATAAATAACATCTATTCCCTGCGCACTTTTATTTTCCTTCTCTTAAATTTTTTTGTCCCTTTTGTATTTGCCCCCTTGGAAAAGGGTATGGATTGTTGATTTGTGTTTTTGCCCTATCTTTTAAGTGATTAGAGTTTTGAGTTCACAATTGTATGTGCTATTAGAGTTTCCTTTTTATGAAAGATTGCTTGGTTGGAAGATTGTATCTAGTTCTAGCTGAGGTGCTTAGTAGAAGTCTTATGTATTGTATCAATTTCTTGCTACCGCAAACTCTAAAACCTGGAGGGACGTGCTTTTGGATTCCATTTGCTTCTCTTCCAAGTTCAATTGATTACATTAAAGATTTTGCTAAGTCCAGTTTCTAATAGGAAGTGAATCACTTTGTTAGAAACTAGGAAGTGAACGGCTAAATGTACAAATTATGTCTAGGCTACATTAAGGATTGGGGATTTAGACAAGACCTTCTACGACACAGACAAAAATTGGCTAAACCATCCCACTTTAGTTCTGATTGACCGTATGATGGTTATGTTAGCGAACAAAATGGTTAAGCCATCTCATCTAGTTATGCGATACACTTGGGAATGTTTACATGGTTTGATTGGTATTGGAGAGGGGCTGCTCGAGGAAAGTTTACTTGTGTCACTTCCTGGGAGCCCATCCGAGTGCCCTTGAAAGACTATAGTTGGCAGTCTGCTTCATTGCTATATCGTCGCTAGATGGATGGCTTTTCAGCAGTTAATAGTTTGGTGTTCCATTGGCACCCTAGCGGCCCATGCTGTGTTTTTTTTTGTTGAAGAGAGTACATGCATGCAAGTGTATTGTTTCGTGATAGTGGATGAACAATCAAGGTAAAAGAGAGCAAGTCCAAGGATTCATACGCATAATTTAATTCAAAATATCATAAGTCCCTCCATACTTCATAGATGGTTTCTATTTCATTGGATGTCTCATAAAAGCATAGAAGAAATGTCCTTTCACCATGTGACTTGTCCGTCTTCTTGTCTTCCACCTCCCAACTGGTGGACAAAAGTGCAGATTTTGGCATGGTCCTCCAATCCCAACGACAGGTTACGACGAAATACATAATGAATTCGAAGTGATGCTACTAATAAGTTATGGAAAAGTTGATCCTAGGTGGTCAATACTTACTTGTTGAGGGGTTTGATTGCCAGTAATGCGATTGCCTTCGTAGAAGAACCACACGGTCTGCACATCCAGTTGCTGCATTTTGTAGTAGATGCCGAACATCTTAGATAGCCTCACTCTCTTGTTCATTTCGAAGTAAAGCGTACAATTGCCCTGCAAGTTGAATAAGATGCTCGAAGACTTTGAAACAGAGACAACACATCGGAGTGAATTACTTCACATGTGGCTTATGTGAAGAATAGATGTAATCTTCCCATTCGAAAGTGCTCTAATCAATACGTCTTCACTATTACCGTTCTTAATTTCCCTCACTTGTTGATTCTACTTTGAGGACTTTGATACAGTATCCTCATTCCTACATCTGTCGCTTTGGTACGAGAGACTAGATCGAAAATTTAAGTGCATGATTCATTGTGACTCCTACACTTACGACATTGACCTACGCAAGTTAAAGGAAGGAACAAAGAGGGACCAACAGTTTGCATGAAACATCAAATTCACAAATGCAAGCTAATCAGCATCAACGCAGCATGACAAATGGCCAATATGGCATCTCACCAAATGTTTCAAAACACAAGTCTCCACTTTGAACTCTTTCTTTTCCATTTTAGGGCATTATGAGATTTTGCAAAAGGATGCTACATTGATGGAAACCTTGCAAACTCTATGCCCTCTGTTGACACCTAAATTTCACCTAAATTAGTTAGTTAAAAATAGTATTAGAGGTTAAAAAAAAAATGAAAACGAAAATGAAAAAATCGAGTTGGGCCGGACCTGGCTTTGGCCCGGCCCGCGCCCCTTTTCTTTTCTCTTTCCCCTCCCGCGCTGGGCCCAGCCTAGCCCATTTTCCCTTTTAGTCTAGCCCATGAACGAAGGTCTTCTTCCATCCGGTTGGTCTTCGCTGCAGCACCTGCACAAGCAAAAGATAGAGAACAGAGCGAGCAGTGAAAGCAGGAGCAGCAGAGGATCGGGTGGCAGACAGCCAGCATGATCCGCGGGGCGGGAGCGGCCCGATCGGCAGCTAGCATGGCTGATCTTCGCACGATAACCTGCAAAAGAGAAAGGTGAAAAGGGGAGACACAGAGAGGAGCGCGAGAGAGAAATGGGGGGGGGGGGAACACAGGACTGGAACCGGGAGGAAAACAGCAACACAAAAAAAAAAAAAAAAACAGCAAGGAGCGAGCTTGAGAGAAGGAGACGATTAGGGAGAAAGCTAGAAGCTACTTGGGTGGAGTGTTGCTCGCCCCTCCTTGAGGCCCATTGCTGACTTCTAGCCGACGCCCTCGAGAGCAAGACTTTTCATTCCCAAATCTCGGCATTTTCAGGTGAGTTTCCTTTTTGTCCAAATTGTTTGCTCCCGAGGATCTCGGCTCGAGGATATCGTGAGGTGGTCGGCGAAGTTCGATTTGTCTCGGCGCGCCGTGTTGCCGTCTTCGAGCCGAGTAGGGATTTATGACTGAAACTCATTCCCATGAACTCTCTCGGAATTGCCCTGTTTTGGTGATGGAATAGCCAAGCGAGTTTTCTTTGATTCTTGAGTTTATTGTGTCCAGCTGAGTCAATTTGTTTGATGTTGAGCGTTTCCATGCGTTCGCTCAGGTCTAGGTCTAAGTCCGAGTCCTAAGAAGTGGCCAACATCGTTTTCCTCATTTCTTGCCCGCTACATGCTGGATGAAACGCTTGAACGAAAATTGTGTAAACCTGTCTCTATGCTGTGCATGCTAGTCGACCGCGAAGCTGCCTCCTCGTTCGAAGAGGGTCTTTCAAATTGAAAGCTTTATTTAATTAATTAAAGGGCTTAAGGCCCTGTCCGCCCAAGCTGGGCCCAGAAGGCCCGGCCCATGGGAATATGGCCCATGGGAAGGGAGAGGTATAAAAGGGAGAGAGAGAGAGAGAGAAGAAGTTGATTGAAAATCATTCTCACGTACGTCTTCCCTCTCCCGTGTATTTCTCTCTCAAAAAGGAAAAAGGAAGAACAGTGACGCTTCTTCCCTTTCAAGGCTTCATCGAATTGAACAGCGACAAATTCTCTCCCTCCATTGGCGTCGGTGTTTAATCTGTGGCTAACAAGGTACGCTCGAATCCGTGGTGTGCTTTACGATCGGTGATACGTGTCGTTTTCTTGGGCTACGCTTCCGCTTGAGTTTAGGGGTTCGATTTAGTGTCGAATCCGGGTTTTCGGGGATCAGTTATTCCCAACATTGGTATCAGAGCCCTAGTTCACGTTTTCCCGATCAATTTGATGTGTTTTTGATTGATTTTCGCAAAAAAATACCTTCGGCCGTACGGATCGGGCGAGCAATCCCGACACCCGAGACTTCTTCGGCCATTTTTCCGACTTTTCGTAAGTCGAAATCAAAGTCTGATTGCACGGGGAAGAAGCGCGACGTCGAGACGAGTCCGGCGACGTGTCGAACGCCCGCCGGGAGCCGCCGCACGCGCCCACACACGCGGCCGGAAGGCGCTGCGCGTGGCGCGACGCGCCGAGGCGCTCGATCGCCCGGGCGCGTGCGGCACACGCGCCGGTCGGTGAATTGGCGCGCGCGCCGCCGGCCGGCCCGACCGGCACGCGCCGGTCCGCGGACCGACAGCGCGTGCGCGTCATCATGGCGTCACCCAACGGTAAATAACCGCTGGGGTGACGACGCATCGATGACGTCAGCAATGACGTCGTTCACCGACCCGACGACCCGACCCGGAATCCGACGACCCGGCCCGCGGACGAGGCACGCGCTCGGACGTGCCGGATGACGTCTCGCGTGACGTCATCCTGCGCACGCCACGGCACGTCGCGGTCGATCCGTTCGACCGGTCCGACCGGCCGAGCGGTCCGACCGGCCTGTCCGGTCCGACCGGTCCGGCGACCGGCGACCTTGACCGTTGACCTCCGTTGACCGTTGACTGACGACCGTTGACCGTTGACCGTTGACTTTGACCGTTGACCAAAAAAAAAAAAAGGGAAAAGAATGTGTTTCTTTTTCAATTAAGTCTATGTGGATTATATGTAATCCCTTATTTGTTCTGCATTTGTTGCAGGAACAATGCCTCCCCTGAGGGTGCGCACACCTATTCGCGCAGTTACCGATGAACAAAAGGAAAGGCTGTCTAAGCTGATAGCTGAGCTGACTGATCATCGATGGGAGAGCGGTGACTTAATTGATCACGTCCTTGAAGTCAACGCGAAAATTCAACAGGTCATATGGAATGGTCGTCCAATGTCACAGTCAGAGATGGTGCGATTTTTCATATGCACTCTTCCACCTGAATGGCAAGATGTGTTGAATCGCATATGGGATGTCAACGGAGCTGCTTCCTATAAGAAAATTGTGATGGATTTTGCAAATGAATATTACTGTATTGTTTCAAAAGAAAAGATCAAGAAATTGAAGAAAATAGGATCTTTCCCAGTTCGTGTGTTGACTTGGTGTTAGTTGTATTGACTGATATATGTTAAGTGTGATTTGTGAACATATTATGTAATGATTACTACCTATTTGTATTGATTGAAAGAATTATTGTTTTATTGGAATTCAATTATTTGTTGCTTTCTGTTAATTGCTGGTTGCTGTGGGTAATTAGCTATGGGTAGTTATAGAAGTTTTTGTAACTTCATAGAATTTATTTTGCATATGACAATTATATCAATGATAATTTTAAGTTAGGATTTTTGGAGGATGATTGGAAACGTAGTGACCTTTTGATTCTGAAGCCTTACTTGAAATTATTCATTAATATGATGGGTCTATGCAAATAGGGATGCATAAATGATAGGCATTAATAATTCGTGCATATTTGTCTCGATGTGTTCAGATCAATGGCTTGACCACTAAAAGCATAGTTCTGAGTTGAACAAAGGTGAAAAACTTACTGGAGACAACTATGAAATCACGGCAAATGAAAATCCAGTATGTCTTTGGAAGAGCAAGAATCACTTGAGGCTCTTGTCATGACCATGGTAGAACCTGAAGAGGGACCCACTGAACAGCACAAAAAGGACAAAGAAGCTTTTCTTGCGTGGAAAAGAATGAACTCTCTAGCTCGCATCACGTTGCTGAGCAGCATGGAAAATGATGTCATGCGAGAGTTTCGGCGTTTTGACAATGCCAAAGAAATGTGGGAGGCACTGGAAGCTAGGTTTGGTCATACTTCGGTGACTAGACTAAGGCAGCTCACTATCAGATTTGACTCTTATAAGAAGCCTCATGGTCAGACCATGAAGCAACATCTTAGAAAGATGTCAAATATGATAACTGAGCTGAGAGACGCTGGCCATGTCCTCACAGATGAACAACAGGTGCAAGCAGTGATTCGTTCCTTGCCTCAGAGTTGGGAGCATATGAAGGTGCACCTGACTCACAATGAGAATATCAAAACATTTGAGGATGCATTGCGTCATCTTGAGCTGGAAGAGGACCTTTGTTGGCGGCTAAGCCGGATCCGATCTATATCATGCAAGTTCTAGCTCAAATGGAGCTTCGTGCTCCAAGCGCAAAGCGCCCTAGCTGGTTTGATAAGGGGAAAGGCAAGGAAGAAGCTGGTCCTTCAGGGAAGAAACCCAAATTTGACCAACATGATAGAGGAAAGCGTCCTCACATGAAAAAGCTAGCAAGGGTGAAATGCTACAACTGTGACAAGAAGGTTCACTATGCTCGCGACTGTCGTGAGCCAAAGAAGGTATGCACCCCTTGTACTTTTCAGAACTTTACTTATGTGTCAAGTTCTGTGTTCTTGACTGAGTCTAATCCTTTGTGGACTGTGGATTCAGGGGCGACGGACCATGTAGCGAAGGATAGAGGATCCTTCGTGGAATTCCGACAGTACCTTTGGAACTAAGTGGATCTATGTGGGAAACAACTCCAAAGCTGAAGTGAAAGGAATTGGCACATGCCAACTGAATATGCGCGGTGGACGCACTTTGTTCCTTCATGATGTGCTGTATGCTCCGGAGATTCGTCGGAATTTAGTGTCTGTATTAGTGTTGGTCAGATTAGGTTTTTGTATGAACTTCTGTAGTAGAGGTGTGAATTTGTTCTTGAATACAAATTACTATGGTTGTGGCTATTTTCTAAATGGTTTTATTGTATTAGATGTTGATTATGTTAATGCTAATGTTTGTTATTCCCTTCTCACGTCTCCTAATAAATATGATAATGATGTGAATGTGTGGCATGCTAGACTTGGTCACATTGGCCAACGTATGAATACACTAGCCAAAGAGGGCTTGTTAGGCAATATTGGAAAAGTCGATTTGCCGTATGTAAGCATTGCCACGGAAGGGAAAGCAACACGAAAACCATTTGGAAAAGGAAAAAGAGCTGAATTTCCTCTACATTTAATCCATTTCGATGTCTGTGGTCCAATGAATGTGAGAGGAAGGCATGGGGCTGTTTATTTCATCACCTTTATTGATGATTATACTCGATTCGGATATGTCTATTTGATTTCTCATAAGTCTGAAGCAATAAGTTGTTTCAAAAGGTTTATGAACCTGGTAGAAAATCAATTAGACAAGAAAATAAAAACATTGAGATCCGATCGAGGTCGAGAATATTTATCGATGAGTTCAGAAAATTATGTGATGAAAAAGGAATAGAAAGACAGTTTGTCTATTCCGTATACTCCTCAACAAAATGGTGTTGCGAGAGAAGAAACAGAACCCTCCGGAAATGGTTAGGTCTATGATGGCGCATGCTAACTTACCTATCACCTTTTGGAGTGATGCATTGTTAACTACTGCCTATATACTTAACCGGGTGCCTTCCAAATCAGTTACTTCCACTCCATATGAGTTATGGACAGGTAGAAAACCGGACTTAAGTTTTCTTAAGCCATGGGGTTGCGCTGCCTACACACATGAGTCCTCTCACAAATTTGGGAAATTAGGTCCCAGAGGAAAGAAGAGTATTTTCATAAGATACTCAGAACACTCAAAAGGGTATGTGTTCATTGGTGAGCAGGAAAGTGGGAGTATAACTGAATTTGAATCACGAGATGTCACATTCTTAGAGGATGAGTTTCCTAAGAAGGGCGAAATAGGGGAAGATCACTCCCTATTTGAGACTTTGGATCAAGATAATGATATTGGTGGAGTTCATCCAAGTGGGAGCGTAATAGGGAATGATGTGCAAAGTGTACAATCTCCGTAAGGCGAACAAGTCGCCAAAGTATTCCCCGTCGACGTTTTGACATTGAAGGGGAAACTTTTATGGTTGCTCCACAAGATGAGGATGAGCCAAGAAATATCGATGAGGCTCTGAAGTGCCCTAGTAAAGAAAAATGGATTAATGCAATGGAAGAGGAAATGGAGTCAATGGAATCAAACCAAGTCTGGGAACTGGTTGATCTTCCAAAAGGACGCAGAGCTATTGGGAACAAATGGGTTCTCAAAATAAAGCGAAAGGCTGATGGCTCGATAGAAAGGCATAAGGCTCGCCTTGTGGCGAAGGGGTATAATCAACAGGAAGGAATTGATTATGAAGATACGTTTTCTCCTGTAGTGAGATTTACCTCGATTCGCATTATTCTGGCAATAGTGACTAGTCTGGATCTTGAGTTACATCAGATGGATGTAAAGACTGCTTTCCTCAATGGAGAATTAGAGGAAGAAATATATATGGAACAACCTGCTGGTTTCATAGTGAAAGGCCAAGAAGAAAAAGTATGTCGACTTTTGAGGTCGATATATGGTCTTAAGCAGTCATCAAGACAATGGTATATACGTTTTCATAATGCCATAATGACATATGATTTTACAATGATTGATGAGGATCATTGTGTATATATCAAAAGATCCAAGGATCAATTTGTGATCATATCATTATATGTTGATGATATACTAATTGCCGGAAGCAATATGGAGTTGGTTAGTCTTGTCAAGAGATGGTTGTCTTCTAACTTTGAGATGAAGGATATGGGTGAGGCTGCATACATTCTTGGAGTTAAGATTTCGAGGATCGTTCGAAGAGATCGTTGTCTCTTTCGCAAGAAACCTACATAAATAAGGTTCTTGAACGATTTCGTATGCAAGACCGCAAACCCATAGACACTCCTATTGCAAAAGGTGAAGGATTGAGCCATAGACTGTGTCCAGGGACTCCACAAGAGAAGGAACAAATGAAAAATGTTCCTTATGCTAGTGCTGTTGGGAGCTTGATGTACGCTATGATGTGTACAAGACCCGACATATGTTTTGCAGTTGGAATGGTGAGTAGATACCAATCCAACCCGGTCCGACACATTGGAAAGCCGTGAAGAGAATACTGAGGTATCTGAAAGGAACTGCTGATTTCAAGTTGAATTATCAAGGAAAGGATCTGCGACTTGAAGGCTATTCAGATGCTGATTGGGGAGGAGATTTAGATGAAAGGAAATCTACCTCTGGATTTGCTTTCTTCGAACAATGGCGCCATATCATGGAGCAAGAAGAAGCAAACGTGTATAGCCTTATCCACGATGGAAGCTGAGTTCGTGGCATTATCAGCAGACAGTACAAGAAGGAGTTTGGCTTAAGAGATTTTGGATCATTTAGGTATTATTGAGAAAGCTGCAAATCCATTATTAGTTAAGCGTGATAGCCAAGCAGCTATAGCGTACACCAAAGATCCAAAATATCATGGCAAGACCAAACATATAGATACCAAGTATAACTTTGTAAAAGATATGGTTGCACGAAAAGATGTGAACTTACAGTACATATCTACGCATAGAATGGTAGCAGATCCTATGACAAAGCCAATACCTAGAGATGTGTTTTGTGGTCATGTAAAATCTCTAGGATTGCGTAGAGTCTGATGTACTGAATTGTAATTTCCCTGAGTTGTTCACATTTATGAGATTTTGTTTTTCATTGATTAATGCCTATGAACCTTAGTATAATCTTTATGCATCTTAATGCTCAGTGCATTATTTTAGGTTGAGAAGTATGTCGGACAGATATTAGATTAGCCCACTCACACGGGTAATCGCCTCTTTCTTGTGTGATAAATAGAGATGAGACTGTTTTTAAGCTTATTATCTAGGTGATAATCGAGAGCTCAAGCTTAAAACACGTATGTCGCCTTAAGCGAGTGTTAAGATGAGGACATAATTCTTATGATGTCCGAAAGTAAAATACCCACATATTTTACTCTATCTGTCTAAGATGCCGAGATGTGAGTTCGATGAATTTTGTGAATGAGTAGATACGTGAACTCAAGTTAGACATTGGGTATGTCTGAACTATCATCTGTACGGTATTGAAAAGTGTAGACATACGCTCCATGGGAAAGGAGTTAATACCGTAATACGTATTTCATACTACGTATGCATGAGACGACCAATAAGAGTGGCAAAAAGTTTGATCTCAACTTTTATGACGTGTGAGACTCTTGAGGAAATGAGTTCCTCAATTTTTAGTCCCTCGGGACTCTTACTTATTCTCAAGGTTTCTATTTAGTGTTTGCTATCTTAGGGTGTTGCCAATGGTCATGAGATGATTCGATCTAATGGGGCATTTCTAGAAAAGCAAGCTGGACTGAAATTGAGAGTTTGAAGGAAAGAGGAAGATCGATTTTGGAGAATCACATTGTGGTTTTGTATTCACTGGTCGACCAATTATAACTGTCTTTGTGATAATTATAATTGTGAATGCAATATATATATCATTGTTTAAAAGAGATCAAGAGAGATATAAATGTGATCGATCGATCTAGGGTACTGCATACTAAATCTACTCAGAGTGTGACGCCCAATTATGAGCTGCTATATATTCCTAACAGATGTATAGCAACGAGCTCTCAAAGTATGCTGGTCGCACGGATTATTCACCGGTATGAAAGTTGAAGAGAGGTAAAGAGAATACTGTTCGGCCCACCTTGTGCGAGTGGGAGATGAAAGCTTTATTTAATTAATTAAAGGGCTTAAGGCCCTGTCCGCCCAAGCTGGGCCCAGAAGGCCCGGCCCATGGGAATATGGCCCATGGGAAGGGAGAGGTACAAAAGGGAGAGAGAGAGAGAGAGAAGAAGTTGATTGAAAATCATTCTCACGTACGTCTTCCCTCTCCCGTGTATTCTCTCTCTCAAAAAGGAAAAAGGAAGAACAGTGACGCTTCTTCCCTTTCAAGGCTTCATCGAATTGAACAGCGACAAATTCTCTCCCTCCATTGGCGTCGGTGTTTAATCTGTGGCTAACAAGGTACGCTCGAATCCGTGGTGTGCTTTACGATCGGTGATACGTGTCGTTTTCTTGGGCTACACTTCCGCTTGAGTTTAGGGGTTCGATTTAGTGTCGAATCCGGGTTTTCGGGGATCAGTTATTCCCAACACAAATCAAAACATCTGATTATTTTAGAAAAGTCATAACTTTTGACTTTAGTTCATGTAGTCTACGTTTGTTTCCCTGAGACGTGAGTTTATGGCCGTGCATTTTTTCTGTTTGAAAATCAAATGCGTTGGTTTGTAAATCCATGGGTGTTCTCCTTTTACTGGAAAAAGTGTGTGTAAATGACTAAATGTTCATGAGAAGAGAAGTTGGCATTGAAATGGCCGTGAGTTGTGAGCAATGGGCTTGGTAGGTTTAACGAGATTTGGGAGCTAGTTTAGCCAAATCCAAAGATGTATTTGCGTGTCATCACGTTATTAATCGACTTGTTAGCCTTGGAGTGTGGTTTTCTCGGGTTTACAGCCATACTTTTCCTTCTCCAGCCCATCTTTTTGCTTGCTGGGCGGTTCGAAATGTTAGCTCGAAGGGTTTGGTGGAGTTAGTCCAGTGATGGTGATTGGGGATCGTCGACGATGCGGATATTATTCTCGTGTGTATACGAGTTGTTGAAAGTTGGGGCGTTTGAAGTTGAATAGTTTAGTATTTTGTGCGTTGGAAAAATTTGTAAGCGCACTAGAGAAAGACGGACCCTCTTTGGGTGGAGTAAAAAAAAAAAAGAAAAAAATTGCAGAAAAAGTAAAATACAAAAGCTGGCTTCGGGAAGAGAAGCCACAGAGAAGAGACGTAGTAAAAAGATGAAATAGGGAAAAGACAAAAAAAAAACGATTAAAATATTAATATTAATATAAAGAACGAAAAAAACAAAAGAAACAAAAAATGGGTTTTAAGAAATCGATTTCGTCTTTTTGAGTTTTAATCCGAGTTTGCGTCAAGCCAGAGGACCGGATTGGGTTTACCGGTCCAGACCCGTTTTCTGATTATAATAATATTAACTATTAAGAAAATATATTAAAAAGAACAAAAAAAAATTCAAAAAAATTGAAAATTCGTTTTTTTAATTAAAAAATTTAAAACAAATCAAAATATTGGAAAATGTCAGGAAATTCAGATTTTCTTTTGAAGAATTTTGCAAAAAGATTTTATGAGCCTTTAAAAAAAAAAAAACGGAAGTTTCTTAACTCTAAATTTGTGCTAAAAAATTGACTAAGCCTTTGGGCTTTACCTTAGGGTTTCAATTGTCCTTAGAGACAAATGCCTTTTGAATGCACAATATTGATATGTTGATTTTGGTTTCTC
Organism: Eucalyptus paniculata subsp. matutina; assembly: GCA_017140255.1. Taxonomy (NCBI): domain Eukaryota; kingdom Viridiplantae; phylum Streptophyta; class Magnoliopsida; order Myrtales; family Myrtaceae; genus Eucalyptus; species Eucalyptus paniculata. The sequence continues at coordinate 3,947,076 of CM029441.1, forward strand.
TTTAATCTAGTTAGGATTAGTATTTATCTTTTCTTTAATATTAAATTTTTGCTCTTTCATGCAATTTATTTAATTGCTTTCCTTGGTTGTTAATTGTTATTTTAATGATTGTGCACCTGTATGATCACCTCACATGTTAGTGGGTAAAATCAATCCAAACTGCCTGACAAAAATCTTTTCCTTTAAAATGAATAAGATTAGGTATCGAAAGGGCATTAATTGACCAATTAGTGTAATCAAGTCCCCGACCCTAGATTCTCTGGTTGCGTAGGAAGTGAGGTACACTCCCATGCCTCACTTGGTTTCTAGCCGACCCCAATAGGTTAGTGGCGACTCCTTTTGTGCAAAATTCATAGGAAATATCCAAATGTCACGCGGGGTATGAGCTTGGGAGATCTCACGCCTAATCATGGGCCTTAGGCCCGTCCTTTAGGTAATATCCCTAAACCTGTTCCCTCCCCCTGAGAGTAGGTCGCGACACCCTCATTCTCTATTACTCCTTAATTTTGTGTTTAAACAACTCTAGCTACACAAAACAATTGTATGATATGCTCATGAGTCTGGCTAAAAAGACCAATATTGAAACTCCACTGTCACTTACAATTTAGCTGACCTAACCTCTAGTAGCAGAACAACAAACAAACCTAGACACAAACGAGACACACAAGTGCCCAAAAAGTAAAAGATGAAATCGGCAAACCCACTGAAGAAATTAAAGCAACATCATCGCACCATCATGGCCTTGTGCATATATTAAAGATACACAAGCCAAAAAAGAAAAAGACCCTAGGAAAGAAGAGGGTACAAAAGAAGTCATACACGCTTATGCATACTATTTCCGCTTTAATGCTGGTACCCGCTTTAATGCTGGTACCAAAAGCTGCCATCTTCGTGCAGGCAAGAGAGAGAAAAATATGGGATGGACACCAAACTTTGTTTGCATGCACTTTCGTAACTACTCACAAGGTTAACTCTTAAATGAACACGAAGGCATGATGAAAAACAACATAACTTATCACTAGTTGAAAGCATACAAAATTTAAATTGTTCAACAAATAGATGAAGGCAGATTGAACGTAGATACTAACAGATTTTACTTTGCAATTCTAGGGAGGTTATCAATAGTTACGTTGAGATCATCTAGTAAGCAATTGACAAAGACGATTAAAACGGTTTGTAGTAGATTGGATCTTCTCTCGTGTCGAGTGGCATGACCTTCATAAGATGCCATGATGATGTGTTTGCTCATTATACAAATCAATATACCAACAAGATTCAACATATTCGATTGACTATAATATGACAAGTACAAAATAAAAGAATAAATATTAATATTTGGTAATGGATCAAAATAAAGAATTTATATTTTATATATGAACAATTCTCAAATATTTTTGAAGACAAATGGATTTGATAATAGAAAATAAAGTTGAATTTTGATTGCTATTAATGGTTATAAAGACTTATCATTGACGAGCATCAGGCAAAACCCCTTTCACATTGTGATGATATGAGATCTAATGGAGAGAGAGAGAGAGAGAGAGAGAGAGTCTAGGGGAGGCGCATGGGAAAAGATAAGGGGGATTTGAGAAGTAGCTCCGCACTTTTCGGTTACAACTCCAAAACGATGCAACACAATCCAACCAAAACTGAAAAGAGTGATCATCACGTGATGATTATTTTATGATTCTCATCACTTCATTTATTAGTGTCGACCATACAAAAGTGACCACGAGAGAAACTTCCGCAAGATATATATTCAGTTTTCTTTAAAGAAAGATTGACAAGATCTTATTGGATATATCCACTTCGATTTCTGTGATGCGTGAAGATGTGACCATCAAGGGGTGCATACAATGTAAAAAGAAGACAAAATCTCCTTCGAGCTCATCAAGGGGTGTATGCAATTTGAAAGGGGCTCGTAATTTCAGAAATTTTTTAGAGAGGATGGGAGGAGGAAGGTGACGCATTGGACCGAAAGACTCCTATTGTTTTTCCTTCTTGCTCGTTTCTAGGGTATGTGACCCTTGCTCTAATACATCTTGTAAGTTATGCGAAAGCGTTGTGGTAGTAGCACAAGAGAATTGTAATATATAACTAAAACACTCATTATACTAGATTGCGTACAAGTATATTGATAAAAATAAACACTCACACAACTATTACAATATACTTTCTCACTCAACACATATAAAATACTTACACTCAAACTAGTTGATACAAGCATATATTCAACTATTCTATCCACCCTCTCACTCATGAAGGGATAACTCGCTCACACAAAGCTGCAAAGGCTATAGTGCCTCTTATATATATATATACGTATATGTATATGTATATGTATATGTGTGAACGTGCGTGCCTACGAGCGGTATTATAAACTTGCAATCTATATTAGTCGCATTGCATTAATCATCAATTGGTGTTAATTGATTATATTTTTGTTAGTTAGTATAATTTTTGTTTGTAAATAAATTTTAACTAGTGGGTGAAACTAAACCCATATCATTTAATAAAAATGTAATTTTTTAAAAAATTTACAATTTCTAATACATAAAAATCAGCAACTTTGACCTTGTTAAAAAGGTAGTAACTTGCTTAGGAACTCTTGCTTCTTTCCTCCCTCCCCTCTCTCTCTCTCTCTCTCTCTCTATTCCCTCGTTCTCTCTTCTCTCTTTTCTTTAGAATACCTCAACTCCCGCAGATCACGGAATATTGCAACTCTGTTCTTCACCTACTATAATATGGCAAGTACAAAATAAAGGAATAAATTAATATTTGGTAATAGATCAAAATAAAAAATTTATATTTTATATATGAAAAGTTTCTAAATATTTTTAAAGAGAAATGGATTTGATAATAGAAAACAAAGTTAAATTTTGATTGTTATTAATAGTTACAAAGACTTATCATTGACGAGCATCAGGCAAAAACACCTTTCACATTAGGAGCTCCTCAATTTCCGCTTACAACTCCAAAAGAATGCAACACAACCCAACCAAAACTCAAAAGAATAATTATCACGTGATGATTATTTTATGATTCTCATCGCTTCATATATTAGCGTCGACCATACAAAAGTGAGAGAAACTTCTGCAAGATATATATTCAATTTTCTTTAAGGAAAGATTGACGATATTTTATTTGATATATTCACTTCGATTTTTGTGATGTGTGAAGACGTGGCCATTGAGGGGTGCGTACAATGTACAGAGAAGAGAAAATCTCCTTTGAGCTCATCAAGGAGTGGATACAATTTGAAGGGGGCTCACAATTTCAGAAAATTTTTAGAGAGAGGGAGGAGGAAGAAGAGAATTGCTCCCTTCACCAGTTAGCCACAATAGTTGTGACACACTAGACCGAAAGACTCTCGCTGTTGTTCCTTCTTGCAAAGTTTCTAGGGTATGCAAATGTTGCTCTAATACATCTTGTAAAGTATGCGAAAGCGTTGTGGCAGTAGTACGAGATAATTGTAATATACAACTAAAAACACTCGTTATACTAAATTATGTACAAGTATAACAATCAAAATAAACACTCACACAACTATTACAATATACTTTCTCACTCAACATATACAAAATACTCACACTCAAACTAGTTGATACAAGCACATACTCAACTATTCTATCTGCCCTCTTGCTCATGAAAGGATAACAAATTTTAACTAGTGTGTGAAACTAAACCTATATCATTTAATAAAAATGTAATTTCTTAGAAAATTTACAATTTCTAATGCATAAAAGTCGAAAGGACTTTCTTCTTCTTTGAATTTATAAGAGCATATTTTAATAATAATTCTATTTGATTCAACTTGAATTTAGAAATTCATACGACACTTAAATATAATTATCACGTCCGTCTTTTTTAATTATCATTTCATGTGTTAAAATTCTTTGATTATTATTCGTGTTGGAATTATAGTGGATTTTCCTTATCACACAAAGAAGTGTGTGTATATATATTTATGTATGTATGTATATGTATATGCATATGTATATGCATATGTATATCTGTCTGCCAGTGACGTGTATAGGGGGTCTCCAGGCTTGGGACGACTGCTGTTGACAGGGAACGCGTAGGGCAAAAAACTAGGTTGAAAACCAGGTTGGGGAATTGGGTATGGATTCGTCGCCAGACCCAGTGGGATGGATCCGGGTCCAAGACCCCTTCTTGTCCAGCCCGATCCATCACTTCGATGGTTCTCCTGCGAAGGGGGTGTTGGCCCATGCCCTTCGGGCTGAGTTCTAGAGCCTAGTGCATTCTCCTCTCTAGGTAAGCCTTGTTGGGTCCACGTGTGGCTAGGCCCAATGGCCCATTGGCCTTGAAACGGATACCAGCCAAAGTGAGGCCATTGAATCGGGCCCTAGATTTGAACCGAAGCAGGTGAAGCCATAACTGATGGTTGAGGAGGAATCACGCTTTCTTATATTGGATCAACCAATGTTGGATTTGAAACTTGTTGGGGTGAGTTGGGGGTTTCCTCCATTGGATGGTTTGTTGAAATTTTTCTGACACAGGTATAAAAAAAATTCCTATTCAGTGGCTGGTTTGTTTGCAAGGTTGATGTTGCAACAACAAACCATTAAAAGAACCGAAAGGCAATTATGGATAAATGTAGCATGAGCGCACTAGTTTGTTATAAATGCCGCATGTGTATACTAATTTGGGCTGTTTTGAGACATAAAAATTAGCTTGAGGTAAATATGACATGAATATATCGATTTGAGACTTTTTGTGGTATTAATTTTGTATTTTCTATTTGACGGGAAAACTGTGAAATATATATATATATATATATATATATATATATATATATATATATATTATATAAGTGCAACCAAATCATCAAACCCATTAAATTCTTGTTTGATCAAATTTGTGCTTAGATGCAGTGGAATAAGCACAAGAAAATTGTAATAAAAGCTAAATTCTAACCTCTATCTAAAAAGGTTGAGGACTAAATGAGAATGACGTGCTATTTAGTGACAAGTACAAAAAAAGCAAAGAAGAAATGCTTTGGTGCACTAAATTCATAAAACCATTCAATATGCAGCAACCTTTGCCTCTCATATTCCCTAGTTAGTGGGGGGAAAATAGTTAACTACGAATGAGGAATATGGGGTGTGCGGATGCCGACATGTTAAAATAAGAATTGTAGTCTAAATTTAAACTAACCTTATTATTAAACCAACCAACAAAAAAATTGTCACTAGTACTTTATTAAGCACTCAGTAATTGTGATTTAGCTTTTGTTCAACTTGATTAAGATACTCCACGTATCGGGATTGTACTTGACTCGTCGTACAAAAAGATATCGACCATTAATTATATTCACATGAGTAAAGTGGATGGCCGGAAAAAAAAGTTAAAAAAAGTAAGCAAAGATCAATGAACCGATGAAGCTAATATTGTTTCTTGGAATATGGGGGTGAGAGTTCTTTTGGGCATCATTTGACCTGGTTTCTCGTTCGACAGATTGTGCTGCTTGGTTGTCTATTAATTTATTGGATGGAACATGTGCGGATTGAATTGCTGCCTTGTTTCTGCAGGCAGAGGCAAGACGATAAGTGGGAACATGATCTTTAGGCAAGGACGCAACTCACATCCATCTCTATTTCTCGTGCGACGGCCTTCTTGCGGGGCATGGGGTGGACCCGCCGCGTCGCTGCATCGTCAAGCGACGCGAGCAAAGTCACATGGCACGGCGAATTCCTTGTTTTGCCCCTTCCCCTACGGAGAAAACCTCGATCTGTTTAAAAGGTTGATTTTTCGAATGCTCATGTCGTTTTCACAAACATCGCGTGTCCGGATAATTAGTCTTTTGCTTCGATCGTGTCTCTTGTTAACCGTTTTGGCCACCCCACTATTTTACCAAGTCAATTATCGAACCAATTATTGATACTGAGGATCCGTATCTGTTAAGATATCAAATCATATTTCCAACAGAATAGCATCTCTCTTTCCGCACTGCACGCGAGGAAGCGTGGCGGCCGTCCGTTCGCGTCTATGCTCTGGCGCACCGGCAGTTCGTCCAATTCGCTCTGGACGAGACCGCGCTTCACGCTCGCATGGCTCCTTCTCTTCCGCAGGTGGGTCGTTTTCGGCTTTTCGCCTTTCTCTTTTGCTGGTTATGCGATTGTTTCACGACTGGGCTTCGTGCTCAATTGGAGTTCGAATTGGCATCGCGGCTGTTTGCTGGTGAACTCAAGTTCGATCCTCTCGTCGCGCGTTGCATTCCGGACCTTCTTGTATCGGCACTCCAGACGTAGTCGTTGCATTCCACTGTTTCGTTTTCTATCCGCCGTTTCAAGTTCGGACAATGCTGCTCAGTATGTGCGTGCGTGCGTGCGTGCGTGAGAGAGAGAGAGAGATGCTTGACTGTGAATGTCTGTCGCCCGGGTTTTTGGTTTTCTCTCAGGGCGTCTGCTCTATTTGCCGTTTGTTTGGTTAATCAAGGCTTGTCCTTCTTCGTGTCCTTAGGAAAGGTTCGGCTCCATGATGTCACTGGATGATAAAACAGAGATCGAGTTGTTGTCGTGTGAAGTGCCAAAAATAAGGTTGCTTCAGAGTTTGAGCATTCAAGGGAGCAAGGGACCGCAGTTATGATTGTCTAACATCATTGCCACTTGATATATAAATTATGAGGAATCAGTCTACAGAATCTAGACAGACAGCTTAAATTTACGGTTTTTAAGCAAAAGTAGCTTGTAGTTCCAGTCTCTGTAGCTCCAGAAAAGCCCCTGTAAGTTGCACATGATGGTCAGAGGAAATTTTCTTCGAGAGAGAGGACGGTTGTGCTTAATCGGTACCATGGCTTCCCTTCTTTTGCTATTAGAACTTTAGGAATTTTGGTGCCACATGGGTGTACGGATTTGATAGTTTTTGAATTAAGTGTAGAATTAATTGATCCGGCTTTTCACCGATGGAAACTTTCATGTTTTTGGAAGATAGTATTTTCCGTGTAAAGCTTTTCCTCTAATTAGATTTGCCACTTGTGCTGATGGAGGAATTGGTTGTTCAAGTAAGTTTACTTGAACACATTATTTTGCTATGATGTTTAGCGGCCTCATTTTGTTCTTCTGAAGATACTCTATGCAGGTTTTGCATTTTGCTATGTTTCCAGAACCAGAATACGATCTGCCTATCTTATGTGCCAACTTTTTCACTGCTGCCGAGACAATTATAGTTGTTCTGTAAGAATAATTCCTTGTTCCTGTTTTTTAACTTATTCCTTGTCGTGAGAAACAACGTGAGTTGATGAAAGTGACAGCAGTTGCTTGCTCTATGGTCAACTATATGTGCTCAGCAACTTTGCATGTGCTCTGTGGTCAACTGTATGTCTCGAGCAAATGTGCATGTGCATGTGATATCCATGTGTAGCAAGCCAATTAGTGGCCATGCGTGTTTTTTTGCTGAAATTACCTGCTAGCACCTTTCTGATAAAAGAAAGTGTTGAACAGTTGAAATGGGTTGCGGTGTAGCTGTTCTGCCTGAGCTTTGAGCAGTCACACATTTGACGTCTAACTATCTAGTACCTACTGGCATGGCGTAGTATGCTGGACAGTGTTCGTCAAGCTAGATGTGCAATAGTGAACTCCCGGCTTGAGATATGGCTTGAGATATGTAACGCTCTTGTTGGAGTGTATAGTTTTGTTGTTAAGATGTGCAATAAGTATTTCAACAATGTTAAATTTCTCAAAACAGGAGTGATGCATTTCAATTTTCTTTTATAATAGTTGAATATAGAAAGAAAATAATAAATGATATCCTTCTTGGTTGGTGTAAAGAAATATCGTCAAGTCAGGGTCAGCAGGTGCTGAATGCTGCCCATCGCCCTTAAAATCCTATATTAACTTTGATTGCTGTACATAAGGCTTCCTGATCTGCCCTGATATATTATTTGCAGGGACCTTGACCCTCTATATGACGTCGTCAAGCACAAAGAATACAAAGATAAGTGCTACGAAGGCCTGATGTCTCCAGTATGCTGAGGTCAGTTGTTTGTTGTGTTTTATAGTAACATTCAAAGAGGTTTTAGTTTTTTTCCTGTCCTTTTTGGACGTTTCAGCTGAACACCACTTTATGCAGCTTTTACCATGGAGTGGAAATTTAACGGTCGAATCGTTGAGATTCTTCTCACCAATAGTCATATGGACCAGGTTTAACTCTAGTCAACACATGCATGGGTGGATCATCTCAAGGTACGTCGCTCAATAAATTGTCTCTTCAAGGGATTGCATTGTTTCTTTTAGGCTAGAATATTTCTCTAGTTAATTTCCTCTGACCTTTGTTTTCTTCTCACGCTTGGCTTGTTTTGATGGACCTAGGAATAAGGGAGACTGATGCATCTCAAATTATAGCCAACCGTGAAGCGCAGCATCGGTATCCGACTTTGAGAGCAGAAAAGGTTAATCACCTGGTCACTCATCTCCTCCCCTATCTTCATCTACAGCCTACTTGCGAAGTTTATTTATTACATGCACATGCAGAGACCAGTGCTACCACTGATGGTCTAAAGTATTAAGCAATGTGCTATAGGTGCATCTAAAATTATGCCGTTGCTCTTATGTTTCTTTGATTCCTTTTCAATCTATAACTTATTTGAGTTTTGAGTCAAAGATCCGGGTTATGAAGTTTTGAAAAGGTTATTAGGGGAGACACATGCAAAGATAGAAATGTCATTTACAGCTATTCGTACATCTACATCCCCATTGCGTATTAGAATTGCAGTTACTTATCTCTTGTCATGAAACATAGAATGAAGTCCGGAGCTTCCTATTCGACGGAGTTGATTCACTAGGCAGCAAAACATTTTTGGATTACTTTCCAGAATATCCATGTCAAGAAGGAAGAGTCAATTAGAAGAGAAGCATACACGGGAATGGAGAATTTATAGGAAACTGTAATGACTAACTTGCCCTGTTCATTGCACTTCTGTTGCCACCTTTTCCAGGTCTGTTTCATTTTTCTACTGCACTTAACTAGTGCATCATAAGTGAGTTTTCTCTCTTCAGGCTAGAAACTTCCTTGCAGGCTTGGTTATTTATCCCTCACATTGGCAAAACTGTTAGTTTAGTCATTTGAAATTTTGCTTATTCTTGTAGCAATAGGATAAGACCTTGATCTGTAAATATGGTGCAAGAGTTTGAAAATGCAGCTACACGTATTTAAATGCGCCTATCTTTCCTGTAAACAACTTTCTATTAACAATTGATTTGAGTAGGAACCCGATGCCTCATTTAATTCAGTGGTCGTTGAGTATATGTGAAGTTTTCTTATGTTGTCGTGGTTGAAATTGAAATCTAAACATTTCATTTTCTTTCCTCTCTTAGGCTTCTGGGCTTTTGCTATTCCCGCTGCGCTGGATGGTTCCTTGGTGATTGCCTGTGACAAACAGTGTGGAGGCAAGCCTATTTTTAGGACGTTCATCCATCAAGGTGTGTTATTCAACTATATCCTTGATTCGTCGCTATGAATGTGAACAGCTAGTAATAAAAACAGCTAACACAAATGCAAAAAATTTAAGCCTAAATTAGCAACAAAAAAAATGACTGAATTAACACAATTTTAGCATAGATAAGACTTTTTTTGATAATTTTCCCATTCTCATACTTACCCCTTATTCTTCTTTGTTCTCTGTTAACTTACACAGAAGTAGTAACACTCTTCATGAATATCTAAATCTTATGCATCATTTATAACAAAAAAAATAAAATAATATGAAGAACATGTACCATCTGCACCCTATATACTTTTCGTGTGCAGGGAATGACTCCATCGTGCCATACATGATTTATATCATTTCGAACAATATAGAGTGCATTCAAATTTCTTCTATCATTGAATTCCTTTCATTGATTCTTTGCTTGACATCGTTAAATGTACATGCTGCGTTTTATGTCAAATGCAACAAGGAGGGTTAAGGATATGCCTGAATTTAGATATAGATGAGTTTTGCTGATTGCTTAAGCTTTGAACAAAACAATCTTAGAGGAGTTGTTCAATGACTGGAGCTGTTCAATAAAAGTGAATGACGATGGTGCACAGTAGAGATTGATGGAGGAGAAGCAGGGATGGCATCTGTTGGTGGTTGATATTGATAGGCGAATGCAACGCCTGATAATGGAGATCCCGTGATAGACAACAGGTGATTGATGGTGAAGTAACATGCTGATATTTTTGTGAAGGGAAGTTTGATTGTTGGCGTTTGGATCTAGCTATGGTTTTTTGTATTCTCAGTCTACTAAGAGGAAGACAGTGAGCATAGATAATAGATATAAGAAGAAGAATTAAAAAAAAAAAAGGACTAGTGGATTCTGGATGTTTAGGATTGTTTCAATAGTGGAATTCGGTTCAATTTTCGAACTTGAACTACTTTCCATTTTGCTGATAATTTGAAAGCTTTAGTTTGTGGGTTTGATAAGAAACAAACCTCTAGGAATGGTGAGCTTGGTTCTCGGTTTAGGAAGAAAATGAATGGTTCCCAAAAAAAAAGAAAAAAAGAAAAAAAAAAAAGAGAGGAAATAAGAAATAAGAAATAATGAAGAAAATGGGCTTTGAAGGTTTAGAACTAAAAGGGGCTTTGTATGAAAGCCCAATCGTATATTTTGGCCCAGATTTGTGAAAACATGTTGGACCATATTCAGATTGGGCTCAACAGCCCAGCCCAATGTCCCAATTTTTAGTAATAATTTTCTTTTAAAAATTCGGAAAATTAAAACATAGAAAATTTTAGAAAATAGGTCTTGATTGGATAATTAGATCTTAATATTATATTTAACTTATTGTCTCTTAATTGACATTTATGTAGTTTGGAGATGTTAGTGAGCACTTGATTGTAGTTTAGTTTTGGTAGATTACTTTTTTAGACAATAATTGGATTCAATTTGATTATAGCTCATGGGGTTGCTATCTTAGGGCTTGATAATAGAGCCATGTCATATTCTTTATCCAACTCGTATTGGGTTATATTACCCTACTATACTTTTTTACTCATTCTTCATTACTTTCTTGGATCAACTGATTGTGATTCTTTTATATTGCTTTCCTAAGTTTTGATTTGCTTGCTTTTGTTGAATAGTTAGGTTGCGTTTTGGGGTCTTAATTTGAAAAAAAAAAAATCCTTGGGTTTTCTTGTCAACAACTTCTTCATCATTTCGAATCCCGAAACCATCATTAGGCATTGAGATGTGGACATCAAGCGTAAGGCATTTGTGAGGTACTCACCATCCTATAAGGCTATCAAAGGCTATCAATAATTTATAATTTATCATATTTCCTCCTTTCCTTTGTACCTAGGCTTGGCTCTACTTCCTCTATTTTCCTTCTTCCCCCGGCCTAGTCTCCTTCCTTTCCCCTTTCTTCCTCTCTCCCTTCACGCTTGCTAAAGGATGCAAAGGACAAATAGAGCAATAGAGATCGTTGGGTAAGATGTCTAGCCAAGGGCAGGTTGGCACGACAAGCTGGCAATGGCGGGGCCATACATGCTTGCTAGGCGAGCTTAAAAGCGGTGATTTTTGGGAGGTTCAGGGACCGGGGAGAGAAATTGAGAGAGTGAGAGGGAGCGAGAACTAGGAAACAAGGTCGTGATTGAAGAGCTTCCTTTAGTAGCCAACGTGCCTGGATCTCGATTGCCAACCCTTGCCAAATATACATGCATTTGGAGAATTTTGTTTAACGTTTGTCCCACTAAAGTCAATTGCATCGAAGAATTCCCCAACTGCTTCTTCCTCATATAACGTTGGTCTTTAAATATACGTGCAACATCACCATCCAAAGACAAAAACCCTTCGGACCTTTTCCTTTAAGAAAAATCGCCTTCCGCCCTATTTGATCAAGAAGACGATCTCCGTGATCTCAATGGCAGGGATCAGGTTCATGCTTGCCCTTTCCCTCTCGATCCTCCTGTTGTTGTCTTCATCTCTTAGAGAATTCAGCTAGCACTCTTGGACGTATTGAACCTGCAAATGAGACCTTTAGCCAGGAAATAAGAAAGCTTGACATCCACATGAAGAAGGGTGGCAGTGGGCGTGGCGATGGCAACGGCGATAGCAATGGTGGCGGCACTAGTTACAAAGGTGGCGTTTTTATCTATTTAGTACATGTGGGTGCCAGTGGGCATAAGCCTAGCAATGGGACTCAAAGGTACTCAACCATCGAACCTCGCCCTTCGTCGCTTGCCTCGATCATTTTTGTTCCTCTCTAATCCTCGGTCTACCATTTGCTTTGCTTCAAAACTGGTTTGATTGCCAATTGTTCTATCTATCTGATAAAGGGAATTCTTCTTCTTCTTTTTTATGATTTTCTTTTTTAGTATGAAATGAAAGAAAAAGAGCCTAAATCTCTCTTTTACATCAACTTTTTTTAATTCACTCCACGAAAAAAAATTCTTTTTCTATCTATCTATATTTTTTTAACCACTAAGGTTTAATTTAAAGATGAATTATTTATGATGATAAATGCAATTTTTAGGAAAACTTTATTCAAATAGTGATATCCAAGTAGTTTTTTTTTTTTTTTTCAATTCAATAACTATTTGAATTGAATGATTTTGAATGATTTCTTATGAGTATTTGATACTCGAAGAAGTCTAAGATTGTTGAATATCAAATACTCATAAGAAATCATTAAAAATCATTCAATTCAAATAGTTATTGAATTAAAAAAAAAAAAACCTAATTGGATATCACTATTTGAATAAAGTTTTCCTAAAGATTGCATTTATCATCATAAATAATTCATCTTTGAATTAAACCTAAACCTCAGTGATTAAGAAAATATAGATAGATAGAAAAAGAAATTTATTTCTTTTTTTCGTGGAGTAAATTAAAAAAAAAAATTTGATGTAAAAGAAAGATTTAGGCTCTTTTTCTTTCATTTCATACTGAAAAGGAAAATCATAAAAAAAAAAAAAATCCCTCTATCAAATAGACTGAACAATTGGCAATCAAACTAGTTTTGAAGAGAATTAGAGAGGAACAAAAGTGATTGAGGCAAGCGACAATGGGCGAGGTTTGATGGTTGAGGACCTTTGAGTCCCGTTGCTAGGCTTATGCCCACTGGCACCTGCAGGTACCAAATAGATGATACGCCACCTTCGTAACTAGTGCCGCCACCACGGCCATCGCAACCCCACCGCCAACCTTCTTCATGTGGACATCGAGCTTTCTCATTTCCTGACTAAAGATATCATCAAGGGGCTCAGCACTTCCACGAGCACTAGCCAAGCTCTCTGGACATTGGGACAACAACACAAGAATTGAGAGGGAAAGGGCGAGTGTAGACTTGATCCCAGCCATCGACATTGCGGAGATCGCCTTCTTGATCAAATCGGGCGAAAGGCAATTTTTTGTTGAACTGAAATCAATTGCATCAGAGAATTCCCCAACCGCTTCTTCTTCATCTAACGTTTGTCTTTAAATATACGCGCAACGTCACCATTCAAAGGCAAAAACTTTCCAAACCTTCTACGAAAAAAATCACCTTCCAGGCGATCTTTGCAATCTCGATGGTGGGGATCAAGTCTGGGCTCACCCTTTCCCTCACGATCCTCATGTTGCTATCACCATCTCCTAAGAGCTTGGCCAATGCTTGTGGAAGTGCTAAGCCCATGAATGAGATCTTTACCAAGGAAACGAGAAGGCTCGACATCCACGTGAAGAAGGATGGCAAATGAAATTTGCATATATTTCAATGAGTATTACATAATAATGGTTGGAGTGGACATCAAGCTCCACCATCTTCACGTCTTCTTCATCTTTAGGGCCCTAATCTAAACCTAGTCTAAGAAATCTTATAACTAGGTATGTACAATGGAAGGAAACAAACAAACATATCAAAACAACCAAAAGCAAGACATCATGGCAAATCAGAAAATGATGCATGGTAACTGACTTGTTAAGCCACCTAATCAATGCACGAAAATTATGAAATTTGAACATGACGTAGGGCTAAATGTGAAGAACAAGTTTGATTAAGACATTTAACCCTAAATCTATGTGCAAAAGGTCACACAAATCCATTAACATTGATATGTGACTTGTCATTAGGAGCAAAATGCATAACACTTTCGAAATGCGTAACACTTTCAATTGCGACATATCGACTTGAGTTCTAAGGTTACTTGACCTTATTTAATGATGATTAAAATTCTCAAATTTTGGCATGGGATGGATATGGATATTATGGACAACTTTCATTGAGAATTTATCCTCAAGATCATTATGTATAAGACCACACAAAATTGGTAGACAGTCAGATTCATAGAGACAAGATAGCACTACAGGTCAAGACAAATTCATCTAAAAAAAAAAAAGAAAAGCAGGGAAAAATGTGGGCAAATTGGACAAACTAGGCATCGTTAGAAAGCTCAAGGTGTTCTTTACGAATTCCTAACATAACAAAGATATGATCGGAAGCCATTGCTGCCGTAATCGTCGTCACTATTGCTGTTTCTTCTGAGAGTCGGGTCAATTGCTCTCTCGCTCGTGAATAGCATACGGCGGCGAGCGAATTGAGGCACCGGTCTCGGTTCCGGCAAACGGCGAGACATCGAAAACTCGCCAGAGATCAGGGGTTTACGGAGATGACATACATTATTCTCCATGCATGGACGTACAGTTAAAATTTCCTTTACTTGTTTTGAAATGAGCAAAACGTGAAGGAAGATTCGGTTTGATTGGAGGACTCCAAGATGGTCTTGTACTTGAAAAATAAGGGAATTTACTAAACTAGTCCTCGTAGTAATGTCTAAATACAATTTCGACCCGTGTATTGTGTTTCATGCATATTTAGCACCCCGACCTATCTCTGGTGGAAATATACTTTTTTTTTTGTTTTTTGGTGATCTAGGAACCGCTGAAGACCCCTTACGGGATCACACCACCCTCCGATGCTTGGTGGCATTGTCGAGCGTCATCGCAAGCCACTATTTAGACGTAAAACTTCGAGGGAACTAGCCCAGCAACCCACCGCCAAGGTTCCCCACTTAAATTGTGTTGACAATGAGGGATTCGAACTCTCAACGGCAGCATTGCAGGAGAGAGTGAATACCACCAGCGCTACTCATGGGTGGGTCCAGTGGAAATATACTTTTGGTCCTCATACTTCCAAGAATATTCACTAGCAGTTGTCGTGCATTATTTTAGGAACACAAATTTCTAACAAAAACTCAATATCTTTCATCACATCTCCATTGAAGTCTTATGAAGATGTTAATTAGATCAACTAGTAAGTCGTATTATATTCCTTTAACATGGTATTAGAGTTAGGCAATCCCAATCAAATTGTGAGTGCATTAGGTGCACGTGGCCCCCTTTTCTTTTTAATTTTTTCTGTCATATGAATGCGAAATTAAATGCCTTAAAGGTTATGTGAACTCGTGATCTATGTCTGATTAAATTTGACCTTATCCAATATGCATTAGTAAATTAGCAGAAGTTCTTGACTTAAATAACAACACACATGCTGTGCAATAACTAATTATAATCAAAATTCTTGATTACAGGCCACCTCTCGAAATCCTGAATTTGTCCTGAACTTGGATCAAGTCCTTGCCAGAGTCTCTGTTCTAGTCAGCCCACCTAAAAAAGACTATTCTTAACTTATTGTGATCTCTTGAGGGTGTTATCCCTATAAATTGGAGAACTTCAGTGGCTTGAGGTTCTTGATCTTGAAGGGACTATGATCATGGATCTGCTAGAGGAGGTCACAAAGTTAACGACGCTCACTTGCTTAGAGGTATCTTTTACCAATGCATAGATTGTGGCCCAAAATATGCGAAAGTGAATGCATTGATTCTTTGGGGCACTATTCCCACGCTCACTCGATTTGAAGAGCCTAGTATCAAGGTAAGCCTAGAGGATGAGAGGTGACGGAGTGTTGTCGAAGCTGTTGTTGACGATGTTTGTGGCTTCATGAGGCTAGGTACTCTTCAAATTTCGTGGCGGAGGATCTCCATTGTCATTGGACATGTAGATGAAGTTTTTTTTTTTTTTAAATCTCGTGCTTTAAAGTTGAAAACCCAAAAAAAATAATAATAATTATAATAGTCAAAGGGAAATAAATTAGTAGCATTGCCTTTTGTTATCGGGCACGTGTTAACTAGAGTGCATTTATATTAAATGTACTTAATTTTAAATAATTCAACATGAGAATACTAAAGCTATCACATTGAAAGCTTGATACAACCACTGGGATTCGCCCTAGTGGCCACCCTTCCAACATGGAAGGGGGAGGTGAGAGGTTCAAACCCCCATCTTCTCAAGGGGGATGGGGTGGGAACGCATAAGTTCAGGAGTGAGTTTCGACTCCCACGTCCTGTAAGGGGCAAGGGAAAAGTCTAAGAGTGAGTACAGAGTAGGAATAGAGTAGGACTGAAAAAAAAAAAAAAACTTGATACTCTCTCTCCTGAATCGATTGTTTAATAAGAGTATTCTGCAATGACTGATAGATTTTCATTGGAAATATTTTTTTTCCTCTGCTTAAATATAATAATGGGAATGGAAAGAAATGCTCGGCCCCTTTTAAAATTAGTTGATTTTTAGGGTTAAAAATTCATAATTACATTCTATATGGGCACCACCGACGAAAATTATGAAATTGGAAACTCCCCATTTTCCTTGCGAACTTGTCTCTAACTCTAATTCTATATGAAGCAATATGAATATAATAATTTTTATTCTGGAAATCAAGATCAACCATTCTTTTTTAGCAGAATATTATTTTTTAAAAAAAGTAAGCAAACTTTATCCACTTTATGTTAAAAAGAAAAACACGAACATTAAAATGGACCATGAAGACACACAAAATTAAATTTTTGCTTTAAAATCAAAAAGCGTTATTCCGTCCGCAAAAACCACCGTTTAATAGCATATCTGTCGATTGACATGTCATCTTAAATACTCAGCAGTTAGGTAGGCAAAAGAAAAACATGTTGTTTCGTGTGCATCCAAAAGCAATCAATTAGAATTTTAGAGTATTATAGAAAACTTTTCTCGTCAAGAGAGGGAGCGCGATCAAGTGGAGGAGGGGATGTGAGGAAAGTCAGAGTTTCGATCAAACTTTTTTTTTTTTTTGACCAATTGGACTTTGGATCTGGGGCTTGTTTTTGTTGAAGATACGGTTGCTGATAGGAATTGATCTTAAATGATCATGATTGGGGGGATTTTTCTTTTATTTGATTTATTGTATATTTTCCTTCCTTATAGATTTAGATCTCTTGTATTATAAAAGATGATGTAATTGTACACATGAAAGTCATAGAAGAGAATTTCAAACTTTATTCTCTATCCAAACTTCTGAATGGTATCAGAGCCTCCCTCATCTATCTAGCTTCCGCTATACTTTTATTCTTTAGAAAACTTCTTTCAGTCCTTTATTTTTTTGGCTCAACAGCATCAACGCCAAAATTCTTTTTAGTCAACAAAGGGAGCACCATGCCGAAGAATCAAGGTACAAATTCTGGTGTGTCCGAAGGCGACGAACAGTCTCTCAACAACCGAGGAGGAGACAACGTTGCTGCAGACCATCAGATATTGAAGGACAATCGAGTCCTGTTGAACATGCTCAGGGACAGGACAATATAACCCTGGACAAATTTTTTCAGGTCCATACATCCAATGGGTACCTATACCCGTTCAGCCGAACCTAGGAAGATCAGCCCAAAATCCGAGCCTTGAAGAACCCGGAACAAATGGTGGATCGGGAGGAAGCCCATCACATGTTGCCGGGGCCGGTCATGGATATGCGGTGGCTTGGTCTTTTCCAGGTCATCATGAATTGGGTCCGCCGGGTCTGGGAGGAAATCCCTACCCGACTTACGGACCCGGTTTCTTTCCACTTGCAAGTCTCACCAAAGGACGGCTGGAACCTAGAGATCCGTTGTACACATCCGCCACCGACAGACCTAAGCTTCGTCTCATCGCACAGCAACTTTCGGGACCAGAGACTATTCCGTATGGTCTTGCAAGCTGCGGCGAGCCTTGGTGACCAAAGACAAAGATGGTTTCTCGGACGGTTCTATTCCAATTCCTTCTGACAATCGTCTCGCCCGGCAATGCAAGAAATGCAATCAATTGGTGCAGACCTGGATCGGGAATTACCTCACGCTGAAAGTTGCTGCCAGAATACCATCAATAGAAGACGCCAAGAGACTGTGGGAGAGCCTGCGAGAAATGTATGCAAAGCTCAATCGAGCAAAATTTTTTTCGCTAACCCAAACTCTATCAGAACTCAAACAGGGAAATCTCTCCATTTCCATCGTCTTCAACCATTTATCCGCTCTCTAGAATGAACTTGAAATGGCGGAGGAGAAGTTGGAGGGGCCTGAGAATACCTTGGCACAGTATCAAGCGATAAAAGAACGAGAGAAATTCACGTGATTTCTACTCAACCTCAATGAAATGTACCTGCCATTTCGAAGCCAAATCTTGGCCATGGACCCAGTTCCCCCTCTCACCCGCATATACCAGCTTGTTGTTCAAGAGGAATCTCAACGATTGGCGTCGTCGGAATACGTCAAAATAGGTGACCGAGTCATCCTTGCAACCAAAGCTTCATCGGAGCAACGTTTGGTCGTGGCAACACACGGCCATGGAGGTCCTCCGCGAAACCCAGGCAGAATGCTAGGGTTCCATGAGGAAGAAGATGAAGTCTTTTTCCAAGGGAACAGCCAAGATCTATTCAGGGGATCTAACGGCCAAGGATATGGCAGACAGATGAGTGGCCAAGATTCATTCCTTGGATCAGATGGTGGAGGGTTTTTAGCGAAATCAAACGGCCCACATTTAATCCTTGTTGCACCGCGATCTAACATCCCGAAATTGGCCACGTTAGCACCTACTTGGAAGGGATCAAATAGTCAGAATTCTTCCACATCATCCAACAAAGCTATTTCCAACAAAGGAAAAGGTAAATTTTGCGATCATTGTAAACAACCTTATCATACTAAAGAAAATTGTTGGAAATTGCATGGAAAGCCGGCAGATAAAAAGGAACAAGAATTTTCCATCGTAGCGAATGCTAAGGTCAACCAGCCCTTCAATAATGATCAGCTTCAACAAATTACGAGGGCCTTAAATCAAATGGGAATTCAGGACAAGACAACCAGTTATGTAGGTATTTCCCATTGTTTAATGAGCACTATTTTTAATAAAGCATGGATTATTGATTCAGGTGCTAGTGACCATATAGTTTGGGACGAACGTTTCTTTGCCAAAATTGACAAACCCCTAGCACATACTTCCGTTCGTCTTCCAAATGGTAGTGACACTTTAGTTACTAAAATTGGGGATGTCCAACTCAGTTCTTCCATCAAACTCAAAAATGTTTTATTCATTCACGATTTCCAGTTTAATCTCATCTCCGTGTCTAGACTTTGTGAAGACAACTCCTGTTGGGTCTTTTTTGATTCTGATATCTGTCTCTTTTAGGCCCTTTCGACTGGGACACTGATGAGCTTGGGTAGAAATCATGAGAGTCTCTATTTCTGGGACACTTTTCCAAAGAGCTTTGATATTGCATCTTTTCCTTTAACTAAGAGCATTTCATGTAATGCCAACAATAATAAAAATATTTCTTTATCTCATCAGCGTCTTGGACACAGTGCCTCTTTTCCTCATCCCAAATGCCTTATTTGTCAATTGGGTAAACAGTCTCGAATGCCTTTTCCGAAAAGCACATCACGTGCTAATCAAACTTTTGCACTATTACAGATGGACATATGACGACCATACCATACTCCACATCGTGATGAATCTCGTTTTTTCCTTACAATCGTAGATGACCATACTCGACCAACTTGGGTCTTTCTCATGCAATCCATGGTCCAAGTACTTTCTAATCTGAAGATCTTTTCATTTTGATTAAAAATCAATTCAACAAATCCATACAACGGGTTCGCATTGATAATGCTCACAAATTTTTTAATCATGAATGCTCTTCATTATTCCTTTCCAATGGAATCATTCATGAAAGTTCTTGTGTCTATACTTCCCAACAAAATGGGATCGTAGAAAGAAAACACCGTCATCTACTTGAAGTTGCTTGAGCTCTTAAATACCAAGCCTCAATTCCAAAATTTTTTTGGGGAGACTGTGTGGTCACGGCAGTGTATCTGATCAATTGGATGCCATCTCGTGTTCTCAATGGAATGACTCCTTTTGAATTGCTATCTAGGAAATGTCTAGACATTTTACATCTTCGTGTTTTTGGATGTTTATGCTATGTGTCTACCATGGGTCTTGGGGACAAATTGGGTCCTTGTGCTCTGAAGTGCATATTCATGGGATATCCAACTCAACAGAAAGGATATTTAGTCCTTGATCCATCCAGTGGGCATTTTTTTGTCAGTAGACATGTTATTTTTCATGAAGATATTTTTCCTTTCCAGGATAAATCAACTTCTTATCAACAGAATGATCTTGCTACACCTTATCGTCCTTTTTTAAGAGAGGATGATCCTCCACAGGCACCAGTAATTGTGCTTCCACAGGTGTCACCTTCTTTAGCATTTCCAGACAATGAAGAAAGACCTGAAAATGAAGCATCCCTAGAGTTTCCTCTTCCAGCAAGAGATTCCCCTACTGCATCACAGGATGATGTTTTACCTGTACCAATTAATCCTTGGCGATCGGGTCGCACAATTTGACCACCTACATGGACAGCAAATTATGTTTGTTCTTCTTTGCACAAATCTGGTACACAATATCCCATCTCCTCCTATGTTAGTTTTGTTCACCTCTCGCCCAAACAGAGGTGTTGCATTAGCAAAATTTCTTAGCAACAGGAACCTTCATCATATGAAGAGGCAGCCAAAGATCCTCGTTGGCAACGGGGCGATGGAAGATGAATTGCGAGCCCTTATGGAGAATAAGACCTGGGATATAGTTCGCCTACCTCTGCATTGGAAACCTATAGGCTGCAAATGGGTATACAAGATCAAATACAAAGCAGACGAATCTATTGAACGTTATAAAGCCAAATTAGTTGCAAAGGGATTCACACAAAGGGAATGATTTAATTATAAGGAAAGCTTCTCTCCTATTGCAAAGGAAGTCATAGTTCGGTCTTTCCTCTCTATTGCTGCTCTACGTGATTGGCCTCTTCATCAGAAGGATGTCCACAATGCTTTTCTTCATGGCAATCTCGAAGAAGAAATTTATATGGATCTTCCACAAGGATTTCGTAGACAGGGGGAGAATGATGTATGTCATCTCCGTAAATCCCTATATGGCCTCAAATAGGCTTCTCGTTGATGGTATGCCAAATTCATTGATGCACTTGTAACTGTAAAGTTCCAGCAATCCAGGCATGACTATGCTTTATTCACATGGAAACAAGGTACATCATCAATCTACTTACTCATATATGTGGATGATATACTCATTATGGGAAATGATGCATCTGCCATTGATAGATTTAAGAAATACTTGCATTCTACATTTCACATTAAGGATTTAGGATCTTCAAAATACTTCCTTGGGATATAAATTGCACGGTCAAATAAAGGCATCTTTCTTAGCCAATGCAAAATTGTCTTGGAAATTATCTCGGAAGTAGGATTGTCGGGATCCAAGCCAGATGTGATTCCAATCGAACAAAATGTTAGGTTGACAATAGCTGAATATGACAAAGGATTGTCACCCGTAAACAAGGATCCTTTACTTAAGGACCCTTTTGCTTATCAAAGACTTGTTGGAAAACTCATCTATTTAACTATGACTAGACCTGACATTTGCTATGCGGTACAGACTTTCAATCAATTCATGCATGCTCCAAAACAATCTCACATGAATGCAGCATTAAAGGTTATAAAATACTTGAAGGGATGTCCAGGGCTAGGAATACTGTTATCTTGAGATAGTAACATGGAGATGTCAACATGTTGCAACGTGGATTATGTTACTTGTCCTATGAGTAGAAAATCCGTTACGAGTTACTGTATAAAGCTGAGAGATTCTTTACTTTCATGGAATGCGAAGAAACAATCAACTATTTCCTTATCATCTGTCGAGGCAGAGTATTGAGCGATGGCAAAAAATAGCTGTGAGATAGTCTGGATAAGAGGCCTACTTCAAGATCTCGGTATACAAGTGAATCAGCCAACCATCTTATATTACAATAATGATGCTGCTCTAAAACTTGCAATGAATCCAATTTTTCATAAAAGGACAAAGCACATAGAGGTTGACTATCATTTCATTTGAGACAAGATTCAAAGTGGGGTGATCAGAACAAAAGGAATAAGAATGGAGCAGCTTGTGGACATTTTTACCAAGGCCTTATGTCAAAGGCAACATTCGTATCTATTAAGCAAGCTAGGCATTTTTTATGTGTATAGGCCGCCAAGCTTAAGGGGGAGTGTTGAAGATACAGTTGCTAATAGTTAGTTATCTTAATTGATCTCGTGTTGATAGGAATTGATCTTAAATGATCATGATTGGGGGGATTTTTCTTTTATTTGATTTATTGTATATTTTCCTTCCTTATAGATTTAGATCTCTTGTATTATAAAAGATGATGTAATTGTACACATGAAAGTCATAGAAGAGAATTTCAAAGTTTACTCTCTATCCAAACTTCTAACGGTTTTCAATTGGTAATGCCCTAGGGCTGTCAAATGAATAGGTCGCGTCGAGTTTGCGTCAGATCAGGTTTGGATCGGGTTGGAAATGGTTCAATCTATATTGACCCATTTTCATGTACTATAAAATTAATTACCTATACCCGACCTAACTTGTACTTAACACATACCCAATCCGATCCATATTATCAAAACAAATTAATATAATAGGAAAAGCCTATACCTACTTATTTAACCCATTTCAAGCTCTCCATATATATATATATTATTTAGATAAAAACTTCATGGCGAATGAAAAAAAAATTAATTAAATAAAAAATTAGTAAATAAAATAATTTTTTTTAAACTTATGAATTGAAATACTTATAAAGACTTACGGTTGGAAAAGTTGGTTCTATACCCATTTTGTGACTCAAATTCAATGAGGTCAATCTCATATGAGTAACTCGTTTGCTTTTTAAATGAGTTATAAATTGCTTGAAAAAAAAAAAAGAAATCAACAAATTTCAAAACTTATTTGTAATTTTCCTCCATTTTTTTTTTTAACTATTTAGACTCTAAGGGCAATGACTTTAAAGGTTTTTTTTTTTTTTTTTTTTTTTTTTTTTTTTTTTTTGAGTTTTTTCAATCAATGACTTTGAAATTGATGGATTCATATATAAACAAAAATAATGTATAGATAATTTACAAATCGAGCTAAAAAATAATGGAGATTAGATATCTTTACTACTCAAATATGTTTCAATGTTGGGATATCTCATACTTATCCAATAAAATAATATGAAAAGTAAAATTAAAAAATGAAAAACAAAAAAGAAATTAAAAATTAAAAATATAATTTCTTGAAAAATGAAATCAATTTAAAAAAATATTTTCTTCCCCCATTGAGAACATAAGCCACTATCTCTCTCTCTGAAAAAGAAATCCACTTTCTCAATAGAAAAATTGGGGATAAGTACACTAATGGTACCATAAGTTGTATACAACGCTCACTTTGGTGCAAAAAGTTTTTGCCGAATCATTTAAGTGCCAAATTAGAGAAAAAAATGATCACTATGGTGCCACTGGTGAAAATTCCAGCCAAAATGATTACGTGGCTTTATATTTAAAAAAAAATCGATAAACCCTTTAAATGATGCCGTTTTCTGTCCTACTTAAGAAAATGACGTCGTTTTGCCATCCTATGTGGGTGGCTTAGGAAAAATGATGCCGTATAGCTCAATTGTGATTGAAATTAGTTTTTTTTTTTATTCATCCTTGCCGACCTAGCTTGCTTAGCCACCTTTGCTCGGCCATTGTGCTTGGCCACCATCACCTAGCCAAGAAGTGATGGGAAAATAGAAGGCAAGGGCGGAGGAGGAGGAGGAAGAAGGGGGATTGAAGGTGCAGAGAGAGAGAGAGAAGACGAGGAGTGCGAGGGAAACAAAGAGGGCACAGATGGAGATGGTGGATTGGGCTCTGTTCAAAGAGTGGCTGGTGCTGGTGTTGTTCTTTGGGGAAGAAGACACCGCCACCATGGCTTCTCTCTCTCTGTTGGTGTTGTTCTTCGGGGAAGAAGACGACATCGCCATGGCTTCTCTCTCTCTCTGCTGGTGTTGTTCTTCGGAGAAGAAGACGATGTCGCCATGGTTTCTCTCTCTCTCTCTCTGCTAGTGTTGTTCTTCAAGGAAAAAGACAATGCCGCCGCCATGGCCTCTCTCTCTCTCTCTCTCTCTCTCTCTCTCAATTTGGGGATTTAGGGTTTTGACTTGGGGTTTAAGATGCCAAACGACGTCGTTTTGTGGTTTACACACTGACTGGACTCTCCGGTAAGCTACATCAATATAAGAAATTAATAAAAAAAAAGGTCACGTCGGATTTACGGCAGTTCAGATCGGCGTTAGCACAAAGTGAGCGTTTTTCAAATTTTTTGGCATTTAAGTGATCCAACGGAAACTTTTAGCACCAAAGTGAGCTTCGTACACAACTTATGGCACCATTAGTATACTTATCCCAAAAAATGGCAGAGACCACCAGAAGAAGGACCTAGCCCGGGCTGACTAGGTTGGTGGTCTAGCCTTCACGCGCAGTCGTCCTGAGCTGCCTCCTCCTCCTCCTTCACGTTTACATCCCGCACCTCCACTACCGCCACCCTCACCTCCTTCCACAGATCTTCCTCCCCACGCGCATCTACCTCCACTACCCTGCGCAGCACTCTCCTTCCATCCACTTCTCCCTCAATTGCCCGACACCGCAGAGGACTTGCAGACTGCAGTGCTCACGACAATGCATCCCTGCTTGTTCCGATGCAGCTTGCCCAAGAGCTGCGGATCCCCAAGTGCGAATGTCAGCTACGCGCTACTGTCGAGCAGAGTGTTTTTTTTTTTTCCTTTCTTTCCTTCCTAAGCGAGTCAAGCGAGCGAAATGAAGACAGCTATATAAGTTGGGCTAGTAAACTAAACAGGTCAAGTATAGGTCATGGACAAACTCATATAGAGACCCATATAAAGTCAAATATCTTAAACCCATTTCCACCCCTTGGTAAAATTTTAAGTGACCCATTTATAGCTCGGCCCCCTAAAAGTAAGTCGTAAAATGTGTTTTTAAACCATATCGACGGCTCTACAATATCCTGAATTCGAAACGTTTTAAAGCTGTGCGTTGTTAATTTGTGGGAGAAGTCAAAGACATGGGGCTTTCTAACTATTTTGCGCATGTTATTTCAACTGATCGAGTAGAAGTAATTTTTACCAATCTTCTACTCTGATGGCGACGACTGAAAGAGTCAGTAAGTGAGGTTGATTTTTAATGGGTGGGGCAACGATTCAAAGAGTGGATTGTGGGGATGCTTCGATTAAATGTAGTTCAGATTTGCAAGCAACCAAGAGAAGTTTTGCAATCGCATTATTAACATCTAGCCATTGCTCATACACTATCATAATGAATTGAAAAATCTGATATCTTGTTAACTAGATTAAGATCTTAAAAGATTTTTTGTAGTTGATATTTTTTGATGCAGCCCGCATTGAAGACCAACTCTCTCTACCAAGAAGATCAGCCCGCATTCAAGCTCGATGAAACCAAGAAGCCGTAACAATATCTTGAGTCCATTCCAAAAACTTGAAAGACACCTTGGGAGCTCGCGTGACGCATTTACTAGCTTATAGTTTCCATGCTCTTTTACTAGTTTATAGTTTTCTTGCTCTTTACTATTCCTCCTAGTTTCAATGCTCATTTATTTCTCCTAGTTTCAATGCTCTGTTTTTATTTCTTTGATAATAAAAGCCATCCAATCCCTTGTAGAAGACAGACGACTTTTGACAAATGAAAAACTTTGCTTGAAGCAAGTATCATGGTAGAGTTCATACCTTGAAAATCTAGAAGAGTTTTCACTCCGTCCTTGAAGAGTCGGAGCTTTTGAAATCTGCATCCTTGAAGAGTTGTAGTCATTGATCTAGAAGAATCAGTGTCCCTTTCAACTTCCTTGGAGGCCTGGAAGAGCAACCAACGGAGTGTCTATCTGTTTCTGTTCTGTTCGTTATTTCCAACCCAATTTCGACCGTCCTACAGTGCTTATTTCAGAAAATCCAAAACAGGGAAATTGTAGATCCAGAAGCCTTTGTTCATTTTGCTTTGGAATCAGGTCGATCCAATCTGTATCGACAAAGATACAACTGTTCTCCCGAGCTCGCGCAGTGCTGAAATTTCTGCTAGTCCTGTTTCCGTGTGTGAGTCACTCTCCCGATCCTACTGTTTGAGAAAGCCTACCCTAGGCTTGCATCAATTGGTATCAGAGCTTTGGAGGAGAGGAAAATGCCTCCAAGACAAGCTAGGCGTCGTGGCGGCAGAACGCTTCCCCTCAATGAATTGCATACACTCGTTGAGAATATGCAACAACAAATTGACGAATTGACGCAAGAAGTTCAGCGATTGAGGGCTGAAGCAAATAATTCTCCACCCCCTTCCAGGACTGAAGATTCCCATGGTGACTCTTCCTCTTCGGAGAGTGTACAATCTATTCACAGTCAGAGGCATGTTTGACATCGTTTACAACATATTTGTGAGCCAGATTGGGAAAAGGAAGTCAAGAAAGATGTTCCAGAATTTACAGGTACCGAGTCTCCTGATGAAATTGTTGATTGGCTAACACTTGTGAATGAGGTGTTTGAGCATCGAAATGTTCCAGAGAATCGTCGCGTTGGGATCATTGCTATGCGATTTCGAGGCAAGGCGATTGCTTGGTGGAGACGTGAAAAACAAACTCGTCAAGCTGTTGGCAAAGCACCAGTCACTTCGTGGAGAAAGATGGACGGCAAGATTAAAAAATATTTTATTCCCAAAGGATTTAAGAGAGAGCTCTACCAACGGTACCAAAATCTAAAACAAGATGCCTTGGAAGTCCTCGACATTTGGGACTTAGGAGATGCACACCAATGGGCACTCAAAATGGAGCGCTCTCATTCTCGAAGACAGCAATCTGCTAGTAAGCCTTCTACTCAGCCCCATGTTTCGAAGCAACCTGCTACATCCGAAATATGTTGCTATTCTTGTGGAGAGTTGGGTCATCGTGCTAGCAATTGTCGAATCAATAAGAATCGATCAGCTGGTAAAGCCTTCTTGGTGGATAATGATTCTGATGAGAATGCTAAGGATCCACATGAAGAGGAGTTGAACAATGATGAAGAAGCTGCGGATGATGAACAAATAGTGCATGCTGACACTAGCGAACTTCTTATGGTCAGGAAAAATTTTCTTACTCCTCGAGATGACACTGGAGATAGGTGGTTGCGTACCAATATTTTTCATTCTGCTTGCACAATCATGGGAAAGGTATGTCAATTAATTATTGACTATGGTTGTTGTGAGAATATAATTTCTGAAGTAGCGGCATACAAGCTGGAGTTGGAATTAAAAGCGCACCCTACGCCTTATAAAATGTTGTGGTTGAAGATAGGCGCTGAGGTAACTGTTTCAAAATAATTTCTTGTTAATCTATCCATTGGTTCTGTTTATAGTGACAAGATATGGTGTGATGTTCTACCGATGGATGCTAGTCACATTATTCTTGGTCGACCATGGCAATTCAATAGAAGGACTATACATGATGATTATCGAAATACATATTCTTTTGAATTTGGAGGCAAGAAGGTTACGTTGGAACCTAGTAGGGTGGGAGATTCTTATGATGATGATGGCGAGAATTCGAGGACAAATTCTTTTAAAGACGGGCAGGATGATGCAGCCTGCATTGAAGACCAACTC
Source organism: Eucalyptus paniculata subsp. matutina (assembly GCA_017140255.1). Taxonomy (NCBI): domain Eukaryota; kingdom Viridiplantae; phylum Streptophyta; class Magnoliopsida; order Myrtales; family Myrtaceae; genus Eucalyptus; species Eucalyptus paniculata. The sequence continues at coordinate 3,974,902 of CM029441.1, forward strand.
TCTCGACCAAGAAGATCAGCCCGCATTCAAGCTCGACAAAACTGAGAAGCCGTAACAATATCTTGAGTCCATTCCAGAAACTTGAAAGACACCTTGGGAGCTCGCGTGACGCATTTACTAGCTTATAGTTTCCATGCTCTTTTACTAGTTTATAGTTTCCATGCTCTTTACTATTCCTCGTAGTTTCAATGATCCTTTATTTCTCCTAGTTTCAATGCTCTGTTTTTATTTCTTTGATGATATAAGCCATCCAATCCCTTGTAGAAGACATACGACTTTTGATAAATGAAAAAATTTGCTTGAAGCAAGTATCATGAACCTTGTAGAGTTCATACCTTGAAAACCTAGAAGAGTTTTCACTCCATCCTTGAAGAGTCGGAGCTTTCAAAATCTGCATCCTTGAAGAATTGCAGTCATCGATCTAGAAGAATCGGTGTCCCTTTCAAATTCCTTGGAGGCTTGGAAGAGCAACCAACGGAGTGTCTATCTGTTTCTGTTATGTTCGTTATTTCCAACCAATTTCGACCGTCCTACAGTGCTTATTTCAGAAAACCCAAAACAGAGAAATTGTAGATCCAGAAGCCTTTGTTCATTTGGCTTTGGAATCAGGTCGATCCAATCTATATTGACAAAGATACAACTGTTCTCCCGAGCTCGCGCAGTGCTGAAATTTCTGCTAGTCCTGTTTCCGTGTGCGAGTCACTCTCCCGATCCTACTGTTTGAGAAAGCCTATCCTAGGCTTGCATCATTTTTACTTTTTTTTGGTGTCAGCTTTTAGTAATGAAATCTCAATGCTCTTACTAATGAAACGTCTGTCTTGATTCATCAACCATTCCTCGACATCACACATGAAAGTATACACTTTAGGTCAAGGAATATGAACAAATTGGAGTTTTTATCGGCTGTTCACTCCGCATGTGTTACCGAATGTTGGCTTAAAAATGGGCAAGGTATTTCCTACTTTGTGACCATTATGTATGCACACTAAGCATAAATTATTTCATGCTCCGTCACACTACTTTTCTCTGCATATTGCTTCGAAGTATCTGGTAATTCGCATTGTTTTAGATAGCCTGTTTAAATTGAGATGGAGATTTAAATCTCATTCATTTTTCAAAAACAAGGTTCTCATAGTCACACCTTAGACTAGACAAGGAGAATCTTTGTCTATCCTGACCCTCGTCATCCTCATTGTTTCCAGGAGTAAAACGTTTGTCATCCGAATTGTTATAGCCACTATCCCCTCTTGTGGCACTCACCGAAAAAGGCAAAGAAATCAAGCTCCATCATTTTTATTCTTTCCCTAAGTACCTTTGTATTTTGCTCAACCCCATTACATGGAGAGTTTTCATCATGACAAAAGCTACTATCGGACTGTCACTTTGATTCACTTTTTTTTTTTTTTGGTCCATGAAGGTTGCTATAGTAATATTGAGCAACTTGCCCTTTGGGCTACTTCTCTAATCCTCCCCATGAACAAATTTGTAATTGCATGTTTGTTTTGATTCCAGTAATAGTTAAGGTTATAATGTAATAGCTATTATGATCATAACATAACTAAGCTATGTTGGATATGTCAATAATATTTTGAAATGTTTACAATAATAGCTTCAATAATAGTTATAATTGCATTGAAAACCATCATTATTTTTAATAGTCACATAACGGTTTTTTAACGGTCATATAAGGCTTTTCAATTTTTTTGTAACGTTTAATTTATTTATCAAATAAATCCTTCATTATTTTACAACGACTCTTTTAATGGCTCTATTTTATCTGAATATAAAATCTCATAAGGCAATCTTAAAAATAGATGCACTGAATGAAATGGAGAATATTCTTTCCTTTTGAAATCTTTCCTTTCCTTTTCCCTGCTGGGTTATACACAAATTTGTTTCTGTTTCTTCTAATATTCAATGCGGAATATAGAAGAAGGTCTCTTGTATCTTGGGAGGATAGCCGTCAGAAGCTTATCGCATCGAGTTTCGCACTCCGAGGAGCGGACTTATCCTTAAGGACAGTGCTTACGCTTGCACGCCTCAAACAAATTTATTTATTCTCATCAGCTTTTTTTCCTACAATCTTAAGGATAATTCTGCCCATAGAGCATCAAGTTGATACTACTGCTGATGCCTCAATCTCCACCATTCTAGTTGCTCTATCACCACTACCGCATATGTCCTATGCCAAACCATTCCTTGACATATCGAAGATCGAAGTTTTCAATGGTAACAATTTTAGAATGTGGCAAGAAAGGGTTTTCTTTATCTTAGATATGCACGGTGTGGCTTTCACACTTACGGAGGCCAAACCAACTGATAACGAGCTTCGAGATCAATGGATACATGCTAATAAGGTATGTAGGCACACAATTATTCGTACTCTTTCTAATGAATTTTTTGATGTCTACTGTCTGTACAAGGAAGCGAAACAAATATGGGACTCCATGACTGCAAAGTACATTGCTGAAGATGTGGGCAGACAAAAATTTGTAATCGGAAATTATTATCGATGGGAAATGTCCGATGATAAGGAGATCAAGACACAAATCAATGAATATCACAAGCTAGTGGAGGACTTGAAGGCAGAAAACATCAATTTACAAGAAGAATTTATTGCGGGCCTGCTGATTGAAAAGTTGCCTGAGTCTTGGAATAATTACAAGCAACAACTCAAGCACAAGGACAAACAATTGTCACTAGCCGATCTGATCGTGCATATTATCATTGAGGATACAACTCACAAGGAGATCAAAGCTGCCAAAGCTAAGGAAATTGCTATCAGGGCAAATTTGGTACAAGGCAAATTTCAACATCGTCAAAACAGGTATTATAACAAAAAAAAAAAAAAAAACCCGATTACAAACCCAAGGTTGCTCACCCCACCTTCAAAAAGAAAGGCTCTTGCTTTGTTTGTGGAAAACCAAGTCATCATGCAGCGCACTGTAGAAAGAGAATAATGAGAAATGACAATCTTGTTAAACCAAAAGTAAATTTGGTTAAAGTAAATGACTTTAATGATATAATTGTTGCAATTATTTCCCAAGCCAACATTGTGGCCAATGTGAAAGAGTGAATGGTAGACTCAAGTGCTACTAGGCATATTTGTGCAAACAAAAATGCATTTTCCTCCTACATGCCAGTAGGAGAAGGAGAAGAAATTATTTATCTTGGTGATTTAAGAACAGCTCAAGTTCTTGGGAAATGAAACGTTCTTCTCAAGCTGACATCTAGCAAGACTTTGGCCCTGAATGATGTATTATATATTCCTAATATAAGGGCAAACCTAGTCTTAGTAGCACTTTTAGGAAAGGTTGAGGTGAAAGTGTCATTTGAATATGATAAGATTGTAATGACAAAAAATAACGTTTTTGTGGGAAAGGATTATTGTAATCAATGACTTTTTGTTCTTAACGTTTCCAATGTTATCAATGAAAATGCTATTGCTTTCGCTTACTTGGCTGAATCTGTTGATTTATGGCAATGTAGATTAGGTCATGTTAGTATTTCTTATATTAAGAAAATGCAAAAACATGATTTAATTTCTGGAATTAAAAACCCATGTTTTAATAAATGTATAATATGTGCCGAAACAAAATTAACAAAAAAGTCTTGTATTTCTGTAAATAGAGAACCTGATTTGTTGAGTTTAATTCATACTAATCTAGGAGATTTGAAACAAACTATGACTAGAGGAGGTAAAAAATATTACGTGACCTTCATTGATGATCATTCTAGATTTACTAAAGTTTATTTGCTTATGCATAAAAATGAAGCTTTTGATATGTTCCTTTTGTACAAAACTAAGGTAGAAAACCAATTGAATAAAAAGATAAAAAGATAAAAAGAATTAGATCGGATAGAGGTGGAGAATATGCATTGCTTAACAAATTTTGTGAAAAGGAAAGAATAATTCATGAAACTACGCCTCCTTATTCCCTTGAATCTGATGGTAATTGAGGATCGGCCAAATTCACATAGGTTGGGTTACACATCGAAGGGAATGAGACTTAAGCCAATTGAGGAAAAACAACAGTGATGGTAACCCAACCTATGTGATTGGCGATCCCATGAATTAGGTTCACATGGGTAATAAAAAGTCACTTGTTGTTCTAGTGATGCACTATTAAAAATTATTGTCCATCTTAAGATGAGAATGGTGCAAAACTGCAAGGAAAAAAGAGGTTGAGCTAAGCTCTTAATAAAATTCCATAGCCATTATTGGTGGTATATTAAGCTACTGAATACACTTGATAGAATCACTTATATAAGTGTGGAGTGGGGCCGCTCCTATGAGAATTTTTGGCGAAAATCTCTAAAGCACTTATAAACCAAGCACGCACATGGCCTATTAGAGCAAAACCGCGTTGAACAATAAAATTTGTGGGAGTGCAATGTGATTAATGAAAATTTTAATTCACAAATGAAATTTTTGGTTCTTAGTAGTTTCAAACTTCACCAATAATTTCGTGAATTATATTTCATTTTTTCTAGGGCTAGTTCATAGTCTAACAAGCACCAATTCTGATTCATTACACTCCAATAACTCAGCATCATACTATTTTTTTATTTTCAAAATCTTTTGAAATATGTGGGGGATTGTTGGATATTTGAATAATATTTTGAAATATTTACAATAATAGCTTCGATAATAGTTATGACCGCATTGAAAACTATCATTATTTTTAACGGTCACATAATGGTTTTTTAACAGTCATAGAAGGCTTTTCAATCGTTTTGTAACGTTTACTTTATTTCTCAAATAAATCATTCATTATTTTACAATGACTTTTTTAACGGCTCTATTTTGTCTGAATATAAAATCTAGGCAATCTTAAAAATAGATACACTAAATAAAATAGAGAATATTCTTTCCTTTTGAAATCTTTCATTTCTTTTTCCTTGCTGGATTATACACAACGTTGTTTCTATTCCTTATATTTAGTGCGAAATATAGATGAAGGTCTGTATCTTGGGAGGATAGCCGTCAGAAGCCTATCGCACCGAGTTTCGCACTCCAAGAAGCGGAATTATCTTTAAGATCAGTACTTACGCTTGCACGCGTCAGACAAATTTATTATTCTCATAAGCTTTCTTCCTACAAGCTATAATGCCTCTTTCTCTAGGGTGATGCCGCTCGTGCATTTGCAAAGAGCCCATGTGTCAACATTTATTCATTCCTTGGCTTTTACCCAATCAACATTATGTTTATATTGTTTTATGGCTAAATGAAAATGGAGAAAGCTGCATGGATAAATGCTTGATTGTATTACATCTCCAATTCAAATAATTTGAAATTGAAGGCCACGCTGATCACTCTTTTAAAGCCTTATTCGATCTACATTTATCTTTGGTCGATTTATTCGATCTACATAAATATATTGATTTATACACATTTTGGCCTATTTGACATTATTGAGAAATTAGTGGTAAGAATTTAAAGAACTCATTTTTTAAATGTACAAAAGGAAAGAAAGAGTTGTTCGACAATCACTAGATATGCAATCATGATTGATAAGTCTTAACATTATAATTGACAAGATTCTAATTATCATCAATTATTTTTTTTTCTACTAAATGAATTAAGTGGCTCCTTTTTCCACGTATTAGATAAGTCAATTTCTAGCTTAATAACATTAATTGGTGAATCTTTAATTTTCAGCACAAGGGTTATCGGCCATTTGACAAGTCATAAGTTTTTAACATTGCGCATTCTTGAAGAAAGGATAAGAAGAAAATGCCACGAATTTGACATGTGGTTTCTTAGGGTATGCATGGTTGCGTTTTCAAATTTTGTTCATGAACAAATTTTCCTTTTTTTGTTCTCAGGAACAAAAAAAAAAAAAAAAAACATAAACGCATTTGTTTGTGTTTTTGTTCAAAATCTGTTTTTTTTTTTCCGAGAACAAAATTAAAATAGAAATAAGAAACAAAAAAAAGTTGGTTTTTTGTTCTAGAAACACTTTTAAAGAACAAATTTTCTCTCTCATTTCTTTTTTTTTTTTTTTTTTTTCTTCTTTTTTTCTTCTTTTTTCTTTGGTCGATCGCCAGCCTCGGCCATGGCCGGCAACCGGCTGTTGAGGGCCGGCGACCTCACCGGAGGGTCGCCGGCCCCCGATGAGGCCAAGCGTCGCTAGGCCCCAAGCCTCGCCTTGCCTTGGTTGGGCGAGATTGAGCTCGCCCAGATCCAGTGAGGCCGAGCCTCGCTGAGCCACGCTAGCGTGGGGTGAGGCTCAGTGAGCTTGCCCAGCCACGACGAGGCTGAGCTCGTCCAACCAAGGCAAGGCCAAGCCTCGCCCAACCACAGTGAGGCTCGGCCTCACCGGGGCCGGCGAGCCTTGCCGTGGCTGGGCGAGGTCACCGGCCATGGTCGGGCGCGACCGGCCAAAAGAAAAAAAAAAGAAAAAAGAAGGAAAAATAAAATAAAAATATTTAAAAAATTAAAAGAAAAAAAAAGTATACAAAATTACCAAACGTGTTTCTATTTATTTTTATTCCCAGAACAAGTTTACCAAACGCGTCTTTCTGGTCAAAAATTATTTTGGGGAACTACTATTTCTGTTCCCCAAAACAATTTTTGAACAAAAACATAAACAAACGCACCCTTAATGGTGTTGTATCAATTGCTCAAGGAATAAGTGTTGTTTTACGAGAAAATACTGGGAAGGCCTTCCCATCATCATGGCACTGGCCAATTAAGTTGCTGACACATGACGCCATGTGTCATCAGTGTCCCACCACACTCTCTCTTCTCTTGTGATATCTCTCCTCCCGAGCCTACTTCTCTCTCCGATGTGCTTGCGTTTCTTCTTTTTTCTTGGGGCCGCCATGGCCTCTCTCCTCTGTGTGCTTGCTTTTCTTCTTGAGGCCGCCATGGCCAGGAGCTCGAGCTCAAGTAACCTTGGCAGCGAGCTTGTGCTCAAGCGACCATGGCTGCTTTGACCTCGCCTCCAGGCTCAAGCCTGTGGTCCACAACCATAGCAACTGTGACTGTAGATGAGGCCGAGCTTCGTCGCCACGGTAGCCACCAGAAAAAACAAAAGAAATGCAAGCACAGAAGAGAGAGAAGGAGGGCGGAGAGGGAGATCACGGAAAGAGAGAGTACGTGGGAGGTGGGACCCGGCCGATATGTGGCATGTCGGCATTGAAGGGGTTGGCCCACTCAATATTTTTTGTTACATCATCTTTGCCCTAGAAAAGAGTTTCCGATCGATTTGCACAATTTCTTTATCTCTTAGGAAGAAAATATGATAATATTTATGCTCCGTTCGTTTCGCGGAAAATAATTTCAGCGAAAATATTTTCCGGAATTTCCGGTGTTCGGATGGCGGAAAATAAATGGTCAAGGAAGATATTTTCTGGTCAAAGGAAAATTTGCCCATCAAATCTTGGAAAATGATTTCCTCTTTTGAAAAGAGGAAATCATTTTCCCGAGGAAATCTTTTCCTGTCACGTGCTCTCATCTTTCATTACTCATCTATTTTGCCCTCTTTTTCACAAAACCTAGTGCTTCTGACCTCGTCGTCCTCCCCCTTCAACGCCGACGATTAGCAGCAGCGGGGCCGACAGTGTTGGATCTCTGCCCTCACAAAGCCCTAGGTTTTTGATCTCGTCTTCCTCCTTCAACGCCGACGATTAGCAGTAGCAGGGCTGGCGATGCTGGTACTCCGCCCTCACGAAGCCCTATGATCTTGTCCTCCTCCTTCAACGCTGATGATTAGCAGCAGCGGAGCCTCCCCCTCGTCCAGCGGTGCTTGATCTCCGTGACCTACCCTGCTTCCTCTTCACTGCTGGTCAGTTCATACTCTTCCACGCGTAGTTGTCTTCAAGCGGCGCATGCACGGATTGAAGCGTCCTCATAGATCTCTCTCCTCTTGTTTGCATGTATAGAGGGTTTTTGGGGGAGGATTCCATCGATCCTTCGATTGAATGTGCATTGGGGATCTCTGGCTTGCTCTGTGCCAAGAAAAAAATTCACAACCAAATCTGCCTAACCAATTTATGTTCTTTCTTACATCTCGCTTTGCTCCAGTATAACAAGCTCTCTTGATGCTTTTTACCTCAATAGTGAGAACCTTAAATTATTCTGGGTCAAAGCCTATCTCGTCGAGTCATCGAAGTTGAGTTGTTCTTCTACTACCAAACATTCTTAATATTATGCTTTCTCTTTCAATAATAAATACTGAAGACGATAGATTAGGTGAAAAATGTGGAATAAGACATGATTCAGAGAACCAGTGGGAAGGGCAATGGAGACATGTACTATAGGACTATTGCCCAGTTGTAAGGCTCTCATGAAGGAGGACGCTAATGCTATAGAAAAGCTGACCAATCTTGGCGATAACATTAAAGCATGATGTAGCGAGTCCAAGTCTGATGCAGATGTAGATGAATTAGTGTATTGCCTTCTTTTGGTGGCATTCCAATGATTCATGATCGAGTTCTGGGTCCTGTTGGGGAGTCTCTTCACTATTTCAAACCATTTATTACCAATCTCCACGTGTGCTTGAATTAGTATCTTATCCTCCTCCTCTATCCATGTCTCTTTATGTGGAATTCATGGATATATGCCTATATCTGCAGACTAACATATTACTATCATAATTATGATCGGGTATATATTATGGTAAGCCGTAATGTATTATTTCTAAATAGAACTTTACAATGATTAGCTGAGTAAAAACTGAAGATTTGTTGCTCTCGCCATGTATATGTACATGTCCTTCATGTGGTGTCAGCCATGTGTGGTTTTCTGATTCTTCATCAGCTTTCTTCTTTTCTATCATTCTTTTATATGATGATGGGTCCTATAATATTATGAATAATCAGTAAGATTGTATGTCTTCTCACTTTAACATTTCGAGAATTGGTGGATATTTCAGCAACTATACTCGTTTGCATGATTAATACATAAGTTAAATCATATTTCTTTGAAGATGATATATTTCTCACTTTAAACTTGATAACATTACAGATATCTACAAAGGGAAATTGATTAAGCTAGACATCCACATTGACACGGACAAAGTAAGGTAATACATTCTTACAATCATCTGCTGTCCCCTATTTTTCTGGTTCTTCTAGTATTGATGTTCTTGTATTTCATATGAATTTGTGTTTCATGATTATTATGTTCCAATATAGATGGATAACAAAAGCAGTGGTAACGGGTGCAGCTGCAGCGGTTATGACAGTTATCACATTAGTTATGGATGATTATGATCATTTGGAGAATCGCATACCGAGAGAGCCTCATGTGAATTGAGATTATGAGAGATAGTTATATATGAATCATGTGTTATATAGTGGTGATACTCATTGTGTAGATCAAATACGGATGACGCTGAATGCTTTTTTAGACCTTTGTAAGATACTTGGTGCAAGTAACTTGTTGCGTTCTACTGTAAATGTTTCTATTATGGAGCAAGTTAGATATTTTGTCATATCATTGGACATAATGTGAGGTTTAGAGTCATTGGAGGAAGATTTCATAGATCAATAGACACCGTTCATAGATATTTCAAAATTGTCATGCAAGCGATTTTGAAATTATACAAGCATGTGGTGAAGGAACTAGGCAATTCCACTCCTCCTGAGATAAGTAATAGTCGAAGGTTTTATCCATATTTTAAGGTATGGAATTTGAAAAAACAAGTCTATAAATTGCTTGAGAAGTTTCATTAGTATTTGGTTGGTAACTATATTGATTATTTTAGGATTGTGTTGGAGCAATAGATGGAACTCATGTACGTGCATCAGTTCCTCTTGAAATTCAAGGAAGATTTTGTGGCCGGAAGGATGGAACAACACAAAATATATTAGCCGCTGTTACATTTGACTTGAGATTTTCTTATGTATTAGCTGGTTGGGAAGGCACATCTCATGATTCCGTATTTTGTCTGATGCACTTTCAAGGCCGAATGGATTAAATATTCCTAGAGGTAAGAAAATTGAATCTACACACATTATGTGAATTGAGATTAGTAACTTGATAATAAACTTATTTACAACTTGTAGGAAAATATTATCTTGCTGATGCTGGTTATGGAATCCAAAATGGCATCATCTCTCCCTATCGTGGTGTTAGATACCATTTGAAGGAGTTTAGTGATCGCCCTCCTGAAAACGAGAAGGAACTATTTAATTTGCGGCATTCATCTCTAAGAACTACTATTGAGAGAGCATTTGGAGTTCTAAAGAAGCGTTTTCGAGTATTGGGTTCAGAACCTTTTTGGTCATTTAGAACACAAGTCGATGTTGTCTTAGCTTGTTGTATCATTCACAATTTTATTATGAAAGCAAATCCCAATGACTCTATCATAGAAGAGATGAATAGAGAAATGGAATCTCAAAGAGAAAATCCAAGAATCCAACTTTCTCAAAGGGAGAAAAGGGAGGAAAATAGGATATGGGCATCAAAGAGGGATAGGATTGCACACGCAATGTGGATTAGTTATCAAAATATTAGAAGAAGCCAATAGTTTTACTTTTCTTTCTTTTGAGTGCTTTATTTTGAACATGTGCTTTCATTTCTTTAATGATAATCATCTCTAAATATTTATTATGTGTCCATCTTCATCATATTTTTTCTTATTCTAATGTTTAAAGCAGTTACGTAGTTATCATGATGAGTAAAAGTAAGGCAAACAATGAGAAGGTCAAGCAATTTAGATGGTCAAAGCCTATGGAACGTGTTTTACTTGAAATTCTTGCTAATGAAGCTAGTAAAGGAAACAAGCCTTCAAGTACATTCAAACCCTCTTCAATTACTCGAGTTGTCAATACAATAAATGAGAAGTTTAGTGTTTGTTGTGAGCCCGACCATGTTGAGAACCATTTGAAGACAGTCAAAAGCAATTGGAAGACGATCCAAACTGTGCGTGGCAAGAGTGGATTCAGTTGGGATGACAAGTTGAAAATGGTCATAGTTGGGAAAAATGAATTTGATCAATATGTATTAGTAATTTTTCTCATCACTTGCTCAATACATTCTTTTAGCCAATGTTTCACATAAGCAGTTTTATGTGTCTTTATATATTTACTCAGCATATAAGGGATAATTTCCTAACCATCTCAGTCAAGATTTTTAAACTTTAATGCGTTTGCTAACATGTTGGACGGAAAAAAGAAAAATAGAGCAGATTATTAACTTGTTAGTCACCCCTGTTTCACTGAAGCCATAGGTTATCATGTTGGTATAGGTTATCGTGTTGGTGTTGTTTATGTTTTTGTTACAAGTGCAATGCATAATTTAATATTAACTATCATACTAGCAATTTATATGTTTGGAAATTTTCTCAATGTCTTTTGCTGCTGCGATTTTGATTTTGATTGTTGGGTATATCTGGAATGCGATTAGGGTTGGTAAAGTTTGCTTCTTTTCTCTTTATCTTCTGCAATTTAGGTGGTGAGAGACTAAGAAGGCACCATGTCTTCTGCAATTTAGGTGTTCACAAATGAGGTGCTAATTCTGACATTGATAGGCGTTTTCGAAACCTCGTGCTTTAGATCTTATTGATCTTGCATCTCTTGCAAAGATGGATTGACAATGCAATTTCTATTTAGGTGTAATTGTGAAGGGAAAATGACTAAAAGAACAAACAAATGAAGGGCTTCAAACATGTTTTTATCATAGCTTGAAGCCTAAGTGTTGTCTGCTTAATAGCTTCTTTTTCATATCTAACCGTGGAACTAATAATTGAATGAATATTGTGCATTTACAGGTCCATCCTTCTCATGGAAAGTATTTGAATAAAATGATTGACATGTATGATGAGATGGATGTGGTGATTGGGAGAGATATAGCCATTGGAAGCTTTGCTAAGCAGTTCGAAGACATTGATGCAACGGAATTTGACTCCTCACCTGTCGACTTAGGTGATGACTTCGATGACTTCGATGAGTTGATGAAGGGCTCGAAAACATGTTCCTCTACTGTGCATTTAGAAAAGAGGTCTCGCAAAAGGCAAAAAGGTTCCAACAATGATGACAAGTATGTTGCACTTTCAACACAACTTGGAGAGATGGCCTTGGCAATTAAGTCATTGGCTCATACAGATGTGGATCACTCTCAAGTCTATTACTCTCAACTCTACAATGAGGTGATGAAAGTGGATGGATATGATGAAATTACCCTTGGATCAGTTTTTGACCATCTAATTGAAATTGAAAAAATTGGAAAAGCATTCGTGGTGAAGAGTGCGACTCTTCGCAAAGTATGGGTTGATAAATTTCTAAGCAAAGGAGATCATCATTAGTGATATACTTGTCTCTGGGTGTATGGTTGGTGATTGTGATTGTGATGGTGATCGAGAACTGATTTTTGATGCTCTGTTGACTGCATCAACAAGCATTTTTGGCTAGACAACCTACTGCAAAGTAGATGAAGAGATAGGTGTGTAGACATATTATGGCTGCCAAAATTCCACTAATGTGTAATTTTATGCAAGGGACTCAGTAGAAGTGTCAAGGTAACAGAGGTAACACAAGATTTTTGATAGCTTGATCTGATGAGTTTGCTGGTCAAAAGAGTATGAACTGAATGAGTTGCTTAAAGTAGGGGTGCTTTTGCCTTTATGAAATCCATAGGTCAACTGGGTAGTTATTATTGTCTTTTGGATTCAGACATTTAATACTTGTAGTCAAATAGCAGTGTTTTGTAATTGACCCTCTGCTTGCCTAATTTATCTATGATGCTCTTATGGATTCATATGGAGAATTCGCCACTATTTACTTGTTAATATTCCACGATGATTACCGGGATGGGTTCCACAAATATTGTGAAAGATTTTGGAACTACTTTTTAGCATGGGTAAGAAACAGATAGTGGCAAGAAGACCAAGAAACGACTATCCATGAGAACCAAACCCACCCCCCAACTAACCCAAGTCCCCAAAAAGAAAAAGAAAAAGAAATTATCGGTGGGCTCCGGGTGCGTAAAAGCCCAGTAAATCTCGAGTGCTGAATCACATGAGTTCCCACAGCTCTGATCAGAAGAGAAACAAGATCCGGTTCGTGTCGACGGGGCATTGACATTATCTATGAGCAATGGGAACCGCCACCCCTTAACATGAGTATTATCGATAAATGTATTGTAATATATCGTTCAATTTCATATAAAAATTTTCGGTCGAATGAAAAAAAAAAATGTAGAGACAAACCTTTACTTGAAGGACAGAAAATGTTTATTGTTAACTCTTTCATTCAAGAAAGCTTATTTGGGATCCGATGTGACCAATGACGATGAAGTTACATGTCTATTGAGCCAGAACGATGCCATTTTGCTTATCTTACAAGGGATTATTTACTCAATTTGCTTTGAATCTATGATTTTGACCCCTAGTTTTGATTGGCACGAAGAACCTTACTTTGCAAGAGTGAAACACCGTTCCAACTTTCCGGTTTGCTCAAACTCTACAAATTACCTCAAATATGAGGACATAATATTTTAATTTACAAACGGTTTGAAGTAAAATCCTACTCATCAAATCTGCAAACTCGATGTAGGGGCTGAATCCTTTTATCTAAAATGGCAATAGATGCGAAACATGAATCCAAACCATGTTAAACTATTCCCAAGCATAATGGTTAGAAAATATTTTCTTTACCGAACATCGGAAAACATTTTCCGAAACATTTTAAGTTTTAGCCGAACACCAGAAAATATTTTTTGAAACATTTTCAAGTTTTAGCCGAACACCGGAAAATATTTTCTGAAACATTTTCAAGTTTTAACTGAACACCGGAAGATATTGTCATTTTCCTGGAAAATGACTTCCAGAAAAAATATTTTCCGGAATTGGCCTAATTTTCCGTGAAACAGAAGAACGAACCTTAAGGAAACACCAAAACGGCATAGAGATCAGCACTGAGGCAGCATGGGGATCTTAAAAGATCTTCCCCTAGTTTGGTCTTTCCGAGGCTCTCTCCTCTAGTTAAATACTTAAAAAGATTTGTACCCTTCTCATCCAAATCCTAAGTTTATAAATCGACCCTTGTTTTCAGCAAATCTGCCACAACATCGCCGAATTGTCCACCCGCCTTAACATAGGCACCCAAAAAATATATAAAAAAGCCATGCATTATTAACATAATCCCATGATCAGACCATTTATATAGAAAAAACTACGCACGTTGCTCCGGCCACAACATACGATAATTGATGACATTATTTTTGCTGCGATTTGGAAATAAACCAATAATTGATGCCAAGTTGATTATTGTCGGGAAAAAAATGGGGCTTGCCTGCAATTTTCATTTTTTGCTCAATCTAAAATTTACCAAATATGTATTTTCTATTGAAAAAATTGGCTAGCTAATATTTCAAGTTCACATTTCATGATTCACATTTCATGATTGGGTTTTGCTATCGCGTCATTAGGAAACTCCATACATTATTAATTATGAAATGAAACCTATGTCAAATTTGCGTCCATTCCTATCATTTTCGGATTTGCAATATAACCATTTATAAATGAGTTAAATTGTGTAGAAAACTGTCAGATCTTTCACTCTTCATTTTTACTATATAATTCTACTAGTTCTCATGGGCATGCAATGTTGTTTTTGGGTACTTTAAAACTAATTGGATGGATGAATTTCGTGATAAATGCAAATAGCAATACTTGAGTGATGAAAAAGATAAATGCTAACCTCTTATTCATACAACACACATATTTATCGTGTCATAAGGTAGATTATACACATCTCGGCATACACTTTTGAAGTCATTAAAAAATTAAGATATCATTAAAACGACCTAAAAAAAATTGTTAATGCTGGACAGTTCTAGCAAAACCTAACCCCTACCACGAGGTAGACAATTAAAAAGCAAACATAGTCGCATCAAGGGAACAAGGAAAAAAAAACAGAAAGAGAAACTCCAGTCATAAATGCACCCATGTGGGAGGGAAAGTAAAGATGATGAAGAAAGAATAAGAACACGAGGACAAAAAAATGACGTAAGTATGCACGGCAACCAACCTCTATTTGTGAGTCCAAGAATGGGCATTGATATAGCAATTTCTTAAATCAAAATGATACAAATAAGTAGTCTCTAAATTTTAGTTTAAAATTTTATTTGAATGTATGATGTGGTTTCTAAAATTTTAATTTATTCAATATGATCATTGAACTTTGATCTAACGTACAATTTATCCCTGAACTTTTAATATTTTTAATGTGATCCTTAGTCTGTCAATTATATATTTAATTAAGTCTATAAATTATATGAAAATATTTAATATTATACAATGACTAAGTTGAGTATGTACAAAAAACTCAGGGATCACATCAAATAAATTAAAAATTCAAAGAGACATTGTATATTGGACTAAAATTTGAGTATTAATTTGAATAAATTAAAAGTTCAAATATCAAAATACATATTGGACCAAAATTCACGGACTCTTTGCTCATTTTTCCTAAATTCTTATATTAAAGTCAATGGGATGGCAATAGTAAAAAGGTGAAAACATAGTCCACAATTTTTCATTTCATGTTTTCATTGAGGTAGAGATTTGGTAGGTAGGTTTTTCATATATATATATATAATACCTTTTCTTTTTATCTTTATTTTTTGGCATTAGAGTTCATAGACGATCTTTAACTAATTCTGTTTATGCCATTGTTCTTTTTGTCAATTTTCAAACTAAAATTAAAATTTTGATTTCACATTTGGCTATGTAACAAGAATTCTTCAATGATAATATATCCATGTATACAAAATACCAAGACTTGGAAGCCATGATTTGCTTTTCCAAATAAATTTGAAAATTATGATTATTATTCGGTACTCTCAATGCTTGAGTCTTATGTAACGAATATGTATAAAATGTTATAATCGATAGTTTATTTTAACTAAATACAAAAAATATACGTACCATCCAATTATAAATCAATTTACATATTTCATTTGAAAAAAATTGAGTTTTTTGCTAATGAGTTTGAATTTCAATGAACGTGTTTGATAAATCACTTATTGGCTAATTAAAAAAGAAACTATCTTTAATTAATTACCCATCCGTGGGCAGCCGCATTGCAATCGTTCTCCCTCACTTTGATGCGGTCAAGAGTTTGAAGCCCCACAGTGCTAGTGATTTAAGTGGGGGGCCCTGGTGGTGGGTTGTTGGGCCAACTTCCCCCGAGGTATAGTCACTGTTGGGCTTCCATCGCGGTGGCCCGTGAGACCCTGAATTGCCGTGAGACAACAAGGGCATGCTCCGACGGATCCTTAGTCACCAAAAAAAAAAAAAAAAACTATCTTTAATTAATTACTGTAGTTAGTCTAAAAGACAAAATAATGTATATTATTTTGGAGCTTTAAAAAACGCGATATACCCTTAATGACCCTTGTAATCAATGACCATCTCATTTGATATATCCTTAGTACTGATGCCAAACAGAATTTCTAAAAAAATTCCAATTTCCACAAAGAATGTAACATGTCTCGCAATTTTGCATGCATGGACGTTGCAAGCATGTATTGGTGTGTCCAGTCGACTTAACTAAAGTGCAAATTTAGGTCGTTCATAAAAAAAAAAACATTGCTGTGCAGCCAAATAGGCCGTACAAAGGGCCTTTCAAATAATTAATACGTCCACTTCCTTAGATATTTTTAATCTCCTATAGTGAGATATTTAGGACTATCTTCGATAATTTGACGCAAGTGTATGGTTGATCTACCCTTGATTTCTAATTATTGGATCCTCCGCTCACAGGTAAAAAATTAATTGATCTTAAAAGGAAAATTTGTCAAGTTAAGTATGTATAGTTCTTTCAATTGTGAAATTATATGAATAAGACGCTCATTTGACCAAAACAATTCCCTCTTTGATTGCTTTTTTTAGGCCTAACTTTTACTTGCTTTCAAGTGATATAATATGGAAATTGCTTAGGTGATTGCACCGTTGCTTCGTCCAGAGTAACGGTGCAATCTACACCCCACAATTTCCCAAGGAAACCAGATGACTTTATTGTCCAGTTTCCTTGAGAAATCAGTTCCCATAAATAACAATTTTTTTCTAAAAGTAAGTTTAAAGAAGAAAGAATTTTTTTATTAATGATCCAAGTTCATATAATCACAAATATGAAAAATGATATTTAGTTGATTTAATTCTTCTATTACATTTAAGTTTATTTTTATTTCATTTTTTTAAAATCAATCTTCAATCACATTTTAAAGAATTATACTTTCCTTACTATTTTCCTTTTATACGAGTTTAAGAATCTAATGTATGAAGTGTTTTTTTTTTTTTTTTTGTGTGGTCAAAATGAAGTTTAAAAAGTCAAATCCTATACTCATTTGACAATTCTTAGAAATTAGTAGAAGAGACTAGTGAGATTTCTTTTCATAATGAGAGACTAACTTGTTCTTCAATGTGCACATAAAAAAAGCCTAATCGTTGTGGACACGATCAGAAAACATTAAAAAAATTGACAGTCCAATATTTATATCCTCCGAATACCTAATATTTATTTTTCTCATTTAGTGACTCTTATAAATTATTATTCCTTTTCTCTAAAATTATGAATTGTGAAATTAAACACGTTTGAAACTAGCATTTGACATTTTAAAGACTTGGCTATCATTTGATATTTGCTCTTGTATCTCACCAATTTGAAAGTAAATTTTCACATTTTATAATTAATCCTCAGGGTGCCCATCCTAGGCAATAGAGAATCTGTGGTCCTGCTGGCACTGTTACTATTTGTCTGTAACGTGTCATTAAGCTAGCTAACCTCAAAAGAAAAAAAAAAATTCAAATCGCAAGAGAAAAGGTATAATGGAAAGACGAATATTAACCTTTTCTAGAAAGTCGCGGAGCTCAAATTCGAAGCTCAAGTTTTACAACCGATACGGTTCATCAACCCTGCCAAAGAACTACATAAACCTGAATCAACAAACTTATTGAATTGCCCAGCCAGAATGATTTACTAGGGACCAAGCACCAAGACAAACTAATTAATTGGCCGATTAATTCAATCCAGAGACACGAATTGATTGCAATGTGATGATTTTAATTGGTGATGGGCTTAAGGCCCGTCCGCCCATGCTGGGCCCAAAAGGCCCGGCCCACGGGAATAGGGCCCGGCCCACGGGAATAGGGCCCGTGGAAAGGGAGAGGTATAAAAAGGGAGGAGAGAGAGAGAAAACATACCTGTTGGAAATCAGAATTCAACGTACGTCTTTTCTTCTTACGCTCTCTCTCTCCCAAAAGGAAAAACAGTAAGCATACGGCGCGCTTTTCTTCCCTTCAAGGCTTCATCGAATCGAACAGGACCGTTTCTCTTCCTCTTGTCGGCGTCGGTGTTTAATCTGTGGCTAACAAGGTACGCTCGAATCCGTGGTGTGCTTTACGATCGGTGATACGTGTTTTCCCGGGCTTCGTCTTCCGCATTGATTTAAGGGTTCGATTCGGTGTCGAATCCAGTTTTTGAGGATTTGTTATTCTCAATCAATCATGTTTAAAAGAGATCAAGAGAGATATAAAATGTGATCGATTGATCTAGGGTACTGCATACTAAATCTACTCGGAGTGTGACGCCCATAATGAGCTGCTATATATTCCTAACAGATGTATAGCAACGAGCTCTCAAAGTATGCTGGTCGCACAGATTATTCACCAGTATGAATGTTGAAGAGAGGTAAAGAGAATCCTGTTCAGCCCACCATGTGCGAGTGGGAGATGATGATTTTAATTGGTGATGGGCTTAAGGCCCGTCCGCCCATGCTGGGCCCAAAAGGCCCCGCCCACGGGAATAGGGCCCGTGGAAAGGGAGAGGTATAAAAGGGAGGAGAGAGAGAGAGAAAACATACCTGTTGGAAATTAGAATTCAACGTACATCTTTTCTTCTTACGCTCTCTCTCTCCCAAAAGGAAAAACAGTAAGCATACGGCGCGCTTTTCTTCCCTTCAAGGCTTCATCGAATCGAACAGGACCGTTTCTCTTCCTCTTGTCGGCGTCGGTGTTTAATCTGTGGCTAACAAGGTACGCTCGAATCCATGGTGTGCTTTACGATCGGTGATACGTGTTTTCCCGGGCTTCGTCTTCCGCATTGATTTAGGGGTTGGATTCGGTGTCGAATCCGGTTTTCGGGGATCCGTTATTCCCAACACAATGAAATCCTAGCAAAGAGCAAAATTGATGAACAATTCAGGTTCTTTTTTCTTTTCAGCATATGATTAACCCCTGATACGAATGTTAAGAAAATGATGAATCGTGTACTATTTAATAATTATAAAAAAGAATAGAAGGAATATCTTCCGAAGAATGTTACGGTGGCTCTTAATTGATCTTGCCTATGTCATGAGAATACATGCAACCTGAGCCCTTGTTGTTTCTCCATATTGTATTTCTGTCACTAGTGTCTTTCCCTTTCTTTCTTTTTGCTAATCTAGTCAGTATCTTTCTCAGAGGTTGAGAAAGAGAATATATATTTTCAACTTTTGAAATTACAACTTAAAGATACTAGTGTATGATCATTTCATTAGCTATAAGTGCCGTCCATGTCTTATGTAGTTTGATCACATCATGTATGCGTGTTTTTGCACTTGTGAACATTTGTGATACGGTATTTTATCAATGTTCTCACCGCCAGCAGACCTGGAGGGACTGGTGGTGGCCCTCAATCGCTCAGGCTCAGTTAGCCATTGCTTCTCACAAGTTACATAGATTTCCTACAAGCCTGTGTTTTCCACGTTTGAGTATACGTGTCCCACTGTGAGAGGAAAAGCCCTACCGATAAGAGATTGATTAATGTATCAATACTTTTTAACGTTATGTCTTACTTTTGAAGGTTTTTTGCATTTTGTAGCATTGTTGTCATAAAGATATGCATGCCATCTTGTGTCTTAATGGGATCGATTATCAAATATTAAGTCTATTCTTATTAGTCCTCATAATAACAGATGATTGTTTGGATTCTTTGGCCCAAGTTTCCGGGTCTTGTAGATGGTCCTGATCTGCCCTGATATATTGTTTGCAGGGACCTTAACCTTCTATATGACGTTGTCAAGCACGAAGAATACAAAGATAAGTGCTACGAAGGCCTTATGTCTTTAGGTCTCGAGTATGCTGATGTCAATTGTTTGTTGTGTTTTATAGTAACATTCAAAGAGTTTTTAGTTCTTTTCCTGTCCTTTTTGGACGTTTCAGCTTAACACCACTTTATGCAGCTTTTACCATGGGGTGGAAATCTAATGGGCGGATTGTTGAGATTCTTCTCACCAATAGTCATATGGACCAGGTTTAAGTCTAGTCAACACATGCATGCCGTTTGATACCCTGCATTCGTGGATTATCTGAAGGTACCTCGCTCAATAAATTGTCTCTTCAAGGGATTGCATTGTTTCTTTTAGGCTAGAATATTTCTCTATTTAATTTCCTCTAACCTTTGATTTCTTCTCAGGCTTGGCTCGTTTAGATGGACCCAGGAATAAGGGAGACTGATGCATCTCAAATTATAGCCAACCATGAAGCGCAGCATCAGTATCTGACTTCGAGAGCAGAAAAGGTTTATCACCTAGTCACTCATCTCCTCCCCTATCTTCATCTACAGCCTACTTGCGAAGTTTATTTATTACATGCACATGCAGAGACCAGCGCTACTACCAATGGTCTAAAGTATTAAGCAAAGTGTTATAAATGCATCTAACATTATGCCGTTGCTCTTATGTTATAAAGGTTTTAAGAATTGACATTTCTCAAATAAAGCTATTCAAGGTAAGATCATGCAAGATAAAAACCAAAGGATGAGCACGGTGCCCCGAAACTAAAAGTAGATCTTGCAAACAAAAGAAGTCTCTGTTTTCAAGAATCAACACTTGTCAAATAAAGCTATTGAAGGTAAAATGGCTTTACAGTTTCCTTTTGTAAAGAATTCCTCTCTAGCTAAGCATGACTAGTGCCAAATACGGCTTGATTCCTTGTGGAAGGGACGACATCTCAAATCCCAAATTGGTGAATGCATGTGAAGTTCATTTCTTGTCCGAATGTTTGGTGCGACATCTCTCCTCTTAAATCTAGGTTTCTTCTCTCTTCTCCATCACTGATGATCAGAACATTGCAACGATTCCTGACATTTAGAGTTTGATTTTGGATTTATCACATAGTGATGCTATTACAGAAAGTGAAATATCTTATCGCTTTTCATTCATTATGAGTAGTTGTAACGACATTATGACATGAACATGCTGCCAAAGAGTCAAGGTAAATAAACAAGAGTACTGACACAATCAATCTTGGAAGAGATGCTCAGATATACTAGAAAGTCTACACATCCCATAGAAAGATTGACAGCCTCTTTGAATAGCCTCTTTTAAGAGGATAAGCTAATGATAATGACCATGAAATAATGCAAAATTCATCAAGTCAGGTTCCATCGCCCCTCTTCCCCCAAAAATCTTTTATTCTCTTGTCTTATCCTACTTTTCGTCATTCTCTCACTTACCTACCAATCCTTTAATCATTCATATGCAAACGTAACTAAGCCCCCTAAAAACCAAGAACAGAAAAGCCCAACCATCGCCTGGAAGATTAAAGTGTTGGAATTTTGATGGGATTCTTGTATTTGTTCCAGGCAATGGTTGGGCTTTTCTGTACTTGATCTCACTTTCTGTAATAGCATTGCTATGCGATAAATCCAAAATCAATACTCTAAATATCAAGAATCGTTGCAATGTTCTGATCATTGGTGATGGAGAAGAGAGAAGAAACCTAGATTTAAGAGGAGAGATGCCGCATCAAACATTCGGACAAGAAATGAACTTCACATGCATTCACCAATTTGGGATTTGAGATGCCGTCCCTTCCACAAGGAATCAACCAATTTGCGGCCTAAGTCTGTCATCTTCAGCTCCGTGTGTCGCCGCAGCGATGACGTTCGGAGGCTCCATGAGTCTTATGTCATGACTAATTCCTGCAGAGAGTGCTTCAATGCCTAAGTAAAGACCGTCGTCGAAACCCTTCTACTCGAGAGGCTGAGTAAAATCTAATTAAAGTACGTTCTTTTTCCCATTACCTCTGCGGCATCCGCATTCATAGAAATAGCCGTGGTTTTTGAAGGGAGAATTTGTTGGCTCCTTACTTTCTGCAGAAAAAGGTTCTGGAGTCGCCAAGTTGCCGCCACTGTTGGTGGAGGGGTACGTGTTGGGACATCGAGGGTGCCGCGATCTGAGCTTTTGGACAGGGCGGATTAGTACGGTGAGTGAGGCACGTTAAAGGAACTATAAAGTTGTTTTGAGGGAAAAATTAAACAATCGATGTACGCCAATTAAGATTTGCTCGTGACATGCATCTGGATCGATTTCGTTGCTAAATTTTTGAGAGCTTCTTATGCTTAAAAATCGACTCGTTTCTTTGTATGGTGTTATTATCACGGGGGCTAATGCGATTAGTAAAACGTCCCGAGGCCTAATCTGGCCAGTACATGGTCCCCATGAAGGTATTCCCCTTTTGGCTTCTTTCCTTGTAGATCTCCTCTTACCCTTCAACGTGAAACTATCGCACGGTCGTGACGCGCCGCCTAGTTTTAGGCAGTCACAGGCATGTCTAACTCCTTGGGCGCTCGAAAAGTTGCAACAAAGATCGAAGGAACAACAAGATTGGAAGAACGTTTTCTGACACGGACCCAACAATCGGAAGATCACACTCTAATGTCAACCCTGCACCCGAAACAAATAATTAGCAACGCTCGAACTTGACCCCCAGGTACTTGCAAAGAAGTCGGAATGGACCGGGCTACCCCAAAACAATACCTTCAACTTCAAGCAAGAGGTGATCATACGCAATACACATCAATCAACCAATGGCGTGACATATTAGGTGATCTGATAATAGATTATCCGGCCCAAGCAGCGAATAGTGATGGCTATAAATTGTTTGCTAATATAAACAATTGAGGTTCCTTTTGCTTGTCCATAGACAATCACTTTTTTGACATTAAATAAGGATTAATACTAAGAAAAACTTTAAACTTATACACATATGATAAATTTACCCCAAATTAATTTTTGAGTTTTCCGGATTTACTGAACTCATTAATTGATCATTTAACCTTTGGACTAGTTATTGAGAGGGACTATTTTTTCTTTATTAAAAATTATTAAAAACTTGTGATAATTAATAGGTTTCGTTAAATGAAGAGGGGCCAAGCTGATAATAGTAATCCCCGTCCTCATCTTCCGCGCCAAGCAACATACATTCATTACGTTTGGGTTGATTAAATTAAACCTACTCTTGCATAATAACAGGGTCAGACTTATTACAAACTCATTTTACATAAGATGTTGGGCCAAGAATTGTTCTAATTTCTTGGTACCAACAAAACCTCATTAAATAATCAAAATTCAAGTTTACATGGTATATGAGTAGCAAAAGTGTACGCACATTCTCGAGTGAACATATAGTTAACATTTGAAGGTTTCGCAGAATCGTCCAGTATAGGCTATTTGAATTATCAGTTAACGGAAAGAAAGAAGTACCGAATGGAGAAATTTGATACGTACATATATAAATAGAGAAATATATTTCGAGATTTGAACTTTTTTTTTTTTTATGATTGCTTACAAGATTAAAAAGATTCAAAGTAAGATTTATATAAGATTATTAACGTATACATTTATCCATTGATAGAGTGATATATAACACAACTATCGGGGATTTAATTTGTTAGAAAACCTTTGAAGTAAGAAATCCTCTTTACCTTACTTTATGCAACAGTATGCTAGATCGACTAGCTGTAACTACGTATTCATGTGATTATTAGAGATGAATGTATGATTATTAAACCATCTATTAATCTTTTTAATGCTTAGGTATTTGTTTCAAAAGGTTGTGTTAAAAGCATAAGAAATAAAGTGACAGTTTCTTTATAGTTTTGTGTGGGACTATGTTTTTAGACTCGAAAGCTAGTAACAACTTTAGGGACAGATTGTATTTTTCAGATAATTTTTAAAAATCTACAGCGTTAATAAGCACATTAAACACTGAAAATTTTATTCATCCACAATTGTGCTTTTGTGATAGTTAACCATAAGGCTTAACGGGCACGAAAAATAAAATAAAAAATTTGAGGAGAATCCAATACAAAAATTATAATTCTTTCGTTCTTTTTATATTACACGTTTATTGTACTATAAAATAGGAATAGCTCTCAATGAGCCGGCTCGGGAGGGGATACGGGACTGAGAGCCGCAATGCAGTTGTTCCATGTCTCATTGCTCCTCCTATAGACATCAGATTTTGTCCCCTTAATCGGCTTGTGGCCCGAGATGCTCAGCTCCACAAATTGGTTGTGGCAGTTCTTCCCGGCTTTCAAGAGCTCGTGACAACATTCATTGGTGGGTGTAAAGGTGTCGGCAAGGAATATGTATTGAAAGAATCCAGACCCACAATCAGATCTTATTCCCTTTCCGCAATTAGGGTTTCCGACCTTGGCGAAGGTAACCTTAGGAAGCAATGCAACAGGGACGACCAACAAGATCATAAGAGCGGACAAGTTCTTCGGCGTTGCCATTATAGTCTTTTGGGGATAGGAGGGTGAGAAAAATTTATGAGATTGTTGATCGTTTGATGATGCAGTTGATCTACATATGAGAACTTATATAGCTCGAGGGAAGTAGTGCATTAATGAAATCAATTCATCGGTTAAGATTTAGAAATTTATGTGGGAAACGTGTAAAATTATTTCACTTGCAATAAATGCAATGATTGAGGGCCTTGTCATCTGACTTTTTTCCAGTTCAATCATTTGCCATTAAAAAACAAATGTATTAATGAGTTGCTTGGTTGAATAGAATTATATGTAAACGAAAATACTTATTTCCAATTTGATTTGCAATCCCACGTTTGATATATAATATCAACTAGTGACATGCCCTCAGTTTAAAATAATTATATAAAATTAAATTAGCTTAACACGTTTCACCATATACACTCTTGCAAATGCACGTTATGTTAACGATACCTTTTATTTAGGGTTAGGGTCCATCCCTAATTTTTAGGATTAACGCCACAAAAGTTATCAAACAAGTACATCTATGACAAATTTAACTCAAACTAATTTTTTGACTACAAAAAATCCCAACCCAATACATTTGTGATAAAGTTGCTCTCAATTAGTTTCTATGAAATTGTATTTATATCACGAAAAATCACAGAACCGATATCCTTGTAACAAATTGAGGATAAACCAAATACCCATCAACTACCACATATCATCCATCCAACTCAAGAATGTGATAGCCAAAATTTAAGTATCAACAATTGATAAATTAAATCATTGATCAAATAATTTGGTCTTGGTTGGTTATATTTATCGAACTTATTAATTAAATAATGATTTGGCCAAATATTTTAGTGTGATTTTGTTCTTCATTAAATTATTTTTCAACAACTTGAGGAAAAAAAAAGTTAAATAATCAATAGGTCTCATTAATTAATGAAAAGGAGCCAGGTCTATATGTACAGAGTGCTTACCAGTCTTGTTTTTCCTTTATATCTATAAACCAAAATTGGCTTTGGTTTTCTAGATTAATTGATATTATTTAAAAGCTGAATTTTTTTGGTCAAATTATTTATTAGGTAATTATCCTTTAACAAGATTTGGGTTTTGGTTTTCCAGATTTACTGAACTCATTATTTGATCATTTAACCTTTGGACTAGTTATTGGGAGGGACTATTTTTTCAATATTAAAAAAAATATAAAAACTTGTGATAATAAAGAGGTTTCGTTAAATGAAGAGGGGCCAAGCTGATAATAGTAATCCCGTCCTCATCTTCCGTGCCAATTAACATACATTCATTATGTTTGGGTTGATTAAATTAAACCTACTCTTGCATAATAACAGGGTCACACTTATTACGAACTCATTTTACATAAGATGTTGGGCCATGCATTGTTCTAAATTCTTGGTACCAACAAAACCTCATTAAATGTTCAAAAGTCAAGTTTACATAGTATATGAGTAGCAAAAGTGTACGCGCATTCTCGAGTGAACATATAGTTAACATTTGAAGGTTTCGTCGAATCGTCCAGTATAGGCTATTTGAATTATCAGTTAACGGAAAGAAAGAAGTTACGGATGGAGCAATTTGATACGTACATATATAATAGAGAAATATATTTCGAGATTTGAACTTTTTTTTTGTTTTATTATGATTGCTTTCAAGATTAAAAAGATTCAAAGTATGATTTATATAAGATTATTAAGTATACATTTATCCATTGATAGAGTGTTGTATAAAACAACTATTGAGGATTTAATTTGTCAGAAAACCTTTAAAGTAAGAAATCCTCTTTACCTTACTTTATGCAACAGTATGCTAGATCGACTAGCTTTAACTACGTATCCGTGTGATTATTAGAGATGAATGTATGATTATTAAACCATCTATTAATCTTTTTATCGCTTAGGTATTTGTATGAAAAGGTTGTGTTAAAAGCATAAGAAATAAAGTGACAGTTTCTTTATAGTTTTCTTAGGACTATGTTTTTAGACTCGAAAGCTAGTAATAACTTTAGGGGCGGATTGTATTTTGCAGATCATTTTTAAAAAATTACAGGGTTAATAAGCACATTAAACGCTGAAAATTTGATTCATCCACAATTGTTCTTCCGTGATAGTTAACCATAAGGCTTAAGAGGCACGAAAAATAAAATAAAAAATTTGAGGAGAATCCAATACTAAAATTATAATTCTTTCGTTCTTTTTATATTACACATTTATTGTACTATAAAATAGGAATAGCTCTCAATGAGCTGGCTCGTGAGGGGATGCGGGACTGAGAGCCGCAACGCAGTTGTTCCATGTCTCATTGCTCCTCCTATAGACATCAGATTTTGTCCCCTTAATCGGCTTGTGGCTCGAGATGCTCAGCTCCACAAATTGGTTGTGGCAGCTCTTCCCCGCTTTCAAGAGCTCATGACAACATTCATTGGTGGGTGTAAAGGTGTCGGCATTGAATATGTATTGAAAGAATCTAGACCCACAATAAGATCTTATTCCCTTTCCACAATCAGGGTTTCCGACCTTGGCGAAGGTAGCCTTAGGAAGCAATGCAACAGGGACGACCAACAAAATCATAAGAGCGGACAAGTTCTTCAGCATTGCCATTATGGTCTTTTGGGGATAGGAGGGTTGGAAAATTTTATGAGATTGCTGATCGTTTGATGCTGCAGTTGATCTACAGATGAGAACTTATATAGCTCGAGGGAAGTAGTGCATTAATGAAATCAATTCATCGGCTAAGATTTAGAAATTTATGTGGGAAACGTGTAAAATTATTTCTCTTGCAATAAATGCAATGATTGAGGGCCCTGTCATCTGACTTTTTTTCCAGTTCAATCATTTGCCATTAAAAAACAAATGTATTAATGAGTTGCTTGGTTGAAGAGAATTATCTGTAAACGAAAATACTTATTTCCAATTTGATTTTCCATCCCACGTTTGATATATAATATCAACCAGTGACATGCCCTCGGTTTAAAATAATTTTATAAAATTAAATGAGCTTAACACGTTTCACCATATACACTCTCGCAAATGAACGTTATGTTAACGATAGCTTTTATTTAGGGTTAGGGTCAATCCCTAATTTTTAGGATTAACGCCACAAAAGTTATCAAACAAGTACATCTATGACAAATTTAACTCAAACTAATTTTTTAATAGCCATAATTCCAAACTAGTATTCCTATGACAAATTTTCCCAAACTAATTTTTTGACTACAAAAAATCCCAACCCGATACATTTGTGATAAATTTTCTCTCAATTAGTTTCTATGAAATTGTATTAATATCACCAAAAATCACAAAACCGATATTTTTGCAACAAATGGAGGATAAACCAAATACCCATCAACTACCACATATCATCCATCCAACTCAGGAATTTGATAGCCAAAATTTAAGTATCGACAATTGAAAAATTAAACCATTGATCAAATAATTTGGTCTTGGTGGGCCATATTTATCGAACTTATTAATTAAATAATGATATGACCAAATATTTTAGTGTGATTTTGTTCTTCATTAAATTATTTTTCAACAACTTGAGGAAAAAAAAAGTTAAATAATCAATAGGTCTCATTAATTAATGAAAAGGAGCCAAGTTTATATGTACAGAGTGCTTACCAGTCTTGTTTTTCCTTTATATCTATAAACCAAAATTGGCTTTGGTTTTCTAGATTAATTGAGATTATTTAAAAGCTGAATTTTTTTGGTCAAATTATTTATTACGTAATTATCCTTTAACAAGATTTGGGTTTTGGTTTTCCATATTTACCAAACTCGTTAATCGATCATTTAACCTTTGGAGTAGTTATTGGGGTGGGACTATTTTTTCTTTATTAAAAATTATTAAAAAATTGTGATAATTAATAGGTTTCGTTAAATGAAGAGGGGCCAAGCTGATAATAATAATCTCCATCGTCATCTTCCACGCCAAGCAACATACATTCATTACTTTTGGGTTGATTAAATTAAACCTACTCTTGCATAATAACAGGTCAGACTTATTACGAACTCATTTTACATAAGATGTTGGGCCATGCATAGTTCTAAATTCTTGGTACCAACAAAACCTCATTAAATGTTCAAAAGTCAAGTTTACATAGTATATGAGTAGCAAAAGTGTACGCGCATTCTCGAGTGAACATATAGTTAACATTTGAAGGTTTCGACAAATCGTCCAGTATAGGCTATTTGAATTATCAGTTAACGGAAAGAAAGAAGTTACGAATGTAGCAATTTGATACGTACATATATAATAGAGAAATATATTTCGAGATTTGAACTTTTTTTATTTTGTTTTATTATGATTGCTTCCAAGATTAAAAAGATTCAAAGTATGATTTATATAAGATTATTAAGTATACATTTATCCATTGATAGAGTGTTATATAAAACAACTATCTGGGACTTAATTTGTTAGAAAACCTTTAAAGTAAGAAATCCTCTTTACCTTACTTTATGCAATAGTATGCTAGATCGACTAGCTTTGACTACGTATTCATGTGATTATTAGAGATGAATGTATGATTTTTAAACAATCTATTAATCTTTTTATCGCTTAGGTATTTGTTTCAAAAGGTTGTGCGAAAAGCATGAGAAATAAAGTGACAGTTTCTTTATAGTTTTGTATGGGACTATGTTTTTAGACTCGAAAGCTAGTAACAACTTTGGGGCGGATTGTATTTTGCAGATCATTTTTAAAAAATTACAGGGTTAATAAGCACATTAAACACTGAAAATTTGATTCATCCACAATTGTTCTTCCGTGATAGTTAACCATAAGGCTTAACGAGCACGAAAAATAAAATAAAAAATTTGAGGAGAATTCAATAGAAAAATTATAATTATTTCGTTCTTTTTACACGTTTATTGTACTATAAAATAGGAATAGCTCTCAATGAGTCGGCTCGGGAGGGGATACGGGACTAAGAGCCGCAATGCAGTTGTTCCATGTCTCATTGCTCCTCCTATAGACATCAGATTTTGTCCCCTTAATCGGCTTGTGGCTCGAGATGCTCACCTCCACAAATTGGTTGTGGCAGTTCTTCCCGGCTTTCAAGAGCTCATGACAACATTCATTGGTGGGTGTAAAGGTGTCAGCAAGGAATATGTATTGAAAGAATCCAGACCCACAATTAGATCTTATTCCCTTTCTGCAATCAGGGTTTCCGACCTTGGCGAAGGTAGCCTTAGGAAGCAATGCAACAGGGACGACCAACAAGATCATAAGAGCGGACAAGTTCTTCGACGTTGCCATTATGGTCTTTTGGGGATAGGAGGGTTGGAAAATTTATGAGATTGTTGATCGTTTGATGATGCAGTTGATCTAAAGATGAGAACTTATATAGCTCGAGGGAAGTAGTGCATTAATGAAATCAATCCATCGGTTAAGATTTAGGAATGTGTGTAGGAAACGTGTAAAATTATTTCTCTTGCAATAAATGCAATGATTGAGGGCCTTGTCATCTGACTTTTTTCTAGTTCTATCATTTGCCATTAAAAAAAAAGTATTAATGAGTTGCTTGGTTGAACATAATTATCTGTAAACGAAAATACTTATTTCCAATTTGATTTTCAATCCCACGTTCGATATATAATATGAACTAGTGGCATGCCCTCATTTTAAAATAATTTTATAAAATTAAATTAGCTTAAAACGTTTCACCATATATACTCTCACAAATGCACGTTATATTAACGATACCTTTAATAGGGTTAGGGTCCATCCCTAATTTTTAGGAGTAACGCCATAAAAATTGTCAAACAAGTACATCTATGACAAATTTCTCTCAAACTAATTTTTTAACCGCCGTAATTCCAATTTAGTATTCCTATGAAAAATTTTCCCAAACTAATTTTTTGACTACAAAAAATCCCAACCCAATACATTTGTGATAAATTTGCTCCCAATTAGTTTATATGAAATTGTATTAATATCACGAAAAATCACAAAACCGATATCCTTGTAAGGTTTTCCGTTGTATTAATCTTTACAAAAAAAGATAATCCTTGTGCTTTCTAGCTCTCACTTCAAGACATATGGATTATATCCCTACGGCGAGGATCAAGTGATTGGCCACGATTGGGTAACTATCCAAATTTGGCTCATCTCTCCAACGAGGGCTCAACTGCTTAGCGTGGTTTTGATGTGATTTTTTATTTTTCAATTATTCTGCACTTTATTTTTTATTCGACCTTGATAATGCTTTATTGAAATTTGGCTTAATAACACCAAAAACCCCAAACTAATACAAACATACTACACTTGCTCCAAACAAATTTTAGAGAACATTCTAGGCTGTGCCACATTATACCCTTGATATTTTTGTGTCCTATTTACCTCAAATTGTGGCAAATCTTTGATATTTTTAGCCATAAATGTAACACGAGCACACTGGTTTGTTATAAATGCAGCACGTGTATACTAATTTGGAATTTTTTGAGACATAAAAATTAGCTTTAGGTAAATGTGGCACAAATATATCGTTATGAGATTTTTTGTGGAATTAATTTTGTAGTTTTTATTTGATGAGTGCAACCAAATCATTAAACCCATGAAATTCTTGTTTGATCAAATTTGTGTTTAGATGTATATAAGTAGGGGAATAAGCATAAGAAAGTCGTAATCAAAGCTTTAAGTCTAAGCTCTATCTATAACGGTTGAGGACTAAATGAGAATCACGTGCCACTTACTGCTGATGCAGATATGAGACAAACACAAAAAAGCAAAGAAGAAATGCTCTGGTGCACGAAATTTATAAAACCAGTCAATATACAACTAGAGCCATTAAACGTGTGGGTCGGGTCGGGTTTGGGTCAGGTCATTAATAGTCCGACCCAAATTGACCCATTAACCCATTTAAGACCCATTTATGTTTAACGTAAATTTTTCGACCCAAATCCGACCCGACCCAACTCATATTAATAAAATATTTTCATATTTAATAAATTTAGAAAAACTTATTCCTATGTTTTTTTTTAAGATTATATTATTAAAATACTTCCAAGCTTTTATATATATATATATTTTTTTAAATTGTATTGCTAAAATAGTTTTATACCATATAAATTTAATGGACAATTTTTATAAATTTTAAAATAATTATTTAAAAAAATCGAAATTTAATTATTATTTTTTAAATATAATTTTCTTTTTCTTTTACTCCTTTCTTTTTTCTTTTTCTCTTTTTTCTTCTCCTTCTTCTTGTTCTTTGGCCGTTCGCCGGCCACGACGACGGCCGGCGACCGGCCACAGGCGAGCCTCGAGCTCCCTGGCGTCGGCGAGCCTCGAGCTCCCCAACGCTAGGGAGCTCGAGGCTCACCAGACTGGCGAGTTTGAGCTCGCCTGATGCTGGCGAGCTCGAGGCTCACCAGATCAGCGAGGCTCCACCTCGCCCAACGTTGGCGACCTCGAGTCTCGCCTGATCTAGCGAGGCTTGAGCTCGTTGACGCCGACGAGGCCTCTGCCTCGCCAGATCCGGCGAGCTCGAGGCTCGCTGGTGTCGGGCGAGCTCAAGCTCGCCCCTCGCCGGAACTGGCGAGGCTTGACGGCCTCGCCGACGTCGGCGAGCTCGAGCCTCGCCAGATCGGCGAGGCTTGAGCCTTGCCGGGTGTCGGCGAGGCCTCCACCTCGCTAGATCCGGCGAGCTCGAGCTCGCCCGGCGCCGGCAAGCTCAAGGCTCGCTTGGCCGGTCACCGGCCGTCGCCGTGCCGGTGACCAGAAGGAGGAAGGAGAAAGAAAAAAAAAAGATAAAAAAAAGAAGAAAGATAAAAAAGAAAGAAAAATATTTAAAGTTAAAGAAAGAAGGGAGGAATTATAATGTTTTTTTTTTTAAAGATGAGTTTTCAACCCAACCCATTTAAAAACCCACTTAAAACCCGCCTATCTTAAACCTTTAATTGTGAAACCCATTTAACTATCTTTTGTTATAAACAAATGACCAATTTATGACCCATTTTAGATTTAAATGGGTCATAAATGGGTTTATGACTCATTTTAACACCTCTATATACAACTACCTTCGACTCTCGTATTCCCTTATTAGTGGGGAAAAAATATTTAACTACTAAGGGTAATAAAATGTGCGCATGTAAGTACGTTAAAAAAAAGAAATACAACCTAATTGCAAGCTAACCTTGTTATTAAAACCAACCAACAAAAATAAAACTTGTTACAAGTAATTTATTAAGCACTTGTTAAGTGTGATTTTAGCCCGTATATGACCTGATCAAGATACTCCATGTATCGGGGTTGTACTTGATTCCAAAGTGCTTTTCTCTTCGTACAAAAAGATATCGATCATTAATATATTCACGTGAGTAAGTGGATGGTCGGAAAAAAGAAGAAAAGAAAGTAAACATAGATTGATGAACCGATGAAGCTAGCGAGTAGGAATAAATATCCCTCGGCCCGCCGTTCATGGAACATATGCGACGATCCTTTAACACAAGTAGGAAGGTTGAGAAAGGCTTGTGCGAAATTTTCTAGACGGGGATACGAGAGGCTTTCTATAGCAGTCACTATTGAGGAACAAGATCACCAGAAGGTGTATAATCCAACAAGCGCCACAAAAAACATAGAGTCGGTCACCTTTGCCACATCCTTTTATTGACCTAATTTACGAATCTAGCAACCAACGACCGGCTGAAACAGTAACTAAATCAAACTCGAGAGTCTGCGATTTGGACGCCGTTGAATTGGGCACAAACAAATGTAGATCTGTTTTCAAGGTCGTTTTTAGAAGCATCGTGCGTCCGGATAATTAGTCTTTTGTTCTTCGATCGTGTCTTCTTCTTAACTGTTTTGGCGACCCCACGATGAGAATAGCGTCTTGAGATTCCACCCCCCCCCCCAACTACTTCTTTTTCTATGGTTCTTTTGGGGGAAAGATAACCAACAGCTTTTCCGTCTTGGAATTCCTGGAATACGTGGGAAGAAGATGAAAGGAATAGCCAAAGAAAAAGGAGGAATTCAAGGAATAAACACGGACTCGATTTCATTTTTATTTTGTCACCGTTGAAATCGAAATCTGAACATTTCGACTTTTTTTCCTCTCTCAGGTTTCTGGGCTTCTGCTATTCCCGCTGTGCTGGATAGTTCTTTGGTGATTACTCATGACAAACGGTGTGGAGGCGAGCCTAATTTTAGGACTTTCATCCATCAAGGTGTGTCGTTCAACTATATCCTTGATTTGTCACTATGAATGCGAACAGCTAGTAATAAAAACAACTAACACAAATGCAAAAAATTTAAGCCAAAATTAGCACAAAAAAAAAACAATTGAATTAACACAATTGTAGTACAGTTAAGACTTTTTTTATTTATTTATAATTTTCCAATTCTCATACTTACCCCTTATTTTCTTCCTTGTTCTCTGTTAACTTACGCAGAAGTAGTAACACTTTGCATGAATATCTAAATCTTATGCATCATTTATAACAAAAATACAAAAATAATATGAAGAACTTGTACACATCTGCACCCTATATATTTTTCGTGTGCAGGGAACGATTCCATCGTGCCATATGTGATTGATATCATTTTGAACAATATAGAGTGCATTCAAATTTCTTCTATCATTGATTCTTTGCTTGACATCATTACATGTACATGCTGCGTTTTATGTGAAATGCAAGAGGGAGGGTTAAGGATATGCCTGAATTTAGATACAAACAACTTTTGCTGATTGCTTAAGCTTTGAACAAAACAATCTTAGAGGAGTTGTTCAATGACGGGAGCTGTTTAGTAAAAGTGAATGACGATGGTGCACAGTAGAGATTGATGGAGGAGAAGCGGGGATGGCATCTGTTGGTGGCTGATGTTGATAGGCAAATGCAACACTTGATAATGGGGATCCTGTGATAGACAATAAGTGACTGATGGTGAATTAACGTGCTGATATTTTGGTGAAGGGAAGTTTGATTGTTGGTGTTTTGATCTGGCTATGGTTTTTTATATTCTCAGTCTATTAAGAGGAAGACAGCATAGGAAATAAATATATGAAGGAGAACAATAAAATAGGAGTAGTGGATTCCAGATGTTTAGGATTGTTTCAATAGCGAAATTCAGTTCAATTTTTGAACTTGAACTACTTTCGAAGAGTTCCATTTTGTTGACAATTTGAAAGCTTTTAGTTTGTGGGCTTGATAAGAAACAAACATCTAGGAATGGTGAGTTTGGTTCTCGGTTTAGGAATAAAATGAACAGTTCCAAAAAAAAAAAAAAAAAAAAGAAAAAAAAAGAGAGGAAATAAGAAATAATGAAGAAATGGGCTTTGAAAGTTTAGAACTTAAAAGGGGGTTTGTATGAGAGCCCAATTGTATTTTTTGGCCCAAATTTGTGAAAATGGGCTTTGAAAGTTTAGAACATGTTGGACCATATTCAGATTGGGCTCAACAGCCCAGAACAATGTCCCAATTTTTAATAATAATAAAATTTCAAAAAATTCGGAAAATTAAAAACATAGAAAATGTTTAGAAAATAGGCCTCCATTGGATAATTAGATCTCAGTATTATATTTAACTTAGTGTCTCTTAATTGACATTTCTGTAATTTGGAGATGTTAGTGAGTACTTGATTATAGTTTAGTTTTGGTAGATTACTTTTTTAGACAAGAATTGGATTTAATTTGATTATAGCTCATGAGGTTGCTATCTCAGGGCTTGATAATAGAGCTATGTCATATTCTTTATCCAACTCGTGTCGGGTTACATTACCGTACTATACTTTTTTACTCATTCTTCATTACTTTCTTTGATCAACTGATTGTGATTCTTTTTATATTGCTTTCTTAAGTTGTGATTTGCTTGCTTTTGTTGAATAATTAGGTTGTGTTTTGGGGTCTTAATTTGAAAAAAAAAAAAAATCCTTCGGTTTTCTTGTCAATAACTTCTTCATCATTTTGAATCCTGCAATCATCATTAGTCATTAAGATGTGGACATCAAGCGTAAGGCATTTATGAGATACTCACCATCCTACAAGGCTATTAAAAGGCTATCAATAATTTATAATGCTTGGCCCTACTTCCTCTATTTTCCTTCTTCCCCTGACCTGGTCTCCTTCCCCCTTCTTCCTCTCTCCCCTCACGCTCGCTAAAGGAAGGACACAAAGGATAGGTAGAGCAATAGAGACCGTCGAGTAGGATGTCTAGCCAGGGCCAAGCTGGCACGACGAGCTGACAGTGGCAGGGCCATGCGCGCTTGCTAGGCGAGCTTAAAGTGGTGATTTTTGGGAGGTTCAGGGACTGGGTAGAGAAACCGAGAGAGTGAGAGGGATCGAGAACCAGGAAGAAAGGTCGTGATTGAAGGGCTTCCTTTAGTAGCCAACGTGCTTGGACCTCGATCGCCAACCCTCGCCAAATATACGTGCATTGGAGAATTTTGTCTAACGTTTGTCCAACTAAAGTCAATTGCATCGAAGAATTCCCCAACTGCTTCTTCCTCATATAACGTTGGTCTTTAAATATACGTGCAACATCACCATCCAAAGACAAAAACCCTTCGGACCTTTTCCTTTAAGAAAAATTGCCTTTCGCCCTATTCGATCAAGAAGACGATCTCCGTGATCTCGATGGCGGGATCAGGTTCATGCTCGCCCTTTCCCTCTCGATCCTCCCATTGCTGTCTTCATCTCTTAGAGAGTTCAGCTAGCACTCTTGGACGTATTGACCTTGCAAATGAGACCTTTAGCCAGGAAATAAGAAAGCTTGACATCCACGTGAAGAAGGGTGGGGGTGGGGGTGGCGATGGCGATGGCAGTGGTGGCGGCACTAGTTACAAAGGTGGTGGTTTTATCTATTTAGTACATGTGGGTGCCAGTGGGCATAAGCCTAGCAATGAGACTCAAAGGTCCTCAACCATTGAACCTCGCCCATCATCGCTTGCCTCGATCATTTTGTTCCTCTCTAATCCTCGGTCTACCGTTTGCTTTGCTTCAAAACTAGTTTGATTGCCAATCGTTTAGTCTATCTGATAGAGGGAATTCTTCTTCTTCTTTTTTATGATTGTCTTTTTCAGTATGAAATGAAAGAAAAAGAGCCTAAATCTTTCTTTTACATCAACTTTTTTTTATTCACTCCACGAAAAGAAAAATTCTTTTTCTATCTATCTATATTTTTTTAACCACTAAGGTTTAATTCAAAGATGAATTTTTTATGATGATAAATGCAATTTTTAGGAAAGCTTTATTCAAATAGTGATATCCAAGTAGGTTTTTTTTTTTTTTCAATTCAATAACTATATGAATTGAATGATTTTGAATGATTTCTTATGAGTATTTGATTCAGTGGTTTGTCTCGGACCCGAACCATTCTTCGGTCGCCGTGACGGGAAATTGCTTCTCTAGGACCTGAACCATTCTTCGGTTGTCTGTTAAAACAATTAGTGATTTGTCTAGGACCCGAACCTTTCTTCGGTCGCCTTGACGGGAGATTGCTCCTCCAGGACTCGAACCATTCTTCGGTCGCATGTTGGAGTAATCAGTGGTTTGTCTCGGACCCGAACCATTCTTCGATCGCCGTGACAGGAAATTGCTTCTCCAGGACCTGAACCATTATTCGGACTTCTGTTAAAACAATCCATGATTTGTCTAGGACATGAACCTTTCTTCAGTCGCCTTGACGGGAGATGCACCGACCTTTCTCAGGGCATCTCATTTGTGGGTGCCTGATTTGTATTGAGGACACCAGTTGGTACCCGACCTTTCTCGGGAGATGCGCCGACCTTTCTCAGAGCATCTGTTTTGTTGGGGTGTTTGACTTCTGTCAAAGACACTGGTTGGAACTCGACCTTTCTCAGGGCATCGATTTGTGGGACGTCTGACTTCTGTCGAAGACACCAATTGCAACCCGACCTTTCTCGGGAGGATGCACCGACCTTTCTCAGGGCATCGATTTGTGGGGTGTCTGACTTCTGTCGAAGACACCAGTTGGAACCCAACCTTTCTCGGGTGGATGCGCCGACCTTTCTCAGGGCATCAATTCTGGAAGATACTTGGACATTCACAAGCATATTAAAGAGTACCTGATTGCTTGCAGGTATTGAAAGAGTACTTGAATGATCACAAGTACAAACTCTTGAAGGATACCTAGCATTCGTAGGTATCGAAGGAGTACTTGGGATATTCGTGAAGGTCTCTCACCTCCTAGTAATTGGGAATATCGAGGGCGTGCCCCGCATATTCATGAAGGTCTCTCACCTCCTGGCAATGGGAATATCGATGGCGTGCCCCACATATTCGTGAAGGTCTCTCACCTCCTAGTAATTGGGAATATCGAGGGCGTGCCCCGCATATTCGTGAAGGTCTCTCACCTCCTGGTAGTTGGAATATCGAGGATGTACCTGGGATATTCGTGAAGGTCTCTCACCTACTGGTAGTTGGGAATATCGAGGGCGTGCCCCGCATATTCGTGAAGGTCTCTCACCTCCTGGTAGTTGGAATATCGAGGGCGTGCCCCGCATATTCGTGAAGGTCTCTCACCTCCTGGTATTATAAACTTGATTGTGGTATGAGGCTTACTTGGATTGCTGCAGGCATTTAAAGGGGTGGGACACCTGGGTAGCCACAGGTGTACAAAGTACTGGAATACTTGGATGAACACAAGTATTTAATGATATGATCTGGGACCACTCAGGCTGGTCCAAGTGCTAGAAAACATACATGGACAGTGGTGCCAAGCAAAGCAATGGAATGCTTGAACAGCTGCTATATTATTTAGGGACAACTTGAGCAGGCTGAGTGTCATGAAAAGGAAGTACCTGGACAACGATGGGTACTTGACGATATGGGGATACCTAAACAGCAGTAGGTATTTAACAATAAAGAGATACTTGGTCAATCACAAGCATTAATATTCTAAGGACAACTCAAACATGTTGAGTGTCAAGAAAAGGGAGCATCCGAATGATGGCTGGTATTCAAAGACAATGGGATGCTGAGACAATTGCAAGCATCCACACTCAAGGGACGACTCGAATAGGTCGAGTGTCAACAAAGGGAGCACCCAGCAAGTGGTGGGTACTCAAAAACAAGGGGGATACCTGGATAGTCGCAAATATCAATACTCTGGGGACAACTTGAATATGTCGAGTGTCAAGAAGAGAGTACCTGGACAATGATAGGTACTTTAAGACAAATGGGGATAGCGATATGCTTACTTGGCAATATCTTTGATTTTTGAGAGTATGCTATTTGCACAATATGCACACATGATTGTATATGCTATAAATTCATGAGTTCAAATGAAATTCATGCATGATAATTTTGTCAGTTTTGCATCTTTTGATTTCCACTGGGGAAGATTTTGGAAGACAACCTTCATTTAGAATGTAGATGTCTTGAGCATGCTAGATGAGGGACTTTCAGTCTAAAAGGACTTTTCGCTCACTCTTATGGAAAAGGCTATCCTGACCATTGATGCAGGATTTATAAGGACCACACTATCTCATTGTCATCATGTCAACAAGGGTTCGAGTATTCTCGCAAACAGTACGACTTTACCAATGTGAGAGGTCTTTGTTGAAACTGTGATGAAGTCTTGGTTAGCGGCTCATCGAATGGGACCATCGAGGTTGAAGCCGATGGATAAAAATGCTGCACGATCATCTCCAGATTTACAAGTCAAGAACCCTGCGAAAAGAGATAGAGTAATCTTGCTTGTACTTCTTCGAGCGATGCTTATGTACACATGAAATCCTACGTTAATTGAAGTGCCCCTAGTCTGAAGAGACTTTTACAATGGGAATGTAACGTAGTCTTGGCTCACAAGTAAGAGGGTGAGAGTTGGTGATTGTCTTGGCATTTGTCACTAGTCTTTCTTCACGGTCAGATGGAGGTTGTATCAATTGAACAAAAATTTGTCTTGGGAATACAAATGGTTGTATTTTTGTTTGGGGCATTGGCCTTGCTTTTACCAGGCACACTGCTTTTTTCATGCCCTTATTTCTCATCTCAATTTTTCATTCATGGGCATTGACCTTACTTTTACAAGGTACACTGCTATTTTATGCCCCAGTTTTTGTTCTTGTTGCTTGAGGAATTGATCTTGGCAAGTTCAAGCAAACGCCTTTGTTAGACTATGGAGTCTTCATCTTTTGTTGGTACTTTTGATTATGTTGCTCAAACGACAATGGCTTCTGCTTTGCCTCCATGTAAGGGTAAATTTACAGACTCAATTGAGTTGTACAATGGATACAAGTGCGTAAATAATGAATTGCTCTTCACAACTCTAGGGCACTTAAATTAACGCGGGTGTTCATATGCAATAAAGACACTCGAAGATTGATGCAAGTGCAAGCAAGAAAATTTTTATCCCCTTTCTCACCTTGTGATGCTGATTTGCTTTCGACTTGCCCCATGTGGGGTGGTTCTTTGTCGGGAGTATAGCAGAAATTTGTCAGTGTATGGGGCTCAAAGTGAGTGATGGAATGCCTCTCACTGCTTTGATCATCGTACCATTCGCGAGAAAACTCTTTTCCCTGTAGTCATGGAATTTTCTGCACTCATCTCACAAGTGTATAGATGGGGGATTGTGTGCAGGATATGACTTGCCTGTCATCATTCTGACGCGCCTCATCCAACATGCTCAATTAATCTTGTATTCTTTAATTAGCTGTCTATTCTAATAATTCTCAGTGGAATCAATGATTTAGACATACAAAATCATCATGCATAATTCACCTAGAAAAATGCATGCAGTGTATGATGTGATGGAGTTTGTACCCTCAAAATAAATGAATGGCTTTTTACTCAAGAAGAACTTATTAATAGATTTAGGGGTGTTTACCTAGGTGGAACAATATTCACAAATGTGTCGAAACTTGAACATTAAAAGAGTTATTTACAAAAGGGTGTTGATGGTTGTCCCTATTGATTAGAGATATGACACATGAATGAT
The DNA here is from genome assembly GCA_017140255.1 of Eucalyptus paniculata subsp. matutina. Taxonomy (NCBI): domain Eukaryota; kingdom Viridiplantae; phylum Streptophyta; class Magnoliopsida; order Myrtales; family Myrtaceae; genus Eucalyptus; species Eucalyptus paniculata. The sequence continues at coordinate 4,015,311 of CM029441.1, forward strand.
CAGCCAAGGATTGGGAATCTAATCATTGATTTGATGGGCCTTTTTTGGCCCTTCAGAAGAGAAGATGTACAAGTAGATCAATTAGTCTTACCAAAATCAAATGTGAGTCGAGGCCTGAAGATTTTCTGTCATTTGCTTTGGCGATACTTGAGACGCCATTTTGTTTGGGAGAGCTTGTCATGCCTCTCATTGATTTGTTATCTGTATTTTTGGCAATCAGGTGATCCTGAAGTGAGAGGGGGAGACAAAGTCCTACATCCCTTGCTTCGTTAGGTCAAATATTGGCTCCTGGATGACACGTCATTTTACACGAAATCAGGTGAATTCGTGGGTCATTTCCACGTACTAGCTCAGCCAATGCTGATTTGCCAAACCTAACCATCAAGTTTGGCTCTTGAATTCCGATGCTTCCTATCAATAGGGAAAATATGTCAAAAGCGAGTTCGATTAGTGGGAGTATTGGAAACGATACCAAGTTACCATTTCCCAGAGTTTGTATTTGTTGATTCCTAAGGATTTTTGTATACTGATGACAGCCCCTTTGTCTTGGCATAGTTCAATATTTCCTTCAATTGGCCTTCCTCCTTTGTGATCATGTATGCATGATTGCTGGTCGTTGATTCATCTTCAACGCCTTCCTTTTGTGGAATTTCTCCTTCTGTCTTTAACTATAACATCATTGGGTAAAAGTCATGTACCTCAAGCTTCTATGGAATCTGAGATAAAAAATCTTAAACTTTCTGATGGTAATTACTCCTTGAAAGAATATGCGTATGGAGTGAAGTTTATAGATTCCAAATTCATTGTCCAGGATGTGGGGCCATAGATCGCTTTGATTGTCTAGATTTTCTCCCTGTTGACAGCAGCCAATTCAGAGAAAAGATCCATTCCTTATGCTTTTGGGCTTGTCGAAGCTGGAACTGTGACATCTAGCTGTTTGGGTGCATCGTGCGACAAGATAGTCCTTTGGCTTAGGATGGAGCTGGGCAGGAGTGAGGCATGTCATGGATGCTTCGATTTCAACTGTATCCCTGTACCTATTACATCTCACCTTTTGTATCCTGTAAATAGAAAATAGGGGTTGTCATTCTCAATATTATGTTAAGGGAATAAGACTTACCCCTTTTTTGAAACGGGATGCTCCTTTCTATTTGCCCCTATTTTCTTGGCAGGGTGTCTTTGAATTTGGCGAGTTCACCTGATGCGCTTGCTTCAAATGCCCTCTGTCACACTAAGTCAAAGGGGACGAGAATGATCTTCTGAGACATGAAGTGAATGAGTTAGAAAGACAAACATGATTAAATTTATCATCTTGTTTTAACAAAAACTTTTGGGTAATGAAATATTTTTTATTTTCAAAATACGTCATTGGGGGAGAAAAAGCATGAGGAAGCCCAGCCCTCAGTGTTCTCCTTGGATGATATTTTCTTTTCATGGTTGGATAACATCACTGGGCTGGTTTGGAGTACTGCCTCATGCTCTTAAAACAAAATATTAAAACTGTACAATAGAGGACTTGGAATGGAAAATACAACAGTAGCACACTAAACAAGATAAGAGACATGAAATTATAAAAACAAGTAAAACCCATGAAAACTCCTGTGTAAAGGAGTGCTTTGATGGTGTTGGCTATGAAATCAAGCGCCTTTGAGTTCCTTGCCTCCAGTAGACTCGAAGTATTTGCATGCGATGACTACCTCGCTGAAGTTATGGAAGTGTAACCCATGCAGCCAACAGCGATGCTTGCAGGACAAAGCTTCTATGAACTGCTTCATTAACTCCTCTTAAGCCAGTTAAGGGCGGGTTTGCATCATGAAAGCTCTCCACCTCCCTGCGTATGCTTGGAAATCCTCCATTGGTCTTCTTGTGAAGTGAGCCAAACTCTGACAAGGCAATTCAGTCCCAATCTGGCTTTGATACTGAAGCAGGAATGCAGAAGACAAACTCATTCCAATCTCTCATGAGGTAGATATCTGCTGTGATGAACCATTGCAATGCAGACCCTGTAAGACTTTCTTGGAAGGCTTGAGTTGTGAATGACGTCGGGCCATGATACCAACTCATTTCAGCATGGAGGTACTGCAAGTGGGCCACGGGACAAGTCGTGCCGTTTTACTTGCGGAAATTGGGTATCCACATTTCTATGGGGGTCATGATCCTACCAGGGCAAGACAAGCTTGGTATGTCTTGATTAGGCCACTGGTTTTCCCACTGCATATTCATTATAGTGGTGAATTCTTCTGTTTCAGAAAAGTTAGATTCTATCGAGATTACCCCATTGCTTTCTTCTTGGTCAAAATTTCCAAATGAGGATAAAGTATTGAAGCTATCCTCATGGTTAGAGGATGAGCTTAGTACTTCATTAGGATGATAGCGGATAAAGACGTACGCTTCCTCTTCTGACGGACCTTCATCCCCGAATGAAAGTATGAAACAGTTATACGATGAATCGTCAGTTTCATTGTCAAAATAACGCCGGAAGTCATTGGGATTGTATTCTAGGGCCGGGAAGTCTTCATGGTTGTACTCTAGAGGATGATGGCCTTCAAAGCTGTATTCTTGGGAATGCTCGAAACTTTGGCGCGGTGGCTCGTCGGTAGGTGCTGCATTGATTTGCTTAGGCTTTCTTTTCTTGGCTTCTGGTCCTGACCTTTTGAGTAAGGAACTTCATTTTGCCAGTTTGATTCTGTCAATGGAAGTGAGAGACATTAGAGTTTCACTGTCTGATTCACTTTCCAAGTTGATAGGGGTTGGCATTCTTTGGACCCTAGCTCTTGGAGTAAGCTTGGGGAGTTGTTCAGTCGTGCCCCATTCTTGAACAGGCTATATGTCTTTGATCTCGTACAAAGGCTCCTTGCCTTTTCTAGTGGGAAATTTTCCAGTAACAAGATGTTGTTCAACTGCCCATTTATCATGCAACGCTTCATTGACATGCTCCTCTCCTATCTCAGCGGCTAACAGCTCCTCGTGCTCCACGATCATCGGCTCTTCATAGGGCAAGGTGATGTCAGGGGTGATGTCAATATCATATTCTTGATGGAACACATGAATTAATTCCTTCCAAGTTTTAAGGGGACTAATCTTCCTGACAATGTACCATCGTAAGGCAGGGCCAGTCAAGTTCGATTGGTACAATCGAATCATCCTTCGGACCAGGTAGGCCTACAAGTAGGTCTCTGGGTGTGAGGTGTTAGCATACCTTTCGCACTCAGGTGCTTTGAGCTCTTCAGGGATTTCAATGCCGGCATAATTGAAAAGGTCCATGGGATTCTGCCCCTGTAGCTAGTTTAACTTTTTCATGATCCTTTCAAACTGTCCATAGTACTGGCTATTTTTTAGCAAATTTGCAGGTGTCATGACGGTGCTTGAGGCAACTATAAAGTTGGGCTCAGCTTGAGTGGATTTCATTTGTCTTGAGAGTTGTTGAAGGACAATGGACATTTGTCCTACGCCATCTTCAATGTTAATGAGGCGATTTTGTACATCATTTTGATTGGGCCCTAGTGCATGAGGCCATTCACGAGCTATTGGTGGCCGGCGATTCATAATTACCTACTGTTTGCGAAAACAATGAATGAGTTTGAAAGTAAACAATAATTGACCCATGGCAATGGTCTAACTGCTTTTTATTCATCAAAAGAGGATTTCATAGACCAGGGAATTTTGACATCTAAAACTTGAAATTGAAATGATAGAATGAAATACTAGATATTAAATAAAAGTCCCTAAACAATGGGACAAAACTTTCACGATATTAACACTAAGGGATACACGACTGCTAATTTATATGCGATAGGGAGCCTTGTTCTTGCAAAAGCTGCTTACTTTCTTAGACTGACTCTGAGATGAGTATCCGGCCTACTCCCATATCCTTTGCATAAGCTCTCCTTGCTCGTGCGGGCTGCTCTCTCTGATTGAGCGAGGGACCGATGGCTTCCATCTTGTCGGGATGTGATGATTGTGGATGTAGGCCACAGAGGCGTGGTGGGCTTTTTCTTCTCCCTCAAGCCCTTCAGGTATCACAATCCTTTTGTGATGGCATTTGTCCCAAGTTTCCTCAACAATAGAAATTTCGACTGCATAGTCACGGCTTGTGTTGAAAAGGACTGGAGGAATTCTCCTCCTGGAAGGCGGTGGAATCTCCTAAAGGGCTCCAAATTGTCGTGCCACTCGATATGGGTAATAGGGAACGGCGCCAGTGCAGCCAAGCAACGGAATTGGGTGGGTGCGCTTGTAAGCAAAACGGGCCCTCTTTTCATGGAACCAACCAGCACACCACTGGAATGCCTCAGAAGCTGGATTTCTTAGGAAGTCAACCCAATTTAAACAGCTTTGACTGGGAATATACGGTCCTAAAACCATAAATTTTTGTAACGGATTTTCGACAGCATTTGTTTCAGACGATCACATGAAATCTCGGAATTCGCTTAAGTGAGAAAAGAACCAGACTTGTAAAATTTCAGGAGAGGCTCGCATGATTTTCTCTGTGTCTTTGAAAAGCTTATCCTAAATTGCCATGGGCTAATAAAATACTGAGTAAAAGTAAAGAAATCACTTTGCTTTTAAATAAAATGGCAAGCACAAAGACATACAGATGGGACGTGCGGCTCGATTTCTAACTCAGAAGGCTTGATGAAATTAAAAGGGTATCTGCCCGTCGTAGTCTCACGTTAGCAGCATACCCCCTTAACCTCGACTAAGAAATTCGGGGAAAAGAAATGCAACATCTACATCGCAGTCTCGCGTTCGAGGTCGTATCTTTCTTAAAACCATCCTAGAAATTCTATGGTGGCCCAGGTCCGGCGGCCGGGTTGTGTGTGTCATGTCTAGTGTTTAAAACAGTAAAGCAAGCACAACAGTTTATAATCATAAAACATTTTATTTTGACAGAATAAAAAAAACTTTAAGCTATTACCTTGCACAAAAGAAAAAAAACCAAGTCAGCAAAGCATTTAAACAAAGATAAAATGGCCTAAGTCTTCAAATTGTCCCCAGCGGAGTCGCCAAGCTGTTGCGACCTCTTTTTTTCGATGCCCGCAATCGAGTACGAGCGCCTAAGGAGGCTAATGGCTCGGCTGAAATTAGTTATGCCTGGACTCTCCCAAGTCCACCAATTCACGACTTTAATGTCTAAGTTTTTGAACCTGCAAGTTAATTTTTAAAATGGAGTCGCCACTAATCAATTTGGGGTGGGTTGATTAGAAACCCAAGTGAAGTATCGGGAAAAATACTCACTCCTGCGCAACCAGAGAAATTAGCATCGGGGACGTGATTACATTAGTTAATCACTAATGCCCTTTCGGTACCTAATCTTGTTTAAACCCTGAGGTTTTTGGATGTTCGAGGAATTTTCCATGCATTTTTGGGAGGAAAAACATTTTTAAGTTATTTTCTAATTTTTGGACACAAAAGGGATTTTTGGGATTTTGTTGGTATTTTTTTTGGAAAATACAAGTCTTTTTGACTTTTTCTGAAATTTTTTGCTTTTTCATGAATTTTTGGCTTTTTTTGGATTTTTGGCTTTTTGGAAAACATGAAATATTTTTGATTTTTTTATTTTTCGGAATATAAATTATTTTTTAAATATTTTTTAATATTTTTGGAAAATAAATTATTTTTTAAAATATTTTTAAAATATTTTTTGAAAATTAAACATTTTTTGATTTTTTAAAATAAAATATTTATTTATTTATTTATTTAAAATATGATTTTATATTAAAATAATAAAAACCGCTCGGGTCGGATACTGCGGGTTGGGTCCGACGCGGGCCTGCAATCCGAACGAGGACGGGCTCGCGTTGCGGGCCCGACTCGGATTTTTTTTCGTCTTTTTATTTTTTGATTAAAACGAGCCCAGCCCAAAAAAATTTTAATTGAAGCCCAAGGAACAAAAGGGGTTCCTATCCGTGTGAGACCGGCCCACCTGCATCCAAACCCGCTTGGCCCAGACTAACCAAAACCCTACCCGGTCAAGACCCACGCCCGACCCGACGACCGGCCGCCTCTGGTTCGCGAAACCCTACCCAGTTTCGCGAACCGTGCCGGAACTTGCTTGTCTTGACGCGAGGTCGCTGGCTTCTCCATCCGCCTGCGGCGCCGATCGGGGGGCTGGGGATGTCACCGGGAGACGGCGCGACGCTTGACGACGGTGGTGTCGTAGCGAATGACAGCGCGGCGTTTCACGATGGCGGCGACGTAACGGGTCTTCTCAGTGAGGGGTTAGGGTTTCACGGAGGGAGTGATGGCGGCGGTGATGCAACGGACGGTGGCTGCAGAGGCGAGTGTCGTTACCTGTCCACGGCGAGATGCGGGAGTCGACTTCAAGGCTTTGATTTTTACAGCACGACGGTCTCAACAGCCTAGCGCTGCAAGGTGTCGCGACTGGAGACGGTGTCGGAGTGGTGTGCGCGGGCATTTGGTCAAGGCGACGGCATGTGGGAGGACGGCAGCGAGCCTTTATGCCCAGATTCGACCCTCTCTCCTTTGATCCTTGCTCAGAACTCCCCTCCTTCTCTCCGGCCGCGAGCTTTCAGATCTCGGCCTGCTCGTCCTCTGCCCCCCTTCTGAAGTCTCTCAATGGGAGGTTCTGAAGATCTGCAGCCCTCGATCTTTCGCCGCTTCCGTGTGTCCCTCGTCGACGGAGGGACTTCGCTATTTATAGGCGAGGGGGGGCGGTTGGCGGAGGTCGAGCCGGCGGTCTTTGGTGTGCCGACCGGCCTTCCTTCGCCGGCTGAACCGGCATCAGTTCCTCCCCCTTCACAAAGGCTCGCTCGCCATCAATGCCGCGTCCCCTCAGCTTGCGTCATCATCGGTGCCTCCTCTTGCGTCTCGGCATCGCGCGCGTCTGGCTTCCGGCGCGCGCGTTGCAGAGGAAGAAGACAAAGATGAGGGCATGAGGAGGAAGACAAAAGGAAAATGGGCTAGGCTGATTTGCGCGGGCCGGGCCATGAGGGCTCGTGCGCGAGAGAAGAGAGGGGAGGGGCTGGGCCTCCGAATGGCTGCTGTATTCTTTTTTTTTTTTTTTTTTTTTTTTTTTTAATCTGAAAAAGGCAAATTAAATAATAAAAAACTTAATTAATTAAAAAACGAAATTTAAGCATCAACAGTTAAGATGGTGTGAAAACTAGGCAAACTTAAGAGGTAATATGGTAATATTGGTAAATAATTTCGAGAGAGATAATATCATGAAAATTTATATTACAAAGATGCACATCTATTTAGGGGACAAGAAGTCCATAAGATAACACGAACAGCGAACAACTAAGGATTTAATTTACCAACAGAATAGAAAAGGAAATACCTTGCATTAACGCAATGCACGAGTTTCCAGCCAGAGCTTACCTTCGCATGTCTCCTAATCCTAACAGGACTCGGATTGGGTGAGGTATTTCAAAAAATTAATTTCACTCGGTACTCAGCATTACAACCCAACATCTCCTACTCCTAATAGGGCTCCAATTCTGTGAGGTATTTCAAAAAATTGATGAGTTCACTCGCATGTCTCCTAAATCCTAACGGGGCTCGGATTGGCAAGGTATTTCAAAAAATTAATGAGCTCACTCGGTAATCTACATTACAACCGCTTAAAATCCCCACTCTTCCTCTGCACATACACAAAAATAGCCTCTTGAAGAGCCAAGAAGGAGTGGAGGAGCTGTCATCGGCCCGTGAACGTTGGCGCGCCATAGATTCCTAACGCGTTCTTGGTTTGAGCGAAGAGAAAGGGAAAAGCAACCCCATTGAAGGTAATTTGGCTTACCCATCATCAATGGTTTATTGTTCCTATAAAGTCAGAGTCCAGAAGAAGTTGATTGATCTTGTTATCGGAAATCTTTTCGGCGTTTTGTATAATGGGCGTGTGGTGTTTTGTAATCTTGATAAATTGTTTTGCAATTCGTTTGTTTCCGATAAATTTAGCAGCTATTCCCGGACATGGCACGATTGTTATTGAATATACGATCAATGGTGTCGTTAGTATTTTTTTGGCCTATTCTTGCTACGCTTCAAGTTTTTACCGTGTATGGTTTTGCTATCACATAAATCCAACATTTAAAGAAAATTATATAACGACGGGAAAAAAATAAGTAAAAAGTAAATGGAACCAAGTTTAAGTTCAACCCCGGGCTGTCTCCTTCAACGATAATGCTTCCAGTCGCATGGGCTTGTACACGCCTTCTAAGTCAAGAACCTTCAACAATCCAAAGCCTCCCTTGTTAATAACATTCTTGAGTTCTTGTTCCTTCTTGGATTGCAGGAAGTTTTGTTAGAACGACGAGATGGCAGAGATCTCCAAAGGCCGCGTTGATACATCGGATTCCGTCCATGGCACTTTTTACTGGCCTCAACCAATATTTCAAAAAATCATCTCACATTTGCCTTTAAGGGTTGCAACGCAAATGAGCATCCTCTCCAAGGACTGGAACCACGCCTTTATTAGTCTCTCGGCTCTAGAATTCGATGAAGAAACCTTTGGGAGCAAAGACGTTGGCAGTCACAATGCCAACATCGACACTTTCTTGGAGTATGTCGATGGTTACATTACACGGCGCCGTAAGAACGACCTCGGCATTGACTCAGTGAGTTTGCTGGTCTTTTCGAGAGGCAACAAGTTGAACTCCATGATGCCTAAGTGGATAGACATTGCCTCAATGCTCAATCTCCGAGATCTTACGCTCGGCCGCATCGTCGACTATCCCGATAGAAGATACAATCAAAAATGCCCTGACTTGGCCTCTAACACCATCTCTGTCCTCCACGTGAGCCATCTCTCAATGCAGGGTATCAAGATGAAGCTGTCTCGCTTAGAAGAATTGGTCGTACACAAAGCCCACGAGAGTGATGACATCTTCAATGAGCTAATGCTAAGTTGCCCCACACTCCGACTTGTGCAGCTGATTGGCTGCTCCCGCTCCAGGGACCTCCTCATCTGCGGATCGAAGCTTGAGACTTTTGAGGCGTCAGCCGTGCTTCACAATGACAGCTTTTCGATTTCGATTTCAGCCCCGAACCTCGTATCCTTCAGCTACACATCGATATTTGTCATGGACTTCCCAGATGGGCAGTTGTCGAATCTCCAAGTACATGGTGCTCGAAACCTGAGGGAGCTTGCGCTGGATTTGTGCGTGCTCTCAATCAAGACAATCAAAGAAGTCATCTCACGGCTTCGTCTCCTAGAGACCTTGAGGCTCAAGGGGAGCCGTTCCGCCAAGCGCATCAGGATAACTCACAAGAATCTCAATCACCTTGCCTTGACTGAATTCGACTCCCTGATAAGAGTAAAGACCCAAACTCCTAATCTGGTGTCGTTCCAATACAATGGCCCCAACATCATAGTCATAGGTCCATGAGATTCGACAAGATTGGCCAATGCGAGACTGGAGTTGGATTTCAGAGTCAACAACAAGAGGAGGAGCTATCTCAAGGCGGCCAAGTTCTTGAGATATTTTGGCTATTGTGACTCGCTAACACTAGTCTGTAATGAAGTCGAGGTAAGTAACATTTTTCCAAATCAGTATTTTGTATTGAGTATTTTCATGTTAATTTGAACTAAGAATTGAAATCTTCCTATTTTTCTTTTTATATATCTAGGCATTAGTTCTTCCAAAAGAAATCATAAGTGAAGTGCTTCCTCCATTGTGGAATGTCAAACATTTGAGAACTCAGATCCTGTGTAACACTTTTGGAGATATTGATACCAGTTCTCAACTGGCGGAAAGCTTGAGGTGGATGTGTCCTAATTTAGAGATGCTGGCTGTTAGCTCCAAACCCTCCCACAAGAAGATGCTGCCGACCATCGCTTCCGGACCTCGTAGAGACAAGTACTCAAGAGTGACTAGGAAAAAGGGTGGCTTGGAACATTAGAAGCACGAATATATAAAGAGAAAATAGAGAAGAAAACAATCGAGATTTTTTTACGTGCAAAACCCTTCCTAAAATCAAGAAAGTGAAAAATCACAGTGCCACACTAGGCCTTGATTAAGTCTCAATTAAATAGTTAGAGCTTAATATTAGATTTATCTTAGTGTCTCTTAATTGATATTTATGTAGTTTGGAGATGTTAGTGAGTACTTGATAGATTGCTATTTTAGACAAGAACTAGATTCAATTTGATTGTAGCTCATGGGGTTGCTACTTCGGGGCTTGATTATATTTTCTATCTAATTTTCTTGTTCATCTTTCATTTTCATAATTTTTTTCTCTTTCTTTCATGCATCTTTTATTACTATTACTTTATTTATTATTATTTTTATCTTTTTATGATTCACGTTTTTTTATCTTCTTATAAATTTTTATATTTTCGCAAAATGAGCAAACACTTAAAAGGTCGTAAAATTTGAGTGTCAATAATGACCGATTGCGCGTTCTGTTTCAGTTGGTATATCTTATTTTACTTGAATGTATAAGAAAATATCACCAACGAAAAAGCATGTGTAACGCGATAGGAGTAAAACCTCTAACCGTCATGGGTATCATTCCATTGTCATCTAATTGCTCGGATCTAATCATCTTTACTTACTCCGACCATCTTATCTTTTCAATTTTTGAAGACTCAATAATGTACTCTCTTCATTCTTGTCTTTTAATTATAGTTTCTCATCCGTTGCCGCTCCTGCAAGAGTTGATGCATTCAAAGAAATCGCTAGAGCGGCGACCCACACCATACTGCCCGCGTGTAGCTTGGAGCGGCCCAAGTCTGTCATCTCCAGCTCCGTGTGTCGTCGCATCGATGACGTTCGGAGGCTCCATGAGTCTTATGTCATGCCTAATTCCTGCAGAGAGTGCTTCAATGCCTACGTAAAGACCGTCGTCGAAACCCTTCTACTCGAGAGGCTGAGTAAAATCTAATTAAAGTACGTTCTTTTTCCCATTACCCCTGCGGCATCCGCATTCATAGAAATAGCCGTGGTTTTTGAAGGGAGAATTTGTTGGCTCCTTACTTTCTGCAGAAAAAGGTTCTGGAGTCGCCAAGTTGCCGCCACTGTTGGTGGAGGGGTACGTGTTGGGACATCGATGGTGCCGCGATCTGAGCTTTTGGACAGGGCGGATTAGTACGGTGAGTGAGGCACGTTAAAGGAACTATAAAGTTGTTTTGAGGGAAAAATTAAACAATCGATGTACGCCAATTAAGATTTGCTCGTGACATGCATCTGGATCGATTTCGTTGCTAAATTTTTGAGAGCTTCTTATGCTTTAAAATCGACTCGTTTCTTTGTATGGTGTCATTATCACAGGGGCTAATGCGATTAGTAAAACGACCCGAGGCCTAATCTGGCCCGTACATGGTCCCCATGAAGGTATTCCCCTTTTGCCTTCTTTCCTTGTAGATCTCCTCTTACCCTTCAACGTGAAACTATCACACGGTCGTGACGCGCCGCCTAGTTTTAGGTAGTCACAGGCATGTCTAACTCCTTGGGTGCTCGAAAAAGTTGCAACAAAGATCGAAGGAACAACAAGATTGGAAGAACGTTTTCGGACATGGACCCAACAATCGGAAGATCACAATATAATGTAAACCGTGCACCCGAAACAAATAATTAGCGACGCTCGAACTTGGCCCCCAGGTACTTGCAAAGAAGTTGGAATGGACCGGGCTACCCCAAAACAATACCTTCGACTTCAAGCAAGAGGTGATCATACGCAATACACATTAATCAATCAATGGCGTGACAGATTAGGTGATATGATAATAGATTATCCGGCCCAAGCAGCGAATAGTGATGACTATAAATTGTTTGCTAATATAAACAATTGAGGTTCCTTTTGCTTGTCCATAGACAATCACTTTTTTGACATTAAATAAGGATTAATACTAAGAAAAAATTTAAACTGATACACATATGATAAATTTACCCCAAATTAATTTTTTGGTTTTCCGGATTTACTGAACTCATTAATTGATCATTTAACCTTTGGACTAGTTATTGGGAGGGACTATTTTTTCTTTATTAAAAATCATTAAAAACTGGTGATAATTAATAGGTTTCGTTAAATGAAGAGGGGCCAAGCTGATAATAGTAATCCCCATCCTCATCATCCGCGCCAAGCAACATACATTCATTACGTTTGGGTTAATTAAATTAAACCCATAATAACAAGGTCAGACTTATTACGAACTCATTTTACATAAGATGTTGGGCCAAGCATTGTTCTAAATTCTTGGTACCAACAAAACCTCATTAAATGTTCAAAAGTCAAGTTTACATATTATATGAGTAGCAAAAGTGTACGCACATTCTCGAGTGAACATATAGTTAACATTTGAAGGTTTCGCCAAATCATCCAGTATAGGCTATTTGAATTATCAGTTAACGGAAAGAAAGAAGTTACAAATGGAGAAATTTGATACATACATATATAAATAGAGAAATATATTTCGAGATTTGAACTTTTTTTTTTGTTTTTTTATGATTGCTTACAAGATTAAAAAGATTCAAAGTAAGATTTATATAAGATTATTAACGTATACATTTATCCATTGATAGAGTGTTATATAAAACAACTATCGGGGATTTAATTTGTCAGAAAACCTTTAAAGTAAGAAGTCCTCTTTACATTACTTTATGTAACAGTATGCTAGATCGACTAGCTTTAACTACGTATTCATGTGACTATTAGAGATGAATGTATGATTATTAAACCATCTATTAATCTTTTTATCGCTTAGGTATTTGTTTCAAAAGGTTGTGTTAAAAGCATAAGAAATAAAGTGACAGTTTCTTTATAGTTTTGTATAGGACTATGTTTTTAGGCTCGAAAGCTAGTAACAATTTTAGGGGCGGATTGTATTTTGCAGATCATTTTAAATAAATGACAGGTTTAATAAGAACATTAAACACTGAAAATTTCATTCATCCACAATTGTGCTTTCGTGATAGCTAACCATAAGGCTTAAGAGGCACGAAAAATAAAATAAAAAATTTGAGGAGAATCCAATACAAAAATTATAATTCTTTCATTCTTTTTATATTACACGTTTATTGTACTATAAAATAGGAATAGCTCTCAATGAGCCGGCTCGGGAGGGGATACGGGACTAAGAGCCGCAACGCAATTGTTCCATGTCTCATTGCTCCTCCTATAGACATCAGATTTTGTCCCCTTAATCGGCTTGTGGCTCGAGATGCTCAGCTCCACAAATTGGTTGTGGCAGTTCTTCCCGGCTTTCAAGAGCTCATGACAACATTCATTGGTGGGTGTAAAGGTGTGGGCAAGGAATATGTATTGAAAGAATCCAGACCCACAATAAGATCTTATTCCCTTACCGCAATCAGGGTTTCTGACCTTGGCGAAGGTAGCCTTAGGAAGCAATGCAACAGGGACGACCAACAAGATCATAAGAGCGGACAAGTTCTTCGGCACTGCCATTATGGTCTTTTGGGGATAGGAGGGTTGGAAAATTTTATGAGATTGTTGATCGTTTGATGATGCAGTTGATCGTTTGATGATGCAGTTGATCTAGAGATGAGAACTTATATAGCTCGAGGGAAGTAGTGCATTAATGAAATCAATTCATCGGTTAAGATTTAGGAATGTTTGTAGGAAACGTGTAAAATTATTTCTCTTGCAATAAATGCAATGATTGAAGGCCTTGTCATCTGACTTTTTTTCTAGTTCAATCATTTTCCATTATAAAAAAAAAAGGTATTAATGAGTTGCTTGGTTGAATAGAATTATCTGTAAACGAAAATACTTATTTCCAATTTGATTTTCAATCCCACGTTCGATATATAATATGAACTAGTGACATGCCCTCAGTTTAAAATAATTTTATACAATTGAATATGCTTAAAACATTTCACCATATATACTCCCGCAAATGCAGGTTATGTTAACGATACCTTTTATTTAGGCTTAGGGTCCATCCCTAATTTTTAGGATTAACGCCACAAAAATTATCAAACAAGTACATCTATGACAAATTTCTCTCAAACTAATTTTTTAACCGCCATAATTCCAAACTAGTATTCCTATGGCAAGTTTTTCCGAACTAATTTTTTTACTGCAAAAAATCCCAACCCGATACATTTGAGATAAATTTGTTCTCAATTAGTTTCTATGAAATTGTATTAACATCACGAAAAATCACAAAACCGATATCCTCGTAACAAATGGAGGATAAACCAAATACCCATCAACTACCACATATCATCCATCCAACTCAGGAATTTGATATAAAAAATTTAACGAAAACTAGTAAAAGATAAATTTGTGATAAGTATGCCAGTTTAGGTTGACACAAGTGTACTCATTTAGGGTTTTTCGTGATATAAGCCCTGATTTTTATGCAAGTGATTACAGTTGAAGACAAAATTTAAGTATCGACAATTGCTAAATTAAACCATTGATGAGATAATTCGGTCTTGGTTTGTCATATTTATCGAACTTATTAATTAATTAATTAATGATTTGACGAGATATTTTAGTGTGATTTTGTTCTTCATTAAATTATTTTTCAACAACTTGAGGAAAAAAAGCTAAATAATCAATAGGTCTCATTAATTAATGAAAAGGAGCCAAGTTTATATGTACAGAGTGCTTACCAGTCTTGTTTTTAGTCTTGTTTTTCCTTTATATCTATAAACCAAAATTGGCTTTGGCTTTCTAGATTAATTGAGATTATTTAAAAGCTGAATTTTTTTGGTCAAATTATTTATTAGGTAATTATCCTTTAACAAGATTTGGGTTTTGGTTTTCCGGATTTACTGAACTCATTAATTGATCATTTAACCTTTGGACTAGTTATTGGGGCAGGACTATTTTTTTTTATTTATTAAAAATTATTAATAGGTTTTGTTAAATGAAGAGGGGCCAAGCTAATAATCATAATCTCCATCGTCATCTTCCGTGCCAAGCAACATACATTCATTACGTTTGGGTTGATTAAATTAAACCTACTCTTGCATAATAACAGGGTCAAACTTATTACGAACTCATTTTACATAAGATGTTGGGCCATGCATAGTTCTAAATTCTTCGTACCAACAAAACCTCATTAAATGTTCAAAAGTCAAGTTTACATAGTATATGAGTAGCAAAAGTGTATGCGCATTCTCGAGTGAACATATAGTTGACATTTGAAGGTTTCACCGGATCGTCCAGTATAGGCTATTTGAATTATCCGTTAACGGAAAGAAAGAAGTTACAAATGGAGCAATTTGATACGTACATATATAATAGAGAAATATATTTAGAGATTTGAACTTTTTTTTTTTTTGTTTTATTATGATTGCTTCCAAGATTAAAAAGATTCAAAGTATGATTTATATAAGATTATTAAGTATACATTTATCCATTGCTAGAGTGTTATATAAAACAACTATTGAGGATTTCATTTGTCAGAAAACCTTTAAAGTAAGAAATCCTCTTTACCTTACTTTATGCAACAGTATGCTAGATTGACTAGCTTTAACTACGTATTCATGTGATTATTAGAGATGAATGTATGATTATTAAACCATCTATTAATCTTTTTATCGCTTAGGTATTTGTTTCAAAAGGTTGTGTTAAAAGCATAAGAAATAAAGTGACAGTTTCTTTATAGTTTTGTGTGGGACTATGTTTTTAGACTCTAAAGCTAGTAACAACTTTAGGGACGGATTGTATTTTGCAGATCATTTTAAAAAAATTACAGCGTTAATAAGTACATTAAACATTGAAAATTTGATTCATCCACAATTGTGCTTCCACGATAGTTAACCATAAGGCTTAAGAGGCAAGAAAAATAAAATAAAAAATTTGAGGAGAATCCAATACAAAAATTATAATTCTTTCGTTCTTTTTATATTACACGTTTATTGTACTATAAAATAGGAATAGCTCTCAATGAGCCGGCTCGGGAGGGGATACGGGACTGAGAGCCGCAACACAGTTGTTCCATGTCTCATTGCTCCTCCTATAGACATCAGATTTTGTCCCCTTAATCGGCTTGTGGCTCGAGATGCTCAACTCCACAAATTGGTTGTGGCAGTTCTTCCCGGCTTTCAAGAGCTCATGACAACATTCATTGGTGGGTGTAAAGGTGTGGGCAAGGAATATGTATTGAAAGAATCCAGACCCACAATCAGATCTTATTCCCTTTCCGCAATCAGGGTTTCCGACCTTGGCGAAGGTAACCTTAGGAAGCAATGCAACAGGGACGACCAACAAGATCATAAGAGCGGACAAGTTCTTCGGCGTTGCCATTATAGTCTTTTGGGGATAGGAGGGTGAGAAAATTTTATGAGATTGTTGATCGTTTGATGATGCAGTTGATCTAGAGATGAGAACTTATATAGCTCGAGGGAAGTAGTGCATTAATGAAATCAATTCATCGGTTAAGATTTAGAAATTTATGTGGGAAACGTGTAAAATTATTTCTCTTGCAATAAATGCAATGATTGAGGGCCTTGTCATCTGACTTTTTTTCAAGTTCAATCATTTGCCATTAAAAAACAAATGTATTAATGAGTTGCTTGGTTGAAGAGAATTATCTGTAAACGAAAATACTTATTTCCAATTTGATTTTCAATCCCACGTTTGATATATAATATCAACTAGTGACATGCCCTCGGTTTAAAATAATTTTATAAAATTAAATTAGCTTAACACGTTTCACCATATATACTCTCGCAAATGTACGTTATGTTAACGATACCTTTTATTTAGGGTTAGGGTCCATCCCTAATTTTTAGGATTAACACCACAAAAGTTATCAAACAAGTACATCTATGACAAATTTAACTCAAACTAATTTTTTAACCGCCATATTTCCAAACTAGTATTCCTATGACAAATTTTCCCAAACTAATTTTTTGACTACAAAAATCCCAGCCCGATACATTTTTGATAAATTTGCTCTCAATTAGTTTCTATGAAATTGTATTAATATCACAAAAAATCACAAAACCAATATCCTTGCAACAAATGGAGGATAAACCAAATACCCATCAACTACCACATATCATCCATCCAACTCAGGAATTTGATAGCCAAAATTTAACTATCGACAATTGATAAATTAAACCATTGATCAAATAATTTGGTCTTGGTTGGCCATATTTATCGAACTTATTAATGAAATAATGATTTGCCCAAATATTTTAGTGTGATTTTGTTCTTCATTAAATTATTTTTCAACAACTTGAGGAAAAAAAAGTTAAATAATCAATAGGTCTCATTAATTAATGAAAAGGAGCCAAGTTTATATGTACAGAGTGCTTACTAGTCTTGTTTTTAGTCTTGTTTTTCCTTTATATCTATAAACTAAAATTGGCTTTGGTTTTCTAGATTAATTGAGATTATTTAAAAGCTGAATTTTTTTGGTCAAATTATTTATTAGGTAATTATCCTTTAACAAGATTTGGGTTTTGGTTTTCCGGATTTACCAAACTCATTAATTGACCATTTAACCTTTGGACTAGTTATTGGGGCGGGACTATTTTTTCTTTATTAAAAATTATTAAAAACTTGTGATAATTAATAGGTTTCATTAAATGAAGAGGGACCAAGCTGATAATAATAATCTCCATCGTCATCTTCCACGCCAAGCAACATACATTCATTACGTTTGGGTTGATTAAATTAAACCTACTCTTGCACAATAACAGGGTAAGACTTATTACGAACTCATTTTACATAAGATCTTGGGCCATGCATATTTCTAAATTCCATGTACCAACAAAACCTCATTAAATGTTCAAAATTCAAGTTTACATAGTATATGAGTAGCAAAAGTGTACGTGCATTCTCGAGTGAACATATAGTTAACATTTGAAGGTTTTGACGAATCGTCCAGTATAGGCTATTTGAATTATCAGTTAATGGAAAGAAAGAAGTTACGAATGGAGCAATTTGATACGTACATATATAATAGGAAATATATTTCAAGATTTGAACTTTTTTTTTTTGTTTTATTATGATTGCTTCCAAGATTAAAAAGATTCAAAGTATGATTTATATAAGATTATTAAGTATACATTAATCCATTGATAGAGTGTTATATAAAACAACTATCTGGGATTTAATTTGTCAAAAAACCTTTAAAGTAAGAAATCCTCTTTACCTCACTTTATGCAACGGTATGCTAGATCGACTAGCTTTAACTACGTATTCATGTGATTATTAGAGATGAATGTATGATTATTAAACCACCGGCCGTGGTGGCTCCACTGGATAAGACTCTGGTTATCCTCAACGAAGAGGTGAAGGGTTCAAAACCCAGGGGAGGCGCTAGGTGTATTAAGTGTGTCTCAGGGGTGGTGGGTTCTCCTGCTTAAGTGTCACTTGGGGGTTTTCGGCGCGGCTGTCGGCTGTAAGCCGGTTCCTCCAATACCAAAAAAAAAAATGTATGATTATTAAACCATCTATTAATCTTTTTATCGCTTAGGTATTTGTTTCAAAAGGTTGTGTTAAAAGTATAAGAAATAAAGTGACAGTTTCTTTATAGTTTTGTGTGGGACTATGTTTTTAGACTCGAAAGCTAGTAACAACTTTAGGGGTGGATTGTATTTTGCATATCATTTTTTAAAAATTACAGGGTTAATAAGCACATTAAACACTGAAAATTTGATTCATCCACAATTGTTCTTCCGTGATAGTTAACCATAAGGCTTAATAGGCACGAAAAATAAAACAAAAAATTTGAGGAGAATCCAATACAAAAATTATAATTCTTTCGTTCTTTTTATATTACACATTTATTGTACTATAAAATAGGAATAGCTCTTAATGAGCCGGCTCGGGAGGGGATACGGGACTGAGAGCCGCAACGCAGTTGTTCCATGTCTCATTGCTCCTCCTATAGACATCAGATTTTGTCCCCTTAATCGGCTTGTGGCTCGAGATGCTGAACTCCACAAATTGGTTGTGGCAGTTTTTCCCCGCTTTCAAGAGCTCATGACAACATTCATTGGTGGGTGTAAAGGTGTCGGCAAGGAATATGTATTGAAAGAATCCAAACCCACAATAAGATCTTATTCCCTTTCCACAATCAGGGTTTCCGACCTTGGCGAAAGTAGGCTTAGGAAGCAATGCAACAGGGACGACCAACAAGATCATAAGAGCGGACAAGTTCTTCGGCGTTGCCATTATGGTCTTTTGGGGATAGGAGGGTTGGAAAATTTTAAGAGATTGTTGATCGTTCGATGATGCAGTTGATCTAGAGATGATAACTTATATAGCTCGAGGGAAGTAGTGCATTAATGAAATCAATTTATCGGTTAAGATTTAGGAATGTTTGTAGGAAACGTGTAAAATTATTTCTCATGCAATAAATGCAATGATTGAGGGCCTTGTCATCTGACTTTTTTTCAAGTTCAATCATTTGCCATTAAAAAAAAAAGTATTAATGAGTTGCTTGGTTGAATAGAATTATCTGTAAACGAAAATACTTATTTCCAATTTGATATTCAATCCCACGTTCGATATATAATATGAACTAGTGACATACCCTAAGTTTAAAATAATTTTATAAAATTGAATATGCTTAAAAAATTTCACCATATATACTCTCGCAAATGTACGTTATGTTAACGATACCTTTTATTTAGGGTTAGGGTCCATCCCTAATTTTTGGGATTAACGCCAGAAAAATTATCAAACAAGTACATCTATGACAAATTTCTCTCAAACTAATTTTTTAACCGCCATAATTCCAAACTAGTATTCCTATGGCAAGTTTTTCCAAACTAATTTTTTGACTGCCAAAAATCCCAACCCGATACATTTGAGATAAATTTGCTCTCAATTAGTTTCTATGAAATTGTATTAACATCACAAAAATCATAAAACCAATATCCTCGTAACAAATGGAGGATAAACCAAATACCCATCAACTACCACATATCATCCATCCAACTCGGGAATTTGATAAATAAAAAATTTAACGAAAACTAGTAAAAGAAAATTTTGTCATAAGTATGCCAGTTTAGGTTGACACAAGTGTACTCATTTAGGGTTTTTCGTGATATAAACCCTGATTTTTATGCAAGTGATTACAGTTGAAGCCAAAATTTAAGTATCGACAATTGATAAATTAAACCATTGATGAGATAATTTGGTCTTGGTTTGTCATATTTATCGAACTTATTAGTTAGTTAATTAATTAATTAATTAATGATTTGCCGAGATATTTTAGTGTGATTTTGTTCTTCATTAAATTATTTTTCAACAACTTGAGGAAAAAAAAAGTTAAATAATCAATAGGTCTCATTAATTAATGAAAAGGAGCCATGTTTATATGTACATAGTGCTTACTAGTCTTGTTTTTAGTCTTGTTTTTCCTTTATATCTATAAACCAAAATTGGCTTTGGTTTTCTAGATTAATTGAGATTATTTAAAAGCTGAATTTTTTTGGTCAAATTATTTATTAGGTAATTATCCTTTTACAAGATTTGTGTTTTGGTTTTCCGGATTTACCAAACTCATTAATTGATCATTTAACCTTTGGACTAGTTATTGGGGCGGGACTATTTTTTCTTTACTAAAAATTATTAAAAGCTTGTGATAATTAATAGGCTTCGTTAAATGAAGAGGGGCAAAGCTGATAATAATAATCTACATCGTCATCTTCCGCGCCAAGCAACGTATATTCATTACATTTGGGTTGATTAAATTAAACCTACTCTTGCATAATAACAGGGTCAGACTTATTACGAACTCATTTTACATAAGATGTTGGGCCATGCATAGTTCTAAATTCTTGGTACCAACAAAACCTCATTAAATGTTCAAAAGTCAAGTTTACATAGTATATGAGTAGCAAAAGTGTACGCGCATTCTCGAGTGAACATATAGTTAACATTTCATGATTTCGCTGAATCATCCAGTATAGTCTATTTGAATTATTAGTTAACGGAAAGAAAGAAGTTACAAATGGAGCAATTTGATATGTACATATATAATAGAGAAATATATTTCGAGATTTTAACTTTTTTTTTTTCGTTTTATTATGATTGCTTCCAAGATTAAAAAAGATTCAAAGTATACATTTATCCATTGATAGAGTGTTATATAAAACAACTATCGAGGATTTAATTTGTCAGAAAACCTTTAAAGTAAGAAATCCTCTTTACCTTACTTTATGCAACAGTATGCTAGATCGACTAGCTTTAACTACATTTTCATGTGATTATTAGAGATGAATGTATGATTATTAAACCATCTATTAATCTTTTTATCGCTTAGGTATTTGTTTCAAAAGGTTGTGTTAAAAGCATAAGAAATAAAGTGACAGTTTCTTTATAGTTTTGTATGGGACTATGTTTTTAGACTCGAAAGCTAGTAACAACTTTAGGGGCGGATTGTATTTTGCAGATCATTTTTAAAAAATTACAGGGTTAATAAGCACATTAAACACTTAAAATTTGATTCATCCACAATTGTTCTTCCGTGATAGTTAACCATAAGGCTTAAGAGGCACGAAAAATTAAATAAAAAATTTGAGGAGAATCCAATACAAAAATTATAATTCTTTCGTTCTTTTTGTATTACACGTTTATCGTATTATAAAATAGAAATAGCTCTCAATGAGCCGGCTTGGTTGGGGATACGGGACTGAGAGCCGCAACGCAATTGTTCCATGTCTCATTGCTCCTCCTATAGACATCAGATTTTGTCCCCTTAATCGGCTTGTGGCTCGAGATGCTCAGCTCCACAAATTGGTTATGGCAGTTCTTCCCCGCTTTCAAGAGCTCATGACAACATTCATTGGTGGGTGTAAAGGTGTGGGCAAGGAATATGTATTGAAAGAATCCAGACCCACAATCAGATCTTATTCCCTTACCGCAATCAGGGTTTCCAACCTTGGCGAAGGTAGCCTTAGGAAGCAATGCAACAGGGACGACCAACAAGATCATAAGAGTGGACAAGTTCTTCGGCGTTGCCATTATGGTCTTTTGGGGATAGGAGGGTTGGAAAGCTTTAGGAGATTGTTGATCGTTTGATGATGCAGTTGATCTAGAGATGAGAACTTATATAGCTCGAGGGAAGTAGTGCATTAATGAAATCAATTCATCGGTTAAGATTTAGAAATTTATGTGGGAAACGTGTAAAATTATTTCTCTTGCAATAAATGCAATGATTGCGGGCCTTGTCATCTGACTTTTTTTCAAGTTCAATCATTTGCCATTAAAAAACAAATGTATTAATGAGTTGCTTGGTTGAAGAGAATTATCTGTAAACGAAAATACTTATTTCCAATTTGATTTTCAGTCCCACGTTTGATATATAAAAGCAACTAGTGACATGCCCTCAGTTTAAAATAATTTTATAAAATTAAATTAGCTTAACACGTTTCATCATATATACTCTCGCAAATGCACGTTATGTTAACGATACCTTTTATTTAGGGTTAGGGTCCATCCCTAATTTTTAGGATTAACTTCACAAAAGTTATCAAACAAGTACATCTATGACAAATTTAACTCAAACTAATTTTTTAACCGCCATAATTCCAAACTAGTATATCTATGACAAATTTTCCCAAACTAATTTTTTGACTACAAAAAATCACAACCCGATACATTTGTGATAAATTTGCTCTGAATTAGTTTATATGAAATTGTATTAATATCATGAAAAATCACAAAACCGATATTCTTGTAAGGTTTTCCGTTGTATTAATCTTTACAAAAAAAAATCATCCTTGTGCTTTCTAGCTCTCACTTCAAGACATATGGATTATATCCCTACGGCGAGGATCAAGTGATTGGCCACAATTGGGTAACTATCCAAATTTGGCTCATCTCTCCAACGAGGGCTCAACCGCTTAGTGTGGTTTTGATGTGATTTTTTATTTTTCAATTATTCTGCACTTTATTTTTTATTCGACCTTGATAATGCTTTATTGAAATTTGGCTTAATAACACCAAAAACCCCAAATTGATACAAACATACTACACTTGCTCCAAACAAATTTTAGAGAACATTCCAGGCTGTGCCACATAATACCCTTGATATTTTTGTGTCCTATTTACCTCAAATTGTGGCAAATCTTTGATATTTTTAGCCATAAATGTAGCAAGTGTATACTAATTTGGATTTTTTTGTGACATAAAAATTAGCTTTAGGTAAATGTGGCACAAATATATCGTTATCAGATTTTTTGTGGAATTAATTTTGTAGTTTTTATTTGATGAGTGCAACCAAATCATTAAACTCATGAAATTCTTGTTTGATCAAATTTGTGCTTAGATGTATATAAGCAGGGGAATAAGCATAAGAAAGTCGTAATCAAAGCTTTAAGTCTAAGCTCTATCTATAACGGTTGAGGACTAAATGAGAATCACGTGCTACTTACTACTAATGCAGATATGAGACAAGCACAAAAAAGCAAAGAAGAAATGCTCTGGTGCACAAAATTCATAAAACCAGTCAATATACAACTAGAGCCATTACACGGGTGGGTCGGGTCGGGTTTGGGTCGGGTCATTAATAGTCCGACCCAAATTGCCCATTAACCCATTTAAGACCCATTTATGTTTAATGTAAATTTTTCGACCCAAACCCGACCCGACTCATACCCAACCCATACCCGACCCAACCCAACTCATATTAATAAAATATTTTCATATTTAAAAAATTTAGAAAAACTTATTCCTATGTTTTTTTTTTAAGATTATATTATTAAAATAATTCCAAGCTTTTATATCTATTATTTTTTAAAAATTGTATTGCGAAAATATTTTTATACCATATAAATTTAATGGACAATTTTTATAAATTTTAAAATAATTATCTAAAAAAATTGAAATTTAATTATTATTTTTTAAATATAATTTTATTTTTCTTTTCTCTTTTCTTTTTTTCTTTTTCTCTTTTTTCTTCTCCTTCTTCTTCTTCTTTGGCCGGTCGCCGGCCACGACGAAGGTCGGCGACCGGCCATAGGCGAGCCTCGAGCTCACCGGCGTCGCGAGCTCGAGGCTCGCCGATGCCAGGGAGCTCGAGGCTCACCAAACTGGCGAGTTCGAGCTTGCCTGACGTCGGCGAGCTCGAGGCTCGCCCGATCAGCGAGGCTCGAGCCTCGCTCGACGTCGGCGAGCTCGAGTCTAGCCTGATCTGGCGAGCCTTGAGCTCGCCGACGCCGACGAGGCCTCCGCCTCGCCAGATCCAGCGAGCTCGAGCTCGCCCCTCGCAGGAACTGGCGAGGCTCGAGCCTTGCCGGGTGTCGGTGAGGCCTCCACCTCGCCAGATCCGGCGAGCTCGAGCTCGCCCGACTCCAACAAGCTTGAGGCTCGCCTGGCTGGTCACCGGCCATCGCCGTGCCGGCGACCGGAAGGAGGATGGAGAAAGAAAAGAAAAAAAAAAAAGAAGAAGAAGAAAGAAAAAAAGAAAGAAAAAAAGAGAAAAAAATAAAAATAAATTATAATTTCGATTTTTATAAAGTTAAAGAAAGAAGGGAGGAATTATAATGTTTTTTTTAAAGATGAGTTTTCAACCCAACCCATTTAAAAACCCTCTTAAAACCCACCTATCTTAAACCTTTAATTGTGAAACCCATTTAACTATCTTTTGTTATAAACAAATGACCTATTTATGACCCATTTAAGATTTAAATGGGTCATAAATGGGTTTATGACCCATTTTAACACCTCTATATACAACTACCTTCGACTCTCGTATTCCATGATTAGTGGGGAAAAAATATTTAACTACTAAGGGTAATAAAATGTGCGCATGTCAGTACGTTAAAAAAAAAAAAAAATACAACCTGATTGCAAGCTAACCTTGTTATTAAAACCAACCAACAAAAAGAAAACTTGTTACAAGTAATTTATTAAGCACTTGTTAAGTGTGATTTTAGCCCGTGTATGACCTGATCAAGATACTCCATGTATCGGGATTGTACTTGATTCGAAAGTGCTTTTCTCTTCGTACAAAAAGATATCGATCATTAATATATTCACGTGAGTAAGTGTATGGTCGGAAAAAAAAAAAAAAGTAAACATAGATTGATGAACCGATGAAGCTAGCGAGTAGGAATAAATATCCCTCGGCCCGCCGTTCATGGAACATATGCGACGATCCTTTAACACAAGTAGGAGGGTTGAGAAAGGCTTGTGCAAAATTTCCTAGACGGTGATACGAGAGGCTTTCTATAGCAGTCACTATTGAGGAACAAGATCACCAGAACGTGTATAATCCAACAAGCGCCACAAAAAACATAGAGTCGGTCACCTTTGCCACATCCTTTTATTGACCTAATTTACGAATCTAGCAACCAACGACCGGCTGAAACAGTAACTAAATCAAACTCGAGAGTCTGCGATTTGGACGCCGTTGAATTGGGCACAAACAAATGTAGATCTGTACGACATAGCGATGCTGGACGGCATGTTAAGTTTGGAGTCGATGCCGTCATAGAGGGAGCAGAACGAGGATCGGATTCTTCAGCAAACCAAAAAAAAGAAAAAAAGAAGAGGTAATTAACTTTCGTCTCCACAAAAAAATAAAAGAAAAACCTCAAAATGGTGGCCGATAATGACACAATTACTCCAAACTGAAAAATTCCAAACCGCGGCCCAAATCCCAACCTCCCCTCTAAGGAATTAATCATCTAACTCAAAATATCACTTGAAAATTACAATATAAAAGAATGAAATTCGTAGTACTTAATTGGATGAAATAAATGGTAAAAATTTGAAGGAAGAGAGATGTTAAAATACCTCTAAACGTACTAAATGATACCTACCATGACATCAAAATGTCTTGAATTTGTCCCAGTCTAACAAAAGAACACTCTGTCAAGAATGCTTGAATTTAAGATTTTTAGCAATAAGAAAAAAAAATCGGATATTGACATAGATGGAGATTTTTCATAGCATTAATTAACTAGGAAAACGTTAAATTTAAATTTGGGCAACGAGGCGACTCACGTCCATCTCTATTTCTCGTGCGACGGCCTCCTTGCGGTGCATGGGGTGGACCCGACGCGTCGCTGCGTCGTCAAGCGACGCAAGCAAAGTCACATGGCACCGGGAACTCCCCATTTTGCCCTTCCCTTACGGACAAAACCTCCATCTGTTTTCAAGGTCGTTTTTAGAAGCATCGTGCGTCCGGATAATTAGTCTTTTGTGCTTCGATCGTGTCTTCTTCTTAACCGTTTTGGCGACCCCACGATGAGAATAACGTCGTGAGATTCCCCCCCCCACCCCCCCCCAACCACTTCTTTATTTGTAACAAGTTAAAAATAATAATAATGAAAAAAAGAAATATGAAATTTGTATATATTTTGATGTATATACATCATCTTATTTATAAGTTTTGTTAGATTACCATTTTAAGATAATATCCAAATCAAGATTATGCACAATCAAATGGCAATTTACATACAATCCACATGTAATATGTGTACAATTTCGAAAGATTTAGATAACCAAAAAGAAATATCAAAATTATCTTTAACATAAGAAATAACGTATTTCGTCCCTCGCCACGGCTGGCTCAGTCCACCTCGGGCCAATCTCATGACAGTAACCAAAATAACCATAGGTTCAAAAAATAATTTAAAATACTCTCAAGACTTAGAAATTGACTATTATAGAAATGCCATTAAACTCAATTTTATGGGTGATGATATCACTCATGTGTAGAAATTTCGAAATTTTTAGATGAATAATTGAGATTTAAATCTTTTGGGATATGGTTTCTTAAGGACTAATAGACTCAGTGGCATGCTTGTTTTTGTACATAACTAGATCTATCAAGCAGGTTGGGTCAGCTCGGGTTTGGGTCAATCACAAATGATTCAACTCAAATCGATCTATTTAACATGTTTATGATCAATTTATTTTAATACACAATTTTTGACTCATTCCCGACCCAACCTTACCCAACCCAAACCATTTAAGTAAACCTAAGAAAGCTTATTTATTATGATATTTAAAAAAAAAAATGGTATTGCTAAAACACTTTCATGCAATATAAATTAGTATGCAATTTTTTTTTTAAAAGTTTGTTTCCTAAATATTTTCCAATAAATATTTTTTAGGAAAATTACAATATTTTTTGGTTTTTGCTTGAAATTTGAAAATAAATTAAAAAATATTTTTGCCATTTGGTAAGAAAAATATGATTAAATTTTCCTTGACTCATATTTAATATTTTTATATTAAAAATAGAATTTTAAATTAGTTTTATTTTTTGAAAATCTAATTTTTTTATTTTTTAAAAAATCGAATTTTTACATTTTTCTTTTTTCTTTTTTCTTCTTCTTTGGCCGACTGTTGACAATAAGCCGGCAACTAGGCATAAGCGAGCTCAAGGTTCAAGCCTTCCTTAAGCCTCACCAGTCATTAGTGAGGCTTTTGCCTCACCAGATTTGCGAGCTCAAGCTCGCTTGATGCCAGTAAGCTTGAGTCTTGCTAGATCAGCAAGAGTCAAGCCTCGCCAGTCATTGGCGACCTTGAGCTCATCTGAGGCCAACAAGCTCGAGCCTCACCTAGTTGATCACGGGTTGTCGTTGTGCCAAACACTAGCTAAGGAAGGACTAAGGAGGAAGAAGAAAGGAAAGAAAAAGGAAAGAAAAAAGAAATACAAAAAGTAATTATAATTTCAATTTTTATACAAATATTTTAATAAAGTTAAAGAGGGAAAGAGAGAGTGCAAGGCTTGAATTGGAAATGGGTTCTAGCTTCTAAGTCCCACCCATTTAAGACCTCTTTATATTAATTTTTCAATTTTTAAACCCATTTAACTAGTCTTTTGAAAATATAAATGTCTCATATATTACACATTTATGATTTAAATGGGTCATATATTGGTTTAAGACTCATTTTAACACATCTATATATAATGCAAAATGTCACACTTCGAACCTCGAGTGCACGCACAACCCTCAGTGGTCGATAGAATTTCGCGACATTCCCAAAACTCGTCGCCGACCCTTTTTATTTTGTTGCACACGCGGAAGCAAATTAACTAATCCCCTAATAACGACATACATGGGATAGAAAAGCAAGACAACCAATTTCAAATCAAATACACTTTTATAAACACTTCAAACTTATACATAAGATCTATGTCATAAAGAACTACTAAGCCACCTATGCTCCTGATCCTTCTGCTTCAAGCTTATAGCTCTTCACACTAGGGACTTGAAAATGGTTATTCAATAACTAGTGAGATATAAATCTCAATGAGTTCCACCCCTAAGCCCCGGTTAGTACACCAACTTAACTTGGGGTATCTCTCTAAAACCTCCCCTCAAACAAACCACGACTAATAGCCAACAATCAATAGTCGGTTCACATGCAACCTTACCTGGTATGTCATACCCTGCATATTATAACTCAGCACGATACACGCAAAGCACATGGCCATTAGATGGTGTAGTTCATCAATCACATACAAGTCGTGTCACAAGCGATCTCACCTAACCATTGCCACACCCTGCATGTTATCGATTCATGCGTGCGTGCCATAAACAATGTGCTCGACTCATGTATGATCGAAATCAACAATGCAATGATTCTCATGCATTCTTGCACTTTAGTGCACCACCTATCACATATCAATCTATCACACGGGTCCCGATTATAAGATAAAATCGTTATAACACGTCACATTCCATGCCACACAATTTTACCCCATAATAAGACCCAACTATCTCACTCAATAATCTGACTCAATGCTCAATACCAGGCTCAAGGTTCTAGAGGTGCCCTCTCCTCACGAAGTTCCGATATTGTGTGGCACTTAGTCCCTAACCTTAATCAGTCATAGTTCAAGTTACTAGAAGTGGCTCCCACACAGTCATGTTGTCGTGTAGCACTTAGTTCTCGACTATGATAAGCAATAACTCAAGTTACTAGAGGTGGCTCCCACGCAGTCATGCTGTCGTGTAGCACTTAGTTCTTGACCACAAAAAGCACTAGTATAATGTTCTAGAAGTAACTCACACAAAATCTCACTATCATGTAGCACTTAGCCCCTATACTATGCATGACAATACTACAAGGCTTCTAGAGGTGGCTCCCATATAACTTAAGTCACCATGTAGCACTTAAACCTTAACTACAATAAGCAATGGTACAAGGTACTAGAGGTGGCTCACATGAGATTTTAGTATCATGTAGCACTTAGTTCTTTACTGACTCACAACTGATTGGTTTTCTCAACACAACTCACTCTTTTTTTTTTATAAAAGCAGTCCATCTCTCATGTCCCTCGGACAACCATTTTTCCCCTTTTTGTGAAAAACATACATTTCATGCAGATGTTTATGCAATAACACATCCAATCACTTCATAGAATCAACACACGTGAATTTTAGACACTTTTCACATTCTGGATAAACAGTGCACGTGAACAGTACTCGATGAACAATACTCGTGAACAGTAATTTATGAATAGTGTCACATGAACAGTAAATTCCTAGAATTTAATAAACCATAAATTAATTTCAGAAATCATTAAAACAATAATTAAATTAAGGAAACCAATCAATTAAGATAAACATGCTTAATTAACCACATAAGCATAATTAAGCTAATAAAGTAAAATTAAGCTAAACTAATCTTAGTCATTAATCTAACCACATATCTTAAGACTAATACAACTTAATTAAATCACTTAAACTATAATTAAATCTAACTAAACCAACCCTAAGCAAGTTTAGGCACTAATCGAATGATTAGGAGATAAACTCACCTGTTAAGTGGGCGAGAGGCACCGACACAACGGCGACGAAGGTGGCTACGCACTGGGACCTCTACCACAATAATCCAAGGTGGTTCCAAGCTCAACACAGCAACCACAGCTCAGACTCCCACTGAAAACACTGAAAAAGCAGCCTTGCTGGAGGAGAAACTAAGTTGAACGGCTTGGCCGGAGCTCCGGCAAAGGGGTTGGTCGGCAATCGGTGGCTCCCGGGGGTCTTAGGGATCTCGTGGGTGGATGGAATGGGCAAAGGAATGGTCAGAATGGGAGAAAAATGAAGAAAAACAGTGCAGGCTGCAAGCGGACTGATGGACTGACGACTAGCGTCTTGTGACGGCCCTACAAGACAGAAGGCGGCTCCGTTCGGGACAAAATCAGACTCATTGGAACGGTATGTCTCTCCCAGTCATGGTGATAGGTGGCTCGTTGGCTAATTCATCCGGAAAGACCACTTTTGACTCAATTCTTCATCGAAGGGTCAGCTGGAGCAGAAACTGGAAGAGAGGGAGAACGAGGGAGAGAGGAGCTCGTCCGTTTTGAGGCCGAATGGGGGAGAGAGCGAGTGAAGTGAGGGCTGAGAGCACATCTCATTAAGGCCATTAAATGACTACTTCAATTCCCCATGCATGATGACATCATCTTCTCTCTCTTTGTGACACCCCGAACCCTTCGCAGGTCGCCACAAGCGCCAATGTTACACCTTATTACCTTTCATTTTAAAAGAAACGTCGTAATTAGTCGACACATATATATATTTTTTTAAACGGTCCCGGCCTAATCCATCAGCGGAAGCAAAGTAAAACATCACCATCTCTCCCCTTACCAATCATGATACAAATACACACCACTAATCATCATGATTTTATAAACAAGCCACGACACTTATTTACATATATTTTCAAGATGGGACTTCTTTTGGGTCGGTACATCAAAAGGAAAAGCTAGGACTCAGTCACGTCCGGCCTGAAACCCCAAAAAGAACCCTCGACCCTCTACAACTTGCGTGCACAATCCCCATCATTAGTGTCAGCTAACGATCCCCACAAAGATCCAGCTCCTACTCGTCACGCACGGCCCTCACACCCATCCTGGTGCATCAGGCGGTGGCGGCGGCAGCATCCCACGCATCGCCCCGTCGCGTCAAACATGGACAGATATAAACTCTTGGACAATAAGGCCCCCAGCCAGACCTACATCGTACATAACTAAACAGCGCACTTGAATATACACAAGACTAGGAGCAGAAGGACAGTCAAACTCCTCGCACTCGACCTCTACGTCCGAAGGTATACTGTAAAATACGCCCCACGTAACGGCAGGAAGCGACATACTGCTAATATGAAATGTTGGTCCCTAAAAGGGGCGAGTACAACCACTCAACAAGTAAAGAAATCCAATAACAACTCATTGCATCATGCAAATCATACATGCATTGCAGGCGTTACTTACCGTAAAGCCATGCGCATACTATCATGCATCATCATATCATACATGTCATCATGATCATGGCATCATTAGATCATACATGTCATCATCATCATGACATCATCACATTACACATGTCATCATGCCATATCATATATCATCATCATGTATATCATCATACATGTCATGCCATGGGTGATCATCATTATATCATGTCACATATCATCATCATCACCATCATCATCATGCATATCATCATGCATATCATGCCATGGGTGATCATCATTATTTCACATCACATATCATCATCATCATCATCATCATCATCATCATCATCATATATCATCATCATTATCATCATCATGCATATCATGCATGTCATGCCATGGTTTAATTTCCACTTTTAGCTTTCAATTTGATCACCACATCACCCATTCCTTAAATCATCAATTTCATCATCCCCTTGGGCAAAGACCTCCGAGGCTTCTGGCATTCAGCCATCCCAGGCCACCAGGCATTCGGTCCCCCACATTCTGGGCATCTTGCATCCCAACTGGTATCACGAGGCATTCCCTTCGGGTAGAAACCTCCGACAGGGCTTCCGGCATTTACACTCCCTGGTCGGGCATCCCGCACCCTAAATCCTGGCATCGCGAGGTATTCCCTTCGAGTAGAAACCTTCGACAGGGCTTTCGGCACCCCCATGTTCCGGGCATCCTGAATCTCCCAAGGCCATCCGACAATGCATCTCTATACATTTCGGGCATCAATCCTCCACCACAACCACCTCCTCACTTATCATTATCCACTTTTACCCATTTCGGTCTTAATTTTAGCATGGCATATGACTTGACATCAAACAAGTCAAACTTGGCATGAAATTCACACATACATCTCAATTCAATGTCATGCATACATCAAGACCTTATGATATAATTATTTATTAATAAATTTAATGGAATTTATGGCCAATAAAATAATCTATTTATTTTTATTTTTTTTCATTTCAATAAAAATTCTAGCAATTATTAAACAAGCCAATAGGATGACAATTACATGCAAAATTTATGGCCAAATAGAATTTTACACCATCTCACAATTTTCACAAAACATCATATGGTTTTCGGATGAAACCAGAACGCACATTTTCCGAAGCAATTCAATTAAAATATCCATACAGTCTCCAAAAATTACGAAATTTTACTGAATTATAGCCAAGACATTTTCGTACAACTTTCATGAAGACTTCTAAGCCAAATTATTTTTATATTATTTTATACAATCTCACGAAGCTTCTGGATCCATTACCGCATCGTCCAGTGCATGCTTCTCCGAAATACTGAGATTTCACATACCTATTCTCTTTCGTTTCCTCTGAAATTTGAATATGTTATACATCAAGATGTCCTATACAATTTTCATGAAGAGATCTAAGTCAAATAACCATATTATAGTCGTCATTTAAGTCCATGAAGTCTCGGGTGTCCCAAAATACATCTCCAGAATTACCGTCTTCAAGATCTAGTCGATTTACTAGGCTATACTTGTTCATTTCACTTAAAATTTGAGTATGTTGTATTTAAGATGCACACATGCAAGAGCAGCTAGAGGACTCCCACTTGCCTCTAGACCGTACGGACGACGGCACAAGGCGGCGAGCACGGCGGTACACGGCGGACGGACAGCGGCTCCTCCTTGGTTCCTCCTCCCTCTAGGCCGCTCTCCCTCTCTCTCTCACTCTCTTGGGCGAATGAAGTAACCGGCCACTCCTCTCTCTCTCTTCCCTTTATCCCCCCTAATCCTCATCATTGATAATCATTGCTTGCCTTCAAATTAGCCAATGCATGGCATCCTAGTCTAGGCCAATGCATGAAGACTTCTTGCCACTTGTCTTGATGGGCTTTTGGGCTTGGGCTTTTGGGCCGGCCACTCTTGGGCCTCCCTCTTGGTCGACGGTAGCCCACTTGTGGGCTTCAATGGGCCGGCCAACTTGGCCCATTAAAGATCCACTTTTGGGCTTAAGGCCCAATCAAATTTTACCCTCTTTTTTTTTTTTTTTTTGAATTTCTTCTATAAATATTTTTAAATTTTAATTTTCAACATGACCAAAGTCTTGTGACATTTTGTTTATTGAAATTTAATTTATAAAGTACATGGCCAAGCATAGATTATTATCATTAATCTATCAAATTTAAATTCTCACAAACACAAGCACAAATCATCTAATCTTCAAAGACTAATGGCTAAAGCATTAAATCATAGGAAATTTTATTACCTAATTAGAGACTTTAACACACCTTATGGCTTGACTTTGAATTTTGGGATGCCACACTCTTCTCTAGCCTTTTTCTCCCTACAACTAGGGGGCAATTTGGTCATTTCACATTGCACAATTACCATTCTGTCCTTGGGCTGAAATTGGTGGATGGGCCTAATAAATGGGCTTAGTAATTTGTTAGGCTTGATTGGGCTCAAAGTTGGACCATGGGCTTTGAAAGATGAATAGTTGGTTTAGGCCCAATAAGCTCATTTGATTTCCTTAGGCCCACCATGGTGGCTATCCACCTTGGGCCTAAGGCCCACAAGACTTGGCCCAGCCCACGTCCTCATGGGCTTGCTTCCTCGGTTCGAAAATCCCTTTTCCAATTGCTTGGCTTAACTGACTCTGTCGACTGTTTGATGTAGCTTCATTCAAAGGCCGTCCCGGACATTCTCAATAATTCGAAGTCCAATCCTAAGTTCTCTTGCCATGTCAATTTAACCCAATGCCATTTCGGGTACAACTCAGACTGACAGGTGGCTGTGAGGATTCACGCATGACCGACTCGTGCCAAACCACGTTCAAAACATCTCGACGCATAGACGTCCTTGACTGCATGAAATACTGAGGATAGATTCTTATTTTAAAGTACACGATCACTGAGGATCAACATAGGGTCATTAGCGGGTTCAATAACGGTAAATGGAATCACCCGCCGTTCCATTATGTTATGTCCGCAAATCGACTTCTAGTCATCCTTAGAATCAGCCTGTTTATCCATAGGATTGTCCTCACGCAAATCTCATAGTCAAGTTGTTTTCCCAAGTCGAGTCCTTTAGTCATACAAGTTCTGTCCTCATTAGCCTTTCCTCTCAAGATCAGTATCTCAAGAGTGATCAATTCCGAGTGAGATCAACCAACAATGCATTGGCGAAATTCACCTTCACTCATCCCTCAAAGGGCTCGAATTTTAGGATGTCCCACAAAACAATCAAATCACACATGTAGCTACTGGTTTTCATATTGTACACAATACTAATAGTTCATTTGTTTTGCAAAAAATGAATTATTTGAAAATTATTATTTTTTTAAATAATTGTTTGTGGGCACATAAGTTTTAGCTATCACTTTAGGGTTTAATTGCATAAAAAATTAGGGATTCATTTTTAATTCCTAAAACAATTTAAATCATTAAAAATGCATAACACATAGGCATTTGGAGCATTTGCATTAATATAACTACAATTTATAGTAAATATAAAAAATAGTTTAATTAAAAAAATTAAAAAGAGTTAGTTATAAAAATAAAAAATAAAAAATTTAGAAAAGACAGCCAATTCGAGCCTAGTCGACCCGGCCCCTTATTTCTTTTCTCAGCTAGACCCGACCCACCCCTTTTTCTCTTTCTTTTCCCTTGCACAAGCAGGCCCATCTCCTGCACCCTCAAGCCCGACCCGTGCATTGGTCTTCTTCTTCCCCCACATCGCGCACACCTCTGCAACGGAGCGACGTACAGAAGCAAATTGGTAGGAACAGAGGCAGGGCATGTGAGGTATCGAGCGGCGGTGCCCAGGGAGGAGGGATGGCGGCGCATCTGCACCTCGGTCCCCAGATGTGCGCAAGGAAGGGTTCCCTGTCCCACATCGCCTAGGGAGGGAGTCTTAGGCTAGTTTATAATGGCTTATGCCCCTCTAACCTGTGTCACGCATTTTAAAACCGTGAGAATTCAGTGTCCAAAGTGGACAATATCACACAGTGGGGCCCAGGTCATTACAAATGGTATCAGAGCCCACTCTCAACCGCGTGTGGGGCCATAGTGAGGGCTCTGTGCTCCCAAGGAGGGGAGAATGTGACGGCTCAAGCGACAGTGCGCAGGGAGGAGGGATGGCGGTGCATCCACACCTCAGTCCTCGAACATGCCCAAGGAAGGGGTCCCTGTCCCACATCGCCTAGGGAGGGAGTCCTGGGTTAGTTTATAATGGCTTTGACCCCTCTAACCTATGTGATGCGTTTTGAAGTCATGAGAACTCAGTGTCCAAAGCGGACAATATTACACAGTGGAGCCTGCCTTGTTATAAGGCAGGCCGTGGCACAATCCTAGGGTCGGGGGATCAGCCGGCCACGGCAAACTGGCGGTGGCAAAAGCCAATGCGCACCTGCGGTGGTCTTTAAAAGAGAGAGGGGACCACCCCCATCGTTTTTTTACTAAAGAAGTTGCTAGAGTTGTAGTTTCTGCAAGATAATAAACAAGATCTGAAAGCAACTCACAACACTGCATAATGTGGTAGAATATAAAATCTCTAAATGATTAACTATCCTCCTAAATTATTCAATGACAGATACTGAACTTCTAAAAATTTATCAAGTGGCTAAAGATTTAAATTACTGAGCAACATGGTGCATGCTTTAAGGTTTTGAAGTTTGCAAATCAATCGACCATAATCTATATAAATATCAGAAAATACTCTCAAAAGAGGACAAGGGCCAATCATTTCATATACTGTTACAACAGGAATCAGTTATTCTCACGGAATTAGTTACACAAGCTAAACACGTATCAAATAAGTTCGTGAAAGAGAATATGGACATCCCAAGGATAACAATGACCAATCTTAGGAGCTTTTCAATATTTAAAAACATCATCGTTACCATCTCTGCTGAGAGTATACCATTAGATTTCACCCCAGCAAGAAGAAAGGCAAGAAGGTCCACCCAATTCATTATAAAAGGATCTTTTAGTTCCAGTCAGTCAATGACTTCTGAGAAGGGTCTAAGAAGCTTTGTCGCACCAATAGCACCCTGAGGTCCCATTTGGATAAAGATTTCAACAAGAAAGGAGCACATCTAGCAGCAGTGGTGGAAAGGACACCCAAATCACCACGAGCAGATTGAGGAGGTAGAGCCATCACAGCTGCAAACATTGGAAGCATTGCATCCTGCAAATTCATATTACGTAAGAAAAGATGAATAGAAGCAAACCAACAGAAAAAGATGCCCATACTTCAAATTTAAACAAACACGGTCATTACAGATAAAATGTAGAGTAAGAGTACCGTTATATCATAATAGTCACTGATAAATCATAAAACAAGCACTAGATTCAGAGGTTCCAATTTACTTTAACTTCTCATAGGGGGGGTCAACGTCAATAATGAGTACTTTTGCTTATAAGCCGTTGTAAAATCTTCTTTTGCTCTTTAAATCTACAAAGCCATCTTGTTCTTTCTTTACAAATGAGACAGAATAGAACAGGAGATACCATGAGCTTTTCCATTCTTGCACGGCATTTTGACTTGCATACTTCTCGAGGTCCTGGATTAAGATTTAATTAAAAGCATAAGCAGAACATACTATAAAATTTAAAACATCATGGGCATTGACTGAAGAACTATAGAGACAATATTACCAGGCTCACAAATTGCCATCGGTGGACCCACATAAATTCTTACAAGAACATATGAAGCAATATTACTGTTTTTCTCTTTAGAATAGTAGTCAATTCTATGTAAACAGCGGTCTCTTTTGAATGTTCCCTGAGTTTGTAATATATCCAATTCGGCCTAGGAGGCTGATTACGACGCTCCCTGAATTTGACTGGAGATCTGTCAAGACTTTCATGAGGTAATGTTCAATCCAGACAAGACTTCTCTACCTCAAACAAAGAGTTTTCCTGCCACTTGTTAAAATATAAATATGCACGGAAGCATGGTATAGTTTATATTTGATAGAGGATGGACAAGGGACAAGGATATAATATTTTGAGAAGGTTTATGGGACAACGACAATTTCACTAGTTTATGAAAATAATTTTATAATAGTTGAAGTTTTTATGGTTAGCTCCCTTACCCAAAATATGGAGCACTTGCTCCTTTATATAGCTGCCAAAGTTGGTGGAGGAAGTCTCTAGACTTCTCTAAGATCGAAACTTCTAGACACATGAGCTTTCAGACAATTCTAGAGACTTCTCTTACATGTTGGACATTTTCCTCTTTCTTCTAGAAAATATTTTCTTCTATCTTCTAGAAAATTCATCTAGGGAATTCTAGAGAATTCTAGAAGTTTACCAACTCTAGGAAATTCTAGAAAATGGATCACCATTTCCAACATTTTTTTTTAATGGGAATGTTATACACTTAGGCTTATTCTAGGAAATTCTAGATTATAGTTTTTCTAGAGACTTTTCTTAAATACTTTCATTTTCTTCCTTCTTCTAGAAAATGTTTTCTTCTCTCTTCTAGAAAATTCATCTAGGGAATTCTAGAGAATTCTAGAAGTTTACCAACTCTAGGAAATTCTAGAAAATGGATCACCATTTCCAACACTCCCCCTTGATCCATTTTTGGGATACTTCGGATATCCTAGTCTGTCCCATGTCTTTTAGTTCGTCTTCATTCCATAATCCCTTGTATCCTTTTGTCACGTACATAATGACTTTTCTTCAACGATGTCCCATATGTCTCGGGGCATTAAAATGCTCTTAGTTGTAGTTGTTAGCTCGGGCTCTGGCTCTGGCTCTGGCTCTCGTAGGCTCTGGCTCCGGCTCCGGCTTTGATTTTGGCTCTGGCTCCGGCTCTAGCTCTGTTGGCTCTCGCTTGGGCTCTGGCCTTTGATTCTGGCTCTAGCTCCGGCTCTGGCTCTGTTGGCTCTCGCTCGGACTCTGGCCTTTTTAGTTGAGAATGGTGAGGACAAACGTCCAACACCAACCAAAGACGTGGCTCTGATACCATGTTAAAATATAAATATGCACGGAAGCATGGTATAGTTTATATTTGATAGAGAATGGACAAGGGACAAGGATATGATATTTTGAGAAGGTTTATGGGACAACGACAATTTCACTAGTTTATGAAAATAATGTTATAATAGTTGAAGTGTTGGTGAGGAAGCATGATGTGTGGTTTTTATGGTTAGCTCCCTTACCCAAAATATGGAGCACTTGCTCCTTTATATAGCTGCCAAAGTTGGTGGAGGAAGTCTCTAGACTTCTCTAAGATGAAACTTCTAGACACATGAGCTTTCAGACAATTCTAGAGACTTCTCTTACATGTTGGACATTTTCTTCTCTCTTCTAGAAAATTCATCTAGGGAATTCTAGAGAATTCTAGAAGTTTACAACTCTAGGAAATTCTAGAAAATAGATCACCATTTCCAACACCACTACATGTATCTAAAAGTTCCTTCATAAGTTATCTAGGTTATGCATGTTCATTTCTTCAGTGTACCTAAGATAAATGACAATCTTCACATTCTCGGCCTTGGCAGTCTACTCAATGAATGCTTTCGTCATAACAGCTTAGTATTCGTCTTTTGCCACAAAAACCATTTCCGTTGTTTAAGTTAATTCTGTTTAGCTGACGCCAGACACTTAGCGTCATCTGGGAAATCTATGCAAAGACATTCTTTCCCCTTGATATTCGCACCACGATGCCTTGCATCATAAATCGTCTTGGCATTAAGGACTCTGTATTAAGCTGCCTTATTGTCTATCAAAAAGGGATGACCAGCTTTTTCCACGTTAGCATCCATATCCTCGACAACTGAGCACCATTGGATTTAAACTAACTTGGGCTCAGCTGTCTGGTTATCCGCATATCTGTTTCATATTAAGCAGAACATGATAAATGAGACCATTCTGTCCAATCTTCAATTCGACAGATGAATTTGGCAATTGGTCCAGTAACATTTTTAAAACTGATACGACATTCATATATTCATAGATGTGCTAAAGATAAGTCCAAGGGATGATGCTATAGATATACAAAACCACAGGGAAAAGAAGGATCCACCTTGAAAAACTCTATTGGACCAATACGTGAAAAAAAATACACCTTCTGGTATGTACACCATCCAGGAGTCACAGTTAGCACACGGAACAGACTCTCCTAATGCATCTAGCACCTGATACATGAGAAATGCCGTTATCTATTAATATCATCCAGAGGCGAAAACAACACCAGAGTATACCAATGGAAAAGTGGCCATATAAACATAAACAATCTGCACTTGATTCATGCTAAAGACAAAATGGGGCAACTTAGAGTGATGGAAATCAGATTACCTGTGCAAGAGGATTCACCTGAGGATCCCTAGATTGGAAGCCAGAAAACAGCGAAGGACCAGAGTCCAACTTGTAACCCTTGATGTCGAACGCGTAAGCAGCACCTCCTGGTTGGTCCTTGCTCTCCAGAACAAGCACGTCTTGGTTGTATCTGGCAAGAAGCCGAGCACAACAGAGATCAGCGATACCACTTCCAATGACCACAACATCGGCCTCAGGCTTCCCTGATACCCAAATCCACAACTTCACGTTATCGAAGAAACCCAATTCAAGTGCAAAATTCCATCCAAACAATACTACACTCTCCAAATAGCTATTTCAACAGTGATAGCCAATGCAATCTGGATCAAAACCGAAAACCAACCCATAAGCATTTGAGAAGGGAACTAAAAGGGGTAATCACCAATTACAAAAAAAGCCAACCCACAAATTTTAATACGTTGTGCCTGCTTGATCTGAAAATATGGTGCAAGAGTTTGAAAATACAGCTACATGCATTTAAATGCGCCTATATTTCCTGTAACCAACTCTCTATTGCCTGTTGATTTGAGTAGCAACGCAAGGCTTCGTTTAATTTGTCAGTCATCGACTATATGTGAAGTTTTTGTGTTGGCTACATGCATGATCTGGATAGAATGTCCCCGCGACATATCGAGGTTTAGCCAGGAACTTTGACCATCAGTTTGGCTTAGCCAGATTAGGCGGATTTCTCGTACTTTGAGAATCGTCTTTCGAAAATCCCTGAAGCAGATGAAGTTTTGGCCGTGGTACCATCTCACGCTAGTCTCGCGTACCATTCTACCTTCTTCTTCAGTCAGAGCTAGCATTGTGTCCGTAGAACCAGGCATTGTTCGTGATACTATTAATATCCAGATTAATGTCTCTTTTAGCGCAAGCTGTAAATTGAGTTACGTAAGCGAGATCTCAGGAGGAAAAGTGATTGATGAGTGGTTTGAAAAAGCATCCATAGAATGAGATGCCGAGGGTTTCTCGGTTCTTATTTTCTTCGGTTCCTGCCACACTTGATAAGATTGGGTTATGTTTTGGGTCATCCCTGAGCAGAGAAACAAATCTGAAAATCATAAGTATTTATCTTTAACTAAGTTGATATGAAGTAATATCCATAATTTGTAACTCACGAGTAAGTAATCCGATGATAAGATATATTGTTAGATACCTTTTCCGTGAGCTATGAGAGTGCTAGTATGAACAAAATAAATGAATTAGGGAAGAGAATAAGAACACAAGATTTATAGTGGTTCGACTTAATCCAAGCCTACGTCCACTCTCCCACGATAACATCCTTCTTGGCTGGATTCCACTATGTAATCAACAAGAGATTACAACTTCGAGTGCAAACACTTAGTAGTAGATCACACTATCTCACCAAGTCACTCTTTTGGTATTTCTCTCACGATTACAAACGTTTAAGCTCTCTAAAGACAAGTATATGATCGAAGATTGCTCAGACTTTGGAATTATAAATTCTACGCTCCGTCTCTTACTTGCTCATCGGTCCTTCATCTCCTTAAATACCCCTTCACTTCCAAACTACCCGTTGGACAATATCCCAGAGAATCGTCTTCCAATATACCCATTGGACAGCTTTGTATCTAGAAGATTTGGTAGCCGTTGAGTGA
Source organism: Eucalyptus paniculata subsp. matutina (assembly GCA_017140255.1). Taxonomy (NCBI): domain Eukaryota; kingdom Viridiplantae; phylum Streptophyta; class Magnoliopsida; order Myrtales; family Myrtaceae; genus Eucalyptus; species Eucalyptus paniculata. Next base: position 4,056,329 of record CM029441.1, read on the forward strand.
CAAAGGTAGAATTCCAAATTGATTCCGATCGCCCATACAAACGAAATCTTGGTTTCCATAAGTAAAGCTTCTTCGTATATAAAGTTTTTGTCTTCAAGATCCAATCGTCAATCAATTAGATTGAATCAATCAAATCAATCTTGATGTGGAATCCAAACCAGATCACTAGCCATTGTATGATTGGGCTTGAGTTACGATTCATCGAATCTGGATGTAAAGTCTGAGAACAATAGACTTTACAATCTGAATCTGTAGACTTTACAATCTGGGTCTGAACATATCTGCTTCTGAACAGATTTAACTTTAAGGTTTGTACCCAGTTCAGCTTCAGCATAGAGTCTATCTTCTAGTTCAGCTTCAGCAGAGAATCTGTCTTCTGGTTCAGCTTCAGCAGAGAATCTGTCTTCTGGTTCAGCATTCACGTTCAGTCTGGAATTAGTCAGAGTTGACAGACTTCTGATGTAGAACAGACTTTGACACTAAAGTCTGGTAGTCTTCAGACTTTGAGTCTTGAGTCTGGCAATCTTCAGACTTTGACACAGAAGTCTGGAAATCTTCAGAATATACTTTGGACATGTGTTACGTTCAATCTTCTGGTCGTCTTCGCACTTTGACAATATCCTTTACATGTTCTATTATCTGCATGGTCTATTACTCAACCATCAAACATGTTAGTAGCCTTTGATTTATTTTGTCATCTTCAAAACATCATAAGGGATTTCCCTAACAATCTCTCCCTTTTTGATGATGACAAAACAATCTCTGAATATGCAAATTTGTAAACATACTTTTAAATCAAAGGATATCAGAAAATAACATATAGATTGAGCATAATAATATATAAAAAATAATCGCAGCTCAATATTATGCAATAAATAATATCAACCAATCAGCATATATGCATATTCATATATTCTCCCACTTTTTGTCATAATCAAAAAGTGATAACAATAGATTCACGTAGAGAATGATAATCAATATCTTGCATGAATCACAATTTCAAAAAATCAGCTTTTATAAAGCAAGTCGAATATTAAAGATATGCAATATAGCTCACTTCGATCATATATTTCAGCAAATATCCAATAAAAATCACAGATGCATCATGAAATTCACGTACACTTTTTGTCATAATAAAATGATAATATCAGTAAGATTTGTTAATGACAAAGGTAATAAAAGATGCACTAACCGGATTTTTTGAACAGATTCTGACACATTTACCTTTCTTTCCATTCATAATAAGATCACAATCGATTCAAAAAGATTTTTCCAAAATTGATCAAAGCTCCCCCTCAATTTGTTGCCTTTTTGAGATGATCATGATTCTTTTCCTTTTCTTTTGGATTTGCTTTCTCCCCCAATTGTCACAGGAGATATTTTTTGATTGCACCAAAATTTTCGTAGAGAATTTCCTGCAATCAACTCATTTCCTTTTTTGGTATCCATTAATTTGGATCCTTCCTTGACGTTAGAGCAAAATAGAAAATCTCCATAATCAAATATTCTTTATTAATTCATCATAACGGAGTATTCAAAGAAAGAATATTATGCACAATGATATTTAGAAAAATAAATTCTCACTTAGTCAAAGCACAATAAAATCAGGGAGAATGAAATCTTTGAATATCTAAGAATATCTTGCATCATCACGTAAAACAAATTTTCACTTTGCAAAATATGATTAGATCTAAGAGTATAAAATTAGACAAAATAATCTGAATTATCTCAAATAATCACACGTACTAAATCAAATCTTAACTCACAAATCACAAAAACAAATCATACGATTCTTTCTTCCATAAAGCAAAATATGATCATTATAAAAACTCAATCAACCAAGGATATATCGAATATCAAGCATAATGAGAATTATTGCCCAAATCAAATTGAGAATAAAAAATTCCTTACCAAATCCTCTTTCTTCTTTCTTCTTTATATCTTGCAAAAATAACTTATCTTTTCTTTGGTACTCATTTTTTCTTGGGTCCATGAGAGTTAGCAAAATATGTTGCTTTTATCCAATTTTTCTTAATAGGTCTCCAGACTTGAGAAAGATCTTGTTGCCTAAGTCGAGAATTCTCCTTTTTTAGTTCAAAAATCCTTTTAAGAGAAGATTTGAGATTTGAACAAAGCTCATTTATATACTTTGAAACTTTGAGAGGAATTTTTGAATTGCTTACCTCGATTTCCTCATCAGATTCTGAGTCTGTGTCCGAGTCAGACTTTGATTCTGAGTCTGTGTCTGAATTAGACTTTAATTCTGAGTCTGTGTCTGAATCAGACTCAGATTTTGAATGTGCCATCAAGCATATATTTTCTTGATCATCATCTTCTTTCATGATTCTTTTATGGCCATTATGCTTGTATTGACTTCTTCCATCGAAGTTCCTTCCTTTTCTACTCAGCTTTTTGAATTTCTTGACCATAAAGGCAAGTTCTTCGTCGTTCATGTCATTTTCTGAATCTGTTTTATCAAAAACAGCATTAGATATTAAAGCGATGGACTTCTTACCTTCGGGATCTTCATCATTGAGTTGTTCCACTTCATAGGATTGAAGAGTGCCAATCAATTCATCAACGGAGAGTGGCATAATCCTCTGAGTCTCCCGGATTGAGATCTTGACATGATTCCAATCTTTTGAGAGACCTCGCAAGAGTTTGTTGACCTTCATCGGGATAGAAATTTGCTGACCTTGATATGCTAAACCATTTACAATTTCTGTAAAATGGCTGAACATATCTCCAATTGACTCTCCTTGCTTCATCTTGAATGATTCATATTGGCCAAGCAAGAAGTTTACTTTTGTCTCTTTTATACGATCAGTCCCTTCATATGTAACATGAAGTCTATCCCAAACTTCTTTTGTTGTTTCACATGAAGAGATTCTATTATATTCAACAGGAGATAAAGCACAATATAAAGAATCAATGGCTTTTGCATCAAGCGCTTCTCTTTTGGACTACTCCATCCGAGACATAAGAGCGGGGGGTTTTGTTTCTTTGTCTTTGCCATTCTTATTTGATGTAGACGTAGCAATGGGGTTGATTCCTCTTTCCACAATATCCCATTGCAAGAGATCTCTGGATCTTAGGAATGCTTTCATTTTGTTCTTCCATACGTCGTATTCCTTTCCATCAAAATATGGTGGCCTTGTGTTGCTTTGCCCTTCCATAAGTCCTCGTGCCAACATACTAGCCATAAAGAATCTTTAGCTCAAAAGTAAAAACACTTTTATAAACCAAGCACTTGGCTCTGATACCAATTGAGAGTGTTAGTATGAACAAAATAAAGGAGTTAGGGAAGAGAATAAGAACACAAGATTTATAGTGGTTCGGCTTAATCCAAGCCTACATCCACTCTCCCACGATAATAGCCTTCTTGGCTAGATTCCACTATGCAATCAACAAGAGATTACAACTTCGAGTGCAAACACTTAGTAGTAAATCACACTATCTCACTAAGTCACTCTTTTGGTATTTCTCTCACGATTACAAACGTTTAAGCTCTCCAAAGACAAGTATATGATCGAAGGTTGCTCAAACTTTGGAATTATAAATTCTACACTCCGTCTCTTACTTGCTCATCGGTCCTTCATCTCCTTAAATACTCCTTCACTTCCAAACTACCCGTTGGACAGTATCCCGGAGAATCGTCTTCCAATATACCCATTGGACAGCTCTGTATCTAGAAGATTTGGTAGCCGTTGAGTGACAAAGGTAGAATCCCAAATTGATTCCGATCGCCCATACAAACGAAATCTTGGTTTCCATAAGTAAAGCTTCTTCGTATAGAAAGTTCTTGTCTTCAAGATCCAATCGTCAATCAATTAGATTGAATCAATCAAATCATTCTTGATGTGGAATCCAAACCAGATCACTAGCCGTTGTATGATTGGGCTTGAGTTACGATTCATCAAATCTGGATGTAAAGTTTGAGAGCAATAGACTTTACAATCTGAGTCTGTAGACTTTATAATCTGGGTCTGAACATATCTGCTTCTGAACAGATGTAACTTTAAGGTTTGTACCCAGTTCAGTTTTAGCATAGAGTCTATCTTCTGGTTCAGCTTCAGCATAGAATCTGTCTTCTGGTTCAGCATTCACGTTCAGCCTGGAATTATTCAGAGTTGACAAACTTCTGATGTAGAATAGACTTTGACACTAAAGTCTGGTAGTCTTCAGACTTTGAGTCTTGAGTCTGGCAATCTTCAGACTTTGACACAGAAGTCTGGAAATCTTCATAATATACTTTGGACATGTGTTACATTCAGTCTTCTGGTCGTCTTCGCACTTAGACAATATCCTTTACATGTTCTATCATCTGCATGGTCTATTACTCAACCATCAAACATGTTAGTAGCCTTTGATTTATTTTGTCATCTTCAAAACATCATAAGGGATTTCCCTAACAAGCTATATTTAAATTAAGCACTGGATAAGCCATATTTAAAACTAGATATATCTTCTTAGTTTTTTTATTGTCGGTTTTATCCGATGATTAGTTACGAGGAAGTTTGAGAAAATTTGGTGTTTGTTTAAGCACAGGTGGTATTTTTGAAGTTATGCCAAAGTCGAGCGACTGTGCTTACACCGCATAATCTGAAGGTGTGTGGTATTTATACGATCCATTGACCGAGGAGGGAAACCAAATAAATATGCTTAGGAAAACCATTGCCAATAAAATAGCAAGAGATAATAATATGACGGAAATTTCATGAAATTGTATTTTCAACTTTTGTAATGTATTACTATTATTTTGACTATTATTTTGTATTTAATGATTTTTTATGTTGTAATCTAATCAAATTCTATTCGTAGAAATAGAAATTTTATTCTGTTATCAAACGGATTTTGTTTCAGAAATAGAAATTTTGAGTCGTTATCAAATCTGGAAATTCCATAAAATTGTATTTTCAATTTTTGTATTGTATTACTATTATTTCGACTACTATTTTGTATTTGAGGATTTCCTATGTTGTAATATAATCAATTTTTATTCCTAGAAACATAATTTTATTTTGTTATCAAATGGATTTCTAATTTAGAAATAGAATTTTTAAGTCGTAATCAAACGGATTTCTTTGCTCAAAAACTTATTCAGGGAATAAAAATTGAGAAATCAATTTTTGGCTAGAAATTAATTTATGTTTCAGAAATTTTGTCATTTGCACCCTAAGCGAGTCCAACTCCGAGTTCGTTTATGGTGAGGACGGCACGCTAGCTCCGGATGGGGTACGCTTCTTCCACCGCCTTCTCCTTAGATCTCCGGCGCTCCTCATCCGCCATCGCCGCTGCCGCCAGCCTCACTTGGTGGACGAGGAGGCCGTTCGTTCACTTCTCCGCTCTGTTGTACCAGCAGTTCATGTAATTCGCTCTGGCTCCACACTCGCATGGCTCCTTCTCCTCTGCAGGTGTGGTGGTTTTATTTGCCGTTTGGTAGGTTAATCAAGGCTTGTCCTTCTTCGTTTCCTTAGTAAAGGTTCGGCTCCATGAAGCCACTGGATGACAAAACAGAGACCGAGTTGTTGCCGTATGAAGTGCCGAAAATAAGGTTGCTTCGAAGTTTAAGCATTCAAGGGAGCAAGGGACTGCAGTTATGTTGTCAAATATCTTTGCCACTCGAAATTTAGTTTCTCTAAGCTTCTCCAAACAGAAGTTACAGCAAAAGCAAATAAATTATGAGGAATCAGTCTACAGAATCAAGACAGACAGCTTAAATTTATGGTTTTTAAGCAGAACTAGCTGCTAATTCCAGTCTGTAGCTCCAAAAAAAGCCCCTGTAAGTTGACCATGATGGTGGGAGGAAATTTCCTCGAGAGCGAGGACAGTTGTGCTTAATCAGTACTATGGCTTCACTTCTTTTGCTATTAGAACTTTAGGTGCGTTGGTAACATATGGGTGTACGAACTTGATAGTTTTTGAATTAAGTGTAGAATTAATTGATCCTTTGACTTTTCGCCAATGGAAACTTTCATGTTTTTAGAAGATAGTATTTTATGTGTAAAGATTTTCCTCTAGTTAGATTTGCCACTTGTGCTGATGGAGGAATTGGTTGTTCAAGTACGTTTACTTGAAACATTATTTTGCTATGATGTTTAGCTGCCTCATTTTGTTCTTCTGCAGATACTCTATGCAGGTTTTGCATTTTGCTGTGTTTCCAGAACCAGAATATGATCTGCCTATATTCTATGCCAACTTTTTCACTGCTGCCGAGACAATTATAGTTGTTCTGTAACAACAATTCTTTGTTCTTGTTTTCTAACTTATTCCTTGTTGTAAGAAACAACGCGAGTTGATGAAAATGACAGCAGTTGCTTGCTCTGTGGTCAACTATATGTGCTCAGCAACTTTGCATGTGCTCTATGATCAACTGTATGTCTCGAGCAAATTTGTATGTGCATGTGCATGTGATATCCATGTGTAGGAAGCCAATAAGTGGCCATGCGTGTTTTTCTGCTGAAATTACCTGCTAGCACCTTTCTGATAAAAGAAAGTGTTGAACAGTTGAAATGGGTTGCGGTGTAGCTGTTCTGCTTGAGTGTCACGAGCTGACTTTTGCAGAAGCTTTGAACAGTCACGCATTTGACATCTAACTATCTAGTACCTACTGGCATGGCGTAGTATATTGGACAGTGTTTGTCAAGCTAGATGTGCAATAGTGAACTTCCAGCTTGAGATATGGCTTGAGATATGTAATGCTCCTTGATGAGCAGTTAGCATCTTGGGGTGTATAGTTTTGTTGTTAAGATGTGCAATAAGTATTTCAACAGTGTTAAATTTCTCAAAACAGGAGTGATGCATTTCAATTTTCTTTTATAATAGTTGAATATAGAAAAATAATAATAAATGATATCCTTCTTGGCTTGAGATATGTAATGCTCCTTGGTGCTGAATGCTGCCCATCGCCCTTAAATCCTATATTAAGTTTGATTTCTGTATATAAGGCTTCCTGATCTGCCCTGATATATTGTTTGCAGGGACCTTAACCTTCTATATGACGTTGTCAAGCACAAAAAATACAAAGATAAGTGCTACGAAGGCCTGATGTCTTTAGGTCTCAAGTATGCTGAGGTCAGTTGTTTGTTGTGTTTTATAGTAACATTCAAAGAGTTTTTAGTTTTTCTCCTATCCTTTTTGGACGTTTCAGCTGAACACCACTTTATGCCGCTTTTACCATGGGGTGGAAATTTAACGGGCGAATCATTGAGATTCTTCTCACCAATAGTCATATGGACTAGGTTTAAGTCTAGTCAACACATGCATGCGGTTTGATACCCTGCATTCGTGGATTATCTCAAGGTACCTCGCTCAATAAATTGTCTCTTCAAGGGATTGCATTGTTTCTTTTAGGCTAGAATATTTCTCTATTTAATTTCCTCTGACCTTGGATTTCTTCTCACGCTTGGCTTGTTTTGATGGGCCTAGGAATAAGGGAGATTGATGCATCTCAAATTATAGCCAACCGTGAAGCGCAGCATTGGTATCTGACTTCGAGAGCAGAAAAGGTTAATCGCTTGGTCACTCATCTCCTCCCCTATCTTCATCTACAGCCTACTTGCGAAGTTTATTTATTACATGGACATGCAGAGACCAGTGCTACTGCCGATGGTCTAAAGTATTAAGCAATGTGTTACGGGTGCATCTAACATTATGCTGTTGCTCTTATGTGATATTGCTAGTATGAGTACCTAGAGGGGGGTGAATAGGTATACAACGAATTTTCTTGAAGATTGCACAATACTTTAGACAGTTAAAGAATTTGCGATAATTAAATATCAATCGAGAGACCGAGTAAGGGAAAGAGAGAATTGAACACTCGGTTTATAGTGGTTCGGCTTGATTCAAGCCTACGTCCACTCTTTGTGACCGACAGCCGATTGGCTGGATTCCACTATAATCAAAGAGCTGTTACGGTGTTGATCTTCCTTGAATTCTAGGTGTAGATAATCTACCACACTCTCTCAAGGTGTCACCAAATATAAACACTCTCTGTGTATACAATTTCGCTCGAACAGTCTCGACTAATAATCAAGGGTCTTCAGACTACGGAATTTTCTATCGATCACACACTTAAAACAACTAGAACGTCTTCCTTTTATACTCCTTTATGCCATCATAGCCGTTGGCACTTACCAAAGGAATTCCTCCAATCTACCCGTTGGACGGAATCAATCAAGAAGATCATCCGAGCTATTTAAGGAATCTGATGATAGCCCATCAATCATGTTCGCCCATACAATCAGGATCTTGGTTTCCATGAATAGAACATTCCAAGATTATTTCGTCGACCATCGGATCTTCAATCGTTCTTAGATAAGAATTAAAGAATCCGAAATGATTATCCAACCAAAGAATCTATTCCAGGCGATAGGATCGAATCCTCAACCATAAACCTCGGCTTTGGATTTCCTTCGTCTTTGGATTAGAAAGGCGTCGGTGAAACGAGACTTAAGTCTTGAGTCTTGAGTCTTGAGTCTTGAGTCTTGGATCTTGAGTCTCGAGAATACAAAGTCTTCAGACTTTAAGCGTCGGTCTCCGAACATCCGGACTTAGGCGATAGAAACGTTTTGTCGGCTTCAAAATATTCGGAAAGATTTCTCCAACAATCTCCCCCTTTTTGATGGTGACAAAACTTTCTTGTAGATTTGAACAACTTTGACCTGCAAAAACATTTCTCAAGCAATATGGCTAACTCATAAAGATTAATAAAACAACCAGACTCTGCATCCACAGAAAATTGGTTAGTCTTTCATGAGTAATACCATATAACAACACTTGATAATCATGCAACCAGTCAAGCATCACAATCCACAGTCAATTCAGTCAAATTTACACCCAAGTTCAAGTTCTCAAGTCATACTCAAAAATAAACATAACCATAAAAATCAAAGTTTTTTAAAAGATATGTTGGTTCAAATTGGTTCTCCCCCTTTTTGTCAGCATTGAAAAGGGTGAGAAAGGAGTCATGTCTGCTTGGGAATGCGCACGATCTGGAAATCCCCAATGGACTGGACTACTCCTTCGAGCTTCTTCAGGTCTTCTCTCAGATGAGCTACCTCTTCTCCCTTGGCATTGGCTTGAAGTTGCGGAGCGAGGTCTTTGAATTTATCCTCCAGAGTCGAAGATGCTTGTCCGGCATTCTTCAAAGCTTGGATTTCACGGTCGAGAACATATATCCGGTTACGCATTTCCGAGAAGAATATTCATGATGCTACGAAAATCTGCAGAATCATCCGTACGTACTTGGCATGAGCTTTCTCTGATTGAGTAAATGCAGACGATGGCGCTTCAGTATAGTCTGGCAGATTTGGAATCGACGTATCACCTTCTTCAGGCAATTGAGAGACCTGAACTTCTTCTGGGTCTTCTGGAGATTGTCTTAGATCTTCACTGATAGCAGCATGAGGTGTAGACCTCTCTTGCTCTCCAACTCCCCCTGTCTCTAGGACATTGAGAGGGGAAAAGTGATGATCATGCTCTTTATTTCCCTTCTCTCAGTTGTTAGCGAGACTTTTCTTTTTCTCCTTTTCCTTCTTCTTCAACTTCTTTCTCCTTCTCTCTCTGTTCTTCCTCTTCTCCATTCGTTCTCCTTCTTCTACGATTCGCTGAAGATCTATCGGATGAGACACAGAATGTCTTGTTCTTGTCAGTGCTTGAATAGTGGGATCTTCATCATCTTCATCTTCATCCTCAAGGATGAGAGTTCTTTTCTTCTTCTTCGATGGGGCACCCATGGCCTCCTTTCCTTTCCTTTTTGAATTTGAATTTGGAGATTTCACTTTGAATTTCTCCATTGCCTTGGAGAGTTCTTGCAGACGCATCTTCATTAACATTTTCAACCCTACCACCATCTTATCACACGGTCGAACACAAAATGTATGTGGCAGATCAATGTTCGAGATGTCACGAAGATCTTGGTCACGGACCAGGATAAGGCAATTGTCCTTTGTCTTTTGACATACTTTCTGTACATATGGAAGAGAATAGTGTGCGGGAGAGAAAACTTCCGTCCTGAGTTGATCGCGTACATCAACTTTGCTTCAGAAAGAGACACGGAAGTCTTTGATGTAGACTTCGGTCTGAGACAGTTGATCACAATCTTATGAAGCACAATGTTGATGGCATTCATCCTGGAATAGGTAATTTTCTTCTCTACGTCCCTATCTTTGACAAGATCCAGAGCAGTACGAGCAGGTGAGACTTTGATTGGAAGATAACATCCTCGTTCAACTCCAACTATGTCCGCCAACATATTCACATCTACCACGTAGACTTAGAAAATTTCTTGCAAAGACTTTCATTAGAGGATCCAAAAATAATGTCATCAACATATATTTGAACGAGTAAAAAGCTTTTGTTTTCCTTTTTGATGAATAGAGTAGTATCTACTTTACCTTTAACAAATCCGTTCTATAATAAGAACTTACTTAGTCTGTCGTACCAAGCTCGAGGTGCTTGCTTTAGACCATACGAGCCTTTTTCAGTCGAAGACCGAGTCGGCTTCTTTGGGTCTTCAAATCCAGCGGTTGTTCCACATAAACTTCCTCTTGGATAAATCCATTCGGAAAGCACTTTTGACGTCCATTTGGAATAACCTGAAATTTTTGTAACAAGCAAACGCAAGTAATAGACGAATAGCTTCTAACCTTGCAACTGGTGCGTAAGTCTTGTCATAGTCTATTCCTTCTTCTTGCGTGTATCCCTTGGCCACGAGTCTTGCTTTATTGCGTACGACTTTTCCTTCTTCGTTCATCTTGTTTCGAACACCCATTTGGCTCCAATAACAGTTTTACCTTTCGGTTTAGATGTCAATTCCCGAGACATCATTAATATTGAACACCGAGCTCCTCTTGCATAGCTTCGATCCAGCTTTCATCAGATAAAGCTTCTTCTATGCTTTTTGGTTCAATTTCAGAAATGAGAGCAACAGCACTAGACTCTTCATGCCTTTTTGATCTGGTGCGGATTCCTTCATTGATTTCGCCAATAATGAGATCTTTAGGATGACTGGATTTGTGTTTCCAATTACTGGTTGATTTGCTTGGATGATGATCTCTTTCTTTATTTGAATCTTCATGAGCTTCTTGATGTTGGACTTCAGTGCGAGATGCTTCTTGAGTTGAAGACTTTGGAAGGTCTAGAGTGAGTTCGACTCTTCATATTGAGTCTCGGCTGTATTCATCTTGCGCGAGTCTTGGAATTTGACATTCATTGATTCTTCCACGGACTGGCTTTTCTTGTTATAGACTCTCGTAGGCTTTGCTTGATGTAGAATATCCAAGGAAGATGCCTTCATCTGATCTTTCTTCAAACTTACCAACTCGATCGCTTGCATTTTTCAAAATAAAGCATTTGCAACCAAACACATTAAAGTATGAAACAATAGGCTTCTTACCTTTGAATAATTCATACGGGGTTTTCTCAAGAATAGGTCTTAGAAAGACTCTATTTATAATATAGCATGCTGTTGAAACAGCTTCAGCCCAAAACCGTGAAGAAATTTTGCTTTCAATTAAAAGTGTTCTAGCCATTTCTTGAAGCGATCTATTCTTTCTTTCCACAACTCCATTTTGCTGAGGAGTGTATGGAGAGGAGAATACATGTTTAAAACCAGATTCATCACACAATTTTGTGAAATCTTGATTTTCAAATTCACCTCCATGATCTGTTCTTATACTTGAAATAGCACATCATTTTTCATTTTGAACCTTTTTAGCAAACTTCTCAAAGTACGAAAAGGTTTCTGACTTACTTGCAAGAAAATATACCCAGGTAAAGCGAGAGTAATCGTCTACAATTACTAGACAATACTTCTTACCTCCAATGCTCTGGGTTCTTGTTGGTCCGAAGAGATCCATATGAAGCAACTGCAGTTCATGATTAGTAGATACATGATTTGTTTGCTTGAATGAATTTCTTACCTGCTTTCCCAGAATGCATGGAGTGCATGAATCAGACTTTTGGTATGGCAATTTGGGTAGACCTCGAACAAGCTGCTTTGATGAGATTTTGGCTAATTGCTTCATATTGACATGGCCAAGCTTTCTGTGCCATATGCTTGCTTCATCTTGGATTGAAATTAGACATTGAGATTTATTCAATTTCATGTCTAAGAGGTAGATGTTTCCATGTCTTCGACCCATGAAAGACTCAGTAGAATCTTTACTAATTCCATAGCAAATTCCTTCTTGAAAGGAGATCTTGAAACCGGTATCACACAATTGGCTAATGCTGAGAAGGTTATAGTTGAGTCCTTCTACTAGAGAAACATTGCTTATTGTGAGATTTCCAATTCTCACAGTTCCAAATCCCACGATGCTTCCTTTGCCGTTTCCTCCAAATGAAACATTTCCGCGTTTACTTGAACAAGCTTTATGAAGCACTTTGAGTCTCTGTCATGTGTCTTGAGCATCCCTGTCAAGATACCATTTTATCTTTCTCTTGAAGGAGACCTGCATTTAAGTGAGAGTCTCAAGCTTTCTTTGGTACCCAAATTTTCTTGGGTCCTTTGGAGTTAGTAGGATAAGCATTATTGGGCCATGCTTTCTTAACGGGTTTCCAAACCATAGGACAGTCTTTTTCAAAATGATCTAGACTGTTACACTTTGAACACCTTAGAGCATTTCGACCAACGAGACTTTACGAAAACTTTCTTGAAATGATTTTTGGAAGCTTCTCTTGACGGTCTTTTCTTAATTCTTTCTTTAACTTTAGGAAAATCAATCAAGGGAATTGTTTCCGCTGTCATGCCTAACCCGGACTTATTGAAATAGGGTCTTTGAACTGAAAGCACTTTTTCAAGCTTTTCGGATCTATCGAAAACTTCTTTGAAATATTTGATAAGTCTGTTTTTAAGAAAACATTTTCTTTCAAAAGATCATCTTCTTTTTCTTTAAGAGCAGAAACATTTAGGTCTAGACTTTTAACTCTTTCTTCTAAAATAACTTCCTTTTGTTTTAGAATTGAGTTTTCCTTTTTAAGTTCGGAAATTCTTTTGAGAGAAGTCTTAAGACATCAAAACACAGTTCATCAATATATTTAGAGACTTTGACAGGAATTTTAAAATCACTTACCTCAAATTCACTATCTGAGTCTGAACCAGAATCTGAGTCTGAATCTGAATGTGCCATCAAACATATGTTGGCATATTCATTATCACTCTCTTCACATTCTGTATCACTCCTGGTTTCGCTTTGAGAGCTTTTCGAAACTTCTCAGCTTTTCCTCTTTTCTTTTTTCGAAGAGGACGGTTGGGTCTACGATGTGTCCCTTCTTTTTACATTCGAAGCAAACTACATCTTTGTTTGGTTCCTCATCATCACAGACTTAGTCGCTGTCTCGAAAACTTTGTTTCCTTGGGATGAACCTTCCCTTTTCTATTCAGTTTTCTGAATCTTCTTATCATGAGAGCGAGCTCCTCATCATCCATATCATCTTCAGAATCTGCATCATCAGAATCGTCATTTGATTTTAGTGCAATAGATTTCTTACCTCTTGGATCTTCGTCTTCATTAATTCGTTCCACTTCGTAAGACCGAAGAATTCCAATCAGCTCGTCTGAGATAATGGCATGATTCTTTGCGTCTCTCTTATTGAAGTCTTTATATGATTCCAATCCTTGGAGAGTCCCTTGAGAAGCTTGTTCACCTTCATGGGATCAGAAATTTTTGTCCTTGGTTCTCAAGACCATTGACAATATCTGTAAAACGACTAAACATGTGGGTTATAGATTCTCCTGGTTTCATTTTGAAGGCTTCATATTGACCAAGGAGAATGTTAATTCTGGTATCCTTCACTCGTTCGTCCCTTCATAGGTGATGTGTAATCTATCCCATACTTCTTTTGCTGTAACACAAGAAGATATTCTATTATATTCAGTTGGAGATAAAGCACAATATAAAGAGTAAATTGCTTTTGCATCGAGTGCTTGTCTCTTGTTTATCTCTTCCTGAGACATTCCGCTGGTTTCAATAGTGTCTTTCCCTCTTTCAGAGATTGATGCAGCAGCAGGAGTGATTCCTCTTTCCACAACGTCCCATTCCAGAGGATCCTTTGATCGAAGGAAAGCTTTCATCTTGTTCTTCCAGATGTTGTAATCCTTTCCATCGAAGTAGGGAGGTCTGGTATTGCTTTGCCCTTCCATCAGCCCCGGTGCTAGCATACTAGCTATGGATCTTTTACTCTGAAGTAAAACACTTCAAACAAAGTAAGAACACGGGCTCTGATACCAATTGATATTGCTAGTATGAGTACCTAGAGGGGGGTGAATAGGTATACAACGAATTTTCTTGAAGATTGCACAATACTTTAGACAGTTAAAGAATTTGCGATAATTAAATATCAATCGAGAGACTGAGTAAGGGAAAGAGAGAATTGAACACTCGGTTTATAGTGGTTCGGCTTGATTCAAGCCTACGTCCACTCTTCTGCACTGACAGCCGATTGGCTGGATTCCACTATAATCAAAGAGCTGTTACAGTGTTGATCTTCCTTGAATTCTAGGTGTAGATGATCTACCACACTCTCTCAAGGTGTCACCAAATATAAACACTGTCTGTGTATACAATTTCGCTCGAACAGTCTCGACTAATAATCAAGGGTCTTCAGACTCTGGAATTTTTCTATCGATCACACACTTAAAACAACTAGAACGTCTTCCTTTTATACTCCTTTATGCCATCATAGCCGTTGGCACTTACCAAAGGAATTCCTCCAATCTACCCGTTGGACGGAATCAATCAAGAAGATCATCCGAGCTATTTAAGGAATCTGATGATAGCCCATCAATCCTGTTCGCCCATACAATCAGGATCTTGGTTTCCATGAATAGAACATTCCAAGATTATTTCGTCGACCATCGGATCTTCAATCGTTCTTAGATAAGAATTAAAGAATCCGAAATGATTATCCAACCAAAGAATCTATTCCAGACGATAGGATCGAATCCTCAACCATAAACCTCGGCTTTGGATTTCCTTCGTCACTGGATTAGAAAGACTGTCAGTGAGAATAGACTTAAGTCTTGAGTCTTGAGTCTTAAGTCTTGAGTCTTGAGTCTTGAGTCTTGAGTCTTGGATCTTGAGTCTCGAGAATACAAAGTCTTCAGACTTTAAACTGTCGGTCTCCGAACATCCAGACTTAGACTGATAGAAACGTTTTGTCAGCTTCAAAATATTCTGGAAAGATTTCTCCAACATTATGTTTCTTTGATTCCTTTTCAATCTATAACTTATTTGATTTTTGAGTCCAGGATCCGGGTTATGAAGTGTTGAAAAGGTTATTTGGGGGGACACATGCAAAGATAGAAATGTCATTTACAGCTATTCGTACATCTACATCCCCATTGCATATTAGAATTGCAGTTACTTATCTCTTGTCATGAAACATAGAATGAAGTCCAAAGCTTCCTATTCGACGGGGTTGATTCACTAGGCTGCAAAAAATTTTGGATTACTTTCCAGAATATCCATGTGAAGAAGGCAGAGTAAATGAGGAGAAGCATGCTCGGGAAGTCTTTTCCAACTCGCCCGTGGAACAGGAAAGGAGAATTTATAGGAAACTGTAATGACTAACTTGCCCTGTTAATTGCACTTCTGTTGCCACCTTTTCCAGGTCTGTTTCATTGTGCTACTGCACTTAATTAGTGCATCATAAGTCAGTTTTTCTCTCTTCAGGCTTGCAACTTCCTTTCAGGTTTGGTTATTTATCCCTCAAATTGACAAAATTTTTATCTTAGTCCTTTGAAATTTTGCTTATTCTTGTAGCAAAAGGATAAGACCTTGATCTGTAAATATGGTGCCAAAGTTTGAAAAATCAGCTACATGTTTTTAAATGCGCCTATCTTTCCTGTAAGCAACTTTCTATTGCCTGTTGATTTGAGTAGCAACCCGAGGCCTCATTTAATTCAGTGGTCGCTGAGTATATGTGAAGTTTTTGTGTTGGCTACATGTGTGATACCATGAGAATGTCCCCGTGGCATCAAGGTTTAGCCAGGAACTACGACCGTCAGTTTTGACTTAGCCGGATCAGGCGGATTTCTCGTACTTGAGAATCGTCTTTAACGTAATTCCCAGAAGCAGATGAATTTTTGGCTATGGTACCATCACAGGCTAGTCTCTAGCGTACCACTCCACCTTCTTCTTCAGTTAGAGCTAGCATTATAATTGTAGAAGCAGGCATTGTTCGTCATACTATCCAGATTAATGTCTCTTTTGGTGCAAGCCATAAATTCAGTTATATGAGATCTCCGGGTAAAAAAATGATTGATGAGCGGTTTGGAAACATGAACACCGCATCCATGGAATTATATCTCGAGGGCTTCTCGGTTCTTATTTTCTTCGGTCTCGCCACATTTGATTGGGTATGTTTCGAGCCATCACTAATTGGAGGAACAAATCTGAAAATCATAATTCTTTATTTTTAATTAAGTTGGTATGCAAGTTATATCCTATGTAGCATGGACACTCTCCGGAAGCCTTCGTGTCGTGTCCGACACTCCGACACGCGTTCGACACGCTCTGACACGTCCCGACACGCTCCGACACGCGGTCAACGAGTGTCGAAAAATCCGACACGTGGTCAACTCTCTCCAACACGTTCCGACACGCGAGTCCAGAATTCCGACACGTGATTCCGACACGCACAGGGTCAATTTTAAAAATTTCTAATACTTGTGGGGTCAAAATATAAATATACACAAAAGAAGTAATAAAAATGCTATAAATATACATGTACGAGGTCAATTTTTTTTCAGTTTTATTTTTTTTAGAATTGTTTTAGTTTTTAAAAAGTCTTTTACTATGAAAGAAGTAATAAAAAATGCTATATATGATAAATAAATAAATTTAAAAATATCATTTCAGCATTTTTCTTTAAACAATGTTTCTTTCCTCTAAGTTTTATGTATTATTGTAATAAATTAAAATAATGAATGATATTATTTAATATTTTTCGTGTAAATTAATTCTAGGCTATTTTTATTATTATTTATTTATGTATTATATATAAAAAATATATTTAATATATAACGTGTCGAAACGTGTCGAAATTCTCTATTTTTAAGAAATGGCGTATCGGCGTGTCGTGTCGTGTCATGTCACGTGTCGCGTGTCCGTGTCGGTACTACATAGGTTATATCCATAAGTTGTAACTCGCGAGTAAGTGATGCGGTAAGATATATTGTTATTCCATAATCTATATATAAACTAAGCACTGGGTAAGCTGTATTTAAAACTAAATATATCTTAGTTTTTCATTATCGGTTTTATCCTGATCTTTCGTTTGAGTTAATTTAATTTATAAAAGCAACCCCATTAATTGAAACAATGTTATGGTGAAGTCATAGAAAATAATTTATTAAGAAGGTGGGGTATACTACTATTAGTTGTTCAACTTGAGGAGGATACAAATTGTGCATGATTATCCAACAATTGCTTTTGTAATTTCCGAAGAGAGAGTGAGGGATAAATAAATCCATCACCATGGTTAAGATGGTGTGAAAACTAGGCAAACTTAAGAGGCGATATGTTAATATTGGTAAATAAATTCGAGCGAGATAATATCATGAAAATTTATATTACAAAGATGCAATATTTAGGGGACAAGAAGTCCATAAGATAACACGAACAGCGAACAATTAAGGATTTAATTTACCAAAAGAATAGAAAAGGAAAGAAAAATCAGTTAAACCTCGGCCGTCGCTTTGCTTGGGCCAAGTCACTGAAATACAAATCGAACTCCCATTAGTCGCACAGGGAGTCTTTCCTTGAACTTGGGCTAGGTACCTCAAAACTTGGTCGGTTCGATCGCGGACAACAGCGCTCACGGGTCGGATTCAAAAGTCCAAGACCAGAAAAGGGAAAACCTTGCATTAACATAATGCACGAGTTTCCAACCAGAGCTAACCTTCGCATGTCTCCTAATCCTAACAGGGCTCGGATTGGGTGTGGTATTTCAACAAATTAATTTCACTCGGTACTCAGCATTACAACCCAATATCTCCTACTCCTAATAGGGCTCCAATTCTGTGAGGTATTTCAAAAAATTGATGAGCTCACTCGTTAATCTACATTACAACCGACATAAAATCCCCACTCTTCCTCAGCACATACACAAAAATAGCCTCTTGAAGAGCCATAGAGACGAGGATCATCTGTTTATCGATTCGTGACGCGTTCTTGGTTTGAGCGAAGAGAAAGGGAAAAGCAACCCCATTGAAGGTAATTTGGCTTACCCATCATCAATGGTTTATTGTTCCTATTAGTCAGCCTCCAGAAGAAGTTGATTGATCTTGTTATCGGAAATCTTTTCGGCGTTTGGTATAATGGGCGTGTGGTGTTTTGTAATCTTGATAAATTGTTTTGTAATTCGTTTGTTTCCGATAAATTTAGCAGCTATTCCCGGACATGGCACGATTGTTATTGAATATACGTCAATGGTGTCTGATGGATTTATGAGGTGGGCTTAAGGCCCGTCCGCCCAAGTTGGGCCCAAAAAGGCCTGGCCCATGGAAATAGGGCCCGTGGATGGGGGAAGGTATAAAAGGGAGGAGAGAGAGAGAGAGAAGACAGTTGTTGGAAAAACAAACGTACGCTTCCTCTCTCCCACGCATTCTCTCTCAAAAACAAAAAGAAGAAAAACGCTTAAGGCGTCCCGTCTTCCCTCCAAGGCAAATTGGCATCATCGGATCAGAATTTCTTCCTCGATCTTCGGCATTGGTGTTTAATCTGTGGCTAACAAGGTACGCTCGAATTTGTGGTGTGCTTTACGATCGGTGATACGTGTTTTCCCGGGCTTCATCTTCCGCATTGATTTAGGGGTTCGATTCAGTGTCGAATCCGGTTTTCGAGGATCCGTTATTCCCAACATTGGTATCACAGCCCTAGTTCACGTTTTCCCGATCAATTTGATGTTTTTTGATTAATTTTCACAAAAAACCATTCGGCCGTACGGATCGGGGCTAGAAATCCCGACACCCGAGTGTTGTTCGGCTATTTTTCTGAGTTTTCGTAAGTCGAAATCGTTTTCTAAACACATGGGGAGAAAGGCGACGTCGAGACGAGTCTGGCGACATGTCGCACGCCGCCGTATAATGCCGCACGCGCCCACACACGCGGCAAGAAGCCGCTGCGCGTGGGCGCTACGCGCCCAAAGCGCTGGCTATGGCCAGCGCGTGCGCCACACGCGCCGGTGACCAACGAAACGGCACGCGCCGACGACCAACGAAACGGCACGCGCCGGTCGGCGAACCGACGTGTGCTGACGTCAGCGCCGACGACGGTTGGCCGGCCAGTCACCGGCCGGCGACCCGACCCGATAGTGACCGACCCGACCCGATCAGCCTGGCGCATGCCGCACACGTGCAGCTGACGTCTGCGTGACGTCAACACGCTCACACGCGAGGCACTCGCCTGCTGACGTCTGCGTGATGTCAGCCAGCGCACGTGCGGTCGGTTCATCCGATCGGCCCGACCGATCCGTCCAACCCCGCGCCCGTTGGCCGTTTACTGACCGTTGACCGTTGACTTTGACCGTTGACCTGAAAAAAAAAAAAGAATTTGTTTCTTTTTCAGTCATGCCTATGTGGGTTATAAGTAATCCATTTTTAATTCTGCATTTGTTGCATGAATTTTGGAAAATTATGTATTCTCCCTTATATTTATTATGGATTATAAGTGATCCATTTTTTCGTTCTGCATTTGTTGCAGGAACTATGATGCGTTATGCAAGGATACCTGCAATCCCGAGAACGGACGAGGGAAATGCAAGACTTAAGAGGCTGATGACAGAGTTAGCTGATTATCGGTGGCATTACGGTGATTTAGTATCACATGTAATCAGGGTCAATCAGATGATACAGAAAATCATCTGGAATAGTTATCTTACGTCGGATTTTGAGAAGGTGCCGGCTTTGATGAACACTCTTCCACCTGAATGGCAAGCAGTGTTGGATCGACTATGGGAGGTCAACGTGGTCCTGGGTTATAGGAGGCTGGTGGAAGCTTTTGTAAGAGAGCACTATAGGATTGAGTTGGCCAAAACTTCAACTCTTAGATTGAGCGCCAGATGGCGCCGTGTGAATGCGCCTTGGAGGCGACATGAAAGCTCTCCAAAAGTTTTTCCATGGTTGGCAAATATGCCTTAAAATTTCTCAGATATTATGGCTGATAGATTAGAAGGGACATTCCCTATTTATTTCTTTGATTAATTATGTAAAGTTTACTACCTAATTGTGTTAATTGAAAGCATTATTGTTTTTTAATTGTATGTCAATTATCTATTGCTTTCTGTTATAGCTGGTTGCTGTGGGTAATTAGCTGTGGGTAGTTTTTAGAAGTCTTTTGTAGCTTCATAGAATAGATTTTGCATATGACAATCATATTAATGATAGTTTTAAGTTAGGATTTTTGGAGGATGATTGGAAATGTAGTGACCTTTTGATTCTGAAGCCTTACTTGAAATTATTCATTAATATGATGGGTCTATGTAAAAAGGGATGCATAAATGATAGGCATTAATTATTCGTGCATGTATGTCTGATATGTTCAGAACGATGGTTCAGCAACTAAGAATGTAATTGCTTATATGAACGGCAACAATTGTGAAATATTGAATATGAAGATTCAATATGTGCTGGAAAAGCAAGAAGCACTAGAAGCTCTTGACCATGTTATGGAAGATCTTAAGGATGCCATGCACCACCTTGAGCTAGTAGAAAACCGCCTAACTATATTTGAGCCGAAAATAGACATTTGCTATGCTGGTTCTAGCTCAGAAAGGGCTTTGTGCTCTAAGCACAAGCGTATTGATTCGTTCAATATGTGGGAATGCAAATGATCAAGTCCTTATTGCAAGAAATCAAGAGTTAACCAACACAAGAGAGGAAAACGTCCTCAAGTGAAAAAAATGTCAAGGGTGAAATGTTACAATTGTGACATGAGAGGTCACTATGTTTGCGATTGTCATGAGCCAAAGAAGACAGCACCTCTTGTACATTTGAGAACTTTGCTTATGTGTCAAGTTCAATATTATTGGCTAAATCCAATCATTTGTGCACTGTAGATTCAGAAGCGACAGACCATAGAGGGAATGATAGAGGATCCTTTGTGGAATTCCGACGAGTACCAACTGGAACTAAGTGGATCTATGTGGGATATGACTCCAGAGCTGAAGTTAATGGGATTGGCACCTGCCAATTGAACATGCATGGTAGACGCATCTTGATGTTCTAAATGCTCTGGAGATTCGTCGAAATTTAGTGTCTGTCTTAGTGTTGGTTAAGCTTGGTTTTGGTATGAACTTCCATAATAAAGGTGTAGATTTGTGTTTAGATACAAACTACTATGGTTGTAGTTACTTTCTGGATGGTTTTAATATACTAAATGTTGACTGTGGTGATGTCAATATGTTATTCCCTTGTTTCACGTCTTCTACCTTATATGATAATGATGTGAATATGGTGGCATGCTAGACTTGGTCATATGAGCCAACAACATATAAAAAGACTAGTCAAAAAGGGCTTGTTGGGCAATATTGAAAAAGTCAATTTGTCCATATGTGAGCATTGCCTAGTAGAGAAAATGACAAGGAAACCATTTGGAAAAGGTAAAAGAGCTGAATTTCCTCGACATTTAATCCATTTGGACGTCTGTGGTTCAATGAATGTGAGAGGAAGGCAATGGGCTGTTTATTTCATCACTTTTTTATTGATGATTATACTTGAGTTAGATATGTCTATTTGATTTCTCATAAATCTGAAGCATAAGTTGTTTGGAGAAGGTTTATGAACCTGGCAGAAAATCAATTAGACAAGAAAATAAAGGTATTTAGATCCGATCGAGGTCGAAAATATTTATCTGATGAGTTCAGAAAATTATATGAGGAAAATGAATAGAAAGACAGTTGTCTATTCCATATACTCCTCAACAAAATGGTGTTGTAGAGAGAATAAACAGAACCCTACTGGAATGGTTAGGTCCAAGATGGCGCATGCTAATTTACCTATCACTCTTTGGAGTGATGCGTTGTTAACTGCTGCCAATATACTTAACCGTATACCTTCCAAATCAATTATTTCCACTTCATATGAGTTATGGACAGTTAGAAAACTGTACTTAAGTCTTCTTAAGCCATGGGGTTGTGCTGCCTATATTCATGAGTCCTCTCACAAGTTTGGGAAATTGGGTCTCGAAGGAAAGAAGAGTATTTTAATGAGATACTCCGAACACTCAAAAGGATATGTGTCCATAGGTGAGCAGGAAAGTGGGAGTATAACTGAATTTGAATCACGGGATGTCACATTCTTAGTGGATGAATTTCCTAAGGGGGGTGAAATAAGGGAAAATAACTCCCTATTTGAAACCTTTGATTAAGATAATGATGTCAGTGGAGTTTGTCCAAGTGGGAGTAATATGAGATGTAATGAATTGAATTCAACTCATTCTCAATTGCAACCACCTGATGTCACGACATCATCATTACCTAATCCAAGTGGGAGCGTGATGAAGAATGATGTGCTAAGTGTACAATCTCCCATACGGTGAACAAGTCGCCAAAGTATTCCCCGTCGACGTTTTGACATTGAAGGGGAAACTTTTATAATTGCTCAAAGAGATAAGGATGAGCCAATAAATATTAATGATGCTCTGAAATGCCCTAGTAAGGAAAATTGGATTTATGCAATGAAATAGGAGATAGAGTCAATGAAGTCAAACTAAGTCTGAGAACTGGTTAATCTTCCAAAAGGGACGCAGAACTATTGGGAACAAGTAGGTTCTCAAAATAAAGCGAAAGGCTAATGGCTCGATAGAAAGGCATAAGGCTCGCCTTGTGGCGAATTGGTATAATCAACAGAAAAAAATTGATTATGAAGATACATTTTTCTCCTGTAGTGAGATTTACCTTGATTTGCATTATTCTAGCAATAGTGACTAGTATGGATCTTGAGTTACATCATATGGATGTAAAGACTACTTTCCTCAATAGAAAATTAGAGGAAGGAACATATATAGAACAACCTGCTGGTTTCATAGTGAAGGGCCAAGAAGAAAAGGTATGTCGACTTTGGGGGTCAATATATGGCCTTAAGCAGTCGTCAAGACAATGATATATACATTTTCATAATGCCATAATGGCATATGACTTTACAATGATAGATGATGATCATTGTGTATATATCAAAATATCCAATGATCAATTTGTGATCATATCATTATATGTTGATGATATACTAATTGCCGGAAATAATATGGAGTTTGTCAATACTGTCAAAAGTTGGTTGTCTTTCAATTTTGAATTGAAGGATATGGGATTGTAAACCCATAGACACTCCTATTGCAAAAGGTGAAGGATTGAGCCATAGACTGTGTCTAGGGACTCCACAAGAGAAGGAACAAATGAAATATGTTCATTATGCTAGTGCTGTTGGGAGCTTGATGTACGCTATGATGTCTACAAGACCTGACATATGTTTTAGTAGTTGAAATGGTGAGCAGATACCAATCCAATCCAGGTCAAGCACATTGGAAAGTTGTTAAGAGAATACTAAGGTATCTAAAGGGGACTGCTTATTATACGTTGAGTTATTAAGGAAATGGTCTGCAACTCAAAGGCTATTGTGATACTAATTGGGGAGGAGATTTAGATGAAAGAAAATCTACCTCTAGCTTTGTTTTCTTACCGAATAACGGCACCATATGTTGAAGCAGTAAAAAACAAAAGTGTATAGCCTTGTCCATGATGTAAGTTGAGTCCGTGGCATTATCAACAGCAGTGTAAGAAAGTGTTTGGCTTAAGAGATTTTTTGGATCATTTAGGTGTTATTGGAAGTGCTGCAGATTAATTGTTGGTTAACTGTGATAGCCAAGCGGCAAAAGCGTACACAAAAGATCCAAAATATCATGGCAAGACCAAACATATAGATACCAAGTATAATCTTGTCAACGATATGGTTGCACGAAAAGATGTGAACTTAGAGTACATACTACGCATGGAATGGTAGTATATCCTATGACAAAGCCAATACCTAGAGATGTGTTTTGTGGCCATATGAAATCTCTAGGATTGCGTAGAGACTGATGTACTGAATATTGTAATTTCCCTAAATGTTCACAATTTGATGAATTTGTGTTTTTCATCATTAATGCCTATGAATTTTTTTTTATCTTTATGCATCTTAATGCTTAGTGCATTACTTTAAGTTGAGAAGTATGTCGGACAGATATAAGATTAGCCCACTCACACGGGTAATCGCCTCTATTTACTGTGTGATAAATAGAGATGAGACTGTTTTAAAGCTTATTATCTAGGTGATAATCGAGAGCTCAAGCTTAAAACACGTATGTCGTCTTAACTAGGTGTTAAGATGAGGATATAATACTTACTATGTCCGAAAGTAAAATACCCCACATGTTTTACTTTATCTGTCTAAGATGCCAGATGTGAGTTCTGATGAATTTTGTGAATGAGTAGATACGTGAACTCAAGTTAGACATTGGGTATGTCTGAATTATCATTTGTACGGTATAAAAGGTGTAAACATACGCTCCATGGGAAATGAGTTAATACCGTAATACGTATTTCATACTACGTATGCATGAGACGACCAATAAGAGTGGCAAAAGTTTGATCTCAACTTTTATGTCGTGTGAGACTCTTGAGGAAGAGGGTTCCTCAATTTCTTAGTCCCCTCATGACTCTTACTTCTTCTCAAGATTTCTATTTAGTGTTTGCTATCTTAGGATGTTGCCAATGGTCATGAGTGATTCGATCTAATGGGGCATTTCTAGAAAAGCAAGCTGGACTGAAATTGAGAGTTTGAAAGAAAGAGGAATATCGATTTTAGAGAATCACATTGTAGTTTTGTATTCACCGGTTAACCAATTATAACTATCTTTGTGATAATCATAATTGTGAATACAATATACATATATCATTGTTTAAAAGAGATCAAGAGAAATGTAAAATGTGATCGATCGATCTAGGGTACTGCATACTAAATCTACTCGGAGTGTGATGCCCATTATGAGCTGCTATATATTCCTAACAGATGTATGGCAACGATCTCTCAAAGTATGCTGGTCGCACGGATTATTCACCGATATGAATGTTGAAGAGAGGAAAAGAGGATTCTATTCGGCTCACCATGTTAAGTGAGAGTCTATGATGGATTTTTCTCTGATGGGGATGAGTAGGGTCTGTCTGCCCATGTTGGTTTTGGACCACCATGTGCGAGTGGGAGATGATGGATTTATGAGGTGGGCTTAAGGCCCGTCCGCCCAAGTTGGGCCCAAAAAGGCTCGGCCCACGGGAATAGGGTCCGTGGATAGGGGAAGGTATAAAAGGGAGGAGAGAGAGAGAAGACAATTGTTGGAAAAACAAACGTACGCTTCCTCTCTCCCGCGCATTCTCTCTCAAAAACAAAAAGAAGAAAAACGCTTAAGGCGTCCCGTCTTCCCTTCAAGGCAAATTGGCATCATCGGATCAAAATTTTTTCCTCGATTTTCGGCATTGGTGTTTAATCTGTGGCTAATAAGGTACGCTCGAATCCGTGGTGTGCTTTACGATCGGTGATACGTGTATTCCCGGGCTTCGTCTTCTGCATTGATTTAGGGGTTCGATTCAGTGTCGAATCCGGTTTTCGGGGATCCGTTATTCCCAACATTGGAATAGACCATGTAGCGAAGGAATTGATGATAAAAAAATGTACATTTGTTTTTCCAACAATTGTCTTCTCTCTCTCTCTCCTCCCTTTTATACCTTCCCCCATCCACGGGCCCTATTCCCGTGGGCCGGGCCTTTTTGGGCCCAACTTGGGCGGATGGGCCTTAAGCCCACCTCATAAATCCATCAGTGTCGTTAGTATTTTTTTGGCCTATTCTTGCTACGCTTCAAGTTTTTACCGTGTATGGTTCTGCTATCACATAAATCCAACATTTAAAGGAACAGGAGTCGCTATCTGCCATGTTTGTATTTTGATTTTCGTAGCATCGTTTCGCTTTCGAGTTTGACTTTTAAAAGCTAGAAAATTATATAACGACGGGAAAAAATTAAGTAAAAACTGAATGGAGCCAAGTTCAAGTTCAAGCCCGGGCTGTCTCGTTCAACGATAATGCTTCCAGTCGCATGGGCTTGTACACGCCTTCTAAGTCAAGAACCTTCAACATTTCAAAGCCTCCTTTGTTAATAACATTCTTGAGTTCTTGTTCTTTCTTGGATTGCAGGAAGTTTTGTTAGAACGACGAGATGGCAAAGATCTCCAAAGGCCGCGTTGATACATCGGATTCCGTCCATGGTACTTTTTAGTGGCCTCAACCGGTAATTCAAAAAATCATGTCATGTTTGCCTTTAAGATTTGCAACACAAATCAGCATCCTCTCCAAGGACTGGAACTACGCCTTTAATAGTCTTCCGGCTCTCGAATTTGATGAAGAAACCTTTGGGAGCAAAGACGTTGGCAGGCACGATGCCAATATCGGCACTTTCTTATAATATGTCGATGGTTACATCACACGGCACAGTACGAAGGACCTCAGCATTGACTCGATGAGTTTGCTGGTCTTTTCAAGAGGCGACAAGTTGAACTCTGTGGTGCCCAAGTGGATAGACATTGCCTCGAGGCTCAACCTCCGAGACCTTATGCTCGGCCGCATCGTCGACTATCCCGATAGAAGATGGTACAATCAAAAATGCCCCGACTTGATCTCTGACACCATCTCTGTCCTCCATGTGAGCCATCTCTCAATGCATGGCATCAAGATGAAGCTGTCTCGCTTAGAAGAATTGGTCCTACACGAAGCCTTCCAGAGTGATGACATCTTGAACGAGCTAATGCTAAGTTGCCCCACACTCCGACTTGTGGAGCTGATTCGCTGCTCCCGCTCCAGGGACCTCATATGCGGATCGAAGCTTGAGACCTTTGAAGCGTCAGCCGTGCATCACAATGACCGCTTTTCGATTTCGATTTCAGCCCCAAACCTCGTATCCTTCAGCTACATATCGATATTCATCATGGCCTCCCTGGATGGGCAGTTGTCGAATCTCCAAGTACATGGTGCTCGAAACCTGAGGGAGCTTGCGCTGGATTTGTGCGTGCTCACAATCAAGACAATCAGAGAAGTCATCTCATAGCTTCGTCTCCTAGAGACCTTGAGGCTCAAGGGGAGCCGGTACACCAAGCGCATCAGGATAACTCACAAGAATCTCAAGCCCCTCGCCTTGACCGAATTCGACTCCCTAATAAGAGTAAAGACCCAAACTCCTAATCTGGTGTCGTTCCTATACAATGGCCCCAACATCATAGTCATAGGTCCGCGAGATTCAACAAGATTGGCCAATGCGAGACTGGAGGTGGATTTCAAAGTCCACAACAAGAGGAGGAGCTATCTCAAGGCAGCCAAGTTCTTGAGATATTTCGGCCGTTGTGACTCACTAACACTAGTCTGTAACGAAGTTGAGGTAAGTAAATTTTGTTCAAATCGGTATTTTGTATTGAGTATTTGCATACTAATCTGAATCGAACATTGAAATCTTGCTATTTTTCCTTTTGTATACATAGGCATTGATTCTTCCAAAAGAAATTAGAAGTGAAGTGTTCCTCCATTGTGGAATGTCAAACATCTAAGACTTCAGATCTTGTGCAACACTTCTGGAGATATTGAAACCAATTCTCAACTGGCAGAAAGCTTGAGGTGGATGTGTCCTAATTTAGAGATGCTGGCTATAAGCTCCAAACCCTCCCACAAGAAGATGCTGCCAGACATCGGTTTCGGACCTAGTAGAGACAAGTACTCAAGAGCGACTAGGAAAAAGGGTGGCTTGGAACATTAGAAACGCGAATATATGAAGAGAAAATAGAGAAGAAAACAATCAAGATTATTTTACGTGCAAAACCCTTCCCAAAATCAGGAAAGGGAAGAATCACAATGCTGCACTAGGCCTTGATTAGGTCTAAATTAAATAGTTAGATCTTAATATTAGATTTAGCTTAGAGTCTCTTGATTGATAGTTATGTAGTTCGGAGATGTTAGCAAGTACTTGATTATAGTTTGGTTTTGGTAGATTGCTATTTTAGACAAGAACTAGATTCAATTTGATTATAGCTCATGGGGTTGCTACTTTGGGGCTTGATTATATTTTCTGTCTAATTTTCTTGTTCATCTTTCATTTCATTTTTTTTTCATTATTCTTTTTCTCTTTCTTTCATGCATCTTTTATCACTATTACTTTACTTATCATTTTTATTTTTATCTTTTTATGATTCATTTTTTTTAATCTTTTTATAAATTTTTATATTTTTGCAAAATATGCAAATACCTAAAAGGTCGACAAAATTCAAGTGTCAATAATAATCAATTACGTTCTGTTTCAGTTGGTATATCTTACTTTAACTAAATGTATAAGAAAACGCATGTGTAATACGATAGGAGTAAAACCTCTAACTGTCATGAGTATCATTTTGTTGTTATTTAATTGCACGGATCTAACCATCTTCACTTACTCCGACCATCTTATCCTTTCAATTTTTGAAGACTCAATACTGTACTCTCTTCATTCTTGTCTTTTAATTGTAGTTTCTCATTCGTTGCCGCTCCTGCGAGAGTTAATGCATTAAAAGAAATCGCTAGAGCGGCGACCCACACCATACTGGCCGCGTGTAGCTTGGAGCGGCCCAAGTTGTCATCTCCAGCTCCGTGTGTCGCCGCACCGATGACGTTCGGAGGCTCCATGAGTCTTATGTCATGCCTAATTCCTGCAGAGAGTGCTTCAATGCCTACGCCACTGTTGGTGGAGGGGCACGTGTTGGGACATCGAGGGTGCCGCGATCTGAGCTTTTGGACAGGGCGGATTAGTACGGTGAGTGAGGCACGTTAAAGGAACTATAAAGTTGTTTTGAGGAAAAAATTAAACAATCGATGTACGCCAATTAAGATTTGCTCGTGACATGCATCTGGATCGATTTCGTTGCTAAATTTTTTAGAGCTTCTTATGCTTTAAAATCGACTCGTTTCTTTGTATGGTGTTATTATCACGGGGGCTAATGCGATTAGTGAAACGACCCGAGGCCTAATCTGGCCCGTACATGGTCCCCATGAAGGTATTCCCCTTTTGGCTTCTTTCCTTGTAGATCTCCTCTTACCCTTCAACGTGAAACTATCGCACGGTCGTGACGCGCCGCCTAGTTTTAGGCAGTCACAGGCATGTCTAACTCCTTGGGCGCTCGAAAAAGTTGCAACAAAGATCGAAGGAACAACAAGATTGGAAGAACGTTTTCGGACACGGACCCAACAATCGGAAGATCACACTCTAATGTCAACCGTGCACCCGAAACAAATAATTAGCGACGCTCAAACTTGACCCCCAGGTACTTGCAAAGAAGTCGGAATGGACCGGGCTACCCCAAAACAATACCTTCGACTTCAAGCAAGAGGTGATCATACGCAATACACATTAATCAATCAATGGCGTGATATATTAGGTGATCTGATAATAGATTATCCGGCCCAAGCAGCGAATAGTGATGGCTATAAATTGTTTGCTAATATAAACAATTGAGGTTCCTTTTGCTTGTCGATAGACAATCACTTTTTTGACATTAAATAAGGATTAATACTAAGAAAAACTTTAAACTGATACACATATGACAAATTTACCCCAAATTAATATTTTGGTTTTCCGGATTTACCGAACTCATTAATTGATCATTTAACCTTTGGACTAGTTATTGGGAGGGACTATTTTTTCTTTATTAAAAATTATTAAAAACTTGTGAAAATTAATAGGTTTTGTTAAATGAAGAGGGGCCAAGCTGATAATAGTAATCCCCGTCCTCATCTTCCGTGCCAAGCAACATACATTCATTACGTTTGGGTTGATTAACTTAAACCTACTCTTGCATAATAACAGGGTCAGACTTATTACGAACTCATTTTACATAAGATGTTCGGCCAAGCATTTTTCTAATTTCTTGGTACCAACAAAACCTCATTAAAT
The DNA here is from genome assembly GCA_017140255.1 of Eucalyptus paniculata subsp. matutina. Taxonomy (NCBI): domain Eukaryota; kingdom Viridiplantae; phylum Streptophyta; class Magnoliopsida; order Myrtales; family Myrtaceae; genus Eucalyptus; species Eucalyptus paniculata. Next base: position 4,086,320 of record CM029441.1, read on the forward strand.
GTTCAAAAGTCAAGTTTACATAGTATATGAGTAGCAAAAGTGTACGCACATTCTCGAGTGAACATATAGTTAACATTTGAAGGTTTCGCCAAATCGTCTAGTATAGGCTATTTGAATTATCAGTTAACGGAAAGAAAGAAGTTACAAATGGAGAAATTTGATACGTACATATATAAATAGAGAAATATATTTTGAGATTTGAACCTTTTTTTTTTGTTTTTTTATGATTGCTTACAAGATTAAAAAGATTCAAAGTAAGATTTATATAAGAACATTAACGTATACATTTATCCATTGACAGAGTATTATATAAAACAACTATCAGGGATTTAATTAGTCAGAAAACCTTTAAAGTAAGAAATCCTCTTTACCTTACTTTATGCAACAGTATGCTAGATCGACTAGCTTTAACTACATATTCATGTGATTAATAGAGATGAATGTATGATTACTAAACCATCTATTAATCTTTTTATCACTTAGGTATTTGTTTCAAAAGGTTGTGTTAAAAGCATAAGAAATAAAGTGACATTTTCTTTATAGCTTTGTATGGGACTATGTTTTTAGATTCGAAAGCTAGTAACAACTTTAGGGGCGGATTGTATTTTGCAGATCATTTTTAAAAAATTACAGGGTTAATAAGCACATTAAACACTGAAAATTTGATTCATCCACAATTGTTCTTCCGTGATAGTTAACCATAAGGCTTAACAGGAACGAAAAATAAAATAAAAATTTTGAGGAGAATCCAATACAAAAATTATAATTCTTTCGTTCTTTTTATATTACACGTTTATTGTACTACAAAATAGGAATAGCTCTCAATGAGCCGGCTCGGGAGGGGATATGGGACTGAGAGCCGCAACGCAGTTGTTCCATGTCTCATTGCTCCTCCTATAGACATCAAATTTTGTCCCCTTAATCGGCTTGTGGCTCGAGATGCTCAACTCCACAAATTGGTTGTGGCAGTTCTTCCCGGCTTTCAAGAGCTCATGACAACATTCATTGGTGGGTGTGAAGGTGTCGGCAAGGAATATGTATTGAAAGAATCCAGACCCACAATCAGATCTTATTCCCTTTCCGCAATCAGGGTTTCCGACCTTGGCGAAGGTAGCCTTAGGAAGCAATGCAACAGGGACGACCAACAAGATCATAAGAGCGGACAAGTTCTTCGGCGTTGCCATTATGGTCTTTTGGGGATAGGAGGGTTGGAAAATTTTATGAGATTGTTGATCGTTTGATGATGCAGTTGATCTAGAGATGAGAACTTATATAGCTCGAGGGAAGTAGTGCATTAATGAAATCAATTCATCGGTTAAGATTTAGGAATGTTTGTAGGAAACGTGTAAAATTATTTCTCTTGCAATAAATGCAATGATTGAGGGCCATCTCATCTGACTTCTTTTCTAGTTCAATCATTTGCCATTAAAAAAAAAAAAGTATTAATGAGTTGCTTGGTTGAACAGAATTATCTGTAAACGAAAATACTTATTTCCAATTTGATTTTCAATCCCACGTTCGATATATAATATGAACTAGTGACATGCCCTCAGTTTAAAATAATTTTATAAAATTGAATATGCTTAAAACATTTCACTATATATACTCTCGCAAATGCACGTTATGTTAACGATACCTTTTATTTAGGGTTAGGGTCCATCCTAATTTTTAGGATTAACGCCACAAAAATTATCAAACAAGTACATCTATGACAAATTTCTCTCAGACTAATTTTTTAACCGCCATAATTCCAAACTAGTATTCCTATGGCAAGTTTTTCCAAACTAATTTTTTGACTGCAAAAAATCCCAACCCAATACATTTGAGATAAATTTGCTCTCAATTAGTTTCTATGAAATTGTATTAACATCACGAAAAATCACAAAACCAATATCATCGTAACAAATGGAGGATAAACCAAATACCCATCAACTACCACATATCATCCATCCAACTCAGGAATTTTGATAAAAAAATTTAACGAAAACTAGTAAAAGATAAATTTGTCATAAGTATGCCACTTTAGGTTGACATAAGTGTACTCATTTAGGGTTTTTTGTGATATAAGCCCTGATTTTTATGCAAGTGATTACAGTTGAAGCCAAAATTTAAGTATCGACAATTGATAAATTAAACCATTGATGAGATAATTGGGTCTTGGTTTGTCATATTTATCGAACTTATTAATTAATTAATTAATTAATTATTTGCCGAGATATTTTAGTGTGATTTTGTTCTTCATTAAATTATTTTTCAACAACTTGAGGAAAAAAAAGTTAAATAATCAATTGTTCTCATTAATTAATGTAAACGAGCCAAGTTTATATGTACGAGTGCTTACCAGTCTTGTTTTTAGTCTTGTTTTCCCTTTATATCTATAAACCAAAATTGGCTTTGGTTTTCTAGATTAATTGAGATTATTTAAAAGCTGAAGTTTTTTTGGTCAAATTATTTATTAGGTAATTATCCTTTAACAAGATTTGGGTTTTGGTTTTCGGATTTACCGAACTCATTAATTGATCATTTAACCTTTTGACTAGTTATTGGGGCGGGACTATTTTTTCTTTATTAAAAATTATTAAAAACTTTTGATAATTAATAGGTTTCGTTAAATGAAGAGGGGCCAAACTCATAATAATAATCTCCATCGTCATCTTCCGCGCCAAGCAACATACATTCATTACGTTTGGGTTGATTAAATTAAACCTACTCTTGCATAATAACAGGGTCAGACTTATTACGAACTCATTTTACATAAGATGTTGGGCCATGCATTGTTCTAAATTCTTGGTACCAACAAAACCTCATTAAATGTTCAAAAGTCAAGTTTACATAGTATATGAGTAGCAAAAGTGTACGCGCATTCTCGAGTGAACATATAGTTAACATTTGAAGGTTTCGCCGAATCGTCCGGTATAGGCTATTTGAATTATCAGTTAACGGAAAGAAAGAAGTTACGAATGGAGCAATTTGATACGTACATATATAATAGAGAAATATATTTCGAGATTTGAACTTTTTTTTTTGTTTTATTATGATTGCTTCCAAGATTAAAAAGATTCAAAGTATGATTTATATAAGATTATTAAGTACACATTTATCCATTGATAGAGTGTTATATAAAACAACTATCGGGGATTTAATTTGTCAGAAAACCTTTAAAGTAAGAAATCCTCTTTACCTTACTTTATGCAACAGTATGCTAGATCGACTAGCTTTAACTACGTATCCATGTGATTATTAGAGATGAATGTATGATTATTAAACCATCTATTAATCTTTTTATCGCTTAGGTATTTGTATCAAAAGGTTGTGTTAAAAGCATAAGAAATAAAGTGACAGTTTCTTTATAGTTTTCTTGGGACTATGTTTTTAGACTTGAAAGCTAGTAACAACTTTAGGGGCGGATTGTATTTTGCAGATCATTTTTTAAAAATTACAGGGTTAATAAGCAAATTAAACACTGAAAATTTGATTCATCCACAATTGTTCTTCCATGATAGTTAACCATAAGGCTTAAGAGGCACGGAAAATAAAATAAAAAATTTGAGGAGAATCCAATACAAAAATTATAATTATTTCGTTCTTTTTATATTACACGTTTATTGTACTATAAAATAGAAATAGAGCTCAATGAGCCGGCTCGGGAGGGGATACGGGGACTGAGAGCCGCAATGCAGTTGTTCCATGTCTCATTGCTCCTCCTATAGACATCAGATTTTGTCCCCTTAATCGGCTTGTGGCTCGAGATGCTCAACTCCACAAATTGGTTGTGGCAGTTCTTCCCGGCTTTCAAGAGCTCATGACAACATTCATTGGTGGGTGTAAAGGTGTCGGCAAGGAATATGTATTGAAAGAATCCAGACCCACAATCAGATCTTATTCCCTTTCCGCAATCAGGGTTTCCGACCTTGGCGAAGGTAGCCTTAGGAAGCAATGCAACAGGGACGACCAACAAGATCATAAGAGCGGACAAGTTCTTCGGCGTTGCCATTATAGTCTTTTGGGGATAGGAGGGTTGGAAAATTTTATGAGATTGTTGATCGTTTGATGATGCAGTTGATCTAGAGATGAGAACTTATATAGCTCGAGGGAAGTAGTGCATTAATGAAATCAATTCATTGGTTAAGATTTAGGAATGTGTGTAGGAAACGTGTAAAATTATTTCTCTTGCAATAAATGCAATGATTGAGGGCCTTGTCGTCTGACTTTTTTTTCTAGTTCAATCATTTGCCATTAAAAAAAAAAAAGTATTAATGAGTTGCTTGGTTGAACAGAATTATCTGTAAACGAAAATACTTATTTCCAATTTGATTTTCAATCCCACGTTCGATATATAATATGAACTAGTGACATACCCTCAGTTTAAAATAATTTTATAAAATTGAATATCTTAAAACATTTCACCATATATACTCTCGCAAATGCACGTTATATTAACGATACCTTTTATTTAGGGTTAGGGCCCATCCCTAATTTTTAGGATTAATGCCACAAAAATTATCAAACAAGTACATCTATGACAAATTTCTCTCAGACTAATTTTTTAACCACCATAATTCCAAACTAGTATTCCTATGGCAAGTTTTTCCAAACTAATTTTTTGACTGCAAAAAATCCCAACCCGATACATTTGAGATAAATTTGCTCTCAATTAGTTTCTATGAAATTGTATTAACATCACGAAAAATCACAAAACCAATATCATCGTAACAAATGGAGGATAAACCAAATACCCATCAACTACCACATATCATCCATCCAACTCAAGAATTTGATAAAAAAAAATTTAACGAAAACTAGTAAAAGATAAATTTGTCATAAGTATGCCAGTTTAGGTTGACATAAGTGTACTCATTTAGTGTTTTTCGTGATATAAGCCCTGATTTTTATGCAAGTGATTACAGTTGAAGCCAAAATTTAAGTATCGACAATTGATAAATTAAACCATTGATGAGATAATTTGGTCTTGGTTTGTCATATTTATCGAACTTACTAATTAATTAATTAATTAATGATTTGCCGAGATAATTTAGTGTGATTTTGTTCTTCATTAAATTATTTTTCAACAACTTGAGGAAAAAAAAAGTTAAATAATCAATAGTTCTCATTAATTAATGAAAACGAGCCAAGTTTATATGTACAGAGTGCTTACCAGTCTTGTTTTTAGTCTTGTTTTTCCTTTATATCTATAAACCAAAATTGGCTTTGGTTTTCTAGATTAATTGAGATTATTTAAAAGCTGAATTTTTTTGGTCAAATTATTTATTAGGTAATTATCCTTTAACAAGATTTGGGTTTTGGTTTTCCGGATTTACCGAACTCATTAATTGATCATTTAACCTTTTGACTAGTTATTGGGGCGGGACTATTTTTTCTTTATTAAAAATTATTAAAAACTTTTGATAATTAATAGGTTTCGTTAAATGAAGAGGGGCCAAGCTCATAATAATAATCTCCATTGTCATCTTCCGCGCCAAGCAACATAAATTCATTACGTTTGGGTTGATTAAATTAAACCTACTCTTGCATAATAACAGGGTCAGACTTATTACGAACTCATTTTACATAAGATGTTGGGCCATGCATAGTTCTAAATTCTTGGTACCAACAAAACCTCATTAAATGTTCAAAAGTCAAGTTTACATAGTATATGAGTAGCAAAAGTGTACGCGCATTCTCGAGTGAACATATAGTTAACAGTTGAAGGTTTCGCCAAATCGTCTAGTATAGGCTATTTGAATTATCAGTTAACGGAAAGAAAGAAGTTACGAATGGAGCAATTTGATACGTACATATATAATAGAGAAATATATTTAGAGATTTTAACTTTTTTTTTTTTTTTGTTTTATTATGATTGCTTCCAAGATTAAAAAGATTCAAAGTATGATTCATATAAGATTATTAAATATACAATTATCCATTGATAGAGTGTTATATAAAACAACTATCGAGGATTTAATTTGTCAGAAAACCTTTAAAGTAAGAAATCCTCTTTACCTTACTTTATACAACAGTATGCTAGATCGACTAGCTTTAACTATGTATTCATGTGATTATTAGAGATGAATGTATGATTATTAAACCATCTATTAATCTTTTTATCGCTTAGGTATTTGTTTCAAAAGGTTGTGTTAAGAGCATAAGAAATAAAGTGACAGTTTCTTTATAGTTTTGTATGGGACTATGTTTTTAGACTCGAAAGCTAGTAACAACTTTAGGGGCGGATTGTATTTTGCAAATCATTTTTAAAAAATTACAGGGTTAATAAGCACATTAAACACTGAAAATTTGATTCATCCACAATTGTTCTTCCGTGATAGTTAACCATAAGGCTTAACAGGCACGAAAAATAAAATAAAAAATTTGAGGAGAATTCAATACAAAAATTATAATTATTTCGTTCTTTTTATATTACACGTTTATTGTACTATAAAATAGGAATAGCTCTCAATGAGCCGGCTCGGGAGGGGATACGGGACTGAGAGCCGCAACGCAGTTGTTCCATGTCTCATTGCTCCTCCTATAGACATCAGATTTTGTCCCCTTAATCGGCTTGTGGCTCGAGATGCTCAACTCCACAAATTGGTTGTGGCAGTTCTTCCCGGCTTTCAAGAGCTCATGACAACATTCATTGGTGGGTGTAAAGGTGTCGGCAAGGAATATGTATTGAAAGAATCCAGACCCACAATCAGATCTTATTCCCCTTCCGCAATCAGGGTTTCCGACCTTGGCGAAGGTAGCCTTAGGAAGCAATGCAATAGGGACGACCAACAAGATCATAAGAGCGGACAAGTTCTTTGGCGTTGCCATTATGGTCTTTTAGGGATAGGAGGGTTGGAAAATTTTATGAGATTGTTGATCGTTTGATGATGTAGTTGATCTAGAGATGGGAGCTTATATAGCTCGAGGGAAGTAGTGCATTAATGAAATCAATTCATCGGTTAAGATTTAGGAATGTGTGTACGAAACGTGTAAAATTATTTCTCTTGCAATAAATGCAATGATTGAGGGCCTTGTCGTCTGACTTTTTTTCTAGTTCAATCATTTGCCATTAAAAAAAAAAAGTATTAATGAGTTGCTTGGTTGAACAGAATTATCTGTAAACGAAAATACTTATTTCCAATTTGATTTTCAATCCCACCTTCAATATATAATATGAACTAGTGACATACCCTCAGTTTAAAATAATTTTATAAAATTGAATATGCTTAAAACATTTCACCATATATACTCTCGCAAATGCACGTTATGTTAACGATACCTTTTATTTAGGGTTAGGGTCCATCCCTAATTTTTAGGATTAACGCCACAAAAATTATCAAACAAGTACATCTATGACAAATTTCTCTCAGACTAATTTTTTAACCGCCATAATTCCAAACTAGTATTCCTATGGCAAGTTTTTCCAAACTAATTTTTTGATTGCAAAAAATCCCAACCCGATACATTTGAGATAAATTTGCTCTCAATTAGTTTATATGAAATTGTATTAATATCACGAAAAATCACAAAACCGATATCCTTGTAAGGTTTTCCGTTGTATTAATCTTTACAAAAAAAAAAGATCATCCTTGTGCTTTCTAGCTCTCACTTCAAGACATATGGATTATATCCCTACGGCGAGGATCAAGTGATTGACCACGATTGGGTAACTATCCAAATTTGGCTCATCTCTCCAACGAGGGGTCAACTGCTTAGCGTGGTTTTGATTTGATTTTTTATTTTTCAATTATTCTGCACTTTATTTTTTATTCGACCTTGATAATGCTTTATTGAAATTTGGCTTAATAACACCAAAAACCCCAAACTGATACAAACATACTACACTTGCTCCAAACAAATTTTAGAGAACATTCCAGGCTGTGCCACATAATACCCTTGATATTTTTGTGTCCTATTTACCTCAAATTGTGGCAAATCTTTGATATTTTTAGCCATAAATGTAACACGAGCACACCAGTTTGTTATAAATGCAGCACGTGTATACTAATTTGGAATTTTTTGTGACATAAAAATTAGCTTTAGGTAAATGTGGCACAAATATATCTTTATCAAATTTTTTGTGGAATTAATTTTGTAGTTTTTATTTGATGAGTGCAACCAAATCATTAAACCCATGAAATTCTTGTTTGATCAAATTTGTGCTTAGATGTATATAAGCAGGGGAATAAGCATAAGAAAGTCGTAATCAAAGCTTTAAGTCTAAGCTCTATCTATAACGGTTGAGGACTAAATGAGAATCACGTGCTACTTACTGCTGATGCAGATATGAGACAAGCACAAAAAAGCAAAGAAGAAATGCTCTGGTGCAAGAAATTCATAAAACCAGTCAATATACAACTAGAGCCATTAAATGGGTGGGTCGGGTCGGGTTTGGGTCGGGTCATTAATAGTCCGACCCAAATTGACCCATTAAGCCATTTATGTTTAATGTAAATTTTTCGACCCAAACCCGACCCGACCCAACTCATATTAATAAAATATTTTCATATTTAACAAATTTAGAAAAAACTTATTCCTATGTTTTTTTTTTAAAGATTATATTATTAAAATACTTCCAAGCTTTTATATATATATTATTTTTTAAAAATTGTATTGCTAAAATAGTTTTATACCATATAAATTTAATGGAAAATTTTTATAAATTTTAAAATAATTATTTTAAAAAAAAATCGAAATTTAATTATTATTTTTTAAATATAATTTTCTTTTTCTTTTTCTCTTTTCTTTTTTCTTTTTCTCTTTTTTCTTCTCCTTCTTCTTCTTCTTTGGCCGGTCGCCGGCCACAACGACAGCCGGTGGATCGGCCACGCCCCAGTGAGCCTCGAGCTCCCCGGCGTCGGCAAGCCTCGAGCTCCCCGACGCCGGGGAGCTCGAGGCTCGCCAGACTGGCAAGTTTGAGCTCGCCTGACGCCGGCGAGCTCGAGGCTCGCCAGATCAGCGAGGGTCGAGCCTCGCCCGACGTCGGCGAGCTCGAGTCTCGCCCGATCTAGCGAGCCTTGAGCTCGCCGACACCGACGAGGCCTCCGCCTCGCCAGATCCGGCAAGCTCGAGGCTCGTTGGTGTCGGGCGAGCTCGAGCTCGCACCTCGCCGGAACTGGCGAGGCTCGAGCCTCGCCCAACGCCAGCGAGCTCGAGGCTCGACCGCCTCGCCGATGTCGGCGGGCTCGAGCCTCGCCAGATCGGCGAGCTCGAGCTCGCTCGGCGCCGGTGAGCTCGAGGCTCGCTTGGCCGGTCGCCGACCATCACCGTGCCGGTGACCGGAAGGAGGAAGGAGAAAGAAAAAAAAAGAAAAAAAAAAGAAGAAAGATAAAAAAGAAAGAAAAATAAAAGAGAAAATAAAAATAAAAAAATTATAATTTTGATTTTTATAAAGTTAAAGAAAGAAGGGAAGAATTATAATGTTTTTTTTAGAAATGAGTTTTCAACCCAACCCATTTAAAAACCCACTTAAAACCCACATATCTTAAACCTTTAATTGTGAAACCCATTTAACTATCTTTTGTTATAAACAAATGACCCATTTTAACACCTCTATATACAACTACCTTCGACTCTCGTATTCCCTGATTAGTGGGGAAAAATATTTAACTACTAAGGGTAATAAAATGTGCGCATGTAAGTACGTTAAAAAAAAAAGAAATACAACCTAATTGCAAGCTAACCTTGTTATTAAAACCAACCAACAAAAAGAAAACTTGTTACAAGTAATTTATTGAGCACTTGTTAAGTGTGATTTTAGCCCGTGTATGACCTGATCAAGATACTCCATGTATCGGGATTGTACTTGATTCGAAAGTGCTTTTCTCTTCATACAAAAAGATATCGATCATTAATTATATTCATGTGAGTAAGTGGATGGTCGGAAAAAAAAAAATTAAACATAGATTGATGAACCGATGAAGCTAGCGAGTAGGAATAAATATCCCTCGGCCCGCCGTTCATAGAACATATGCGACGATCCTTTAACACAAGTAGGAGGGTTGAGAAAGGCTTGTACGAAATTTCCTTGACGGTGATACGAGAGGCTTTCTATAGCAGTCACTATTGAGGAACAAGATCACCAGAAGGTGTATAATCCAACAAGCGCCACAAAAAACATAGAGTCGGTCACCTTTGCCACATCCTTTTATTGACCTAATTTACGAATCTAGCAACCAACGACCGGCTGAAACAGTAACTAAATCAAACTCGAGAGTCTGCGATTTGGACGCCGTTGAATTGGGCACAAACAAATGTAGATCTGTACGACATAGCGATGCTGGACGGCATGTTAAGTTTGGAGTCGATGCCGTCATAGAGGGAGCAGAACGAGGATCGGATTCTTCAGCAAACCTAAAAAAAAAAAAAAAAGAGGTAATTAACTTTCGTCTCCACAAAAAAATAAAAGAAAAACCTCAAAGTGGTGGCCGATAATGACACAATTACTCCAAACTGAAAAATTCCAAACCGCTGCCCAAATCCCAACCCCCCTCTAAGGAATTAATCATCTAATTCAAAATATCACTTGAAAATTACAATATAAAAGAATGAAATTCGTAATACTTAATTGGATGAAATAAGTGGTAAAAATTTGAAGGAAGAGAGATGTTAAAATACCTCTAAACGTACTAAATGATACCTACCATGGCATCAAAATGCCTTGAATTTGTCCCAGTCTAACAAAAGTACACTCTGTCAAGAATGCTTGAATTTAAGATTTTTAGCAATAAGAAAAAAAATTCGGATATTGACGTGGATGGAGATTTTTCATAGCATTAATTAAATAGGAAAACGTTAAATTTAAATTTGGGCAACGACGCGACTCACGTCCATCTCTATTTCTCGTGCGACGGCCTTCTTGCGGTGCGTGGGGTGGACCCGCCACGTCGCTGCATCGTCAAGCGACGCAAGCAAAGTCGCATGGCACCGGGAATTCCCCATTTTGCCCTTCCCCTACGGACAAAACCTCCATCTGTTTTCAAGGTCGTTTTTAGAAGCATCGTAATTCCCCATTAGTCTTTTGTGCTTCGATCGTGAGATTCCCCCCCCCCCCCCCCAAACCACTTCTTTTTCTATGGTTCTTTTGGGGGAAAGACAACCAACAGCTTTTCCGTCTTGGAATTCCTGGAATACGTGGGAAGAAGATGAAAGGAATAGCCAAAGAAAAAGGAGGAATTCAAGGAATAAACACGGACTCGATTTCATTTTTATTTTGTCACCGTTGAAATCGAAATCTGAACATTTCGACTTTTTTTCCTCTCTCAGGTTTCTGGGCTTCTGCTATTCCCGCTGTGCTGGTTAGTTCTTTGGTGATTACTCATGACAAACGGTGTGGAGGCGAGCCTAATTTTAGGACTTTCATCCATCAAGGTGTGTCGTTCAACTATATCCTTGATTTGTCACTATGAATGCGAACAGCTAGTAATAAAAACAACTAACACAAATGCAAAAAATTTAAGCCAAAATTAGCACACAAAAAAACAATTGAATTAACACAATTGTAGTACAGTTAAGACTTTTTTTGATAATTTTCCCATTCTCATACTTACCCCTTATTTTCTTCCTTGTTCTCTGTTAGCTTACACAGAAGTAGTAACACTCTGCATGAATATCTAAATCTTATGCATCATTTATAACAAAAATACAAAAATAATATGAAGAACCTTTACACATCTACAACCTATATAGTTTTCATGTGCAGAGAACGACTTCATTGTGCCATACGTGATTGATATCATTTCGAACAATATAGAGTGCATTCAAATTTCTTCTATCATTGATTCTTTGCTTGACATCATTACATGTACATGCTGCGTTTTATGTGAAATGCAATAGGGAGGGTTAAGGATATGCCTGAATTTAGATACAAACAACTTTTGCTGATTGCTTAAGCTTTGAACAAAACAATCTTAGAGGAGTTGTTCAATGACAGGAGCTGTTTAGTAAAAGTGAATGACGATGGTGCACAGTAGAGATTGATGGAGGAGAAGCGGGGATGGCATCTGTTGGTGGCTGATATTGATAGGCGAATGCAAGACTTGATAATGGGGATCCCGTGATAGACAATAAGTGACTGATGGTGAAGTAACGTGCTGATATTTTGGTGAAGGGAAGTTTGATTGTTGGTGTTCTGATCTAGCTATGGTTTTTTGTAATCTCAGTCTATTAAGAGGAAGACAGTGAGCATAGAAAATAGATATAAGAAGGAGAATAATAAAAATAGGAGTAGTGGATTCCGAATGTTTAGGATTGTTTCAATAGCGGAATTCAGTTCAATTTTCGAACTTGAACTACTTTCGGAGAGTTCCATTTTGCTGATAATTTGAAAGCTTTAGTTTGTGGGCTTGATAAGAAACAAACATCTAGGAATGGTGAGCTTGGTTCTCGGTTTAGGAATAAAATGACGGTTCCAAAAAAAAAAAAAAAAAAGAGATGAAATAAGAAATAATTAAGAAAATGGGCTTTGAAAGTTTAGAACTAAAAGGGCTTCTTATGAAAGCCTAATCATATTTTTTGGCCCAGATTTGTGAAAACATGTTGGACCATATTCAGATTGGGCTCAACAGCCCAGAACAATGTTCCAATTTTTAATAATAAAAAAATTTCAAAAAATTTGGAAAATTAAAAACATAGAAAATGTTTAGAAAATAGGCCTCGATTGGATAATTAGATCTTAGTATTATATTTAACTTAGTGTCTCTTAATTGACATTTATGTAATTTGGAGATGTTAGTGAGTACTTGATTATAGTTTAGTTTTGGTAGATTACTTTTTTAGACGAGAATTGGATTCAATTTGATTATAGCTCATGAGGTTGCTATGTCAAGGCTTGATAATGGAGCCATGCCATATTCTTTATCCAACTCATGTCGGGTTACCTTACCATACTATACTTTTTTACTCTTTCTTCATTACTTTCTTGGATAAACTAATTGTGATTCTTTTATATTGCTTTCTTAAGTTGTGATTTGCTTGCTTTTGTTGAATAATTAGGTTGCGTTTTGGGGTCTTAATTTGAAAAAGAAAAATCCTTGGGTTTTCTTGTCAACAACTTCTTCATCATTTCGAATCCTGCAATCTATTACTAGGCATTACGATGTGGACATCAAGCATAAGGCATTTATGAGATACTCACCATCCTATAAGGCTATCAAAAGGTTATCAATAATTTATAATTTATAATTTTTCCTCATTTTTCTTCTCACCTAGGCTTGGCCCTACTTCCTCTGTTTTCCTTCTTCCCCTAACCTAGTCTCCTTCCCCTTTCTTCCTCTCTCCCCTCATGCTCGCTAAAGGAAGGACACAAAGGACAAGTAAAGCAATAGAGACTGTCAAGTAGGATGTCCAGCCAGGGGCAGGCTGGCACGACAATCTATTGGTGGCAGGGCCATGCGCATTTGCTAGGTGAGCTTAAAAGTGGTGATTTTGGGGAGGTTCAAGGACTAGGGAGAGAAATCGAGAGAGTGAGAGGGATCGAGAACTAGGAAGCAAGGTCGTGATTGAAGGGCTTCCTTTAGTAGCCAACATGCCTAGACCTCGATCGCCAACCCTTGCCAAAAATATGTGTGCATTGGAGAATCTTGTCTAACGTTTGTCCAACTAAAGTCAATTGCATCGAAGAATTTCCCAACTGTTTCTTCCTCATATAACGTTGGTCTTTAAGTATACGTGCAACATCACCATCCAAAGACAAAAACCCTTCTGACGTTATCCTATGAGAAATATCACCTTCGCCCGATTTGATCAAGAAGACGATCTCCGTGATCTTGATAGTGAGATCAGGTTCATGCTCGCCCTTTCCCTCTCGATCCTCCTGTTACTGTCTTCATCTCTTGAGAGTTCAGCTAGCACTCTTGGACGTATTGAACCTGCTAATGAGACCTTTAGCCAAGAAATAAGAAAGCTTGACATCCACGTGAAGAAGGGTGGCAGTGGGGGTGGCGATGGCAATGGTGAAGGCAGTGGTGGCAGTGGTGGTGACGCTAGTTACGCAGGTGGCAATATTGTATATCTAGTACATATGGGTACCAGTGGGCATAAGCCTAGCAACAGGACTGAAAGGTCCTCAACCATCAAACCTCGCCCAAACGATCGAGGCAAGCGACGATGGGTGAGGTTCAATGGTTGAGGACGTTTGAGTCTCATTGCTAGGCTTATGCCCACCGACACCCAAATGTACTAGATAGACAATACCACCACATGCGTAACTAGCGCCACCAGCACCCCCGCCATCGCCACCCCCACCGCCAACTCCACTGCCAACCTTCTTCATGTGGACATCGAGCTTTTACGTTTCCTGACTAAAGATGTCATCAAGGGGCTCAGCACTTCCACGAGCGCTAGCCAAGCTCTCTGGACATCGAGACAACAACACAAGAATTGTGAGGGAAAGGGCCAACGCGGACTTGATCCCAGCTATCGACATTGTGAAGATCGCCTTCTTGATCAAATCGAGCGAAAGGCAATTTTTTGTTGAACTAAAATCAATTGCATCGGAGAATTTCCCAACCGCTTCTTCTTCATCTAACGCTGATCTTTAAATATACGTGCAACATCACCATCCAAAGGCAAAAACTCTCCAAATCTTCTCCTACAAAAAAAAATCACCTTCCACTCGATTCAATCAAGAAGGCGATCTTCGCGATCTCGACGGTGGGGATCAAGTCTGTGCTCACCCTTTCCCTCATGATCCTCGTGTTGCTATCACCATCTCCTAAGAACTCGGCCAATGCTTGTGGAAGTGCTAAGCCCATGGATGAGATCTTTACCAAGGAAACGAGAAGGCTCGACGCCCACGTGAAGAAGGATGGCAAATGAAATTTGTATATATTTCAATGTATATAGTAATGAAGAATACAATATATTTACAGACTTTATTAGATAACTATTTTACGATCATATGTCAATTAAGATTATGCATAATCAAATGGCAATATATGTGCAATATACATACAATCTTAAAAGACACGAATAATTTATACAAAATATCATAATTATCTTTAGTACGTGAAAATATCTTATAGAAAGTGTTAAACATCCGTAACAAGTTAAAAATAATAAAAATGGAAAAAAGAAATATGAAATTTGTATATATTTTGATGTATATACACCATCTTATTTATAAGTTTTGTTAGATTACCATTTTAAGATAATATCTAAATCAAGATTATGCACAATCAAATGGCAATTTACATACAATCCACATGTAATATGTGTACAATTTCGAGAGATTTAGATAACCAAAAAGAAATATCAAAATTATCTTTAACATAAGAAATAACGTATTTCGTCCCCCGCCACGGCTGGCTCGGTCCACCTCGGGCCAATCTCATGACAGTAACCAAAATAACCATAGGTTCAAAAAATAATTTAAAATACTCTCAAGACTTAGAAATTGACTATTTGCTCCCTTTAATTTAAAGTAGTTATAGAAATGCCATTAAACTCAATTTTATGGGTGATGATATCACTCACGTGTAGAAATTTCGAAAGTTTTAGATGAATAATTGAGATTTAAATCTTTTGGGATATGGTTTCTTAAGGACTAATAGACTCAGTGGCATGCTTGTTTTTGTACATAACTAGATCTATCAAGCAGGTTGGGTCAGCTCAGGTTTGGGTCAATCACAAATGATTCAACTCAAATCGACCTATTTAACACGTTTATGATCAATTTATCCTAATATACAATTTTTGACTCATTCCCGACCCAACCTTACCCAACCCAAACCATTTAAGTAAACCTAAGAAAGCTTATTTATTATGATATTTTTTTTTTAAAAATGGTATTGCTAAAACACTTTCATGCAATATAAATTAGTGTGCAATTTAAAAAAAAAAAAAAGGTTTGTTTCCTAAATATTTTCCAATAAATATTTTTTTAGGAAAATTACAATATTTTTTTGGTTTTTGCCTGAAATTTGAAAATAAATTAAAAAATATTTTTTGCCATTTGTAAGAAAAATATGATTAAATTTTCCTTGACTCCTATTAATATTTTTATATTAAAAATAGAATTTTTAATTAGTTTTATTTTTTGAAAATCTAATTTTTTTTTTAAATCGATTTTTTACATTTTTCTTTTTTCTTTTTCTTCTTCTTTGGCTGACCATTGACAGTAAGCCGGCAACTAGCCATAAGCGAGCTCAAGGTTCAAGCCTTGCTCAAGCCTCACCAGTCATTAGTGAGGCTTTTGCCTCACCAGATTTGCGAGCTCGAGCTTGCTTGATGCCAGTAAACTTGAGTCTTGCTAGATCAACAAGAGTCAAGCCTCGCCAGTCATTGGCGACCTTGAGCTCATCTGAGGCCAGCAAGCTTGAGCCTCACCTAGTTGATCACAGGTTGTCGTTGTGCCCAACACTAGCTAAGGAAGGACTAAGGAGGAAGAAGGAAGGAAAAAAAAAGGAAAGAAAAAAGAAATACAAAAAGTAATTATAATTTCAATTTTTATACAAATATTTTTATAAAGTTAAAGAGGGAAAGAGAGAGTGCAAGGCTTGAATTGGAAATGGGTTCTAGCTTCTAAGTCCCACCCATTTAAGACCCGTTTATATTAATTTTTCAATTTTTAAACCCATTTAAGTAGTCTTTTGAAAATATAAATGTCTCATATATTACACATTTATGATTTAAATGGGTCATATATTGGTTTAAGACTCATTTTAACACATCTATATATAATGCAAAATGTCACGCTTCGATCCTCGAGTGCACGCACAACTCTCAGTGGTCGATAGAATTTCGCAACATTCCCAGAATTCATCGCCGACCCTTTTTATTTTGTTGCACACGCGGAAGCAAATTAACTAATCCCCTAATAACAACATACATGGGATAGAAAAGCAAGACAACCAATTTCAAATCAAATACACTTTTATAAACACTTCAAACTTATACATAAGATTTATGTCATAAAGAACTACTAAGCCACCTATGCTCCTGATCCTTCTGCTTCAAGCTTATAGCTCTTCACACTAGGGACTTGAAAATGGTTATTCAATAACTAGTGAGATATAAATCTCAACGAGTTCCACCCCTAAGCCCCGGTTAGTATATCAACTCAACTCGGGGTATCTCTCTAAAACCTCCCCTCAAACAAACCACAACTAATAGCCAACAATCAATGGTTGGTTCACATGCAACCTTACCTAGTATGCCATACCCTGCACATTATAACTCGGCACAATACACGCAAAGCACATGGCCATTAGATGGTGTAGTTCATCAATCACATACGAGTCGTGTCACAAGCGATCTCACCTGGCCATTGCCACACCCTGCAGGTTATCGATTCATGCGTGCGTGCCATAAACAATGTGCTCGACTCATGTATGATCGAAATCAACAATGCAATGATTCTCGTGCATTCTTGCACTTTAGTGTGCCACCTATCACACATTAATCTATCACACGAGTCCCGATTATAAGATAAAATCGTTATAACACGTCACATTCCATGTCACACAATTTTACCCCATAATAAGGCCCAACTATCTCACTCAATAATCTAACTCAATGCTCAATACCAAACTCAAGGTTCTAGAGGTGCCCTCTCCTCACGAAGTTCCGATATTGTGTGGCACTTAGTCCCTAACCTCAATCAGTCATAGTTCAAGTTACTAGAAGTGGCTCCCACACAGTCATGTTGTCATGTAGCACTTAGTTCTCGACTATGATAAGCAATAACTCAAGTTACTAGAGGTGGCTCCCACGCAGTCATGTTGTCGTGTAGAACTTAGTTCTTGGCCACAAAAAGCACTAGTATAATGTTCTAGAAGTAACTTACACAAAATCTCACTATCATGTAGCACTTAGCCCCTATACTATGCATCACAATACTACAAGGCTTCTAGAGGTGGCTCCCATAAAACTTAAGTCACCATGTAGCACTTAAACCTTGACTACAATAAGCAATGGTACAAGGTACTAGAGGTGGCTCACATGAGATTTTAGTATCATGTAGCACTTAGTTCTTTACTGACTCGCAACTGATTGGTTTTCTCAACACAACTCACTTTTTTTTATAAAAACGGTCCATCTCCCATGTCCCTCGGACAATCCTTTTTCCATTTTTTTGTGAAAAACATACATTTCATGCAGATGTTTATGTAATAACACATCAAATCACTTCATAGAATCAACACACATGAATTTTAGACACTTTTCGCATTCTAGATAAACAGTGCACGTGAACAGTACTCGGTGAACAATACTCGTGAACAGTAATTTATGAATAGTGTCACATGAACAGTAAATTTCTAGAATTTAATAAACCATAAATTAAATTCAGAAATCATTAAACAATAATTAAATTAAGGAAACCAATCAATTAAGATAAACATGCTTAATTAACCACATAAGCATCATTAAGCTAATAAAGTAAAATTAAGCTAAACTAATCTTAGTCATTAATCTAACCACATATCTTAAGACTAATACAACTTAATTAAATCACTTAAACTAGAATTAAATCTAACTAAACCAACCCTAAGCAAATTTAGGCACTAATTAAATGATTAGGAGATAAACTCACCCGTTAAGCGGGCCAGAGGCACCGACACCGCGGCGACGAAGGTGGCTACGCACCAAGACCTCTACCACAATAATCCAAGGTGGTCCCAAGCTCAACACAGCAACCACAGCTCGAACTCCCACTGAAAACATTGAAAAACAGCCCTGCCGGAGGATAAACTAAGTTGAACGGCTTGGCCGGAGCTCCAGCAAGGGGGTTGGTCGGAAATTGGTGGCTGTCAGGGGTCTTGGGGATCTTGTGGGTGGATGGAACGGGCAAAGGAATGGTTAGAATGGGAGAAAAATGAAGAAAAACAGTGCAGGCTGCAAGCGGACCGATGGACCGACGACCAGCGTCTTGTGACGGCCCTACAAGACGGACGGCGGCTCCGTTCAGGACGAAATCAGGCTCGTTGGAACGATATGTCTCTCCCGGTCATGGTGATAGATGGCTCGTTGGCTAATTCATCTAGAAAGACCACTTTTGACTCAATTCTTCACCGAAGGGTCAGTTGGAGCAGAAACTGGAAGAGAGGGAGAACGAGGGAGAGAGGAGCTCGTCCATTTTGAGGCCAAATGGGGGAGAGAGAGAGTGAAGTGAGGGCTGAGAGCACATCTCATTAAGGCCATTAAATGGCTACTTCAATTCCCCATGCATGATGACGTCATCTTCTCTCTCTTCTCTAGCCTTTTTCTCCCTACAACTAGGGGGCAATTTAGTCATTTCACATTGCACAATTACCATTCTCTCCTTGGGCTGAAATTGGTGGATGGGCCTAATAAATGGGCTTAGTAATTTATTAGGCTTGATTGGGCTCAAAGTTGGACCATGGGCTTTGAAAGATGAATATTTGGTTTAGGCCCAATGGGCTCATTTGATTTCCTTAGGTCCACCATGATGGCTGTCCACCTTGGGCCTAAGGCCCACAAGACTTGGCCCAGCCCACGTCCTCATGGGCTTGCTTCCTCGGTTCGAAAATCCCTTTTCCAATTGCCCGGCTTAACTGACTCTATCAACTGTTTGATGTAGCTTCATTCGAAGTTCGTCCCGGACATTCTCAATAATTCGAAGTTCAATCCTAAGTTCTCTTGCCATGTCAATTTCACCCAATGCCATTTCGGGTACAACTCAGACTGACAGGTGGCTGTGAGGATTCATGCATGACCGACTCGTGCCAAACCACGTTCAAAATATCTCGACACATAGACGTCATTGACTGCATGAAATACAGAGGATAGATTCTTATTTTAAAGTACACAATCACTGAGGACCGACATAGGGTCATTAGCGGGTTCAATAATGGTAAACGGAATCACTTGCTATTCCATTATGTTATGTCCGCAAATCGACTTCTAGTCGTCCTTAGAATCAGCCTGCTTATCTACAGGATCGTCCTCACGCAAATCTCACAGTCAAGTCATTTTCCCAGGTCGAGTCCTTTAGTCATACAAGTTCTGTCCTCATTAGTCTTTCTTTTCAAGATCAGTATCTCAAGAGTGATCAATTCCGAGTGATATCAACCAACAATGCATTGACGAAATTCACCTTCACTCGTCCCTCGGAGGGCCCGAATTTTAGGATGTCCCACAAAACAAACAAATCACACATGTAGCTACTGGTTTTCATATTGTACACAATACTAATAGTTCATTTGTTTTGCAAAAAATGAATTATTTGAAAATTATTATTTTTTTAATAATTGTTTGTGGGCACATAAGTTTTAGCTATCACTTTAGGGTTTAATTGCATAAAAAATTAGGGATTCATTTTTAATTCCTAAAACAATTTAAATCATTAAAAATGCATAGCACAGTCATTTGGAGCATTTGCATTAATAGAACTAGAATTTATAGTAAATATAAAAAATAGTTTAATTAAAAAAATTTAAAAAAAAGTTAGTTATAAAAATAAAAATAAAAAATTTAGAAAAGACAAAGCCGAATTCGAGCCTGGTCGACCCGGCCCCTTATTTCTTTTCTCAGCTAGACCCGGCCCACCCCTTTTTCTCTTTCTTTTCCCTTGCACAAGCAGGCCCATCTCCTGCACCCTCAAGCCCGACCCGTGCATTGGTCTTCTTCTTCCCCCACGTCGCGCACACCTTTGCAACGGAGTGACGTACAAAAGCAAATTGGTAGGAACAGAGGCAGGGCATGTGAGGGCTCGAGCGGCAGTGCGCGGGGAGGAGGGATGGCGGTGCGTCCGCACCTCGGTCTCCAGACGTGCGCAAGGAAGGGGTCCCTATCCCACATCACCTAGGGAGGGAGTCTTAGGCCAGTTTATAATGGCTTTGGCTCCTCTAATCTGTGTGACGCATTTTAAAGCCATGAGGATTCAGTGTCCAAAGTGGACAATATCATACAGTGAGGCCCAGGTCATTACAAATGGTATCAGAGCCGACTCCCGACCGCGTGTGGGGCCACAGTGAGGGCGCTGTGCTCCCAAGGAGGGGAGAGTGTGACGGCTCGAGCGGTGGTGCGCAAGGAGGAGGGATGGCGGTGCGTCCACACCTCGGTCCCCGAACATGCCCAAGAAAGGGGTCCCTATCCCACATCGCCTAGGGAGGGAATCCTGGGCTAGTTTATAATGGCTTTGGCCCCTCTAACCTATGTGACGCGTTTTCAAGCCATGAGGACTCAGTATCCAAAGCGGACAATATTACACAGTGGAGCCCGGGTCATTATAAGGCAGACCGCGGCACAATCCTAGGGTTGGGGGATCAGCTAGCCACGGCAAACTGGCGGTGGCCAAAGCCAATGCGCACCTGTAGTGGTCTTTAAAAGATAGAGGGGACCACCCCATCGTTTATTTACTAAAGAAGTTGCTAGAGTTGTAGTTTCTGCAAGATAATAAACAAGATCTGAAAGCAACTCACAACACGGCATAATGTGGTAGAATATAAAATCTCTAAATGATTAACTATCCTCCTAAATTATTCAATGACAGATACTGAACTTCTAAAATTTTATCAAGTGGCTAAAGATTTAAATTACTCAGCAACATGGTGCATGCTTTAAGGTTTTAAAGTTTGCAAATTAATCGATCATAATCTATATAAATACCAGAAAATACTCTCAAAAGAAGACAAGGGCCAATCATTTCATATACTGTTACAACAGGAATCAGTTATTCTCACGGAATTAGTTACACAAGCTGAACACGTATCAAATAAGTTCGTGAAAGAGAATATGGACATCCCAAGGATAACAATGACCAATCTTAGGAGCTTTTCAATTTTTAAAAACATCATCGTTACCATCTCTGCTGAGAGTATACCATTAGATTTCACCCCAGCAAGAAGAAAGGCAAGAAGGTCCACCCAATTCCTTATAAAATGATCTTTTAGTTCCAGTGAATCAATGACTTCTGAGAAGGGTCTAAGAAGCTTTGTCGCACCAATAGCACCCTGAGGTCCCATTTGGATAAAGATTTCAACAAGAAAGGAGCACATCTAGCAGCAGTGGTGGAAAGGACACCCAAATCACCACGAGCAGATTGAGGAGGTAGAGCCATCACAGCTGCAGACATTGGAAGCACTGCATCCTGCAAATTCATATTACGTAAGAAAAGATGAATAGCAGCAAACCAACAGAAAAAGATGCCCGTACTTCAAATTTAAACAAACACGTTCATTACAGATAAAATGTAGAGTAAGAGTACCGTTATATCATAATGGTCACTGATAAATCATAAAACAAGCACTAGATTCAGAGGTTCCAATTTACTTTAACTTCTCATAGGGGGGTCAACGTCAATAAAGAGTACTTTTGCTTATAAGCCGTTGTAAAATCTTCTTTTGCTCATTAAATCTACAAAGCCATCTTGTTCTTTCTTTACAAATGAGACAGAATAGAACAGGAGATACCATGAGCTTTTCCATTCTTGCACGGCATTTTGACTTGCATACTTCTCGAGGTCCTGGATTAAGATTTAATTAAAAGCATAAGCAGAACATACTATAAAATTTAAAACATCATGGGCAAGAACTACAGAGACAATATTACCAGGCTCACAAATTGCCATCAGTGGACCCACATAAATTCTTACAAGAACATATGAAGCAATATTACTGTTTTTCTCTTTAGAATAGTAGTCAATTCTATGTAAACAGCGGTCTCTTTTGAATGTTCCCTGAGTTTGTAATATATCCAATTCGGCCTAGGAGGCTGATTACGACGCTCCCTGAATTTGACTGGAGATCTGTCAAGACTTTCATGAGGTAATGTTCAATCCAGACAAGACTTCTCTACCTCAAACAAAGAGTTTTCCTGCCACTACATGTATCTAAAAGTTCCTTCATAAGTTATCTAGGTTATGCATGTTCATTTGTTCAGTGTACCTAAGATAAATGACAATCTTCACATTCTCGGCCTTGGCAGTCTACTCAATGAATGCTTTCGTCATAACAGCTTGGTAATCGTCTTTTGCCACAGAAACCATTTCCGTTGTTTAAGTTAATTCTGTTCAGCTGACGCCAGACACTTAGCGTCATCTGGGAAATCTATGCAAAGACATTCTTTCCCCTTGATATTCGCACCACGATACCTTGCATCATAAATCGTCTTGGCATTAAGGACTCTGTATTAAGCTGCCTTATTGTCTATCAAAAAGGGATGACCAGCTTTTTCCACGTTAGCATCCATATCCTCGACAACTGAGCACCATTGGATTTAAACTAACTTGGGCTCAGCTGTCTGGCTATCCGCATATTTGTTTCATATTAAGCAGAACATGATAAATGAGACCATTCTGTCCAATCTTCAATTCGACAGATGAATTTGGCAATTGGTCCAGTAACATTTTTAAAACTGATACGACATTCATATATTCATAGATGTGCTAAAGATAAGTCCAAGGGATGATGCTATAGATATACAAAACCACAGGGAAAAGAAGGATCCACCTTGAAAAACTCTATTGGACCAATACGTGAAAAAAAATTCACCTTCTGGTATGTACACCATCCAGGAGTCACAGTTAGCACACGGAACAGACTCTCCTAATGCATCTAACACCTGATACATGAGAAATGCCGTTATCTATTAATATCATCCAGAGGCGAAAACAACACCAGAGTATACCAATGGAAAAGTGGCCATATAAACATAAACAATCTGCACTTGATTCATGCTAAAGACAAAATGGGGCAACTTAGAGTGATGGAAATCAGATTACCTGTGCAAGAGGATTCACCTGAGGATCCCTAGATTGGAAGCCAGAAAACAGCGAAGGACCGGAGTCGAACTTGTACCCCTTGATGTCGAACGCGTAAGCAGCACCTCCTGGTTGGTCCTTGCTCTCCAGAACAAGCACGTCTTGGTTGTATCTGGCAAGAAGCCCAGCACAACAGAGATCAGCGATACCACTTCCAATGACCACGACATCGGCCTCAGGCTTCCCTGATACCCAAATCCACAACTTCACGTTATCGAAGAAACCCAATTCAAGTGCAAAATTCCATCCAAACAATACTACACTCTCCAAATAGCTATTTCAACAGTGATAGCCAATGCAATCTGGATCAAAACCGAAAACCAACCCATAAGCATTTGAGAAGGGAACTAAAAGGGGTAATCACCAATTCCAAAAAAGCCAACCCACAAGTTTTAATACGTTGTGCCTGCTTGATCTACAAATATGGTGCAAGAGTTTGAAAATACAGCTACATGCATTTAAATGCGCCTATATTTCCTGTAACCAACTCTATTGCCTGTTGATTTGAGTAGCAACGCAAGGCTTCGTTTAATTTGTCAGTCATCGACTATATGTGAAGTTTTTGTGTTGGCTACATGCATGATCCGGATAGAATGTCCCCGCGACATCGAGGTTTAGCCAGGAACCTTGACCATCAGTTTGGCTTAGCCAGATTAGGCGGATTTCTCGTACTTTGAGAATCGTCTTTCGAAAATCCCTGAAGCAGATGAAGTTTTGGCCGTGGTACCATCTCACGCTAGTCTCGCGTACCATTCTACCTTCTTCTTCAGTCAGAGCTAGCATTGTGTCCGTAGAACCAGGCATTGTTCGTGACATTATTAATATCCAGATTAATGTCTCTTTTAGCGCAAGCTGTAAATTGAGTTACGTAAGCGAGATCTCAGGAGGAAAAGTGATTGATGAGTGGTTTGAAAAAGCATCCATAGAATGAGATGCCGAGGGTTTCTCGGTTCTTATTTTCTTCGGTTCCTGCCACACTTGATAAGATTGGGTTATGTTTTGGGTCATCCCTGAGCAGAGAAACAAATCTGAAAATCATAAGTATTTATCTTTAACTAAGTTGATATGCAACTAATATCCATAATTTGTAACTCACGAGTAAGTAATCCGATGATAAGATATATTGTTAGATACCTTTTCCGTGAGCTATATTTAAACTAAGCACTGGATAAGCCATACTTAAAACTAGATATATCTTCTTAGTTTTTTTATTGTCGGTTTTATCCGATGATTAGTTACTGAGGAAGTTTGAGAAAATTTGGTGTTTCTGTTTGAGCACAGGTGGTATTTTTGGAGTTATACCAAAGTTGAGCGACTGTGATTACACCGCATAATCTGAAGGTGTGTGGTATTTATACGATACATTGACCGAGGAGGGAAACCAAATAAATACGCTTAGGAAAACCATTGCCAATAAAATAGCAAGAGATAATAATATGGCGGAAATTCCATGAAATTGTATTTTCAACTTTTGTAATGTATTACTATTATTTTGACTATTATTTTGTATTTAAGGATTTTTTATGTTGTAATCTAATCAATTTCTATTTCTAGAAATAAAAATTTTATTCTGTTATCAAATGGATTTCTATTTCAGAAATAGAAATTTTGAATTGTTATCAAACCTGGAAATTCCATGAAATTGTTTTTTCAACTTTTGTAATGCATTACTATTATTTCAACTATTATTTTGTATTTGAGGATTTCCTATGTTGTAATATAATCAATTTTTATTCCTAAAAATAGAAATTTTATTCTGTTGTCAAACGAAATTCCATGAAATCGTTATTAAATGGGTTTCTTTGCTCAAAAACTTGTCCAAGGAATAACTCAATTTATATCTAGAAATTAATTTATGTTTCAGAAATTTTGTCATTTGCACCCTAAGTGAGTCCAACTCCGAGTCCATTTATGGTGAGGACGGCACGCTAGCTCTGGATGGAGTACGCTTCCTCCACCGCCTTCTCCTTCGCTCTCCGGCGCTCCTCATCCGCCATCGCCGCTGCCGCCGGCCTCGCTTGGCAGACGAGGAGGCCGTCCGTTCGCGTCTCCGCTCTGTCGTACCGGCAGTTCGTCCAATTCGCTCTGGCTCCACACTCGCATGGCTCCTTCTCCTCTGCAGGTGTGGTGGTTTTATTTGCCGTTTGGTTGGTTAATCAAGGCTTGTCCTTCTTCGTGTCCTTAGTAAAGGTTCGGCTCCATGAAGCCACTGGCTGACAAAACAGAGACCGAGTTGTTGCCGTATGAAGTGCCGAAAATAAGGTTGCTTCGAAGTTTAAGCATTCAAGGGAGCAAGGGACTGCAGTTATGATTGTCAAATATCTTTGCCACTCGAAATTTAGTTTCTCTAAGCTTCTCCAAACAGAAGTTACAGCAAAAGCAAATAAATTATGAGGAATAGTCTACAGAATCAAGACAGACAGCTTAAATTTATGGTTTTTAAGCAGAACTAGCTGCTAATTCCAGTCTGTAGCTCCAAAAAAAGCCCCTGTAAGTTGACCATGATGGTCGGAGGAAATTTCCTCGAGAGCGAGGACGATTGTGCTTAATCAGTACTATGCTTTCACTTCTTTTGCTATTAGAACTTTAGGTATGTTGGTAACATATGGGTGTACAAACTTGATAGTTTTTGAATTAAGTGTAGAATTAATTGATCCTCTGAAACTTTCATGTTTTCGAAAGATAGTATTTTCTGTGTAAAGCTTTTCCTCTAGTTAGATTTGCCACTTGTGCTGATGGAGGAATTGGTTGTTCAAGTACGTTTACTTGAAACATTATTTTGCTATGATGTTTAGCTGCCTCATTTTGTTCTTCTGAAGATACTCTATGCAGGTTTTGCATTTTGCTGTGTTTCCAGAACCAGAATATGATCTGCCTATATTCTGTGCCAACTATTTCACTGCTGCCGAGACAATTATAGTTGTTCTGTAAGAATAATTCTTTGTTCTTGTTTTTTAACTTATTCCTTGTTGTAAGAAACAACGCGAGTTGATGAAAATGACAGCAATTGCTTGCTCTATGGTCAACTATATGTGCTCAGTAATTTTGCACGTGCTCTATGGTCAACTGTATGTCTCAAGCAAATGTGCATGTGCATGTGATATCCATGTGTAGCAAGCCAATTAGTGGCCATGCGTGTTTTCCTGCTGAAATTACCTGCTAGCACCTTTCTGATAAAACAAAGTGTTTGAACAGTTGAAATGGGTTGTGGTGTAGCTGTTCTGCCTGAGTGTCACGAGCTGACTTTTGCAGAAGCTTTCAGCAGTCACACATTTGACGTCTAACTATCTAGTACCTACTGGCATGGCGTAGTATGCTGGACAGTGTTTGTCAAGCTAGATGTGCAATAGTGGACTTCTGGCTTGAGATATGGCTTGAGATATGTAATGCTCCTTGATGAGCTTAGCATCTTGTTGGAGTGTATAGTTCTGTTGTTAAGATGTGCAATAAGTATTTCAACAGTGTTAAATTTCTCAAAACAGGAGTGATGCATTTCAATTTTCTTTTATAATAGTTGAATCTAGAAAGAAAATAATAAATGATATCCATCTTGGTTGGTGTAAAGAATTATCGTCAAGTTAGGGTCAGCAGGTGCTGAATGCTGCCCATCGCCCTTAAATCTTATATTAACTTTGATTGCTGTACATAAGGCTTCCTGATCTGGCCTGATATATTATTTGCAGGGACCTTGACCCTCTATATGATGTCGTCAAGCACAAAGAATACAAAGATAAGTGCTACAAAGGCCTGATGTCTCAAGTATGCTGAGGTCAGTTGTTTGTTGTGTTTTATAGTAACATTCAAAGAGTTTTTAGTTTTTTTCCTGTCCTTTTCGGACGTTTCAGCTGAACACCACTTTATGCAGCTTTTACCATGGGGTGGAAATTTAACGGGCGAATCGTTGAGATTCTTCTCACCAATAGTCATATGGACCAGGTCAACACATGCATGCCATTTGATACCCTGCATTCGTGGATTATCTCAAGGTACGTTGCTCAATAAATTGTCTCTTCAAGGGATTGCATTTTTTCTTTTAGGCTAGAATATTTCTCTATTTAATTTCCTCTGACCTTTGATTTCTTCTCAGGCTTGGCTTGTTTTGATGGGCCTAGGAATAAGGGAGACTGATGCATCTCAAATTATAGCCAACCGTGAAGCGCAGCATCGGTATCCGACTTTGAGAGCAGAAAAGGTTAATCACCTGGTCACTCATCTCCTTTTCAATCTATAACTTATTTGATTTTTGAGTCGAAGATCCGGGTTATGAAGTTTTGAAAAGGTTATTAGGCGAGACACATGCAAAGATAGAAATGTCATTTACAGCAATTCGTACATCTACATCCCCATTGCATATTAGAATTGCAGTTACTTATCTCTTGTCATGAAACATAGAATGAAGTCCGGAGCTTCCTATTCGACGGAGTTGATTCACTAGGCAGCAAAACATTTTTGGATTACTTTCCAGAATATCCATGTCAAGAAGGCAGAGTCAATTAGAAGAGAAGCATACTCGGGAAAGGAGAATTTATAGGAAACTGTAATGACTGACTTGCCCTGTTCATTGCACTTCTGTTGCCACCTTTTGCAGGTCTGTTTCATTTTCTCTCTTCAGGCTAGCAACTTCCTTTCAGGCTTGGTTATTTATCCCTCACATTGACAAAATTGTTATTTTAGTCATTTGAAATTTTGCTTATTCTTGTAGCAATAGGATAAGACCTTGATATGTAAATATGGTGCAAGAGTTTGAAAATGTAGCTACACGTATTTAAATGCGCCTATCTTTCCTGTAAGCAACTTTCTATTGCCTATTGATTTATGTAGCAACTCGAGGCCTCATTTAATTCAGTGGTCGTTGAGTATATGTGAAGTTTTCTTATGTTGTCGTGGTTGAAATCGAAATCTGAACATTTCATTTTCTTTCCTCTCTCAGGCTTCTGGGCTTCTGCTATTCCCACTGCGCTGGATGGTTCCTTGGTGATTGCCCGTGACAAAGGGTGTGGAGGCGAGCCTATTTTTAGGACGTTCATCCATCAAGGTGTGTCATTCAACTATATCCTTGATTTGTCGCTATGAATGCGAACAGCTAGTAATAAAAACAACACAAATGCAAAAAATTTAAGCCTAATAGCAACAAAAAAAAAGATGACTGAATTAACACAATATAAGACTTTTTTGAAAATTTTCCCATTCTCATACTTACCCCTTATTTTCTTCCTTGTTCTCTGTTAACTTACCCAGAAGTAGTAACACTCTGCATGAATATCTAAATCTTATGCATCATTTATAACAAAAAACGAAAATAATATGAAGAACCTGTACCATCTGCACCCTATATACTTTTCATGTGTAGGGAACGACATCATCGTGCCATACGTGATTGATATCATTTCGAACAATATAGAGTGCATTCAAATTCTTCTATCATTGAATTCCTTTCATTGATTCTTTGCTTGACATCGTTAAATGTACATGCTGTGTTTTATGTGAAATGCAACAGGGAGGGTTAAGGATATGCCTGAATTTAGATATAGACGAGTTTTGCTAATTGCTTAAGCTTTGTACAAAACAATTCAATGACTGGAGCTGTTCAGTAAAAGTGAATGACGATGGTGCACAGTAGAGATTGATGAAGGAGAAGCAGGGATGGCATCTGTTGGTGGTTGATATTGATAGGCAAATGCAACGCTTACTAATGGAGATCCCGTGATAGACAATAGGTGATTGATGGTGAAGTAACGTGCTGATATTTTGGTGAAGGGAAGTTTGATTGTCGGTGTTCTGATCTGGCTATGGTTTTTTGTATTCTCAGTCTATTAAGAGGAAGATAGTGAGCATAGATAATAGATATAAGAAGGAGAATAAAAAAAAAAAAAATAGGAATAGTGGATTCTGGATGTTTAAGATTGTTTCAATAGTGGAATTCGGTTCAATTTTCGAACTTGAACAGCTCTCAGAGAGTTCCATTTTGCTGATAATTTGAAAGCTTTAGTTTGTGGGTTTGATAAGAAACAAACCTCTAGGAATGGTGAGCTTGGTTCTCGGTTTAGGAATAAAATGAACGGTTCCAAAAAAAAAAAAAAAAAGAGAGAGAGAGAGGAAATAAGAAATAAGAAATAATGAAGAAAATGGGCTTTGAATGTTTAGAACTAAAAGGAATTATTGAAATGCCCTTAACTCAATTTTATGGGTGATGATATCACTCACATGTAGAAATTTCGAAGGTTTTAGATGAATAATTGAGATTTAAATCTTTTGGGATATGGTTCCTTAAGGACTAATAAACTCAATGGCATGCTTGCTTTTGTACATAACTAAATCTATCAAGCAGGTCAAGTCAAGTTGGGTTTGGGTTGGTTATAAATGGTCCAACCCAAATTGATCTATTTAACACATTTATAATTCATTTATCCTAATGTAAAATTTTTGACCCAACCTGTCCCTACCCAACCTAACCCATTTAACTAAACCTAAGAAAGCTTCTTTTTTATGATATTTCTTTTTCTTTTTTTTTAAACAAAGGTATTGCTAAAACACTTTCATGCAATACAAATTTAGAGGACAATTTTTTTATTAAAAAAAAAAGAAGGTTTGTTTCTTAAATATTTTCCAAGTATATTTTAGGAAAATTACAATATTTTTTTTTTTGTTTTTGCCTGAAATTTGAAAATAAATTAGAAAATATTTTTTGTCATTTAATAAGAAAAATATGATATATTTTCCTTGACTCCTTTTTAATATTTTTATTTTTAAAAAATGGAAATTTATATTATTTTTATTTTTAAGAATCTAATTGTTAGTTTTTTTATTTTTTAAAAAATAGAAATTTTTCTTTTTCTTTTTTCTTTTTCTTCATTTTGGCCAACCGCTAGCAGACGACCAACAACTAGCCATAAGCAAGCTCAAGGTTCAAGCCTTGCTCGAGCCTTGCTCAAGCCTCACCAGTTGTCGGTGAGGCCTCCACCTCACTAGATTGGCAAGCTCGAGCTTGCCCGATGCTAATGAGCTCGAGTCTTGTTAAATCAGCGAGACTCAAGCCTCGCTAATCATAGGTGACCTCAAGCTCATCTGAGGCCGGCAAGCTCGAGCCTAACCTAGCAGGTCATAGGTCATCACCGTGCCAACCACCGACTAAGGAAGGACTAAGGAGGAAGAAGAAAGCAAAAAAAAAAAAAAGGAAAGAAAAAAAAAATATAAAAAAATAATTATAATTTCAAAGAGGGAACTAGAGAGTGCAAGGCTTGGACTGGAAATGGGTTCTAGCTTCTAAGTCTTACCCATTTAAGACCCGTTTATCTTAAATTTTCAAATTTTAAACCCATTTAACTAGTCTCATAAAAATATAAATGACCTATATATGATACAGTTATGATTTAAATGGGTCATACATTAGTTTAAGACCCATTTTGACACCTCTATATATAATGCAAAACAAACAAATCACACGTGTAGCTACTAGTTATCATATTGTACACAATATTAATAGTTCATTTGTTTTGCAGAAAATGAATAATTTGAAAATTATTTTTTTTAAAATAATCGTTTGTTGGCACATAAGTTTTAGCTATCACTTTAGGATTTAATTGCATAAAAAGTTTAGGGATTAATTTTTAATTCCTAAAACAATTCAAATCATTACAATTGCATGGCACATAAGCATTTGGAGCATTTCCAATAATAGAACTAGAATTTATAGTAAATATAAAATATAGATTGATTAAAAAATTTATAAAACAAAGAGTCATAGTTATAAAATTTAAAAAATGTAAAAATTTTGAAAAGAAAGAGCCATATTTGGGCCTGGTCGACCTGGCCCCTTATTTCTTTTCTCAGCTAGACCCGGCCCACCCCTTTTTCTCTTTCTTTTCCCCCTGCACAATTCGGCCCATCTCCTATACCCTCTAGCCCGGCCCGTGCATTGGTCTTCTTCTTCCCTCACGTCACGCACACCTCTGCAACGCAACGACGTACAGAAGCAAATTACTAAGAACAGAGGTAGAGTAGGCCACGACACAATCCTAGGGTCAGGGGATCAACCAGCCATGGCAAATTGGCGGTCGCAACAACCATGCGTGCCTGCAGTGTTCTTTAAAAGAGAGAGGGGACATTCAGCCAAAGGGATTTCCACAAACCGAGAGAGGCCTTGTGAACAAGGGTTGGACCCTGCGTTCCTAACTCACCGCGAGCAGAACATGACATTGGAGGGGCTCAGAATCGGGATGGTTGACAAGATTCATGAAAATGGAGAGGAATTTTCTGTGTTCTGTATTACTTTGCATATCAATGTACAGGTATATGTGTAGTACAGTAAATGAATCAGAAAATATTTACACAATATTAATTTTCCTAAAGTAAATCGTATCTATGATTATCTATGATCTGTTGAATCAATCTTCAGACTAAATCAGGTTCCTTCTCCAACACTCCCCCTCAAGCTGGCGGCTTATAAATGTCGAAGGCGCCAAGCTTGCTTAATAGATATATGTGTTGTCTCTGGCATAAGGGCTTAGTGAAAATATTTGCAGGTTGTTCCACAGTTGTGATTCCTCGAGTGGCAACGATCCCTTCCCGAATTTTCTCTCAAATAAAAAGACAGTCAACCTCGATGTGCTTTGTTCTTTCATGAAAAACCGGATTTGCAACCAATTTAAGAGCCACATCATTGTCACAGAACAATTCACTTGCACCGTCAACTTGCACACCCAAATCTGAAAGTAACCCCCGAATCCAAACTATTTCGCACATAGTTTTCGCCATGGCTCGATATTCTGATTCAGCTGATGACAATGAAACTGTCGATTGCTTCTTTGTCTTCCATGAAATTAAAGACTTTCCCAGCTTAATACAAAAACCAGTAATGGATCTTTTTGTCATTGGACAAGTGGCATAATATGTGTCACAATAAGACATCATCTTCATGTTGCAGCTGCAAGATAACAAAATTCCAAGTCCTAGACATCCTTTCAAATACTTCACAACCTTCAGTGCTGCGTCCATATATGATCGTTTTGGATTGTGCATAAACTAATTGAGAATTTGTACTGCATAACATATATCAAGCCTAGTCATGGTGAGATAAATCAATTTCGCAACAAGTCGCTGATAAATTCCCTCATTGGACATTCTGCATCATATTCATATGTTGTCAATTTGACATTTTGCTCAATAGGTGTAGCAGCTGGCTTGCATCCCAATAATCCTGCATCCGATATGATTTCCAAGGAAAATTTTCTCTAACTGAGACAAATTCCCTCATTGGATCGAGCTATCTCAATACTAAGAAAATATTTGGGAGGTCCCAAATCCTTAATGTTGATGTTTACATTCGACAACACCATTCTATAGGGAGTGTATGCACAAGAACTCTCATGGAGTATTCCTTGAGATGATAGAAAAGATTGACATTCATGAGAGAAAAATTCACTGCCATTATCTATTCGAATCCTTTGAACTCCTTTATTGAATTGATTTTTGATCATGGACAAGAATTTCGACCAATGTGAAAAAGTTTGACTCTTGGATTGCATGAGAAATATCCAAGTAGCACGAGAGTAATCATCAACTATGGTGAGAAAAATAGGGGATCCATCACTGTGTGGTGTATGGTAAGGACCCCAAATGTCCATATGAA
Source organism: Eucalyptus paniculata subsp. matutina (assembly GCA_017140255.1). Taxonomy (NCBI): domain Eukaryota; kingdom Viridiplantae; phylum Streptophyta; class Magnoliopsida; order Myrtales; family Myrtaceae; genus Eucalyptus; species Eucalyptus paniculata. The sequence goes on from CM029441.1 coordinate 4,119,655, forward strand.
TTAATGAGAAGGCACTGATGGCACAAGAGGTGCTATTTTGAGATGGTGCTCATGTTTGTTTTGCCAAAGGGCATATCTTACAATCAAGACAAGGAAAATGAGCACTATGACCACAACGCTTATGAGAAAGAGAAATTTTATTTCTAGCAATAGCATTACAAGACATAGATAAATCAGAAATTCCCAAAAAAATTGACCCAAAAGTAGAGCCCTTGTTTTATTCTACCAAAGTCCATCAATTTCCTAGTCGAAAGGTCCTGAAAGGAACAATTTTCATAATTGAAATTGGCTTGACAATGATTGTCCTCACAAACTTTGGAAACTAATATGAGATTAAATTCGAACTCGGAATGTACGGCACATTTTTTTAGGATAATATTTTTACTAAGGTATACAGCCCAATTTTTCTAACATCGTGACAATTCCGTTTGGAAGACGAACAAATATAGAGGATTTAGGCTTTGTGTGGACATCATAAAATAGACATTCATTGCAAACTATGTGATCACTAGTGCCAGTATCAATAATCCATGCATCAACTAAAATATTCTTAGTTTCGCATAATGAGGTACCTGAAAAATTGGCCCTCTTGTCAACTATCCTCAATTGATTTAGTGCCTTCATAATTTGCTCATACTAATCCATGGTAAGTGGCTCATGAGCTGGATTATTTCCATGTGCAGATACCTAATAAGCAGAAAAAATTTTCCCTTTATTTTCTTTGTCAGCAAGCTTACCATGTAATTTCCAACATGTTTCAATAGTATGATGCGGACGACGGCAATATTCACAATACTTACCCTTGAATTTAGAATTTTGTCCTCCCCTTTTATATAATTCAGCACCATAGGGCAGCAAATAGGGGCCGTCCGATCCGTATGAGCGACGCTAATTTGGACAGTTAAATCGCATAGCATAAGAGCCATCGGATCCATATGGGTGACGCTGATCATGGCTGTCGAATCATGCAACATAATTGCCGTCAGATGCTCTTCCACGCCTATAATCCCAATTATCAATTTGGAAAGCACGAGTACCGTCGGATCCTTGCTTCTGATCTTGACCGTTGGATCAGTAAGTTCTAGGGTTCCCAAAGAAGTCTTCTTCTTCCTCTGCTCCTTTTGTTAGTCGGGTGTTTCCTCCCGAACGTGACCCAGAGCTGCTTCCTCACTGTGACACGCGAAAAACGCCATGTGAGTGACCCGAGTTCTTCCCGAGCATTGCAAGCATGATGCTCTCTCCTCCCCTCTCTTGTCCGGTGGTCACAAGGCACTGGTTTTCTTCTTGGACAGCAAGTCGACAAATGCGACCGAGCGGCGGCACCAGCTCCATGGTGAGGATCTGCGAGCAGAAAGGTATCCAATTATCATTTAGGGCTAATAGAAAGCGAGTTACTTTCTCCCTTTCCTTAATCTCTTTGTACTGCTTGATTGTCGTCTTTGCGCCTTCAAGCTGCTCCTCCACAGCTTCGAGCTCGTTCCAAAGGGTTGATAGGCAGTTGAAGCAAGCGGTAATTGAGAGGTTCCCTTGCTTCAGTTCCGCAAGGGCTTGGGTCAAAGAAAAAAATTTAACTTGATCAAGTTTCCCATACAATTCTCTAATGTTTTCCCACATCGTTTTTGCATCTTCTATAGGAGGAAGTCCGGCGGTGATCTCTGCCGTCACACAGTTCCTGATCCAGGTTCGTACCAAGTGGTTGCACCTCCGCCAGTGGTGTTGCATGCGGTCGTCGGCCGAAAGAGGGACGGATCCATCAAGGAAGTGGGAAGTCCCTTGAAGCATGATTAACTTCAATTCCAGTCTGTCAGTTGGTGAAGTATAAGGCGGGTCGTCGGGTTCTAGACGACCGGACCATTACTCGACATGGGCAAGGGACTTCCGTCGGGCTCTCCTTACAAAAGACAAGGACGGATTCCTTGATGGGTCCGTCCCTCTTCCAGCCGACAACTGCATGCAACGCCACTGGCGGAGGTGCAACCACTTGGTACGAACCTGGATCAGGAACTGTTTGATGGCAGAGGTCACCGCCGGACTTCCTCCTATAGAAGATGCAAAAACGATGTGGGAAAACATTAGAGAATGGTATGGGAAACTTGATCGGGTTAAAGTTTTTTCTTTGACCCAAGCCATCGCAGAACTAAAGCAAGGGAACCTCTCAATTACCGCTTGCTTCAACTACCTATAAACCCTTTGGAACAAGCTTGAAGCCGTGGAGGAGCAGCTCGAAGGCCTAGAGATGACAATCAGGCAGTACAGAGAGATTAAGGAAAGGGAGAAAGTAACTCGCTTTCTATTAGCCCTAAATGATAATTGGATACCTTTCCACTCGCAGATCCTCGCCATGGAGCCGATGCCACCACTCAGTCGCATTTTTCAACTTGCTGTCCAAGAAGAAAACCAGCGCCTTGCGACCACTGGACAAGAGAGGGGAGGAGAGAGCATCATGCTTGCAGCGCCCGAGAAGAACTTGGGCTGCTCCCATGGCATTTTTCGCGCGTCACTATGAGGAAGTAGCTCTAGGTCATGCTCAGGAGGAAATGCCCGACTAACAGAAGGAGGAGAGGAAGAATAAGACTTCTTTGGGAACCCTAGAACTTACCGATCCAACGGTCAAGATCAGAAGTAGGGATTGGACGGTACCCGTGCTTTCCAAATTGACGATTGGGATTACAGGCGTGGATGAGCATCCGACGGCCATATGCTGTGCAATCCGACGGCCATTATCAGCGCCGCGCTCATGGATCCGATGGCTCTTATATTGTGCGATCCGACAGTCCATATCAGCACCGCTCACACGGATCGGATGGCCCCAATTCACTTCCCTATGGTGCTAAATTATATAGAGGGGGAGGACAAAATTTTAAATTCAAGGGTAAGTATTGTGAATATTGCCGCTGTCCGCATCATACTATTGAAACATGTTGGAAATTACATGGTAAGCCTACTGACAAAGAAAAGAAAGGAAAAGAATTTTCTGCTTATCAGGTATCTGCACATGGAAATAATCCAGCTCATCAGCCACTTACCCAGGATCAATTGAGGACAGTATGAGCAAATTATGAAGGCACTAAATCAATTGAGGACAGTTGACAAGAGTGCCCATTTTTCAGGTACTTCATTATGCGAACTACAAATATTTTAGTTGATACATGGATTATTGATACTGGCGCCAATCTATGTAGCACTAACACTCTCCGGGAGCCTTCATGTTGTGTCCAACACTCCGACACGTGTCTGACAGGCTCCGACACGTGTCCGACAGGCTCCGACACGTCCCGACACGCAATCAACAAGTGTCGAAAAATCCGACACGTGGTCAACTATGACATCCAAGAATTTCAACGAACCCTCAGATAGGTGACGGTCATGACCAATCGATAGAAGTATCATCGAACTATGGCATTGGTAGCAATTACGGGCAGTAATCCGTATTTGTTTATTTGTTGGATTGATATGATATGTTGGCAACAAACCGATCAATTGTGCAACAAAAGAAAATCTTTGGACTTTGATCAACTAATATTATTATTTTATTTTAGATCCAAAGGGATGGAATTTGGCCATGCATGAGGAACATGCATGCTGAAATTTAAGAATAAAATTTTGAGGAGTTGGACTGCATGCAAGAACTTCGGTTATATCCTTGTATATGATGCAAATTTGCTATGGGGATATCAAATTAATTTCTGTGGAAACCAAATGCCTAATAATTATACGGAAATTATGGGCTTATTTTTTAAGATTACGGGCCACTTCATTTGGATTTTTGGCCTCAAATTCTCGGGCCCAAGCAGGCCCAAGGAGTTTCCAAGCCGTCGACCAAAAGAAAGGGGGGGGGAGAAGAGAACCGGACAAGGGAAATGTCACTCAGCCCTTCTTCCACTTGTCCTTTCCTTGAAACCACTTGTCACCTACATGCAAAAAAATTAGCAAATTAATTAACCAAAGGAAGCAAAAGCATTTGGTTGGAGCAAGTGAGAGAGAGAGACCGAGAGTGAGTGGGCAAGCAAGTGAGAGAGAGAGAGGGTTTGAGCAAGAGTGACCAACAAGCGGTCCGAGCGAGTGAGGGCAGAGAAGGAAGGCCGCCCTCCGCCCATGCCTATGTCCGAGCTGCCGCCATCAACGCCGCCGATCCCCGTCGCCGATTGAGCCAAGCCGAGACCTCGAACCCCTGTTTTTGGCTAGCAACCGAGTAGGAAGACTTGAGGCAAGTAGAAGTTCATTAATCTATGTTATACATGCTGTGATTATCTAGTGAAGTGCAAGTTGACTGGAGAAGGTCTGAATTTGATGTTTCATGATGCATTTGAGGCTTGTGTGTCTTGAAATTTAAGTGTGAGTGACCTGTGATTGTTGAGTAAGGGGTGATGGTGTGTGCCGAGCGAAGAAAAGGTGATGCATGTTGAGTTATAAGAGCCGAGATGCAAGTATGTGCTTTGTACCGAGTTGTGAAGGATTCTATGTGAGAGAAAATGTACTATGACCACTCATGGATGCTGTGTAAGTGTGTCAAGATGCTACATGATGAATTTGCAGTGAAACAAATGGTTTGATTGAGCTGGAAATGAAAAGAAAGGCATTAGATGTTTTCTGTCCTAGAGGAACATGGATAGAAAGTCGTTTATATTGTGTCGCTTTGATCTCTAGAGATGAAGATGAGGAATAGAATCATGTTATTTAAGATAACATCTAGTAGATTGAGTTTAACTCATAGTTATAGCTATATGAATACAAGAACGTGTAGATAGAAACAATTCTTTTTAAAACAGAAATACTGTTCTGTAGAAAACAGCCTGACCTTTGATGATTCTTCAAATTTTCTGTATTTATCTAGATAGAATTGGACCTCAAATCCTCAATCAAAGTTATAGGAAACATCCTTAGGAATAACATATCAAAAATTGAGAATAAATAGACGAGGTTTGGTCAGTGAGACAAATTTTCCTTGTAGATGTTGAATCTGAAAACTATTACAGGATGCTAGCAAAGATTATGGCGATTACTACTCTTAATAAAGTGAGATATAGACTTAGGTTTCTTCATGGAAAATGTCAATATATGTCTCTAATTTAACATATTAAAATTTTAGAATTTTCTGAGTTCGTTTAAGGATTATTCCAAAATCTTTGCTAAAACTGCGCATCCTGATTTTCGAATTGTCTTCACTCCAAATTTACTCAACTTGTTTCAAAAAGTGAATGCATCTTGGGTTGTTATGTGGCATGATGATATTGGCATTTAGCATATCATGAAATATTGAGATTTGATGAGACCCAAGGGACATTTAGTCATTGCTTTGAAAAGTGTTTTTGGGAAATGAAAATGCTAATTGTTACCTTTGGACCCTCAGGTTGATGATGCCCCGGGAATCGGGATGCCCAAAGGATCGAATGAGTCGATGCCTTGTGGATGCCCGATGGCCTTAATGGCTGAATGCCGGAGGTTTTTCCTCGGGAGCTTTGAGATGCCCGGTTGTATGCTATTCGGTACGTAAATCCGGAGGGCCGAGGTAACCATTCTCATGGTGAGCCTCGAAGGATTTCCTCATGATGCCAGGTGGGGTACGAGACGCTTGGAGGTGTGATATGCTCCAAATGCCCGATGGCCCTAGTGGCTGAATGCCGGAGGCTTTCGCGATGCCAGGGTGGATGCAAATGCCCAGAGAGACGCAAACATTAGTCCTCCGGAGATGAAACTTTTTGAATGATAAAATGGATGATCTTGCTATGTGCATGTGGTCTGGTTATAGGACTGAATTGTATGGCATGGAATGGGATGTGTTACTACAATTTGGCCCTATGATTGGGACTTGTGTAACCAGACATGATGCATTTTGATTCTTTTGAAATTGCATTTGGTCATTGCATTAAAGAATATCATGAATTTGATGCATATTTATCCCTTGACTACCTGATTTTGTCTATCCTGCATGAGTCTAGATATTGATAGTACTGCTTGATATAGTTTGATGAATCTTTTACTGCTAAGTGGCTGTACTCACCCCGTTTGGAGACTAACATTTCAAATTAAAAGATGCCTCCGCTGCTTGTCACTCGCGGTACTTTTTACGGTGTCCCAGTCGACGTTGAGTGCATGTGTTCAAAGCACGCTCATGTCGGGATTCGGGATTCGAGGATTGGTCCCGTGGTTTAGGAGTTTTTGTCGGTGCACGTTCGTCGTGATGGGATCATGCTAGGGATGTTGCCGCCGCCGCTAGCCGATGGACCGGGTTGGGTGTGATCGTGTGTGATGGGTAGCAGATGAAGCTTTTTGGACTACTAACACTGACTAATAGACCTTTGTATAGGACTACATGGAAAGGAAAGTAAAAAGGGAGGTCAGGTTATCTTTTGTTATGAAGCCGGGTATAGAAAACCACGGTAAATTTTGATGTAACGACCGATGTTGTCTATCAAGTCTATGTAAATAAAAGTGTCCGACTTTGACTTATAAAAATGTCTAATAGGTGTGCATCATTTCTAATTTTGGGATAGGGAGATGTGATTTCGCTTTCGCTATATATTTATTAAATGCGCAGAGACCGATCTAAAAGTTATAAACCCCCAGGATTAATAGACCCTCAGATCAAGTAAGAGAGAGGTAAGCGAATTGTGGTGATCTAAACGGATTGGGGGCCATTATGGGGGTGTCACATCAACTCTCTCCGACACGCAAGTTTGGAATTCCGATACGTGACTCCAACACGTACAGGGTCAATTTTAAAAATTTCTAATATTTGAGAGGTCAAAATATAAATATACAAAAAAGAAGTAATAAACAATGCTAGAAATATACACGCACGGGGTCAATTTTTTTCTTTCAGTTTTTTTTTTTTTTTAGAATTGTTTCAGTTTTTTCAAAAGTCTTTTACTATGAAAGAAGTAATAAAAAATGCTGATAAATAAATAAATTTAAAAATATCATTTCAGCATTTTTCTTTAAACAATGTTTTTTCCTTTAAGTTTTATGTATTATTGTAACAAATTAAAATAATGAATGATATTAACAAATGTTAAATTAATATTTTTCGTGTAATTTAGTTATAGGCTATTTTTTAATTATTTATTTATGTATTTATATATAAAAAATATGTCGAAAACATGTCGGAATTTTCTATTTTTAAGAAATGACGTGTCAACGTGTCGTGTCGTGTCGCATGTCGCGTATCCGTATCGGTACTACATAGGCGCCAGTCTATGAAGCACGGACACGTTGTCCATGCTTCTGTGTCATGTCCGACCCGTGTCGGAGCGTGTCGGACACGTCGACACGCTCGAACACGGTCGGACACGCGGTCAACTTTTATCGACACGCGTGTCGACGTGTGTCTGGAAGACTGATGGAGGGTGGAGGCGAGGGAGGGCGAGGGAGCAGAGGTTGCGAGCACTGGCAAGATGGAGCAGAGGCCGCGAGCACCGGCGAGATGAAGCCACAAATGGACCACTGCGACGGCAAGAGACGGCTAGAGAAAGAGCCGAATAGAGAGAAAGAAGAGAGAAGGCAAACTCCCGCCGGCAAGACAAAACTACGAACGGACCACCGCGACGGCAAGAGACGGCCAAAGAGAGGTGAGGGCCGCCACTGTTACGATGGATCGGCGACGAGAGGAAGAGGAGAGGAGGGAAGGGGGTCATGCGGCGCGGCAAGGAGGTTAGGAAAAGTGGGGCTCGGCGGCTCGCTAGGGTTTTTCATAAAGAAATCCCAAAAAAATAAGAAAGAAGGTATGATGGCGTCAGAGGGGGGGGGAAGTGACAGCTCACCTGTCACTGTCAAGTGGGGGAGGGAAAAAAGTAAAATAAACGTGGGGGTGGAGGGAAAAGGATGAACGAAAGGAGGAGTAAATTTTGGGGATTTTTTTTTAACCGGAAAATTAAAAAATGATTTTGAAAAATAAAAATATTAGATTTTGAATAATGATAAATTTTGGTTATTGTAGAAAATCATGGATTTATTTAAATAAATTGATTTTAATTTCCTATTAATTTTTAGTTTCATCAATAACTTTTGTTAAAATTAAAAAAAATGTTTCATATTAATTATGAATATATCTTTCGAATTTCAAATGAATTGATTTGTTAATATTATTAGTATAAATTTATTATAGGCTCTTTTTTAAATTATTTATTTATTTATGAATTTGAATTAAATTAATTAAAAATAAAAATATTGATTTAATATACAACGTGTCGTAACGTGTCGGAATTCTCTATTTTTTAGAAATGACGTGTCGACGTGTCGTGTCGTGTCGCGTGTCGGTGCTACATAGGCGCCAGTGACCACATAGTTTGCAATTAATGTCTATTTTATGATGTCCACACAGCCTAAATCCTCTATATCTATTCGTCTACCAAAAGGAACTGTCATTGATGTCAGAAAAATTGGGACTATATACCTTAGCAAAAATATTGTCCTAAAAAATGTGTTGTACATTCCTGAGTTCAAATTTAATCTCATATCAGTTTCCAAAGTTTGTGAGGACAATCATTGTCAAGCCAATTTCAAATTCTGAAAATTGTTCATTTCAAGACCTTTAGACTGGAAAACTGATGGGCTTGAGTAAAATGGAACAAGGGCTCTACTTTTGGGTCAATTTTTTGGGAAATTCTGATTTATCTATGTCTTTTAATGTTATCACTAGAAATAAAATTTCCCTTTCTCATAAGCATCTTGGTCATAGTGCTCGTTTTCCTTGTCCTGGTTGTAAGATATGCCCTTTGGCAAAACAAACACGAGCACCGTTTCAAAATAGCACCTCTCATGCCATCAATGCCTTCTCATTAATTCATATGGACATTTGGGGTCCTTACCATACACCACACCGTGATGGATCCCCTTTTTTTCTCACCATAGTTGATGATTACTCTCGTGCTACTTGGATATTCCTCATGCAATCCAAGAGTCAAACATTTTCACATTTGTCGAAATTCTTGTCCATGATCAAAAATCAGTTCAATAAAGGAGTTCAAAGGATTTGAACAGATAATGGCAGTGAAATTTTCTCCCATGAATGCCAATCTTTTCTATCATCTCAAGGAATACTCCATGAGAGTTCTTGTGCATACACTCCCCAACAAAATGGTGTTGTCAAACGTAAACATCGACATCTTTTAGAAGTTGCCTAAGCACTAAAATATCAAGCTTCCATTCCCTAATGTTTTTGGGGAGATTGTGTGGTCACGGCAGCCTATTTAATTAATCGCATACCAACTAGAATATTAAAAGGATGCACCCCTTTTGGAATGCTTTTTGGCAAAGAACCGACGATTGATCATCTTCAGGTATTTGGCTGTCTTTGCTATGTGACAAATATGAGACGTCATCATACAATGGATCCTCGTGCTCTTCAATGCATCTTTATGGGATATCCGGCTTTGCAGAAGGTTATCGCGTTATGGAGATATCTACAGGTCGCTTCTTTGTTAGCCGAGATGTTGTCTTCCATGAAGATGTATTCCCTTTCTAGAAGATGGCATCTGCACATGAGTCGTCAATATCAACATTGAATCATCGAAAATTCTTATCAGTGGAAGATATATCTATGTAGCCACAGTATTTTTGGGTTGCCCCGAATCAGTCATGCTCTTGATCATGCCCTGTAGTGGCACTCGTCAAATCCCCTGTTTTACCTACTGGATCTTCGGATCTCAGCAAAATGATAATGGGTCCTTCTCATCACCAATTGCTGAACAAACACCCGTTCCAATGCCCAGGCGTTCGAGACGAGAGGTGCGACCTCCAACATGGACAAAAGACTATATTTGTCCAACCTTGAAAACACCAGGTATGCAATATCTAGTGTCCTATTATGTTTCCTTCAGTAAATTATCGCCAAAACACACATGCTGCATTAGTAGAATATCTGAAGAACAAGAACCATCTTCCTATGAGGAAGCGGCACGTGATATTCAATGGCAAAAAGCTATGAAGGAAGAATTAGCTGCTCTTACAACAAATGACACTTGGGATGTTGTTCCCTTGCCTTCTCACAGAAAACCCATCGGCTGCAAATGGGTCTACAAAATAAAATATAAGGCAGGTGGTTCGATTGAGCGGTACAAAGCTCGACTAGTCGCTAAAGGATTTACGCAACGTGAAGGTTTTGATTATCATGAGACCTTTTCTCCTGTTGCTAAAGAAGTGAATGTTCGTTCTTTTCTATCTGTTGCTACAATGCGTAATTGGAACTTACATCAAATGGATGTGAACAATGTCTTTCTTCATGGAGACCTAGATGAAGAAATTTACATGGAACTTCCATCAGGGTTACGTAGACAAGGGGAGTCTCGAGTATGTCATCTCCACAAATCCCTCTATGGACTCAAACAGGCTTCTCGATAATGGTATGCAAAGTTTACTGCAGCACTCACAAATGCAGGTTTTGTACATTTCAAATATGATTATGCATTGTTCACATGGACCAAAGGTACTTCATCGATCTACTTATTGATTTATGTTGATGATATACTTATTATGGGAAATGATGATGTCGCAATTCAAAAACTCAAGGAATATTTGCATATGACCTTTCATATTAAGGATTTGGGACCTCCCAAATATTTTCTTAGTATTGAGATAGCTTGATCTAATGAAGAAATTTGTCTCAATCAGGGAAAATTTGCCTTGGAAATCATATTGGATACTGGATTATCAGGATGCAAGCCAGCTGCTATACCTATTAAGCATAATGTCAAATTGACAACATATGAATATGATGCGAACTCTCCTTCTCCAACAATGGTTATGCCGACATGGCTGAAGGGCGCAGAGCAGTTCGTGAAAGCTAAACTGCTGGTGGACGAATAGGGCATGGCAATTCGGAGTAGGCGCAGGGTCAGAGAAGACACCAGAGGCAGCGGAGTTGGCTCTGGTTTTAGCCGAGCCATTGAGCGGGGATCTGCCCGAAGAGGTCCGAGACAAGGAGATGAGAAGTGTGGCTCGGAACGCAATCAAAGGAGGGAGCTTGGATATAGATTTAAGCGACTTTGTGAGGTGGGTACACGAGCAAAGGAGGGGCAAATTCTGTACTTAGCATCTTCACGTTCCATGTAGCGCAGCCAAGGACACTGTTGAGGGAAAACGAAACGATGATTATTTATGTATGAATTCTTAGGAACAACAACTAACTCGAACTCCACGAAATATAACATATTTCTTGTGAATAGCTCTAGACTAATCAAGTTCTTATTGACTCGCTTTTAGATTAGATTGAAATAGATATGCTAAAAGTTCTAAAACTTATCACGAATTTATAATTAAGTTTAAAACCTACAAAAAGAGAAATCGAGTCTTTAAAATTATCAAATTGGTGCAATGTGATCTCATTAACTCCGTCTATTTTTGGTAATGGGAAAAACTGACATGGTTTTTTGCCTTTTGCTTTTTCTTCTTTATGTGACGATGATGTGATTGAAGCAGCATAAGCCCAAAATAACACCAGTTGGGTCCTAATCTTGTTTTTTTAGTCCAAATTTTACATAAATTAAACTAAAAATTAGCTCAATTAAAAAAAGTTGAGAAAACCGTTTTTCCTTCTTTTTTTAAGTGAGCTTATTTTTAAATTTTTTAAATAAAATTTGTATTAAAAATTAAATTTGAATCAAAATAACATTGTTTTAGCCACACAATCACCATGTAGAAGAGAGAAAATAGTATAAAAAAATCCGTGTTAGTATTTTCCATTAACTAAGTTGAAGGGAGTTAACGAAAGTACTTTTTTTTGTCAAAATAACGAAAGTGCTTGATTATACTAATTTGATAAGTTTTAAAAGTTTATTGCATTTTTTTCTAATTTTCTGAACGTAACAACACTTTCGTAATAAATTTAAAGACTTCTAATATACTTATCCTAACTAGATTTTGGCAACACTTGTGATTGTGTAAAATTAGCGAGAAAGCCCCAAAAAAAGAAACTGAAGGGAGAAAGATTATGGAGTGTAAAATCGCAAAACAAGATCTATTTGATCTCATGTTTTTGGGCCTCTAGTTTTGTCATTCACAACTATGTGATGAATTCCTAAATCCTTACACTCACCCTGAGAAGGAACAAATTTCCTAACAAATTTCACAGACAAATTAAATGTTGTAACGACAGAGACAAAATAAAGCGACCAGCCTCCAATAAAAAAAGAATCCAAACATTAAGCGGGACAAGAAACTCATAATTAGACCCTAAGATAGCAAGGAACATGAGGTGCTATTGCCAGAAACATCTCCAGTACGTTGCCTCTCTCTGTCTCTCTCACTTCACGCGTGCGCACTAATTCCACACTGCTTCAGTGTGTGAGAGTGAAGAAGCACAGCAAACCTGACGACAACAAAAACTCATAAAGTAAAGCCCTCGAGAGATTTGGATTGGAAACTTATGCATCATCAAGAAATTAAGCGGATGCAGAATTAGAGTACTCGGTAAAGTGTGCAACATGTTGCCGCGTGGTTACCTACGGAGTATGAAGTGTAGGGAGGCTATATTATGTACGCCAAAACCTTTTTCCCTTTATTGTTTAATGCTTGAGCGAGTACAAAAAGAAAAAAAGACATCCAGCATCCTGCAAAATTATAAAGCAGACGGACCAAGTGGGACTGAGAAAACTGTCCCCTAGAATATTTGCAATGCTCACCTCAGCATCAAAAACAAGATGAAGATGCATGAAAGATTCGCACTTTGGAGTCCTCTTAACCCTATCTGAATATGACTTCGGGAAAACGTCCTCAGGTAACAAACCTATAGTGTCCCACATAGATGCATTGCTGACAACAGCTTTCTCAGCACGCACGAACTGCAATATCTACAGATGCAGTTCTTTAATTTGTGTTGATCTTATGATGAAATCCAGTTAAAACAATTTTTAAGCCTTGAAGTTTCCCTAAAAAGTCCACTCACTTGACCACTTCTTAACTTGACTCCTGGTTCGACCGTTTTCAACAACCTTTTCCACGTGACTCTGAGAGAAATCCGTCCACCAGATTTTTGCATTCCCGTTATGAGGGCATCAACAATAGCTCCACTTCCATGAAGAGGGTACTCAAGACTGCAACCAGGTTTGTACCACTCAGCAAACATGTATACCTGAAAAGTGCAGATAAAAGGTGTCACCTCCTCAGAAGGGTGGATATGGGGTAAAACAAAAGTAAGATACATATTTCAGGCATCCAAGCAATTTGTTGATAAACAACCAGCCAGCTAGCAACTTCAAATAGTAGAGGTCACATGCAAGAACTCAGAAATTAATCAGTTAAGGACAGCAGGAATAACTGCATAGAAAGGAGAAAATCTCTCTTGTTAACATTAGGATTCAACAGAACCATTTGATCACCACCCCATCGTTTATTTACTAAAGAAGTTGCTAGAGTTGTAGTTTTTGCAAGAAAATAAACAAGACCTGAAAGCAACTCACAACACTGCATAACGTGGTAGAATATAAAATCTCCAAATGATTAACTATCCTCCTAAATTATTCACTAACAGATACTGAACTTCTAAAATTTTATCAAGTGGCTAAAGATTTAAATTACTGAGCAACATGGTGCATGCTTTAAGGTTTTAAAGTTTGCAAATCAATCGACCATAATCTATATAACTACCAGAAAATACTCTCAAAAGAGGACTAGGGCCAATCATTTCATATACTGTTACAACAGGAGTAGGTTATTCACACGGAATTAGTTACACAAGCTGAACCTGTTTCAAATAAGTTTGTGATGTTTTCAATATCTAAAAACATCACAGTTAGAATCTTGGAGTGTATAGTTTTGTTGTTAAGATGTGCAATAAGTATTTCAACAATGTTAAATTTCTCAAAACAGGAGTGATGCATTTCAATTTACTTTTATAATAGTTGAATATAGAAAAAAAATAATAAATGATATCTTTCTTGGCTTGAGATATGTAATGCTCCTTGGTGCTGAATGCTGCCCATCGCCCTTAAATCCTATATTAAGTTTGATTTCTGTATATAAGGCTTCCTGATCTGCCCTGATATATTGTTTGCAGGGACCTTAACCTTCTATATGACGTTGTCAAGCACAAAGAATACAAAGATAAGTGCTACGAAGGCCTGATGTCTTTAGGTCTCAAGTATGCTGATGTCAATTGTTTGTTGTGTTTTATAGTAACATTCAAAGAGTTTTTAGATTTTTTTCCTGTCCTTTTTGGACGTTTCAGCTGAACACCACTTTATGCCGCTTTTACAATGGGGTGGAAATTTAACGGGCGAATCTTTGGGATTCTTCTCACCAATAGTCATATGGACCAGGTTTAAGTCTAGTCAACACATGCATGCGGTTTGATACCCTGCATTCGTGGATTATCTCATTATCTCAAGGTACCTTGCTCAATAAGTTGTCTCTTCAAGGGATTGCATTGTTTCTTTTAGGCTAGAATATTTCTCTATTTAATTTCCTCTGACCTTGGATTTCTTCTCACGCTTGGCTTGTTTTGATGGACCTAGGAATAAGGGAGACTGATGCATCTCAGATTATAGCCAACCGTGAAGCGCAGCATTGATATCTGACTTCGAGAGCAGAAAAGGTTAATCACCTGGTCACTCATCTCCTCCCCTATCTTCATCTACAGCCTACTTGCGAAGTTTATTTATTACATGGACATGCAGAGACCAGTGCTACTACCGATGGTCTAAAGTATTAAGCAATGTGTTATAGGTGCATCTAACATTATGCTGTTGCTCTTATGTTTCTTTGATTCCTTTTCAATCTATAAATCATTTGATTTTTGAGTCCAGGATCCGGGTTACGAAGTTTTGAAAAGGTTATTTGGGGGGACACATGCAAAGATAGAAATGTCATTTACAACTATTCGTACATCTACATCCCCATTGCATATTAGAATTGCAGTTACTTGTCTCTTGTCATGAAACATAGAATGAAGTCCAGAGCTTCCTATTCGATGGAGTTGATTCACTAGGCTGCAAAACAGTTTTGGATTACTTTCCAGAATATCCATGTGAAGAAGGCAGAGTAAATGAGAAGAGAAGCATGCTCGGGAAGTCTTTTGCACCTCACCCATGGCCATGGAACAGGAAAGGAGAATTTATAGGAAACTGTAACGACTAACTTGCCCTGTTCATTACACTTCTGTTGCCACCTTTTCCCGGTCTGTTTCATTGTGCTACGGCACTTAACTAGTGCATCATAAGTGAGTTTTTCTCTCTTCAGGCTAGCACCATATTTATCCCTCAAATTGACAAAATTGTTATCTTAGTCATTTGAAATTTTTTTTATTCTTGTAGCAAAAGGATAAGACCTTGATCTGTAAATATGGTGCAAGAGTTTGAAAATGCAGCTACACGTATTTAAATGCGCCTATCTTTCCTGTAAGCAACTTTCTATTGCCTGTTGATTTGAGTAGCAACCCGATTCAGTGGTCGTTGGGTATATGTGAAATTTTCGTGTTGGCTACATGTGTGATCCCGTGAGAATGTCCCCGCAGCGTCAAGGTTTAGCCAGGAACTACGACCATCACTTTTGACTTAGCCAGATCAGGCGGATTTCTCGTATTTGAGAATCGTCTTTAACGTAATTCCCAGAAGCAGATGAATTTTTGGCTATGGTACCATCACAGGCTAGTCTCTAGCGTACCACTCCACCTGCTTCTTCAGTTAGAGCTAGCATTATAATTGTAGAAGCAAGCATCGTTCATCGTACTAACCAGATTAATGTCTCTTTTGGTGCAAGCCATAAATTCAGTTATATGAATGAGATCTCTGGGTGAAAAAATGATTGATGAGCGGTTTGGAAACATGAACCCCGCATCCATGGAATGAGATCTCGAGGGCTTCTCGGTTCTTATTTTCTTCGGTTCTCACCACATTTGATTGGGTTATGTTTCGGGCCATCATTGATTGGAGGAACAAATCTGAAAATCATAATTATTTATTTTTAATGAAGTTGGTACGCAAGTTATATCCATAACTTGTAACTCGTGAGTAAGTGATGCAATAAGATATTTTGTTATTCCATAATCTATATATAAACTAAGCACTGGGTAAGCTGTATTTAAAACTAAATATATCTTCTTAGTTTTTCAGTATCGGTTTTATCTTGATCTTTCATTTGAGTGAATTTAATTTATAAAAGGAACCACGCTGATTGAAACAATGTCATGGTGAAGTCATAGAAAATAATTTATTAAGAAGGGGGTATATTACTATTAGTCGTTCAACTTGAGGAGGATACAAATTGTGGATGGTTATCCAACAATTATTTTTGTAATTTCTGGAGAGAGAGTGGGGGATAAATAAATCCATCACCATGGTTAAGATGGTGTGAAAACTAGGCAAACTTAAGATGCACATCTATTTAGGGGATAAGAAGTCCATAAGATAACACGAACAGCGAACAACTAAGGATTTAACTTACCAACAGAATAGAAAAGGAAGTACCTTGCATTAACGTAATGCACGAGTTTCCAGCCAGAGCTAACCTTCGCATGTCTCCTAATCCTAACAGGGCTCGGACTGGGCGAGGTATTTCAAAAAATTAATTTCACTCGGTACTCAGCATTACAACCCAACATCTCCTACTCCTAATAGGCCTCCAATTCTGTGAGGTATTTCAAAAAATTGATGAGTTCACTCGCATCCGCATTCATAGAAGAAATAGCCATGGTTTTTGAAGGGAGAATTTGTTGGCTCCTTACTTTCTGCAGAAAAAGGTTATGGAGGCGCCAAGTTGCCGCCACTGTTGGTGGAGGGGCACGTGTTGGGACATCGAGGGTGCCGCGATCTGAGCTTTTGGACAGGGCAGATTAGTACGGTGAGTGAGGCACGTTAAAGGAACTATAAAGTTGTTTTGAGGGAAAAATTAAACGATCGATGTGGCGTGTATGACCAATTAAGATTTGCTCGTGACATGCATCTGGATCAATTTCATTGCTAAATTTTGAGAGTTTCTTATGCTTTAAAATCGACTCGTTTCTTTGTATGGTGTTATTATCACGGGGGCTAATGCGATTAGTAAAACAACCCGAGGCCTAATCTGGCCCGTACATGGTCCCCATGAAGGTATTCCCCTTTTGGCTTCTTTCCTTGTAGATCTCCTCTTACCCTTCAACGTGAAACTATCGCATGGTCATGACGCGCCGCCTAGTTTTAGGCAGTCACAGGCATGTCTAACTCCTTGGGCGCTCGAAAAGTTGCAACAAAGATCGAAGGAACAACAAGATTGGAAGAACGTTTTCGGACACGGACCCAACAATCGGAAGAGGTGATCATATGCAATACACATTAATCAATCAATGGCGTGACAGATTAGGTGATCTGATAATAGATTATCCGGCCCAAGCAGCGAATAGTGATGGCTATAAATTGTTTGCTAATATAAACAATTGAGGTTCCTTTTGCTTGTCCATAGACAATCACTTTTTTGACATTAAATAAGGATTAATACTAAGAAAAAATTTAAACTGATACACATATGATAAATTTACCCCAAATTAATTTTTTGGTTTTTCGGATTTACTGAACTCATTAATTGATCATTTAACCTTTGGACTAGTTATTGGGAGGGACTATTTTTTCTTCATAAAAATTATTAAAAACTTGTGATAATTAATAGGTTTCGTTAAATGAAGAGGGGCCAAGCTGATAATAGTAATCCCCATCCTCATCTTCCGCGCCAAGCAACATACATTCATTACGTTTGGGTTGATTAAATTAAACCTACTCTTGCATAATAACAAGGTCAAACTTATTACGAACTCATTTTACATAAGATGTTGGGCCAAGCATTGTTCTAATTTCTTGGTACCAACAAAAACTCATTAAATGTTCAAAAGTCAAGTTTACATAGTATATGAGTAGCAAAAGTGTACGCACATTCTCGAGTGAACATATAGTTAACATTTGAAGGTTTTGCCGAATCGTCCAGTATAGGCTATTTGAATTATCAGTTAACGGAAAGAAAGAAGTTACGAATGGAGAAATTTGATACGTACATATATAAATAGAGAAATATATTTCGAGATTTGAATTTTTTTTTTTTTTTATGATTGCTTACAAGATTAAGAAGATTCAAAGTCAGATTTATATAAGATTATTAACGTATACATTTATCCATTGATAGAGTGTTATATAAAACAACTATCGGGGATTTAATTTGTTAGAAAACCTTTAAAGTAAGAAATCCTCTTTACCTTACTTTATGCAACAGTATGCTATATCGACTAGCTTTAACTACGTATTCATCTGATTATTAGAGATGAATGTATGATTATTAAACCATCTATTAATCTTTTTATCGCTTAGGTATTTGTTTCAAAAGGTTGTGTTAAAAGCATAAGAAATAAAGTGACATTTTCTTTATAGTTTTGTATGGGACTATGTTTTTAGACTCGAAAGCTAGTAACAACTTTAAGGGCGGATTGTATTTTGCAGATCATTTTTAAAAAATTACAGGGTTAATAAGCACATTAAACACTGAAAATTTGATTCATCCACAATTGTTCTTCCGTGATAGTTAACCATAAGGCTTAATAGGCACGAAAAATAAAATAAAAAATTTGAGGAGAATCCAATACAAAAATTATAATTCTTTCGTTCTTTTTATATTACACGTTTATTAAACTATAAAATAGGAATAGCTCTCAATGAGCCGGCTCGGGAGGGGATACGGGACTGAGAGCCGCAACGCAGTTGTTCCATGTCTCATTGCTCCTCCTATAGACATCAGATTTTGTCCCCTTAATCGGCTTGTGGCTCGAGATGCTCAGCTCCACAAATTGGTTGTGGCAGTTCTTCCCGGCTTTCAAGAGCTCATGACAACATTCTTTGGTGGGTGTAAAGGTGTCGGCAAGGAATATGTATTGAAAGAATCCAGACCCACAATCAGATCTTATTCCCTTTCCGCAATCAGGGTTTCCGACCTTGGCGAAGGTAGCCTTAGGAAGCAATGCAACAGGGACGACCAACAAGATCATAAGAGTGGACAAGTTCTTGGGCGTTGCCATTATGGTCTTTTGGGGATAGGAGGGTTGGAAAATTTTATGAGATTGTTGATCGTTTGATGATGCAGTTGATCTAGAGATGAGAACTTATATAGCTCGAGGGAAGTAGTGCATTAATGAAATCAATTCATCGGTTAAGATTTAGAAATTTATGTAGGAAACGTGTAAAATTATTTCTCTTGCAATAAATGCAATGATTGAGGGCCTTCTCATCTGACTTTTTTTCTAGTTCAATCATTTGCCATTAAAAAAAAAAAAAAAGCATTACTGAGTTGCTTGGTTGAAGAGAATTATCTACAAACGAAAATACTTATTTCCAATTTGATTTTCAATCCCACGTTTGATATATAATATGAACTAGTGACATGCCCTCAGTTTAAAATAAATTTATAAAATTGAATATGCTTAAAACATTTCACCATATATACTCGCAAATGCACGTTATGTTAACGATACCTTTTATTTAGGCTTAGGGTCCATCCCTAATTTTTAGGATTAACGCCACAAAAATTATCAAACAAGTACATCTATGACAAATTTCTCTCAAACTAATTTTTTAACTGCCATAATTCCAAACTAGTATTCCTATGGCAAGTTTTTCCAAACTAATTTTTTGACTGCAAAAAATCGCAACCTGATACATTTGAGATAAATTTGCTCTCAATTAGTTTATATGAAATTGTATTAACATCACGAAAAATCACAAAACCAATATCCCCGTAACAAATGGAGGATAAACCAAATACCCATCAACTACCACATATCATCCATCCAACTCAGGAATTTGATAAAAAAAATTTAACGAAAACTAGTAAAAGATAAATCATAAGTATGCCAGTTTAGGTTGACATGAGTGTACTCATTTAGGGTCTTTCGTGATATAAGCCCTGATTTTTATGCAAGTGATTACAGTTGAAGACAAAATTTAAGTATCGACAATTGATAAATTAAACCATTGATCAGATAATTCGGTCTTGGTTTGTCATATTTTAGTGTGATTTTGTTCTTCATTAAATTATTTTTCAACAACTTGAGGAAAAAAAAGTTAAATAATCAATAGGTCTCATTAATTAATGAAAAGGAGCCAAGTTTATATGTACAGAGTGCTTACCAGTCTTGTTTTTAGTCTTGTTTTTCCTTT
Source organism: Eucalyptus paniculata subsp. matutina (assembly GCA_017140255.1). Lineage (NCBI taxonomy): Eukaryota > Viridiplantae > Streptophyta > Magnoliopsida > Myrtales > Myrtaceae > Eucalyptus > Eucalyptus paniculata. The sequence goes on from CM029441.1 coordinate 4,139,754, forward strand.
ATATCTATAAACCAAAATTGGCTTTGGTTTTCTAGATTAATTGAGATTATTTAAAAGCTGAATTTTTTTGGTCAAATTATTTATTAGGTAATTATCCTTTAACAAGATTTGGGTTTTGGTTTTCCTGATTTACTGAACTCATTAATTGATCATTTAACCTTTGGACTAGTTATTCGGGCAGGACTATTTTTTCTTTATTAAAAATTAATAAAAACTTGTGATAATTAATAGGTTTCGTTAAATGAAGAGGGGCCAAGCTGATAATAATAATCTCCATCGTCATCTTCCGTGCCAAGCAACATACATTCATTACGTTTGGGTTGATTAAATTAAACCTACTCTTGCATAATAACAGGGTCAGACTTATTACGAACTCATTTTACATAAGATGTTGGCCCATGCATTGTTCTAAATTCTTGGTACCAACAAAACCTCATTAAATGTTCAAAAGTCAAGTTTACATAGTATATGAGTAGCAAAAGTGTACGCGCATTCTCGAGTGAACATATAGTTAACATTTGAAGGTTTCGCCGAATCGTCCAGTATAGGCTATTTGAATTATCAGTTAGTGGAAAGAAAGAAGTTACGAATGGAGCAATTTGATATGTACATATATAATAGAGAAATATATTTTGAGATTTGAACTTTTTTTTTTTGTTTTATTATGATTGCTTCCAAGATTAAAAAGATTCAAAGTATGATTTATATAAGATTATTAAGTATACATTTATCCATTCATAGAGTGTTATATAAAACAACTATCGAGGATTTAATTTGTCAGAAAACCTTTAAAGTAAGAAATCCACTTTACCTTATTTTATGCAACAGTATGCTAGATCGACTAGCTTTAACTACGTATTCATGTGATTATTAGAGATGAATGCATGATTATTAAACCATCTATTAATCTTTTTATCGCTTAGGTATTTGTTTCAAAAGGTTGTGTTAAAAGCATAAGAAATAAAGTGACAGTTTCTTTATAGTTTTGTGTGGGACTATGTTTTTAGACTCTAAAGCTAGTAACAGCTTTAAGGACAGATTGTATTTTTCATATCATTTTTAAAAATCTACAGCGTTAATAAGTACATCAAACACTGAAAGTTTGATTCATCCACAATTGTGCTTCCGTGATAGTTAACAATAAGGCTTAAGAGGCACGGAAAATAAAATAAAAAATTTGAGGAGAATCCAATACAAAAATTATAATTCTTTCGTTCTTTTTATATTACACGTTTATTGTACTATAAAATAGGAATAGCTCTCAATGAGCCGGCTTGGGAGGGGATACGGGACCGAGAGCCGCATCGCAGTTGTTCCATGTCTCATTGCTCCTCCTATAGACATCAGATTTTGTCCCCTTAATTGGCTTGTGGCTCGAGATGCTCAACTCCACAAATTGGTTGTGGCAGTTCTTCCCGGCTTTCAAGAGCTCATGACAACATTCTTTGGTGGGTGTAAGGGTGTCGGCAAGGAATATGTATTGAAAGAATCCAGACCCACAATCAGATCTTATTCCCTTTCCGCAATCAGGGTTTCCGACCTTGGCGAAGGTAGCCTTAGGAAGCAATGCAACAGGGACGACCAACAAGATCATAAGAGCGGACAAGTTCTTCGGCATTGCCATTATATTCTTTTGGGGATAGGAGGGTGAGAAAATTTTATGAGATTGTTGATCGTTTGATGATGCAGTTGATCTAGAGATGAGAACTTATATAGCTCGAGGGAAGTAGTGCATTAATGAAATCAATTCATCGGTTAAGATTTAGAAATTTATGTGGGAAACGTGTAAAATTATTTCTCTTGCAATAAATGCAATGATTGAGGGCCTTGTCATCTGAATTTTTTTCCAGTTCAATCATTTGCCATTAAAAAACAAATGTATTAATGAGTTGCTTGGTTGAAGAGAATTATATGTAAACGAAAATACTTATTTCCAATTTGATTTTCAATCCCATGTTTGATATATAATATCAACTAGTGACATGCCCTCAGTTTAAAATAGTTTTATAAAATTAAATTAGCTTAACACGTTTCACCATATATACTCTCGCAAATGCACGTTATGTTAACGATACCTTTTATTTAGGGTTAGGTCCATCCCTAATTTTTAGGATTAACGCCACAAAAGTTATCAAACAAGTACATCTATGACAAATTTAACTCAAACTAATTTTTTTAACCGCCATAATTCCAAACTAGTATTCCTATGACAAATTTTCCCAAACTAATTTTTTGACTACAAAAAATCCCAACCCGATACATTTGTGATAAAGTTGCTCTCAATTAGTTTCTATGAAATTGTATTAATATCACGAAAAATCACAAAACCGATATCCTTGTAACAAATGGAGGATAAACCAAATACCCATCAATTACCACATATCATCCATCCAACTCAAGAATTTGATAGCCAAAATTTAAGTATCGACAATTGATAAATTAAACCATTGATCAAATAATTTGGTCTTGGTTGGTTATATTTATCGAACTTATTAATTAAATAAAGATTTGCCCAAATATTTTATTGTGATTTTGTTCTTCATTAAATTATTTTTCAACAACTTGAGGAAAAAAAAGTTAAATAATCAATAGGTCTCATTAATTAATGAAAAGAAGCCAAGTTTATATGTACAGAGTGCTTACCAGTCTTGTTTTCCTTTATATCTATAAACCAAAATTGGCTTTGGTTTTGTAGATTAATTGAGATTATTTCAAAGCTGAATTTTTTTGATCAAATTATTTATTAGGTAATTATCCTTTAAGAAGATTTGGGTTTTGGTTTTCTTGATTTACTGAACTCATTAATTGATCATTTAACCTTTGGACTAGTTATTGGGAGGGACTATTTTTTCAATATTAAAAATTAATAAAAACTTGTGATAATAAAGAGGTTACGTTAAATGAAGAGGGCCAAGCTGATAATAGTAATCCCGTCCTCATCTTCCGCGCCAAGCAACATACATTCATTATGTTTGGGTTGATTAAATTAAACCTACTCTTGCATAATAACAGGGTCAGACTTATTATGAACTCATTTTACATAAGATGTTGGGCCATGCATTGTTCTAAATTCTAGGTACCAACAAAACCTCATTAAATGTTCAAAAGTCAAGTTTACATAGTATATGAGTAGCAAAAGTGTACGCGCATTCTCGAGTGAACATATAGTTAACATTTGAAGGTTTCGCGAATCGTCCAGTATAGGCTATTTGAATTATCAGTTAACGGAAAGAAAGAAGTTACGAATGGAGCAATTTGATACGTACATATATAATTGAGAAATATATTTCGAGATTTGAACTTTTTTTTTTGTTTTATTATGATGCTTCCAAGATTAAAAAGATTCAAAGTATGATTTATATAAGATTATTAAGTATACATTTATCCATTGATAGAGTGTTATATAAAACAACTATCGAGGAGTTAATTTGTCTAAAAACCTTTAAAGTAAGAAATCCTCTTTACCTTACTTTATGCAACAGTATGCTAGATCGACTAGCTTTAACTACGTATCCATGTGATTATTAGAGGTGAACGTATGATTATTAAACCATCTATTAATCTTTTTATCGCTTAGGTATTTGTATCAAAAGGTTGTGTTAAAAGCATAAGAAATAAAGTGACAATTTCTTTATAGTTTTCTTGGGACTATGTTTTTAGACTCAAAAGCTAGTAACAACTTTAGGGGCGGATTGTATTTTGCAGATCATTTTTAAAAAAATTACAGGGTTAATAAGCACATTAAACACTGAAAATTTGATTCATCCACAATTGTTCTTCCGTGATAGTTAACCATAAGGCTTAATAGGCACGAAAAATAAAATAAAAAATTTGAGGAGAATCCAATACAAAAATTATAATTCTTTCGTTCTTTTTATATTACACGTTTATTGTACTATAAAATAGGAATAGCTCTCAATGAGCTGGCTCGGGAGGGGATACGGGATTGAGAGCTGCAACGCAGTTGTTCCATGTCTCATTGCTCCTCCTATAGACATCAGATTTTGTCCCCTTAATCGGCTTGTGGCTCGAGATGCTCAGCTCCACAAATTGGTTGTGGCAGTTCTTCCCCGCTTTCAAGAGCTCATGACAACATTCATTGGTGGGTGTAAAGGTGTCGGCAAGGAATATGTATTGAAAGAATCCAGACCCACAATCAGATCTTATTCCCTTACCGCAATTAGGGTTTCCGACCTTGGCGAAGGTAGCCTTAGGAAGCAATGCAATAGGGACGACCAACAAGATCATAAGAGCGGACAAGTTCTTCGACGTTGCCATTATGGTCTTTTGGGGATAGGAGGGTTGGAAAATTTTATGAGATTGTTGATCGTTTGATGATGCAGTTGATCTAGAGATGAGAACTTATATAGCTCGAGGGAAGTAGTGCATTAATGAAATCAATTCATCGGTTAAGATTTAGAAATTTATGTGGGAAACGTGTAAAATTATTTCTCTTGCAATAAATGCAATGATTGAGGGTCTTGTCATCTGACTTTTTTTCCCAGTTCAATCATTTGCCATTAAAAAAAAAATGTATTAATGAGTTGCTTGGTTGAAGAGAATTATCTGTAAACGAAAATACTTATTTCCAATTTGATTTTCCATCCCACGTTTGATATATAATATCAACTAGTGACATGCCCTCAGCTTAAAATAATTTTATAAAATTAAATTAGCTTAACACATTTCACCATATATACTCTCGCAAATGCACGTTATGTTAACGATACCTTTTATTTAGGGTTAGGGTCCATCCCTAATTTTTAGGATTAACTTCACAAAAGTTATCAAGAAAGTAAATCTATGACAAATTTAACTCAAACTAATTTTTTAACTGCCATAATTCCAAACTAGTATGCCTATGACAAATTTTCCCAAACTAATTTTTTGACTACAAAAAATCCAAACCCGATACATTTGTGATAAATTTGCTCGCAATTAGTTTCTATGAAATTGTATTAATATCACGAAAAATCACAAAACCGATATCCTTGCAACAAATGGAGGATAAACCAAATACCCATCAACTACCACATATCATCCATCCAACTCAGGAATTTGATAGCCAAAATTTAAGTATCGACAATTGATAAATTAAACCATTGATCAAATAATTTGGTCTTGGTGGGCCATATTTATCGAACTTATTAATTAAATAATGATTTGGCCAAATATCTTAGTGTGATTTTGTTCTTCATTAAATTATTTTTCAACAACTTGAGGAAAAAAAAGTTAAATAATCAATAGGTCTCATTAATTAATGAAAAGGAGCCAAGTTTATATGTACGAGTGCTTACCAGCCTTGTTTTTAGTCTTGTTTTTCCTTTATATCTATAAACTAAAATTGGCTTTGGTTTTCTAGATTAATTGAGATTATTTAAAAGCTGAATTTTTTTGGTCAAATTATTTATTAGGTAATTATCCTTTAACAAGATTTGGGTTTTGGTTTTCCGGATTTCCTAAACTCATTAATTGATCATTTAACCTTTGGACTAGTTATTGGGCCGGGACTATTTTTTTTTATTAAAAATTATTAAAAAATTGTGATAATTAATAGGTTTCGTTAAATGAAGAGGGGCCAAGCTGATAATAATAATCTCCATCGTCATCTTCCACGCCAAGCAACATACATTCATTACCTTTGGGTTGATTAAATTAAACCTACTCTTGCATAATAACAAGGCCAGACTTATTACGAACTCATTTTACATAAGATGTTGGGCCATGCATAGTTCTAAATTCTCGGTACCAACAAAACCTCATTAAATGTTCAAAAGTCAAGTTTACATAGTACATGCGTAGCAAAAGTGTACGCGCATTCTCAAGTGAACATATAGTTAACATTTGAAGGTTTCGATGAATCGTCCAGTATAGGCTATTTGAATTATCAGTTAACGGAAAGAAAGAAGTTACGAATGTAGCAATTTGATACGTACATATATAATAGAGAAATATATTTCGAGATTTGAACTTTTTTTTTGTTTTATTATGATTGCTTCCAAGATTAAAAAGATTCAAAGTATAATTTATATAAGATTATTAAGTATACATTTATCCATTGATAGAGTGTTATATAAAACAACTATCTGGGATTTAATTTGTCAGAAAACATTTAAAGTAAGAAATCCTCTTTACCTTACTTTATGCAACAGTATGCTAGATCGACTAGCTTTAACTACGTATTCATGTGATTATTAGAGATGAATGTATGATTATTAAACCAACTATTAATCTTTTTATCGCTTAGGTATTTGTTTCAAAAGGTTGTGTTAAAAGCATAAGAAATAAAGTGACAGTTTCTTTATAGTTTTGTATGGGACTATGTTTTTAGACTCGAAAGCTAGTAACAACTTTAGGGGCGGATTGTATTTTGCAGATCATTTTTTAAAAATTACAGGGTTAATAAGCACATTAAACACTGAAAATTTGATTCATCCACAATTGTTCTTCCGTGATAGTTAACCATAAGGCTTAACAGGCACGAAAAATAAAATAAAAAATTTGAGAATCCAATACAAAAATTATAATTATTTCATTCTTTTTATATTGCACGTTTATTGTACTATAAAATAGGAATAGCTCTCAATGAGCCGGCTCGGGAGGGGATACGGGACTCGAGAGCCGCAACGCAGTTGTTCCATGTCTCATTGCTCCTCCTATAGACATCAGATTTTGTCCCCTTAATCGGCTTGTGGCTCGAGATGCTCAACTCCACAAATTGGTTGTGGCAGTTCTTCCCGGCTTTCAAGAGCTCATGACAACATTCATTGGTGGGTGTAAAGGTGTCGGCAAGGAATATGTATTGAAAGAATCCAGACCCACAATCAGATCTTATTCCCTTTCCGCAATCAGGGTTTCCGACCTTGGCGAAGGTAGCCTTAGGAAGCAATGCAACAGGGACGACCAACAAGATCATAAGAGCGGACAAGTTCTTGGGCGTTGCCATTATGGTCTTTTGGGGATAGGAGGGTTGGAAAATTTTATGAGATTGTTGATCGTTTGATGATGCAGTTGATCTAGAGATGAGAACTTGTATAGCTCGAGGAAGTAGTGCATTAATGAAATCAATTCATCGGTTAAGATTTAGGAATGTGTGTAGGAAACGTGTAAAATTATTTCTCATGCAATAAATGCAATGATTGAGGGCCTTGTCATTTGACTTTTTTTCTAGTTCAATCATTTGCTATTAAAAAAAAAGTATTAATGAGTTGCTTGGTTGAACAGAATTATCTATAAACGAAAATACTTATTTCCAATTTGATTTTCAATCCCACGTTCGATATATAATATGAACTAGTGACATACCCTCAGTTTAAAATAATTTTATAAAATTCAATATGCTTAAAACATCTCACCATATATACTCTCGCAAATGCACGTTATGTTAACGATACCTTTTATTTAGGGTTAGGGTCCATCCCTAATTTTTAGGATTAACGCCACAAAAATTATCAAACAAGTACATCTATGACAAATTTCTCTCAAACTAATTTTTTAACCGCCATAATTCCAAACTAGTATTCCTATGGCAAGTTTTTCCAAACTAATTTTTTGACTGCAAAAAATCCCAACCCGATACATTTGAGATAAATTTGCTCTCAATTAGTTTCTATGAAATTGTATTAACATCACGAAAAATCACAAAACCAATATCCTAGTAACAAATGGAGGATAAACCAAATACCCATCAACTACCACATATCATCCATCCAACTCAGCATTTTTATAAAAAAAATTTAACGAAAACTAGTAAAAGATAAATTTGTCATAAGTATGCCAGTTTAAGTGTACTCATTTAGGGTTTTTCGTGATATAAGCCCTGATTTGTATGCAAGTGATTACAGTTGAAGCCAAAATTTAAGTATCAACAATTGATCAATTAAACCATTGATGAGATAATTTGGTCTTTGTTTGTCATATTTATCGAACTTATTAATTAATTAATTAATTAATGATTTGCCGAGATATTTTAGTGTGATTTTGTTCTTCATTAAATTATTTTTCAACAACTTGAGGAAAAAAAAAGTTAAATAATCAATAGTTCTCATTAATTAATGAAAACGAGCCAAGTTTATATGTACAGAGTGCTTACCAGTCTTGTTTTTAGTCTTGTTTTTCCTTTATATCTATAAACCAAAATTGGCTTTGGTTTTCTAGATTAATTGAGATTATTTAAAAGCTGAATTTTTTTTGGTCAAATTATTTATTAGGTAATTATCCTTTAACAAGATTTGGGTTTTCGTTTTCCGGATTTACCGAACTCATTAATTGATCATTTAGCCTTTGGACTAGTTATTTGGGCGGGACTATTTTTTCTTTATTAAAAATTATTAAAAACTTTTGATAATCAATAGGTTTCGTTAAATGAAGAGGGGCCAAGCTGATAATAGTAATCTCCATCGTCATCTTCCGCGCCAAGAAACATACATTCATTACGTTTGGGTTGATTAAATTAAACCTACTCTTGCATAATAACAGGGTCAGACTTATTACGAACTCATTTTACATAAGATGTTGGGCCATGCATAGTTCTAAATTCTTGGTACCAACAAAACCTCATTAAATGTTCAAAAGTCAAGTTTACATAGTATATGAGTAGCAAAAGTGTACGTGCATTCTCGAGTGAACATATAGTTAACATTTGAAGGTTTCGCCGAATCATCCAGTATAGGCTATTTGAATTATCAGTTAACGGAAAGAAAGAAGTTACGAATGGAGCAATTTAATACGTACATATATAATAGAGAAATATATTTCGAGATTTGAACTTTTTTTTTGTTTTATTATGATTGCTTCCAAGATTAAAAAGATTCAAAGTATGATTCAGATAAGATTATTAAGTACACATTTATCCATTGATAGAGTGTTATATAAAACAACTATCGAGGATTTAATTTGTCATAAAACCTTTAAAGTAAGAAATCCTCTTTACCTTACTTTATACAACAGTATGCTAGATCGACTAGCTTTAACTACGTATTCATGTGATTATTAGAGATGAATGTATGATATTTAAACCATCTATTAATCTTTTTATCGCTTAGGTATTTGTTTCAAAAGGTTGTGTTAAAAGCATAAGAAATAAAGTGACAGTTTCTTTATAGTTTTGTATGGGACTATGTTTTTAGACTCAAAAGCTAGTAACAACTTTAGGGGCGGATTGTATTTTGCAGATCATTTTTAAAAATTTACAGGGTTAATAAGCACATTAAACACTGAAAATTTGATTCATCCACAATTGTTCTTCCGTGATAGTTAACCATAAGGCTTAATAGGCACGAAAAATAAAATAAAAAATTTGAGGAGAATCCAATACAAAAATTATAATTCTTTCGTTCTTTTTATATTACATGTTTATTGTACTATAAAATAGGAATAGCTCTCAATGAGCCGGCTCGAGAGGGGATACGAGACTGAGAGCCGCAACGTAGTTGTTCCATGTCTCATTGCTCCTCCTATAGACATCAGATTTTGTCCCCTTAATCAGCTTGTGGCTCGAGATGCTCAACTCCACAAATTGGTTGTGGCAGTTCTTCCCGGCTTTCAAGAGCTTATGACAACATTCATTGGTGGGTGTAAAGGTATCGGCAAGGAATATGTATTGAAAGAATCCAGACCCACAATCAGATCTTATTCCCTTTCCGCAATCAGGGGTTTCTGACCTTGGCGAAGGTAGCCTTAGGAAGCAATGCAACAGGGACGACCAACAAGATCATAAGAGCGGACAAGTTCTTCGGCGTTGCCAGTATGGTCTTTTGGGGATAGGAGGGTTGGAAAATTTTATGAGATTGTTGATCGTTTGATGATGCAGTTGATCTAGAGATGAGAACTTATATAGCTCGAGGGAAGTAGTGCATTAATGAAATCAATTCATCGGTTAATATTTAGAAATTTATGTAGGAAACATGTAAAATTATTTCTCTTTCAATAAATGCAATGATTGAGGGCCTTGTCATCTGACTTTTCTTCTAGTTCAATCATTTGCCATTAAAAAAAAAAGTTTTAATGAGTTGCTTTGTTGAACAGAATTATCTGTAAACGAAAATACTTATTTCCAATTTGATTTTCAATCCCACGTTCAATATATAATATGAACTAGTGACATGCCCTTAGTTTAAAATAATTTTATAAAATTAAATTAGCTTAAAACGTTTCACCATATATACTCTCGCAAATGCACGTTATATTAACGATACCTTTTATAGGGTTAGGGTCCATCCCTAATTTTTAGGAGTAACGCCATAAAAATTATCAAACAAGTACATCTATGACAAATTTCTCTCTAACTAATTTTTTAACCGCCGTAATTCCAAACTAGTATTCCTATGACAAATTTTCCCAAACTAATTTTTGGACTACAAAAAATCCCAACCCGATACATTTGTAATAAATTTGCTCTCAATTAGTTTATATGAAATTATATTAATATCACGAAAAATCACAAAACCGATATCCTTGTAAGGTTTTCCGTTGTATTAATCTTTACAAAAAAAAAATCATCCTTGTGCTTTCTAGCTCTCACTTCAAGACATATGGATTATATCCCTACGGCGAGGATCAAGTGATTGGCCACGATTGGGTAACTATCCAAATTTGGCTCATCTCTCCAACGAGGGCTCAACTGCTTAGCGTGGTTTTGATGTGATTTTTTATTTATCAATTATTCTGCACTTTATTTTTTATTCGACCTTGATAATGCTTTATTGAAATTTGGCTTAATAACACCAAAAACCCCAAACTGATACAAACATACTACACTTGCTCCAAACAAATTTTAGAGAACATTCCAGGCTGTGCCACATAATACCCTTGATATTTTTGTGTCCTATTTACCTCAAATTGTGGCAAATCTTTGATATTTATTAGCCATAAATGTAACACGAGCACACCGGTTTGTTATAAATGCAGCACGTGTATACTATTGGAATTTTTGTGACATAAAAATTAGCTTTAGGTAAATGTGGCACAAATATATCGTTATCAGATTTTTTGTGGAATTAATTTTGTAGTTTTTATTTGATGAGTGCAACCAAATCATTAAACCCATGAAATTCTTGTTTGATCAAATTTGTGCTTAGATGTATATAAGCAGGGGAATAAGCATAAGAAAGTCGTAATCAAAGCTTTAAGTCTAAGCTCTATCTATAACGGTTGAGGACTAAATGAGAATCACGTGCTACTTACCGCTGATGCAAATATGAGACAAGCACAAAAAAGCAAAGAAAAAATGCTCTGGTGCACGAAATTCATAAAACCAGTCAATATACAACTAGAGCCATTAAACGGGTCGGGTTTGGGTCGGGTCATTAATAGTCCGACCCAAATTAACCCATTAACCCATTTAAGACCCATTTATGTTTAATGTAAATTTTTCGACCCAAACCCGACCCGACCCAACTCATATTAATAAAATATTTTCATATTTAACAAGTTTAGAAAAACTTATTCCTATGTTTTTTTTTTAAGATTATATTATTAAAATACTTCCAAGCTTTTTATATATATATATATATTATTTTTTAAAAATTGTATTGCTAAAATAGTTTTATACCATATAAATTTAATGGACAATTTTTATAAATTTTAAAATAATTATTTAAAAAAATCAAAATTTAATTATTATTTTTTAAATATAATTTTCTTTTTCTTTTTCTCTTTCCTTTTTTCTTTTTCTCTTTTTTCTTCTCCTTCTTCTTCTTCTTTCGCCGGTTGCCGGCCACGATGACGGTCGGCGATCGGCCACGGGCGAGCCTCGAGCTCCCCGGCATCGGCGAGCCTCGAGCTCCCCGACGCCGGGGAGCTCGAGGCCCGCTAGACTGGCGAGTTTGAGCTCGACTGACGCCGGCGAGCTCGAGGCTCGCCAGATCTGTGACATCCTGGAATTCGACCCCGTTTCGATAAAATGAAATGTGAATATCGTCGGCGTGCCTATGGTCCTTTTTCTCTGAGCTGATCACTCACGAGTTAACTAACTCATTGGGTGAAGCTGTTAAGGGATATATCCGCGGTAAAAATCCCTAAAAGCTACCTAATTAGTTGGATTGGACTAAATCACGTCCGGTCGATTTTAATCATGAAATTTAATTCGATTTTGGGAATCGAAAATCCGAGCATGTCACAATTCATTTTTAAGACCTTGTCTCATCGATCGTCAATTTATCGACGAATCCGAAATTTCAAGAAAGAAATTATCGGAGGAAAAATCGAAGACCGAAAGAAAATAGAAAGTAAAAGGGAAAGAGAAAAAGAAAAGAAATAAGAAAAGTTTTATTTTTGAATTTTTTTCTCTCTCTCGCCCTTTTCTCTCTTTCTTTTCTCTCTCTTCTCTCTCCTTCCCTCCCCTCGTGCGATTCTTTCCCCAGCCGACCGCCCTTGCTGTCTCCCACTTTGCTTTATTTTATTTCTCTTCTTGACCGGTCAAATTTCTCTCTCTTCTTGCCTCCTCCCCCACGTTATCTTCTTCTTCTCCTTCTTCGTTCTTCATTTTTTTGCGAACCGAACCAGGAGCAGAAGGAGAAGCCGCGCAAGAGCAGCTCGCCATCACCGCCTGTTCCGCCGCCGCACCGCACGCCCGTTCGCCGCCCGCACGTCCGCCGTTCGCCGCCCGTGCGCCGCCTGCGCTTGCCATCCCTGCCGTGCGACCCAACTCCCGTTCGGCCTCTGTTTAGCCACCGTGAGCGGCTGAGCAGGCCGCCGGAGCCGCTGTCCGGCCTCACCGGAGCCCCGCCCGCTCTCCCGACCTCTTACCGCCCCCAACTCTCTCGCTTTCTCTCTGTTTTGCAGCCGATCCATCAAACCCGTGAGTGGGTTTCAGCCGGTTCGTGGGCCGTTTCGGGCCGTTTCCGGGCCCCGAACCCGGGCCGTGCTTTGGGAAGTTTTGTTCCTCGTGTCGCCCCCGTCGGATTGATCCAACTTGCGCGCGATTTGGTGAGTAATCTCACTAATCCTTGCTTAGTGAACTAATTACGCTTATTGGTTGGTTAGTTGTAATTAATCAGGTTTATGTGTTAGATTAGTATAAATTAGTATTTATTAGTCAATCGCAATACAAATTAGATAAATTGAATGTGTATTTAGCAAGTAGACATGGTCTACTATTTATTGAGGGTAGCCCGGGATTTTTCCCTACCCTAATCGGGCTTCAATTGGGCTTTTCGGGCCTAAGTGTAATTTTTGGTATTTAAATATTAATTTTCGGAATTAAATTAAATAATTATTTATTTTCCGAAAATTCAACTGGGATGGTTCGAGACCAGAATATTATGCTGACGACCGTGGTGAAGTGTTTGACATGTCAGCAAGCGAAGGCTCATCATTGCAAGCTGGGAGGATTTTTACAACCTCTCAAGATCCCAGAATGGAAATGAGAGCACATCATGATGGATTTCGTGATCGGTTTACCGAGAAGTCAGAAAAGTAATGATTTCATTTGGGTAGTGGTCAACAGACTGACAAAGTCGGCCCACTTCTTTGCAGTGCGAAATGACATTAGTTTGGATAAGCATGCTGAGTTGTACGTGGGTCAAATAGTTCAATTGCATGGAGTGTCGATTACGATTACCACTGACCGAGACCCAAGATTCACGACTGCATTTTGGAAGAGTTTGCAGAGTGCTTTAGGTACGAAGCCTTGAGGATAGTACGACATATCATCCGTACATATCATCCTTAGACGGATGGCCAATCTGAGAGGAAAATTTAAACCCTCGAGGACATGCTGCGAGCTTGCGTGCTAGACTTCAAGGGAAGTTGGGAAGAACAGCTTCATCTGGTGGAGTTTGCCTACAACAACAGTTATCAGCAGAGCATTCAGATGGCTCCTTTTGAAACGTTGTATGGCAGAGTGTGCAGAACACCGATGTGTTGGGATGAAGTCAGGGAGAGAAAGATCACAGGCCCAAAGTTGATTCAACAGTCAGTGGACGCAGTTGCAATTATCAGAAACAGACTAAAGACCGCTCAGAGTCGCTAGAAAAGTCACACGGATAAGCGTCGGAGACTATTGGAATTACAAGTTGGTGATCACGTTTTTCTGAAGGTGTCACCAATAAGGGGCACTTCGTGCTTTAGCAAGAAAGGAAAACTGAGTCCAAGGTATGTAGGTCCATTTGAAATTCTAGAGAGAATTGGGACCTTGGTGTATCGTCTTGCGTCGTCGCCGAAACAGGCGCAAGTGCACGACGTCTTTCACATGTTAATGTTGAGGAAGTATGAGCTTGACCCGACCCACGTGCTTAATTTTGAAGAATTGGACGTTGATGACAGAGTGTCATACGTTGAAAGCCCGGTTCAGATCGTGGACAGGAAAGAGCAAGTTCTGCATACAAAGACCATCTTGTTGGTCAAAGTGGTTTGGCAACACCACAGCACTGAAGGAGCAACCTGGGAAACGGAAGAGTCGATGAGACAATTGTATCCCCACATTTTTGCTTAAAGTATTGTAATGGTTTAAATTTCAAGAACAAAATTTTTCTAAGAGAGGAAGAGTTGTGACATCCTGAATTTTTTACTTCTGCGTTTAATTAAATTAATCAAGCATTTCATCGACGCACCTATAGTGCTATTCTCAGAGCTGATCACTCTTGAGATAACTAAACTATCTAGAGAAGCCATTAAGGGATTTTAATGCAATAGACTTGAGAGTTCGACCAAGAATCGGCTACTCAACTGTGCTCATCTGTAGAGGTCATTATGGCATACTTAAAAATTGTTCAAGGATCAGAGATAGGTCAGTTCGATCGAGATGTATGGCTAAACATGGGTGATTCCACTAAATTGCAAAATTCTCGTGGACCGGCACTAAATTGATTTTTCCGTCGTTTTAGTACCATGTGTCTGTAATCGAAAACCCGAGATTTTCATGACAACCGAGAGTCGCCAATGTATCGAATGGGTTCATTGTGGCTCGAAGAAAATAGACTACGGGTCATTTGCATTAAAAATTTCTAAAAGCTACCTAGTAGCCTAAGTCACGATAAAATCGTGCCATAGTGCAATTAACCACGAATTTAAATCAAATTTTAGAAATTGAAAGTTCTATCATGTCACAAATCACATTAGGAATGTTGACTCTGTCTCCGAAGATTTTTCTGCAAACTGAGTTTTTGGTAGAAAAAGTCAAGATATGGCCGTTTTCAACTGAAAAAAAAAATCAAATGACCGTTTTTTATCGCAAAATTGGGATGCAAGTGGGTTCAATGGGTAAGGAAAAATACCAAATTGATCAATGACTCGATATTGGAATTTTTAGGGGCCAAATTGATATAATGCAAGTGACGATTGAAGTCCAAATTGTGCCTTTTTGCACCAAAATTCGTATGCCCCTCATGGACACAACTTGTGGACCATTTCAAATGGCTTCTAAAAGGGTTTTGTGGCTGGAAATGGCAGAGGATACAGCTAGGTTGTGGTAGGGCCTCCCAAGGAGACCAAAGAGATGAGAAGGGACCAAGTTGATCCCTTTGCCCCCCTCGTTCTTCCCCATTGTCGAGCACCCACCCCCCCCCCCCGCCATAGTAGTCTTGAGCTTCAAAATTTTCTAGAAAAATCGAACCAGCCAGCTCCAAGCCCCCATGCCACCCATCCAAAGCCGAAGCCACCACCATTCGCTATCACACGCCCTCGTGGACCTCACCTACTCACTGTGAGCCACCGTCGCCCTAGCTGCCTCCTTCTCGTCTGCTCGCCATCCCACGAGGCCTCTGGATCACCATCGGAGCCTACACTCCATCATCCAGTCTCCACCTGTCGCCGAGGAAGCCCCTCCGCTAGCTGCTGTATCTGTTTCCCCCTCAACCAGCCACCGAAAAGAGACCGAATGTGGGGTCTCTAGGCTGTTGTTTGGCCTGTTTTGGCCCGTTTCCCAACCCTAAAAGGTGGTCCCGCTTTGGAGTTTCTCAACCCTCGCCACGTCCCCGTCGTTTTGATCCGAGTGAATCATTAATCAAGTGAGTTTAACTCATTAATCCCTACTTAGTAAGTTAATGACGTTTAAGGGTTAATTAGTTTAGACTAAGCTAGGATTAGGTGGTTAGTTAGAACGGATTAGTGGATTAGTTAATCATTGATGCATGTTAGGTGGTTAATTTAATGTAATTAGAGCATAGATAAGCTCTAGTATTTATCTAGAGTGGTTCGGAATTATTTTGGGCCCGTCTCGGCTTTTAATTAGGCTTTACGGGCCTAAGTTCTATTTATTGGCATTTAATAATTAATTTTCGTAATTATTTAATTATTTTCTGGAAATTAGACCAGGATAGTCGCTCTCTGGACATCGGGACAACAACACAAGAATTGCGAGGGAAAGGGTGAGCGCGAACTTGATCCTGACCATTGACATTGCGAAGATCGTCTTCTTGATCGAATTGGGTGAAAGGCAATTTTTTGTTGAACTGAAATCAATTGCATCAGAGAATTCCCCAACCGCTTCTTCTTCATCTAACGTTTGTCTTTAAATATACGTGCAACATCACCATTCAAAGGCAAAAACTCTCCAAACCTTCTTCTACGAAAAAAATCACCTTCCAGGCGATCTTTGTGATCTCAATGGTGGGGATCAAGTCTGGGCTCACCCCCTCACGATCCTCATGTTGCTATCACCATCTCCTAGGAGCTCGGCCAACGCTTGTGGAAGTGCTAAGCCCATGGATGAGATCTTTACCAAGGAAACGAGAAGGCTCAACGTCCACGTGAAGAAGGATGGCAAATAAAATTTGCATATATTTCAATGTATACACTAATGAAGAATACAATATATTTATGGACTTTATTAGATAACTATTTTACGATCATATGTCAATTAAGATTATGCATAATCAAATGGCAATATATGTGCAATATACATACAATCTTAAAAGACATGAATAATTTATACGAAATATCATAATTATCTTTAGTACATGAAAATATCTGATAGAAAGTGTGAAACATCCGTAACAAGTTAAAAATTATAATAATGAAAAAAAGAAATATGAAATTTGTATATATTTTGATGTATATACACCATCTTATTTATAAGTTTTGTTAGATTACCACTTTAAGATAATATCTAAATCAAGATTATGCACAATCAAATGGCAATTTACATACAATCCACATGTAATATGTGTACAATCTCGAGAGATTTAGATAACCAAAAAGAAATATCATAATTATCTTTAACATAGGAAATAACGTATTTCGTCCCTCGCCAAGGCTAGCTCAGTCCACCTCGGGCCAATCTCATGACAGTAACCAAAATAACCATAGGCTCAAAAAATAATTTAAAGGGTTAATATCCTGAAAAACCCCAAACTGGTATACTTATGATAAATTTACCCCAAATTATTTTTTGACCACAAAAAACCCAAAACCGATATACCTTTGACAAATTTACCCCAAACCAATACACTTGTAACAAATTTACACTTTATTAATTTTCGTTAAATTTTACTATCAAATTATTAAGTTAAATGACATAGATAGTTGACTGATATACCAATTTAGGATTTTATGCTTTGTTTGTCATAATTTACAATTTTTGTGATTTTTTTTGTTGTTGTATTAATCCAATTTAACGAGAGCATATTTGTCACAAATTCACTAGTTTGGGGTTTTTTATGGTCGAATAAATTAGTTTGGGGTAAATTTGTCATTAATGTACCAATTTAAGGTTTTTTATGGTCAATCGGGATAAATTTATCACAGGTGTGCCAGTTTGGGGTTTTTCATGGTCAAAAAAATAGTTTTGGGTAAATTTGTCACATGTATACCAGTTTGGGGTTTTTCAGAATATTAATCCTTTTTATTAATATTGAAATAGATAGCGAGCAATTTTGTAATGTATCCACTACGATTGTACTAGAAAAACAAGGCAGGTTGAGTTAAAGAGCGAGTTTTTGTTGATTTGAGGTCAAGTGTTAAATGTTTTCTATTGAATATAGTGGGATAAAATACCATAACTTCTAAAAAGGGCAATTGGTATCGCGGGTACTGTTCACGCTTCTCCCTTCTTGGGCGACTGAACACTGTTCCTTCTGCAATTCGAGCAACTGTTTCCAGGCGTTTTGGCCGTTCGTTTGGGCCGATTTTTTTGGGGAAAGGAGCGCCTCTTGCCTCTCCTTCAACGCCTTGGCATCGTCTCCTGGTACGTCTCCTCTCCTCGCTTCGCATGGCTTCCTATGGCTAGGGTTCCGCCCGCCTGCTTGCTGCTGTGATTCGTTAGTAGAGATGGAATCGGAGTCGATGAGGGCTCGAAATGAGGAGAAAGGGACGAGTTCCCATGGTGGGCCTCCCATTCTGACTGAGGAACCTTCGTTGGTGTCTGTTATGAGAGGAAAATCGAGTTCGGACACCATTGCTGGTCCAAACGAAGCGCGAGGTCCTCGCGCAAATGGTGGCGCGCGACCTATCCAGCGAGGAAGGTCTCGCTCAGCCAAGCCTCAGGGCAGGGACACCTCTAAGAATCCATCAGGAAAATCGTGGGTTGCGGTGGCAAGAACCGTGGCCAAGGGCTACGATCTGGTGTATACCCCACCGAATATGGTTAACAATAGACCTGTGATTGAGATCACTGATCAAGATCTGGAAGCTGTAGATCCCAAGATGTTTGAATGTTTAATGGGCCAATTCATTGGTCGCCGAATGCCTTTTAAGGTAGTTGAGGAAGCTATGAAGAAAGTGTGGGGGCCGAACCTTGTTGAAGTCATGTCAAATGGAAAAGGGCTTTTCATGTTTTGCATTCCTGATAGGGAATTCCGTCGAAGTGTGCTTGAAAGTGGTCGGATGACGGTTGCTAGAATACCACTTGTCCTGCAGCAATGGTCCCCTGGTCTTGAGCTGAGAAGAGAGACCCTCCGTACGATTCCGGTTTGGGTTAGACTATCGAATATTCCCTTTTCGTGCTGGTCCGCCCACTTCATCGGGAGGGTTGCAAGTGCGCTTGGCAAACCCCTATATGTGGATAAGAGAACAGAGCAAGTGAACTGCCTTACCTTTGCTAGGGTCTGCATTGAAATTACTGCTGATCAACCTGAGTGTAAAATGATTGAGACAACCCATAATGGTTCGAAGTGTGAAATAGGAGTGGAGTTTGAGTGGCGACCCACTGCTTGTGCTGAATGTGGCATTTTTGGCCACAATTGTGCAGCGGCTATTAGGCCTAGTAGACCTGGAGTAGAGCGTGCTGATGCTGGTCGTCCTTCAGAGGAGTCTGAACCTATTAGCAAGCCCGCAAATGGCATCTCTCAGCAAACCAGACCACCCTCGGTGGCGTCTGAGGATCAAAGGGGAATGTCTTCGGGTATGCCTTTGGCCTCTCTTCCGGAATCTCCAATTGATGCTGGACAGAACAGGAGCTCCCCTGGTGGTTCCTTTCCTCTCGTTCAGCTGGTGGTGGATCTGGAGGAACCTCTCCCATCGCACCAAAGCGACCTTGCGCAGCATGGGAATCAGGTTGAAGATAAAGAGAAGGAGCAGAATCTGCAGAATTTGAACGATTCGCTGATACCATTCTCGGAGGAGGGGCAGACTCGCAACCTGAAGGAAGCTGTGCCTGGCCAAAAGCCTCCTAAAGTCCCTGCTAAGCCACTTGAGGCTTCTGAATTGGTACCGGAATTTGTATTGCCGCCTAGAGACCAGGAAGATGATACCAACAACTCATCTAATGAAGACGGTGGCCACACGCCTAGACCCGCTCCTTTGAGTGGTCTTTCGGAACCTTCAGGAGTTGGTTCGAGCCAAGATCAGCTTCTCCTTTTGCTGCCTGACCCGCCGGGACCTTCGACTGCGGAGGACTCGAAACCAACTAAAGGTAGGCGTAGGAACGCCAACCGGAAATAATCCTCCCATTTTGCTTCTATGTTTTTTGGTTTTTGGAATGTTAGAGGTATTATGAACCCTGTCAGAAGGGCTGAGATTAGGAAGTTTGCTGTTGCAAATAAGCTTTGCCTTATGGGGCTTTTTGAAACTAAAGTTCCTGAGCCTTTGTTTGGTTCCATTTCTTCCAATATTTTGAGAGGCTGGAATTGGATTGCGAACTATGATTTTGCTCCTCGCGGCAGAGTCTGGATTGGATGGGATCCAGCTACCGTCAGTTTTGAGTTGATCTCTTCAAATGACCAAGCCATCCATGGGTGTGTGAAGGGGTTATCTTCAAATTTTAATTGCTGTATTTCTGCTATTTATGGCGAGCATTCTTTTGTGCGGCGGAGGCCTCTTTGGTCTGATCTGATCCATTGTGACGATCTTTTTCAAGACTATGCTTGGATAGTAGCGGGAGATTTCAATGCAATCAAGGACCCTTCTGATCGCGTTGGTAGCTCTAATGCCTGGATCCCCTGTTTTGATGAATTCAAGCTTTGTCTGGATCAAACGGAACTTGAGGATCTCAGGTACTCTGGCCTTCGATTTACTTGGTCGACTTCGGCGGGTGCGAATAGGAAGATGCGGAAAATTGACAGAGTTCTTGTCAACTCTAAATGGAGAATGGACTTTTCATACTCGGAGGCGTCTTTTCTTAATCCTGGAATTTCTGACCATACCCCTATGGTTGTCAGGGTGGTGGATCCGCGTCCAAGGAGGAAGCCGTTTAAGTACTTTGATTTCTGGGTTGATCACCCGGACTTCCATTCTATGGTTTTGCAGGTGTGGGATAGTCAAGTGTGGGGATATCCCATGTTTAAACTAGTCTCGAAGCTGAAATTGTTGAAATCTCGCCTCAAGGATCTTAATCTAGAGGCTTTCTCGGATATTTCTCTAAGAACTCTTGAAGCGAGGGAAGCCTTACGTTCTACTCAAAATCTCCTTCAGTTGGATCCTGAAAATGTTCCACTAGCTGATCTTGAAAGAGGGCAGCGCCGTGCTTTTATAGACCTTCGTGGTCAAGAGGAATCGTTCTTTAAGCAAAAATCAAGGATTAGATGGCTGAAGGAAGGAGATCGCAACAGAAAATTCTTCCACAACTGTGTTAAAGCTAGACATCTCAATAACCGTATCCTCTCTGTCAAGGACACTACAGGTACAGTGATTTCGGATCCTGATTTGGTGCCTCAAGTTTTTCTATCTTTCTTTTCGAATCTACTTGCTCCTAGAGTTGGCTTAGCAAAGCCAGATCTTCAAGAGCTTACTTCTCTCATTCGAAAGCCGTTATCTGATAGCCAGGTATGTGCCCTAGCTTCGCCTGTCTCTGATTTGGAAATTAAGAAGACCTTGTTCTCACTTGCAAAGGGAAAAGCCCCCGGTCCAGATGGTTTTACAGCAGAATTCTTTAAAAGTAACTGGGGTATCGTGGGCTCTTTAGTCACAGAGGCTGTGAAAGATTTCTTCTCAGTAGGTTCTCTTCTTAAAGAAGTCAATGCGACTATCCTAACTTTAATTCCCAAGGTGCCGAATGCTTGTGAAGTTAATGACTTCAGACCGATTGCTTGCTGCAACACTATTTACAAACTTATCACCAAGATCTTGGCCAATAGAATTGCGCACGTACTTCGAGGATATTGTTAGTCCATCCCAGAATGCGTTTGTGAAGGGTAGAAGAATAAGGGATAATATCTTATTGGCTCAAGAGCTTTTTGCAGGCTTCCACTTAGACCCATACCTCCCAAGATGTGCAGTCAAAGTGGATTTTCGCAAGGCCTATGACACTGTTGACTGGGATTTCCTAGAGCTTACCCTTACTGCCTTCCGGTTTCCTCTGTGGATTATTCGCCGGATCATGGCTTGTGTACGCACACCCAGATTCTCTATCTCTATTAATGGGGAGCTTCATGGTTTCTTCCCTGGAGGCAGAGGCCTTAGGCAGGGCGACCCAATGTCACCTTATCTATTCACGCTGATCATGGAAATCTTCTCAGGAATTTTGAACCAAAGGTCTTCGGCTAAAGAGTTCAAATATTATTGGAGATGTAAGTCTCCCGAGCTCACTCATCTGTTTTTTGCAGACGATGTGTTCCTTTTTTGCCAAGCAGATTGGAAATCGGCTGTGATCCTTAAAAGAAGCCTCGACATTTTCTCTTCATGGAGTGGTCTTCTCCCCAACAAAAATAAGAGTGACATCTTTCTTTCGGGAGGTGAACCTGCTTTGCGCAATAGAATCCTCCAAGAATTTGGCTTTCAGGAAGGTAAACTTCCGATTCGATATCTTGGAGTGCCGATCATCTCAAAGAGGTTGACTAAGGCTGATTGTACTCAGTTAATTGATCGCATTACCGCGAGAGCCCGCTCCTGGTCCCACAGGTTCCTCTCTTTTGCTGGGAGACTTCAGCTCATAAGGTCAGTGCTTCATGCTATTCAGACTTTTTGGGCTAGTGTATTCACTTTGCCCTCTTCGGTTATCTTGGGTATTGAAAGCATTCTTCGTAGATTTCTTTGGAAAGGCACCTCCTTGGATAAGGGAGGTGCAAAAGTCTCATGGGCGGATGTTTGTTTGCCTAAGGAGGAAGGGGGCCTGGGGATTCGGTCTATCAAGGACTGTAACAAAGCCTCAATGCTGAAATTTATTTGGATCCTCTTTACGGATAAGGAATCGCTGTGGTGCCGATGGATACACTCCAACTTTTTAAAGAAGCATAACTTCTGGGTTGCCCCTCAGCCTTCGGTTTGTTCCTGGAGTTGGAAGAAGATCCTTCATCTTCGGGGTTGTTGTAGACAATCCTTTGAATGGAAGGTCGGCGATGGCCGATCTACATCATTGTGGTTCGATAGCTGGTTGCCTTGTGGCCCTCTTCATCTACAAGTTCCTCAATCGTTTTTGTTGGACCCTGACGTTCCTACAAAGGCTACTGTGGCTTTTTTATATTCTTATGCTGGTAGATCCTGTAAGTCCCGGTTAGAGGATTATGGTTTCTCGCTTCCTCCTCTTTCGGTTGATAACGATCGTCTTGTGTGGCGTCAAGATTCCTCGGGGGCCTTCTCCGTAGCCTCTGCTTGGAACGTCATCAGAACTTCTAAAGCCAAAGCACCTTGGACTTCTTTTGTGTGGGATAAGGATGTTGCCCCTCGGTTTCAATTCCTTTTGTGGCTTATTACTAAAGACCGCTTGCCTACGCAGTCTCTTCTCCTCTCATATGGAAGGATTGAGTACTCAGCTTGCACTTTTTGTAATATTCAGCCAGACTCGACCAATCATTTGTACTTTGATTGCAATATTTCAACTACCATTATCTACTTTTGGGCAACTAGGTGCAATTTGCCGTGGAGGAACGGCACTTGGGCGGAAAACCTTGCTTGGGCTATGAAATTCCTTGCGGGTAAGGACTTCTTTCATAGGCTCTCCCGCTATTCCTTTGGAGCTCTTTGCTATCTAATTTGGAAGAAGAGAAATGCTATGATTTTCCGTGGGGAATCTCTTGATATTCCCGCTTTGAAGAATCATTTGATAAAGATGGTTAAAGATAAAGCAATTACCTACAAGGATGTCCCTGACAATCCAAGAAATCGGCGTCTTCAAAGGGGTTGGAATCTCGACCCTATTATCTTCACGTAACCCCTTGGGTGTTATTTTGATCTTGCTCAGTCGTCTCCAGTGCGGGTGTTCTGGCTCCCGGATTCCCAGGCGTCCTTTGAGTCCGGTGGCTGTTTCTGGTGGTCGTGTTGTGTCTTTTGTTGCGTTCTTTCTGTCTTTGCCTCTTGAGGTTTTTGCGCGGTCCCCTTCCACTCTTTTGCTCGCAGTGAGAGTGTAAGTTTTGGTGCCGTTTGTGTACATTTGTCCTTTGACTATCAATATATTCTTACCTTACTAAAAAAAAAAAAAAAAATACCATAACTTCTGGCTTTCCACATTCTTAGCACAAGTAATGTCATGATTCAACTTTTGACTACTTCATCATTGTTGTACATTCAGTGTCATATAAAACGAATGGTGAGGCCGACAGAATTGAAGAGTGCCTTGCTTTTCATCTCTTTGTCTGTGGATCTTCTCTACCAAATTTGCATTGTGCAATCCGAGAGCCTTTTCTCCCATGACCCCAATATTCTCTTCATGTGTAAAATCACAATCAAACCATTAGTTTAAGAAAATTGAGACTGAGTTAGTGGAAGAAGAGTTCTTTCTTTGTAAAGCATTTGTAATACCACCATCGCAAGATTAGGTAGGAGGTTTACTTCTGATCGTTTGGTACTTTCATCATTTATAAGGGTTGCTTGTGTCCTTCACTAAGACACATGGCTTGAATATCCTTGGGTGAAGGTTATGAGCCTGAAGTTCTTTGAGAAAAGTGATTGGACACAGATTCCGCCAAGTTTTTATCTATCGTGGCAGCTTCTGTAATCAACGGTACATGATCTAATAGATCTTCAAGAGAAGGTTTGACATCATAACACCTAAGAGATGGTAGGGAATAGATAAAAAAACAAGTAAAACATATGGATAGCTTTCACTACAAATGTATCGATAGGCACATAAACTTGAAAGGTTTTGGGTTTAGCAGATGATACCACACGGATAGATAAGACGCCTGTGAGGATTTCTTTGCAAAATGAGGACTGTAGATAGTAACCAAGATGGTTATAGTTTGTCGAAATGACTTCTTTGGACTGTCGACTTATATACACCCCTTATCCTTGAAAAAGACATAGGTCTTAGGATGCACATAGGACAATTCATATTTTCATTCAGTCACCTCCTCACATAAGTGTTGAAGCCCATCATTTACCATCCCACATAAGTGTACTTGAGTTGGGAAGTCAACTAAAATATCATCATCCGACCATAAGAGCGGCAAAATAGAAAAAGAAATAGGCTTGCTCTCACGATCAATAAGAAATAGACTGTCATAGGAGGTAATGTTTCACCCTCTTAGCCAATAGATTCCATTTGTTGATTTGAATTTTAGCATAAGTACTCCCCCATCATCACAAATCACACTCATCGTATCAAATATTTCATCATCATTTTCCTCTGGTTTACCATTATTGGAGAGAAGCCTCATTCGATTTTTTAGGTTCTTAAATTTTTAGAAAATGAGAAAGCGCTAGGTTGTTATTTATCAACACCCCCTACTTCCTATTATATTTGTGTCAGATTATCTATATCCTCGACAATGGCCTTTGGATTCTCTCCCTCTCTCTCTCTCAAAACAAATCTATGAAATGGTTGACAAGCAAGCGATGCAATGTAGGGAATGGAAATTCAACAAGATCGGTACTTGGATCGCTACATTGGCGTTGAACACGACTGCTACAATATGGTTGACAAGCAAGCGATGCAATGTGAGGAATGGAAATTCAACAATATTAATATTTGGATCACTACATTGGCGTTGAACATAACCGCTACAACCTCATCGAAACCTTAGAAAGCTTATGTTCCCATCTATCATGTCATCTACTCCTCCATCCTTTGACCCAAAAGTAGCGGTCAAAGGCTACCCTGCTCCTTATCCTTTGCGAAGGGGACATCGATGAGGTAAATGCATATCCAACCTGCCTCGGCCACATACCCCCAACTTCAATCCCAGTGAATATGCATCATATGCACTCTCTATCTCTCTTAACAGATCTATCGAATGATTGACAAGCGAGCAACGCATTTTAGGGAATGGAAATTCAACAAGATCGATATTTGGATTGCTACATTGGCGCGGAACATGACCGCCACAACCTCATTCTCTGCACAAATCCTCTCTTCGGTTCCTTTCCCATTCACACATCACCGAAATCCTAGAAAGCTTATGTTCCCATATGTCATGTCATCTACTCCTCCATCCTTTGACTTGAAAACAGCGGTCAAGGGCTACCCTGCTCCTTATCCGTCGTCGAAACCCTTCCACTCAAGAGGCTGAGTAAAATCTAATTAATGTACATTATTTTTCCCATTACCTCTGCGGCATCCGCATTCATAGAAATAGCCATGGTTTTTGAAGGGAGAATTTGTTGGCTCCTTACTTTTTGCAGAAAAGGGTTATGGAGTCGCCACGTTGCTGCCACTGTTGGTGAAGGGGTGCGTGTCGGGACATCGAGGGTGCTGCGATCTGAGCTTTTGGACAGGACGGATTTAGTCCGGTGAGTGAGGCACGTTAAAGGAATTATAAAGTTGTTCTGAGCGAAAGATTAAACGGTCGATGTGGCGTGTGTGACCAATTAAGATTTGCTCGTGATATGCATCTGGATCAATTTCGTTGCTAAATTTTGAGAGTTTCTTCTGCTTTAAAATTGACTCATTTTTTTGTATGGTGTTATTATCACGGGTCCTAATGCAATTAATAAAACGACCCAGGACCTAATCTGGCCCGTACATGGTCCCCATGAAGGTATTCCCCTTTTGGCTTCTTTCCTTGTAGGTCTCCACTTGCCCTTCCATGCAACATTGTCGCACGGTTGTGACGTGTCGCCTAGTTTGAAGCGGTCATAAGCATTTCTAACTTCTTGGGGCGCTCGAAAAGTTGTAACAAAGATCGAAGGAATAACAAGATTGGAAGAACGTTTTCGGACACAGACCCAACGGTCGGAAGATCACGCTCCGATGTCAACCGTTAACCCGAAACAGATCATTAGCGATGCTCGAAACAGACCGGGCTACACCAAAACAATACCTTTGACTTCAAGCAAGAGGTGATCATACGCAATGCACATTAATCAATCAATGGCGTGACAGATAAGGTGATCTGCTAATAGATTATTCGGCACAAGCAGTGAATACTGATGGCTATAAGCTATTTATTAATATAAACAATCGATGTTCTTTTTGCTTGTCCATAGACAATCACTTTTTCAACATTAAATAAGTGTTAATATCATTAAAAAAAAAAAAAAACCCAAACTAGTATACATATGATAAATTTATCTTGAACTAATTTTTTTACCATCAAAAATCTCAAATTGGTACACCTTTGACAATTTTAACTTGAACTAGTATGCTTAAGACAAATTTATTCTCTGATAGTTTCCGTTAAATTTTACTATCAAATTACTAAGTTGAATGACACGTAACAGTTGATTAATATAGCAATTTGGGATTTTACTTTCCATTTGTCAAAGTTATACCAATTTTGTGATTTGTTTTTTTTTTTTTTTGTATTAGTCCAATTTAATGAATGACATATTTATCACAAATATACCAGTTTGAGATTTTTAGGGGTTTAAAAATTTGCTTTGGGTAAATTTATTACAAGTATGCTAGTTTTTGGTTTTTTTTTTTTTTTTTTTTTTTTTTTTTTTTTTTTTTTTTTTTTTTTTTTTTTTTTTTTTTTTTTTTTTTTATAGTTGTTAGAGATAAATTTATCATACGTATACTAGTTTAGAGTTTTTTGTAGTCAAAATATTAATTTTTGGTAAATTTATTACATATATACCAGTTTAAGGTTTTGAACAAGATCGTCCTTCTATTTTCTAGCTCTAACTTCAAGATATGTGGATTATGTCCCTACGACAAAGATCAAGTGATTGGCCATGATTGTATAACTATCAAAATTTGGCTCATTTCTCCAACAAGGGCTCAAATACTTAGCGTGTTTTAATGTAATTTCTGGTTTTTTAATTGTTCTGCACTTTATTTTTCATTCCATCTTGAACATGCTTTATTTAAATTTTGCCTAATAACACCAAAAACTCAAGACGGGTACAAACATACTACATTATCTCCAAACAAACTTTATAGAACATTCTAGGTGTGCCACATAATATCCCAAACTGATATTTTTGTGCCCCATTTACCTCAAAGTGTGGCAATTCTTTCATTTTTTTAGGGATAAATGTAGCACGAGCACACCAATTTGTCATAAATGCCACATGTGTATACTAATTTGGGATGTTTTGAGACATAAAAATTAGCTTGAGGTAAATGTGACTCGAATATACCGATTTGAGACTTTTTGTGGTATTAATTTTGTATTTTCTATTTGACGGGAAAGCCGTGAGTATTTTTTTTTTATATTATATATAGGTGCAACCAAATCATCAAACCTGTTAAATCTTGTTTGATCAAATTTGTGCTTAAATGCTGTGGAATAAGCATAAGAAAATTGTAATAAAAGCTATAATTCTAACCTCTAACTAGAAAGGTTGAGGACTAAATGAGAATGACGTGCTATTTAGTGCTGACCTAGATACGAGACAAGTACAAAAAAAGCAAAGAAGAAATGCTTTGGTGCACAAAAGTCATAAAACCACTCAATATGCAGCAACCTTCACCTCTCATATTCCCTAGTTAGTGGGGGAAAAAAATACTTAACTACGAACAAGGGATATGAGGTGTGCAGGTGCTAACATGTTAAAATAAGGAATGTAGTCTAAATGTAAATTAACCTTATTATTAAGCCAACCAACAAAGCACTCGGTAAGTGTGATTTTAGCTTGTGCTCAACCTGATTAAGATACTCCACGTATTGGGATTGTACTTGATTTGAAGGTGCTCTTCTCGTCATACAAAAAGATATCGACCATTAATTATATTCACATGAGTAAGTGGAAAAAAGTAGACAGATTAATGAACCAATGAAGCCAGCGAGTAGGAAAAAATACCCCTCGGCCGGCTGTTCATGGAACAAATGCGACGACCCGTTAACATGATTAGGAGGCTCGAGAAAGGCTTGTACAAAATTTCATAGACATACGAAAGGCTTTGTATATTAAATAGTATTGAGGAGCAAGATCACCGGTAGGTGTATAATCCAACAAGTGCCACAATAAAAGATAAGAGTCGGTCACCTTGACCACATACTTTTATCGACCTAATTAACGAATTTGACAACCTACAACTGGCCGAAACGGTAACTAAATCAAAAACGAGAGTCTGCAGTTTTTTTTTTTTTTTTTTTTTTTATGTCGTTGAATTGGGCACGAACAAATGTAGACCGGTACGAAATGGAGATGTCAGACGCGTTAAGTCTGGAGTTGACGCCGTCATAGAGGGAATAGAACGGGGATCGGATTTTTCAGCGAACCAAAAGAAAAAAAATGTAATTAACTTTCGTCACCACCAAAAAAAAAAAAAAAAACCCTAAAAAAGATGGCCGATAATGACATGATTACTCCAAACCACAGTCCTAATCCTAACCTACCCTCCAAGTAATTAATCGCCTACTCAAAATGTCACTTGAAAATTACAATATAAAAAAATGAAATTTATAGCACTTAATTGAATGAACCGAGTGATAAAAATTCGGAGGAAGAGAGATGCTAAAATACCTCTAAATGATACGTAGCATGACATCAAAATGCCTTGAATTCGTGCCGGCCTAACAAAAGTACGCTTTCTAAAAAATGCCTGAATTTAAGATTTTTAGTGATAAGAAAAAGAATTTTGGATAGATTAAAATTTTTCACAGCATTAATCAACAGGACAACGTTAAATTTAAATTTAGGCAACGACGCAACTCACATCCATCTCTATTTCTCGTGCGACGGCCTTCTTGCGGGGCATGGGGTGGACCCGCCGCGTCGCTGCATCGTCAAGCGACTCAAGCAAAGTCACATGGCACTGCGAATTCCTTGTTTTGCCCTTCCCCTACGGAGAGAACCTCGATCTGTTTTCAAGGTTGATTTTTCGAATGCTCATGTCGTTTTTACAAGCATCGTGCGTCCGGATAATGGGTCTTTTGCTTCGATCGTGTCTCTTGTTAACCGTTTTGGCCACCCCACTACCTCTCTTGTTAACCGTTTTGGCCACCCCACTACCTCCCCCCTCCTCTCCTTTTTCTTTAGTTCTTTTGGGCGAAAGATAACCAACAGCTTTTCCGTCTTGGAATTCCTGGAATCCGTGGGAAGAAGATGAAAAGGAATAGCCAAAGAAAAAGGAGGAATTCAAGGTATAAACACAGACTCGATTTCATTCTTATGTTGTCGTGGTTGAAATCGAAATCTGAACATTTCTACTTTTTTTCCTCTCTCAGGTTTCTGGGCTTCTGTTATTACCGCTGTGCTGGATGGTTCTTTGGTGATTACTCGTGACAAACGAACGGAGATATACATTGATTACATAAACGAAATTGAAATAGAATGGAGAGGAAGATTGCAATTCTGTAAAGCTAGTTTTTCCGTGTAAAGCTTTTCCTCTAATTAGATTTGCCACTTGTGCTGATGGAGGAATTGGTTGTTCAAGTAAGTTTACTTGAACACATTATTTTGCTATGATGTTTAGCGGCCTCATTTTGTTCTTCTGAAGATGCTCTATTCAGGTTTTGCATTTCGCTATGTTTCCAGAACCAGAATATGATCTGCCTATATTCTGTGCCAACTTTTTCACTGCTGCCGAGATAATTATAGTTGTTCTGTAAGGACAATTATAGTTGTTCTGTAAGAATAATTCTTTGTTCTTGTTTTTTAACTTATTCCTTGTTGTGAGAAACAACGCGAGTTGATGAAAATGACAGCAACTTTGCATGTGCTCTATGGTCAACTGTATGTCTCAAGCAAATGTGCATATGCATGTGCATGTGATATCCATGTGTAGCAAGCCAATTAGTAACCATGCGTGTTTTTCTGCTGAAATTACCTGCTAGCACCTTCCTGATAAAAGAAAGTGTTGAACAGTTGAAATGGGTTGCGGTGTAGCTGTTCTGCCTGAGTGTCACGAGCTGACTTTTGCAGAAGCTTTGAGCAGTCACACATTTGACGTCAAACTATCTAGTACCTACTGGCATGGCGTAGTATGCTGGACAATGTTTGTCAAGCTAGATGTGCAATAGTGAACTTCCGGCTTGAGATATGGCTTGAGATATGTAATGCTCCTTGATGAGCTTAGCATCTTGTTGGAGTGTATAGTTTTGTTGTTAAGATGTGCAATAAGTATTTCAACAATATTAAATTTCTCAAAACAGGAGTGATGCATTTCAATTTTCTTTTATAATAGTTGAATATAGAAAGAAAATAATAAATGATATCCTTCTTGGTTGGTGTAAAGAATTATCATCAAGTCAGGGTCAGCAGGTGCTGAATGCTGCCCATCGCCCTTAAATCCTATATTAACTTTGATTGCTGTACATAAGGCTTCCTGATCTGCCCTGATATATTGTTTGCAGGGACCTTGACCCTCTATATGACGTCGTCAAGCACAAAGAATACAAACATAAGTGCTACGAAGGTCAGTTGTTTGATGTGTTTTATAGTAAGATTCAAAAAGTTTTTAGTTTTTTTCCTGTCCTTTTTGGACGTTTCAGCTGAACACCACTTTATGCAGCTTTTACCATGGGGTGGAAATTTAACGGGCGAATCGTTGAGATTCTTCTCACCAATAGTCATATGGACCAGGTCAACACATGCATGCCGTTTGATACCCTGCATTCGTGGATTATCTCAAGGTACGTCGCTCAATAAATTGTCTCTTCAAGGGATTGCATTGTTTCTTTTAGGCTAGAATATTTCTTTATTTAATTTCCTCTGACCTTTGTTTTCTTCTCACGCTTGGCTTGTTTTGATGGACCTAGGAATAAGGGAGACTGATGCATCTCAAATTATAGCCAACCGTGAAGCGCAGCATCAGTATTAGACTTTGAGAGCAGAAAAGGTTAATCACCTGGTCACTAATCTCCTCTCCTATCTTCATCTATAGCCTACTTGCGAAGTTTATTTATTACATGCACATGCAGAGACCGGTGCTACCACCGATGGTCTAAAGTATTAAGCAAAGTGTTGTTATAGGTGCATCTAAAATTATGCCGTTGCTCTTATGTTTCTTTGATTCCTTTTCAATCTATAATTTATTTGATTTTTGAGTCAAAGATCCGGGTTATGAAGTTTTGAAAAGGTTATTAAGGGAGACATATGCAAAGATAGAAATGTCATTTACAGCTATTCGTACATCTACATCCCCATTGCATATTAGAATTGCGATTACTTATCTCTTGTCATGAAACATAGAATGAAGTCCGGAGCTTCCTATTCCACGGAGTTGATTCACTAGGCAGCAAAACATTTTTGGATTACTTTCCAGAATATCCATGTCAAGGAGGCAGAGTCAATTAGAAGAGAAGCATACTCGGGAAAGGAGAATTTATAGGAAACTGTAATGACTAACTTGCCCTGTTCATTGCATTTCTGTTGCCACCTTTTCCAGGTCTATTTCATTGTGCTACTGCACCTAACTAGTGCATCATAAGTGAGTTTTTCTCTCTTCAGGCTAGCAACTTCCTTTCAGGCTTGGTTATTTATCCCTCACATTGGCAAAATTGTTATTTTAGTCATTTGAAATTTTGCTTATTCTTGTAGCAATAGGATAAGACCTTGGTTTGTAAATATGGTGCAAGAGTTTGAAAATGCAGCGACACATATTTAAATGCGCCTATCTTTCCTGTAAGCAACTTTCTATTGCCTATTGATTTGAGTAGCAACTCGAGGCCTCATTTAATTCAGTGGTTGTTGAGTATATGTGAAGTTTTCTTATGTTGTCATGGTTGAAATTGAAATCAGAACATTTCATTTTCTTTCCTCTCTCAGGCTTCTGGGCTTCTGCTATTCCTGCTGCGCTGGATGGTTCCTTGGTGATTGCCCGTGACAAACAGTGTGGAGGCGAGCCTATTTTTAAGAGTTCATCCATCAAGGTGTGTCATTCAACTATATCCTTGATTTGTCGCTATGAATGTGAACAGCTAGTAATAAAAACAACTAACACAAATGCAAATAATTTAAGCCTAAATTAGCCAATAAAAAAAAAAAGACTGAATTAACACAATTGTAGTACAGATAAGACTTTTTTGATAATTTTCTCATTCTCATACTTACCCCTTATTTTCTTCCTTGTTCTATGTTAACTTACCCAAAAGTAGTAACACTCTGCATGAATATCTAAATCTTATGCATCATTTATAACAAAAAACAAAAATAATATGAAGGACCTATACCATCTGCACCCTATACACTTTTCATGTGCAGGGAACGACTCCATTGTGCCATACGTGATTGATATCATTTCGAACAATATAGAATGCATTCAAATTTCTTCTATCATTGAATTCCTTTCATTGATTCTTTGCTTGACATCGTTAAATGTACATACTGTGTTTTATGTGAAATGCAACAGGGTGGGTTAAGGATATGCCTGAATTTAGATATAGACGAGTTTTGCTGATTGCTTAAGCTTTGAACAAAACTATCTTAGAGGAGTTGTTCAATGACTGGAGCTGTTCAGTAAAAGTGAATGACGATGGTGTACGGTAGAGATTGATGGAGGAGAAGCAGGGATGGCATTTGTTGGTGGTTGATATTGATAGGCGAATGCAACGCTTGATAATGGAGACCTCGTGATAGACAATAGGTGATTGATGGTGAAGTAACGTGTTGATATTTTGGTGAAGGGAAATTTGATTGTTGGTGTTCTAATCTGGTTATGGTTTTTTGTGTTATCAATCTATTAAGAGGAAGACAGTGAGCATAGATAATAGATATAAGAAGGAGAATAAAAAAAAAAATAGGAATAGTGGATTCTGGATATTTAGGATTGTTTCAATAGTGGAATTTGGTTCAATTCTCGAACTTGAACTGCTTTCGGAGAGTTCCATTTTGCTGATAATTTGAAAGCTTTAGTTTGTGGGCTTGATAAGAAACAAACCTCTAGGAATGGTGAGCTCAGTTCTTGGTTTAGGAATAAAATGCACGGTTCCAAAAAAAAAGAGAGGAAATAAGAAATAAGAAATAATGAAGAAAATGGGCTTTGAAGGTTTAGAACTAAAAGGGGCTTTGTATGAAAGCCCAATCGTATTATTTGGCCCAGATTTGTGAAAACATGTTGGACCATATTCGGATTGGGCTCAACAGCCCAGCCCAATGTCTCCCAATTTTTAGTAATAAAAAATTTTAAAAAAATCAGAAAATTAAAACATTGAAATGTTTAGAAAATAGGCCTCGTTTGGATAATTAGATCTTAGTATTATATTTAACTTACTGTCTCTTAATTGACATTTATGTAGCTTGGAGATGTTAGTGAGCACTTGATTATAGTTTAGTTTTGGTAGATTACTTTTTTAGACAATAATTGGATTCAATTTGATTATAGCTCATGGGGTTGCTATCTCAAGGCTTGATAATAGAGCCATGTCATACTCTTTATCCAACTCGTATCGGGCTACATTACCGTAATATACTTTTTTACTCATTCTTCATTACTTTCTTGGATCAATTGATTGTGATTCTTTTATATTGCTTTCCTAAGTTCTGATTTGCTTGCTTTTGTTGAATAGTTAGGTTGCATTTTGGGGTCTTAATTTGAAAAAAAAAAAAAATCCTTGGGTTTTCTTGTCAACAACTTCTTCATCATTTCGAATCCTAAAACCATCATTAGGCATTGAGACGTGGACATCAAGTGTAAGGCATTTGTGAGGTACTCACCATCTTATAAGGTTATCAAAGGTTATCAATAATTTATAATTTTTCATATTTCCTCCTTTTCTTTTCACCTAGGCTTGGCCCTACTTCCTCTATTTTCCTTCTTCCCCCGGCCTAGTCTCCTTCCTTTCCCCTTTCTTCCTCTCTCCCCTCATGCTTGCTAAAGGAAGGACGCAAAGGATAGGTAGAGCAATAGAGACCGTTGAGTAGGATGTCCAACCAGGGTTAGGTTGGCACAACGAGCTGGTAATGGCGGGGCCATGCATGCTTGCTAGGCGAGCTTAAAAGTGGTGATTTTTGGGAGGTTTAGGGACTAGGGAGAGAAATTGAGAGAGTGAGAGGGAGCGAGAACTAGGAAGCAAGGTCATGATTGAAGGGCTTCCTTTATTAGCCAATGGGCCTGGACCTCGATCGCCAACCCTGGCCAAATATACATGCATTGGAGAATTTTGTTTAACGTTTGTCCCACTAAAGTCAATTGCATCGAAGAATTCCCAAATTGCTTCTTCCTCATATAATGTTGGTCTTTAAATATACGTGCACCATCACACCATCCAAAGACAAAAACCCTCCGATATGAGAAAAATCGCCTTCCACCCGATTCGATCAAGAAGACGATCTTCGCGGTTTCGATGGCAGGGATCAGGTCCATGCTTGCCCTTTCCCTCTCGATTCTCCTGTTGCTGTCTTCATCTCTTGAGAGCTCAGCTGGCACTCTTGGAAGTATTGAACCTGTAGATGAGACCTTTAGCTAGGAAATGAGAAAGCTAGACATTTATTTGAAGAAGGGTGGCAGTGGGGGTAGTGATGGCAATGGCGATGGCAATGGTGGTGGCTCTAGTTACACAGGTGGCGGTATCATCTATATAGTACCTGTGGGTGCCAGTGGATATAAGCCTAGTAATCGGAGTCAAAGGTCCTTAACCATCAAACCTCGCCCATCATCACTTACCTCAGTCATTTTTGTTCCTCTAATCCTCAGTCTACCGTTTGCTTCAACCCTAGTTTGATTGCCATGAATGATAATCCTCGATTCATCATCTCCTCAGTTGTGTTTCATGCAAACTAGGGTTGAAGCTGAGGAGATGATGAATCGAGGATTATCGTTCATGGCAATCAAACTAGGGTTGAAGCAAATGGTAGACTGAGGATTTGAGAGGAACAAAAATGATCGAGGAAAGCAACGATGAGTGAGGTTTGATAGTTGAGGTTCTTTGAATCCCCTTGCTAGGCTTATTCCAACTAGCGCCTTCAGGTATCAAATAGATGATACGCCACCAGTGTCACTAGTGCTGCCACCACGGCCATCGCCACTCCCACCGCCAACGCCATCGCCACCCTTCCTCATGTGGACATCGAGCTTTCTCGTTTCCTGACTAAAGATCTCATCAAGGGGCTCACCACTTCCACGAGTGCTAGCCAAGCTCTCTAGACATCAAGACAACAACATGAGAATTGCAAGGGAAAGGGTGAGGGCAGACTTGATCCCAGCCCTCGACATTGTGGAGATCGCCTTCTTGATTGAATTAGGGGAAAGGCAATTTTTTGTTGAACTGAAATCAATTGCATCGGAGAATTCCCCAACCACTTCTTCTTCATCTAACATCGGTCTTTAAACATACGTGCAACGTCACCATCCAAAGGAAAAACCTCTCCAAATTTTCTCCTACAAAATAAATCGCCTTCCACTCGATTCAATCAAGAAGGCAATCTTCGCGATCTCGATGGTGGGGATCAAGTTTGTGCTCACCCTTTCCCTCACGATCCTCATGTTGCTATCACCATCCTAAGAGCTCAGCTAACGCTTGTGGAAATGCTAAGCCCATGGATGAGATTTTTACCAAGGAAACGAGAAAGCTCGATGTCCACGTGAAGAAGGATGGCAAATGAAATTTGTATATATTTCAATGTATACACTAATGAAGAATACAATATATTTATAGACTTTATTAGATAAATATTTTACGATAATATGTCAATTAAGATTATGCATAATCAAATGGCAATTTATGTGCAATATACATACAATCTTAAAAGACACGAATAATTTATATGAAATATCATAATTATCTTTTTTAGTACATGAAAATATCTTAGAGAAAGTGTTAAACATCCATAACAAGTTAAAAATAATAATAGTAGAAAAAAGAAATATGAAATTTTTATATATTTTGATGTATATACACCATCTTTTTATAAGTTTTGTTAGATAACCATTTTAAGATAATATCTAAATCAAGATTATGCACAATCAAACGGCAATTTACATACAATACACATGTAATATGTGTACAATCTCGAGAGATTTAGATGACCAAAAAGAATATCATAATTATCTTTAACATAGGAAATATTGTATTATGTCCCTCGCCAAGGCCGGCTTGGACCACCTCAGGCCAATCTCATGACAGTAACCAAACTAACCGTAGGCTCAAAAAATAACCAAAATACTCTCAAGACTTAGAAATTGACTATTTGCTCCCTTTAACCTAAAGTAATTATTGGAATGCCCTTAACTCAATTTTATGGGTGATGATATCACTCACATGTAGAAATTTTGAAAGTTTTAGATATGGTTCCTTAAGGACTAATAGACTCAGTAGCATGCTTGCTTTTGTACATAACTAGATCTGTCAAGCTGGTCGAGTCAGGTTGGGTTTGGGTTGGTTACAAATGGTCCAACCCAAATCGATCTATTTAACACGTTTATGATTCATTTACCCTAATGTAAAAAATTTTACCCAACCTATCCCTACCCAACCCAACTCATTTAACTAAACATAAGAAAGCTTTTTTTTTTTTTTTTTTTTTTTTTTTTTTTTTTTGATATTTCTTTTTCTTTTTCTTTTTTTAAAAGGTATTGTTAAAACACTTTCATGCAATACAAATTTAGTGGAAAATTTATTTTTATTAAAAAAAAAAAAAGAAAGTTTGTTTCTTAAATATTTTCCAAAAAGAATATTTTAGGAAAATTACAATATTTTTTGGTTTTTGCCTAAAATTTGAAAATAAACTAGAAAATATTTCTTGTCATTTAATAAGAAAAATATGATAAATTTTCCTTGATTCCTTTTTAATATTTTTATTTTTAAAAATAGAAATAGAAATTATTTTATTTTTAAAAATCTAATTGTTAGTTTTTTTTAATCAAATTTTTACTTTTTTCTTTTTTTCTTTTTCTTTTTTCTTTATTTTGGCCGACCGCTAACAGACGACCATCAACTAGCCATAAGCGAACTCAAGGCTCAAGTCTTGCTCAAGCCTCGCTCAAGCCTCACCAGTTGTCAGTGAGCCCTTCGCCTCACCAGCTCGAGTCTTGCTAAATGAGTGAGACTCAAGCCTCGCCAGTCATAGGTGACCTCAAGCTCATCTGAGGCCGGCAAGCTCGAGCCTCACCTAGCAAGTCACAGGTCGTCACCTTGCCAACCACCGACTAAGGAAGGACTAAGGAGGAAGAAGAAAGAAAAAAAAAGGAAAGAAAAAAGAAATATAAAAAATAATTATAATTTCAGTTTTTGTAAAAAAAAATTTATAAAGTTAAAGAGAGAAAGAGAGAGTGCGAGGCTTGGATTGGAAATGGGTTCTAACTTCTAAGTCCCACCCATTTAAGACCCATTTATCTTAAATTTTCAAATTTTAAACCCATTTAAATAGTCTCATAAAAATATAAATGACCCATGTATAATACATTTATGATTTAAATGGGTCATATATTAGTTTAAGACCCATTTTGACACCCCTATATATAATGCAAAACAAACATATCACGTGTTGCTACTAGTTATCATATTGTACACAATATTAATAGTTCATTTGTTTCACAGAAAATTAATTATTTGAAAATTATTTTTAAAAATAATCGTTTGTTGGCACATAAGTTATAGCTTTCACTTTAGGGTTTAATTGCATAAAAATTTTAGGGATTAATTTTTAATTCCTAAAACAATTCAAATCATTAAAATTGCATAGCACATAGGCATTTGGAGCATTTGCATTAATAGAACTAGAATTTATAGTAAATATAAAAAAAATAGATTAATTATTATTTTAAAAAATTCATAGTTATAAAAATAAAAAAAATAAAAAATTAAGAAAAGACAGAGCCAGATTCGGGCCTGGTCGACCCGGCCCACCCCTTTTTCTCTTTCTTTTCCCCGTGCAGGCCGGCCCATCTCCTGTACCCTCTAGCCCAGCTCGTGCGTTGGTCTTCTTCTTCCCTCACGTCGTGCAGACCTCTACAACACAGTGACGTACAGAAGCAAATTAGTAGGAACAGAGGCAGAGCAGGCCGCGGCACAATCCTAGGGTCGGGGGATCAGCCAGCCACGGCAAACTGGCGATGGCAACAGCCATGCATGTCTGCGGTGTTCTTTAAAAGAGAGAGGGGACGTTCAGCCAAAGGGATTTCACAAACCGGGAGAGGCCTCGTGAACAAGGGTTGGGCCCTGCGTTCCTAACTCATCGCGGGTGGAACATGACATTGGAGGGGCTCAGAATTGCGATGGTTATGCCGACGTGGCCGAAGGGCGCAAAGCAGTTCGCGAAAGCTAAACTGCCGGTGAGCGAATAGGGCATGGGAATTGGAGTAGGCAGCGGAGTTGGCTCAGGTTTTGGCCGAGTCATTGAGCAGGGATTTACCCCAAGAGATTTGAGACAAGGAGATGAGAAGTGCGGTTTGGAGAGCAATCAAAGGAGGGAGCTCGGACTTAGATTTAAGCAACTTTGTGAGGTGGGTAAGCAAAAACTTCAAATTGGTACATTCGACAAAAATGCCTTTCATTAAATTGGATTAATACAAACAAAAAAATCATAAAACCGGTACAACTATAACAAATAGAGAGTAAAATCCCAAACTGGTATAGATCGTGGCATACATGTTTGGGAGTAGCCTCGCCTTACACATTAGTAGTTTCGATTTTCAAAAGAAATGTTGGGGATAGCAGACTTTTAAAAATCAAATTGAATACATGTGCAATGTACGTGCAATACACATGTAATGTACATGCGATATACTTCCTAGAAGAAAATGATGGGGAAGATGTGTTATGAGTAGTTAATAAAATGGGTGGGAAAAGAGCAAAGAGATGTCGAAATCAAATGCTTGAACAGATAGACCCACCTAATGCACAATCTAAATCGGAGGTCTACGTTGGAAAAGTCACCGTATCTATGCTTCTCGAAAAAGTGAGGGGTGAAGAGCATCATGGTGTTTATGCTACATGCCTGTTGGACAAACTAGATCACAACAGTGCACAGTAGCATGTGACGGATGCACTGACTTGGGTGAAAGATGTCCCACCACGTGCCGATGTTCTAGATTGTGTTCACAATGTCATCGTCGCACTCCTTGGGGTATGCCAGCATTTATTTTTTTGATTTGGGCAAGTTGAAGTGCAGCCTCCCCATTAGATTTAAAGGTCTCAATGAGGAGAGTATAATTGGATAGATTGCCGAATAGGGTGCCAATGTTGATATGCACCTAAACCAGGGAAATAAAAAACGAAAAAGATGCCACAAAGTTAGGAAAAAAAATAAATGAAAATAAATTACTACTTTAGGTGAGGAGATCAAGATGCCATGGGAGAAGGTAGTAGAGATCTCGGTGGTGAAGATTAGGGCAATCGTCAAGGCAAAGCAGGTGCTGTGGTTAGCCATGGAGTGATTGACCAAGGAGACGACATAACTTGGCGGTGAAACCCATAATGAAGGGCCTGATGAAAAATATGGCGCCTTCCATCACAATTGTCCAATGGCGACCGAACTGATTAGAAATCAATCTCGCTAGCACCAACCTCAACAATGTGAACACGCTGAGGATGGCTGTCATGAGCTCAAGATACAAGTAGCCTAAAATCAAGTCTGTCTTGATATATAGCGCAAGCTTGTTGATTAGTGCTTGGACTACTAAAATTCAAAAACAAAATAATGAGAAAATCTTTTTGCAAGTAACTACACCAAAATTGCTAGACCAATAGTCTTTGCTTCACAATATCGAACAAGAGAGACTAACCATAAGCTAGCGAAAGGGTGGTCAAAGAGGCAGCTAAGGCATAGGTCGTGGCATACATATTTGGGAGTGGCCTCACCGGAGGATCAAAGTCCTCAATCCTTCCTTGTCTAGCAATGACAAAATGAATAAAGATCAACTAAGATATTGTTATTTGTCTAGTAGTGACTCATAAAACACAAGCTTCAAAAGAGAGGCATGATAAAAGAATATTATATCAAATTTAATAAGTTATGATATTTGATGGATAAAAATTAAACTAGGCAATGAACAATTAAAGGATAATAGCCCTCAATACCCTCCCTCTAATCTATTGTTGCTTTTGCAATTGATTTGTTTAATCCATTCGAATATATATTGTACTATGCTCTTACTCCTTCCACTATCCACTGTATCAGAAATCAATGTCCACTATACCGATACTCAATTGGTACTTGTTTTTTAAGAAATAAAAAGTGAGATATCAAAACGAATAGGTAGGGAAGATCATTGTCGATCTCATTGCCATCAGCCTCAATCTCAAACATGCTTGAAGAGTCTCCACTTGGTACTTCTTCAACTAGAGTAGGAGCCAATGCATCTTCCCCATCATCTTCTAGCTCTATCTCATGTGCTCCCAACACATCTTCACTAGCCTACACATCCTCTTCTTGTTGGTCAACTAGTCTCAATCCATCTCCCCCATTCTCTTCTTCTCCTTCATTGAACATCTGCAATAAAAAAGCTTGATAGCTATCATCCATTCCAAATGGCTCTTCATCTCTTTTATTGAACATCATCAATAAGAATGCTTGGTAGCTATCATCTATTCCAAATGGCTCTTCATATGACAACAAATGTTGCTTAGAGTCTATGGCGGCTGCTATATGGAAAATCAAAGTCAAGATAACAAATTAGTATGGACATAGGATATGGATAATTGTACATAATACACATGAAAATAAATGAACAAATAGTTTTAAGAATTGACATTTCTCAAATAAAGCTATTCAAGGTAAGATCCTGCAAGATTAAAACCAAAGGATGAGCACGGCACCCCAAAACTAAAAGTAGATCTTGCAAACAAAAGAAGTCTCTGTTTTCAAGAATCAACACTTGTCAAATAAAGCTATTGAAGGTAAAATGGCTTTACAGTTCCCTTTTGTAAAGAATTCCTCTCTGGCTAAGCATGACTAGTGCCAAATACGGCTTGATTCCTTGTGGAAGAGATGACATCTCAAATCCCAAATTGGTGAATGTACGTGAAGTTCATTTCTTGTCTGAATGTTTGGTGCGGCATCTCTCCTCTTAAATCCAGGTTTCTTCTCTCTTCTCCTCACCAATGATCAGAACATTGCAACGATTCCTGACATTTAGAGTATTGATTTTGGATTTATCACATAGTGATGCTATTACAGAAAGTGAAAAATCTTATCGCTTTTCACTCATTATGAGTAGTTGTACCGACATTATGACATGAACATGCTGCCAAAGAGTCAAGGTAAATAAACAAGAGTACTGACACAATCAATCTCTGACACAATCAATCTTGGAAGAGATGCTCAGATATACTAAAAAGTCTACACATCCCATAGAAAGATTGACAGCCTCTTTGGATAGCCTCTTCTAAGAGGATAAGCTAATGATAATGACCATGAAATAATGCAAAATTCATCAAGTCAGGTTCCATCGCCCCTCTTCCCCCAAAAATCTTTTATTCTCTTGACTTATCCTACTTTTCATCATTCTCTCACTTACCTACCAATCCTTTAATCATTCATAAGCAAACGTAACTAAGCCCCCTAAAAACCAAAAACAGAAAAGCCCAACCATCGCCTGGAAGATTAAAGTGTTGGAATTTTGATGGGATTCTTGTATTTGTTCCAGGCAATGGTTGGGCTTTTCTGTTCTTGATCTCACTTTTTGTAATAGCATCCATATGCGATAAATCCAAAATCAATACTCTAAATGTCAAGAATTGTTGCCATGTTCTGATCATTGGTGATGGAGAAGAGAGAAGAAACCTAGATTTAAGTAGAGAGATGCCACACCAAACATTCGAACAAGAAATGAACTTCACATGCATTCACCAATTTGGGATTTGAGATGTAGTCCCTTCCACAAGGAATCAAGCCGTATTTGGCACTAGCTTTATTTGACAAGTGTTGATTCTTGAAAATAGAGCCTTCTTTTGTTTGCAAGATCAACATTTAGTTTCGGGGCACTATGCTCATCCTTTGGTTTTAATCTTGCCTAATTTTACCTTGAATGGCTTTATTTGAGAAATGTCAAGTCTTAAAACTATCTGTTCATTTATTTTCATGTGTATTATGTACAATTATCCATATCCTATGTCCATACTAATTTGTTATCTTGACTTTCATTTTCCATATATCAGCTGCCATAGACTCTGAGCAACTTTTGTTGTCATGTGAAGAGCCATTTGGAATAGATGATAGCTACTAGGCATTCTTGTTGATGATGTTCAATAAAAGAGATGAAGAGCCATGGAATGGATGATAGCTATCAGGCTTTTTTATTGCGGACGTTCAATGAAGGAGAAGGAGAGAATGGGGGAGATGGATTGGGACTAGTTGACCAGCAAGAAGAGGATGTGTAGGCTAGTGAAGATATACTTATGTGACACATTCATCTTACAACAATATTCGCTGTGGCTCCACACTCGCGTGGCTCCTTCTCCTTTGCAGGTGTGGTCGTTTTATTTGCCGTTTGGTTGGTTAATCAAGGCTTGTCCTTCTTCGTGTCCTCAGGAAAGGTTCGGCTCCATGCAGGCACTGGATAATAAAACAGAGATCGAGTTGTTGTTATATGAAGTGCCGAAAATAAGGTTGCTTCGAAG
Source organism: Eucalyptus paniculata subsp. matutina (assembly GCA_017140255.1). NCBI lineage: Eukaryota > Viridiplantae > Streptophyta > Magnoliopsida > Myrtales > Myrtaceae > Eucalyptus > Eucalyptus paniculata. The sequence goes on from CM029441.1 coordinate 4,182,830, forward strand.
TTTAAGCATTCAAGGGAGCAAGGGACTGCAGTTATGATCGTCAAATATCTTTGCCACTCGATATTTAGTTTCTCTAAGCTTCTCCAAACAGAAGTTACAGCAAAAGCAAATAAATTATGAGGAATCAGTCTACAGAATCTAGACAGACAGCTTAAATTTATGGTTTTTAAGCAAAACTAGCTGCTAGTTCCAGCCTGTAGCTCCAAAAAAGCCCCTGTAAGTTGACCATGATGGTCGGAGGAAATTTCCTCGAGAGCGAGGACGGTTGTGCTTAATCGGTACCATGGCTTCACTTCTTTTGCTGTTAGAACTTTAGGTATGTTGGTGCCATATGGGTGTACGAATTTGATAGTTTTTTAATTAAGTGTAGAATAATTGATCCTCTGACTTTTCGCCGATGGAAACTTTCATGTTTTTGTAAGATAGTATTTTCTGTGTAAAGCTTTTCCTCTAATTAGATTTGCCACTTGTGCTGATGGAGGAATTGGTTGTTCAAGTAAAGTTTACTTGAACACATTATTTTGCTATGATGTTTAGCTGCCTCGTTTTGTTCTTCTGAAGATACTCTATGCAGGTTTTGCATTTTGCTGTGTTTCCAGAACCAGAACATGATCTGACTATATTCTGTGCCAACTTTTTCACTGCTGCCGAGACAATTATAGTTGTTCTGTAACAACAATTCTTTGTTCTTGTTGTTTAACTTATTCCTTGTTGTAAGAAACAACGCGAGTTGATGAAAATGACAGCAGTTGCTTGCTCTATGGTCAACTATATGTGCTCAGCAACTTTGCATGTGCTCTATGGTCAACTGTATGTCTCGAGCAAATTTGTATGTGCATGTGCATGTGATATCCATGTGTAGGAAGCCAATAAGTGGCCATGCGTGCTTTTCTGCTGAAATTACCTGCTAGCACCTTTCTGATAAAAGAAAGTGTTGAACAGTTGAAATGGGTTGCGGTGTAGCTGTTCTGCTTGAGTGTCACGAGCTGACTTTTGCAGAAGCTTTGAACAGTCACGCATTTGACGTCTAACTATCTAGTACCTACTGGCATGGCGTAGTATACTGGACAGTGTTTGTCAAGCTAGATGTGCAATAGTGAACTTCCGGCTTGAGATATGGCTTGAGATATGTAATGCTCCTTGATGAGCAGTTAGCATCTTGGAGTGTATAGTTTTGTTGTTAAGATGTGCAATAAGTATTTCAACAATGTTAAATTTCTCAAAACAGGAGTGATGCATTTCAATTTTCTTTTATAATAGTTGAATATAGAAAAATAATAATAAATGATATCCTTCTTGGCTTGAGATATGTAATGCTCCTTGGTGCTGAATGCTGCCCATCGCCCTTAAATCCTATATTAAGTTTGATTTCTGTATATAAGGCTTCCTGATCTGCCCTAATATATTGTTTGCAGGGACCTTAACCTTCTATATGACGTTGCAAGCACAAAGAATACAAAGATAAGTGCTACGAAGGCCTGATGTCTTTAGGTCTCAAGTATGCTGATGTCAATTGTTTGTTGTGTTATATAGTAACATTCAAAGAGTTTTTAGTTTTTCTCCTGTCCTTTTTGGACGTTTCAGCTGAACACCACTTTATGCCGCTTTTACCATGGGGTGGAAATTTAACGGGCGAATCATTGAGATTCTTCTCACCAATAGTCATATGGACCAGGTTTAAGTCTAGTCAACACATGCATGCGGTTTGATACCCTGCATTCGTGGATTATCTCAAGGTACCTCGCTCAATAAATTGTCTCTTCAAGGGATTGCATTGTTTCTTTTAGGCTAGAATATTTCTCTATTTAATTTCCTCTGACCTTGGATTTCTTCTCAGGCTTGGCTTGTTTTGATGGACCTAGGAATAAGGGAGACTAATGCATCTCAAATTATAGCCAACCGTGAAGCGCAGCATTGGTATCTGACTTCGAGAGCAGAAAAGGTTTATCACCTGGTCACTCATCTCGTCCCTTATCTTCATCTACAGCCTACTTGCGAAGTTTATTTATTACATGGACATGCAAAGACCAGTGCTACTACCGATGGTCTAAAGTATTAAACAATGTGTTATAGGTGCATCTAACATTATGCTGTTGCTCTTATGTTTCTTTGATTCCTTTTCAATCTATAACTTATTTGATTTTTGAGTCCAGGATCCAGGTTATGAAGTTTTGAAAAGGTTATTTGGGGGGACACATGCAAAGATAGAAATGTCATTTACAGCTATTCGTACATCTACATCCCCATTGCATATTAGAATTGCAATTACTTATCTCTTGTCATGAAATATAGAATGAAGTCCAGAGCTTCCTATTTGATGGAGTTGATTCACTAGGCTGCAAAACATTTTTGGATTACTTTCCAGAATATCCATGTGAAGAAGGCAGAGTAAATGAGAAGAGAAACATGCTCGGGAAGTCTTTTGCACCTCACCCATGGCCATGGAACAGGAAAGGAGAATTTATAGGAAACTGTAACGACTAACTTGCCCTGTTCATTGCACTTCTGTTGCCACCTTTTCCCGGTCTGTTTCATTGTGCTACTGCACTTAACTAGTGCATCTTAAGTGAGTTTTTCTCTCTTCAGGCTAGCAACTTCCTTTCAGGTTTGGTTATTTATCCCTCAAATTGACAAAATTGTTATCTTAGGCTCCGTTCGTTTCGCGGAAAATATCATATTTCCGAAAAATATTTTCCTGGAAGTCATTTTCCAGGAAAATGACTATTTTCCGGTGTTCGGCCAAAATCTAAAATTTCAATGGAAAATATTTTCCACCATTCGTTAGCTCATTTAATTATTTGGGAAAATTTATCAAAAAATGAATTTTAATATATTTAAATGACGAAAAAATTTATTTTATTTATTTATATTTTTTTAAAATGATTTTTTTAATTATTTATATTTTTAAAAATCGAAATTTTTATTATTTATTATTTTTCTTTTCTTTTCCTTCCTCCTTCCTCCTCCTCCTTCTTCCTCCTTCCTCTTCCGTCGCCTCCTTCCTCCTCCTTCTTCCTCCTCCTTCCGCCGCCGCCACCTCCTTCCTGCCTGACGATGGCCGGCTGCCCAGCGGCCAACCAAGACCCGGTGGCCAAATCTGGCGAGCTCGAGCTCGCCGGATCTGGCGACAGAGCTCGAGCTCGCTTGGATCGGCGAGCCGTGAGCTCCGTCGCCAAATCCGGCGAGCCGCGAGCTCCGCCGCTAGATCCGCGACCTCATCGCATCACCCCAAACAAGCATAACCAAATCCCCAAAACAGAGCAACGAACGAACACACGAGCAAGCACGTGGAGCGCTAAAAAAAATCCCAAGGAAAGGAATCGGGGGCAATCACCCATCCACCGGAAGCCTCGCACCGCACGACGAGCGGCCTGGACGACGGGCTCCCCGCGAGCCTCCCGGCGCCGCCGCGGTGCTCCCTCTTAAGCCGGATCCTCCTGAGCGGCTTCGAACCGCCGGGGACGCAGAGCACCGCGGTCGGAGCAGGCGGGCAGGAGCGGCCGGGGAGGGCGGAGAATGAGGGATGCTTCGCCCATCGTCGGCGTCGAAGGAGGAGGAGGAGATCAGAAACCCTAAGCTTTTGTGAAAGAGTGCAGAAATGAGAAGGAAAAAGGAGCGTGAGGGCGAGCGCGAGAGGCCAGGAAAATGTTTTCCTCTTTTCAAAAGAGGAAAACATTTTCCTCAAAGTCAAGAGAGAATTTTCCGTTGACCGGAAAATGTTTTCCTTGACCATGTATTTTCCGTCCACTGAACACCGGAAATCCAGGAAAATATTTTCCTGGAAGTTGTTTTCCGTGAAACGAACGGAGGATTAGTCATTTGAAATTTTTCTTATTTTTGTAGCAAAAGGATAAGACCTTGATCTGTAAATATGGTGCAAGAGTTTGAAAATGCAGCTACACATATTTAAATGCGCCTATCTTTCCTGTAAGCAACTTTCTATTGCCTGTTGATTTGAGTAGCAACCCGAGGCCTCATTTAATTCAGTGGTCGTTGGGTATATGTGAAGTTTTCATGTTGGCTACATGCGTGATCCCATGAGAATGTCCCTGCGGCGTCAAGGTTTAGCCAGGAACTATGATCATCACTTTTGACTTAGCCAGATCAGGCGGATTTTCTCATATTTTCTTTAACGTAATTCCCAGAAGCAGATGAATTTTTGGCTATGGTACCATCACAGGCTAGTCTCTAGCGTACCACTCCACCTGCTTCTTCAGTTAGAGCTAGCATTATAATTGTAGAAGCAGGCATCGTTCATCCTACTAACCAGATTAATGTCTGTTTTGGTGCAAGCCATAAATTCAGTTATATGAATGAGATCTCTGGGTGAAAAAATGATTGATGAGCGGTTTGGAAACATGAACACCGCATCCATGGAATGAGATCTCGAGGGCTTCTCGGTTCTTATTTTCTTCGGTTCTCACCACATTTGATTGGGTTATGTTTCGGGCCATCATTGATTGGAGGAACAAATCTGAAAATCATAATTATTTATTTTTAATGAAGTTGGTATGCAAGTTATATCCATAATTTGTAACTCGTGAGTAAGTGATGCAATAAGATATTTTGTTATTCCATAATCTATATATAAACTAAGCACTGGGTAAGCTGTATTTAAAACTAAATATATCTTCTTAGTTTTTCAGTATCGGTTTTATCTTGATCTTTCATTTGAGTGAATTTAATTTATAAAAGGAACCACGCTGATTGAAACAATGTCATGGTGAAGTCATAGAAAATAATTTATTAAGAAGGGGGTATATTACTATTAGTCGTTCAACTTGAGGAGGATACAAATTGTGGATGGTTATCCAACAATTGTTTTTGTAATTTCTGGAGAGAGAGTGGGGGATAAATAAATCCATCACCATGGTTAAGATGATGTGAAAACTAGGCAAACTTTTTTTTTTGGTCGAAAAAACTAGGCAAACTTAAGATGCACATCTATTTAGGGGACAAGAAGTCCATAAGATAACACGAACAGCGGACAACTAAGGATTTAATTTACCAACAGAACAGAAAAGGAAATACCTTGCATTAACGTAATGCACGAGTTTCCAGCCAGAGCTAACCTTCGCATGTCTCCTAATCCTAACGGGGCTCGGATTGGGTGAGGTATTTCAAAAAATTAATTTCACTCGGTACTCAGCATTACAACCCAACATCTCCTACTCTTAATAGGGCTCCAATTCTGTGAGGTATTTCAAAAAATTGATGAGTTCAGTCGCATGTCTCCTAATCCTAACAGGGCTCCGATTGGTAAGGTATTTCAAAAAATTGATGAGCTCACTCGTTAATCTACATTACAACCGACTTAAAATCCCCACTCTTCCTCTGCACATACAAAAAAATAGCCTCTTAAAGAGCCAAGAAGGAGTGGAAGAGCTGTCATCGGCCCGTGAACGTTGGCGGGCCATAGAGACGAGGATCATCTGTTTATCGATTCGTAACGCGTTCTTGGTTTGATCGAAGAGAAAGGGAAAAGCAACCCCATTGAAGGTAATTTGGCTTACCCATCATCAATGGTTTATTGTTCCTGTAAAGTCAGCCTCTAGAAGAAGTTGATTGATCTTGTTATCGGAAATCTTTTTGGTGGTTTGTATAATGGGCGTGCGGTGTTTTGTAATCTCGATAAATTGTTTCGTAATTCGTTGGTTTCCGATAAATTTAGTGGCTCTTCCCAGACATCGCGCGATTGTTATTGAATATACGATCAAGGGTGTCGTTAGTATTTTTTTTTTTTTTTTTTTTGCCTATTCTTGCTACGCTTCAAGTTTTTACCATGTATGGTTTTGCTGTCACATAAGTCCATTTACAGGAACAGGAGTCGCAATCCGTCATGTTTGTATTTTGGCAGCCAAGTTCTTGAGATATTTCGGCCGTTGTGACTCACTAACACTAGTCTGTAACAAAGTCGAGGTAAGTAAAATTTGTTCAAATCGGTATTTTGTATTGAGTATTTGCATACTAATCTGAATCAAGCATTGAAATCTTGCTATTTTTCTTTTTGTATACATAGGCATTGATTCTTCCAAAAGAAATTAGAAGTGAAGTGCTTCCTCCATTGTGGAATGTCAAACATCTAAGACTTCAGATCCTGTGCAACACTTCTGGAGATAGTGAAACCAATTCTCAACTGGCATAAAGCTTGAGGTGGATGTGTCCTAATTTAGAGATGCTGGCTATTAGCTCCAAACCCTCCCACAAGAAGATGCTGCCAGACATCGGTTTCGGACCTAGTAGAGACAAGTACTCAAGAGAGACTAGGAAAAAGGGTGGCTTGGAACATTAGAAACGCGAATATATGAAGAGAAAATAGAGAAGAAAACAATCAAGATTATTTTACGTGCAAAACCCTTCCCAAAATCAGGAAAGGGAAGAATCACAGTGCTGCACTAGGCCTTGATTAGGTCTAAATTAAATAGTTAGATCTTAATATTAGATTTAGCTTAGAGTCTCTTGATTGATATTTATGTAGTTTGGAGATGTTAGTGAGTACTTGATTATAGTTTGGTTTTGGTAGATTGGTATTTTAGACAAGAACTGGATTCAATTTGATTGTAGCTCATGGGGTTGCTACTTTGGGGCTTGATTATATTTTCTATCTAATTTTCTTCTTCATCTTTCATTTCATTTTTTTCTTTTTCATTATTCTTTTTCTCTTTCTTTCAAGCATCTTTTATCACTATTACTTTACTTATTATTTTTATTTTTATCTTTTTTATGATTCATGTTTTTTTTAATCTTTTTATAAATTTTTATATTTTTGCAAAATATGCAAATACCTAAAAGGTCGACAAAATTCAAGTGTCAATAATGATCAATTGCATTCTGTTTCAATTGGTATATCTTACTCTAACTAAATGTATAAGAAAATATTACTAACAAAACAGCATGTGTAATACAATAGGAGTAAAACCTCTAACTGTCATGGGTATCGTTCTGTTGTCATTTAATTGCATGGATCTAACCATCTTCACTTACTCCGACCATCTTATCCTTTCAATTTTTGAAGACTCAATATTGTACACTCTTCATTCTTGTCTTTTAATTGTAGGGTCCGTTCGTTTCGCGAAAAATGGGCCATCTCCAGAAAACATTTTCCCATAAGTCATTTTTCAAGAAAATGGCTATATTTTCCGGTGTTCGGCTGAAACTTGAATTTTGAGTGGAAAACATTTTCCACCGTTTGTTAACTAATTTAATTGTTTAGGAAAAATTATCAAAAATTTTAATTTTAATATTTTTAATTGACCAAAATATTTCTATTTTTTAAAAATACAATTTTTTATTATTTTCCACCGTTCATTCGTTTTATTATTTTATATTTTTTAAAATGATTTTTTAATTATTTTTTATATTTTAAAAAATCGAAATTTTTATTATTTATTATTTTTTCTTATTTTTCTTTTTCTTTTTTCCTTTTATTTTCCTTCTCCTTCCTCCTTCCTCCTCCTTCCTCCTTCCTCCACCACCGCACGCCTAACGATGGCTGACTGCCCGGCAGCCGACTAAGATTCGGTCGCCAGATCTGACAAGCTCAAGGCTCGGCTGATCTCGCCCGAGCTCGCCGGAGGTTTGTCGGGCTCTGGTGAGCCGCACCACTACACGCCTGACGATGGCTGACTGCCCGGCGGCCGACTAAGATTCAGTCGCCAGATCCGGCGAGCTCAAGGCTCGGCTGATCTCGCCCGAGCTCGCCGGATCTGGCGGCGGAGCTCGAGCTCCTGATCCATTGATGGAAAATATTTTCCATGAGTAATTGATTTTCCGTGAAACGAACACCGGAAAACTCGGATAACGTTTTTCGGGAAGTCATTTTCCGTGAAATGAACGGAGCCGTAGTTTCTCATTTGTTGCCGCTCCTGCGAGAGTTGATGCATTCAAAGAAATCACTAGAGCGGCAACCCACACCATACTGGCCGCGTGTAGCTTGGAGCGGCCCAAGTTTGTCATGTCCAGCTTCGTGTGTCGCCGCACCGATGACGTCCGGAGGCTCCATGAGTCTTATGTCATGCCTAATTCCTGCAGAGAGTGCTTCAATGCCTACGTAAAGATCGTCGAAACCCTTCTACTCGAGAGGCTAAGTAAAATCTAATTAAAGTACATTCTTTTTCCCATTACCTCTGCGGCATCCGCATTCATAGAAGAAATAGCCATGGTTTTTGAAGGGAGAATTTGTTGGCTCCTTACTTTCTGCAGAAAAAGGTTATGGAGGCGCCAAGTTGCCGCCACTGTTGGTGGAGGGGCACGTGTTGGGACATCGAGGGTGCCGCGATCTGAGCTTTTGGACAGGGCGGATTAGTACGGTGAGTGAGGCACGTTAAAGGAACTATAAAGTTGTTTTGAGGGAAAAATTAAACGATCGATGTGGCGTGTGTGACCAATTAAGATTTGCTCGTGACATGCATCTAGATCAATTTCATTGCTAAATTTTGAGAGTTTCTTATGCTTTAAAATCGACTCGTTTCTTTGTATGGTGTTATTATCACGGGGGCTAATGCGATTAGTAAAACGACTTGAGGCCTAATCTGGCCCGTACATGGTCCCCATGAAGGTATTCCCCTTTTGGCTTCTTTCCTTGTAGATCTCCTCTTACCCTTCAACGTGAAACTATCGCACGGTCGTGACGCGCCGCCTAGTTTTAGGCAGTCACAGGCATGTCTAACTCCTTGGGCGCTCGAAAAGTTGCAACAAAGATCGAAGGAACAACAAGATTGGAAGAACGTTTTTGGACACGGACCCAACAATCGGAAGAGGTGATCATATGCAATACACATTAATCAATCAATGGTGTGACAGATTAGGTGATCTGATAATAGATTATCCGGCCCAAGCAGCGAATAGTGATGGCTATAAATTGTTTGCTAATATAAATAATTGAGGTTCCTTTTGCTTGTCCATAGACAATCACTTTTTTGACATTAAATAAGGATTAATACTAAGAAAAACTTTAAACTGATACACATATGATAAATTTACCCCAAATTAATTTTTTGGTTTTTCGGATTTACTGAACTCATTAATTGATCAATTAACCTTTGGACTAGTTATTGGGAGGGATTATTTTTTCTTCATTAAAAATTATTAAAAACTTGTGATAATTAATAGGTTTCGTTAAATGAAGAGGGGCCAAGCTAATAATAGTAATCCCCGTCCTCATCTTCCGCGCCAAGCAACATACATTCATTACGTTTGGGTTGATTAAATTAAACCTACTCTTGCATAATAACAGGGTCAGACTTATTACGAACTCATTTTACATAAGATGTTGGGCCAAGCATTGTTCTAATTTCTTGGTACCAACAAAACCTCATTAAATGTTCAAAAGTCAAGTTTACATAGTATATGAGTAGCAAAAGTGTACGCACATTCTCGAGTGAACATATAGTTAACATTTGAAGGTTTCGCCGAATTGTCCAGTATAGGCTATTTGAATTATCAGTTAACGGAAAGAAAGAAGTTACGAATGGAGAAATTTGATACGTACATATACAAATAGAGAAATATATTTTGAGATTTGAATTTTTTGTTTTTGTTTTTTTATGATTGCTTACAAGATTAAAAAGATTCAAAGTAAGATTAATATAAGATTATTAATGTATACATTTATCCATTGATAGAGTGTTATATAAAACAACTATCGGGGATTTAATTTGTTAGAAAACCTTTAAAGTAAGAAATCCTCTTTACCTTACTTTATGCAACAGTATGCTAGATCGACTAGCTTTAACTACGTATTCATGTGATTATTAGAGATGAATGTATGATTATTAAACCATCTATTAATCTTTTTATCGCTTAGGTATTTGTTTCAAAAGGTTGTGTTAAAAGCATAAGAAATAAAGTGACATTTTCTTTATAGTTTTGTATGGGACTATGTTTTTAGACTCGAAAGCTAGTAACAACTTTAAGGGCGGATTGTATTTTGCAGATCATTTTTAAAAAATTACAGGGTTAATAAGCACATTAAACACTGAAAATTTGATTCATCCACAATTGTTCTTCCGTGATAGTTAACCATAAGGCTTAATAGGCACGGAAAATAAAATAAAAAATTTGAGGAGAATCCAATACAAAAATTAAATTCTTTCGTTCTTTTTATATTACACGTTTATTGTACTATAAAATAGGAATAGCTCTCAATGAGCCGGCTCGGGAGGGGATACGGGACTGAGAGCCGCAACGCAGTTGTTCCATATCTCATTGCTCCTCCTATAGACATCAGATTTTGTCCCCTTAATCGGCTTGTGGCTCGAGATGCTCAACTCCACAAATTGGTTGTGGCAGTTCTTCCCGGCTTTCAAGAGCTCATGACAACATTCTTTGGTGGGTGTAAAGGTGTCGGCAAGGAATATGTATTGAAAGAATCCAGACCCACAATCAGATCTTATTCCCTTTCCGCAATCAGGGTTTCCGACCTTCGCGAAGGTAGCCTTAGGAAGCAATGCAACAGGGACGACCAACAAGATCATAAGAGCGGACAAGTTCTTGGGCGTTGCCATTATGGTCTTTTGGGGATAGGAGGGTTGGAAAATTTTATGAGATTGTTGATCGTTTGATGATGCAGTTGATCTAGAGATGAAAACTTATATAGCTCGAGGGAAGTAGTGCATTAATGAAATCAATTCATCGGTTAAGATTTAGGAATGTTTGTAGGAAACGTGTAAAATTATTTCTCTTGCAATAAATGCAATGATTGAGGGCCTTGTCATCTAACTTTTTTTTCTAGTTCAATCATTTGCCATTAAAAAAAAAAGGTATTAATGAGTTGCTTGGTTGAAGAGAATTATCTGTAAACGAAAATACTTATTTCCAATTTGATTTTCAATCCCACGTTCGATATATAATATGAACTAGTGACATGCCCTCAGTTTAAAATAAATTTATAAAATTGAATATGCTTAAAACATTTCACCATATATACTCTCGCAAATGCACGTTATGTTAACGATACCTTTTATTTAGGCTTAGGGTCCATCCCTAATTTTTAGGATTAACGCCACAAAAATTATCAAACAAGTACATCTATGACAAATTTCTCTCAAACTAATTTTTTAACTGCCATAATTCCAAACTAGTATTCCTATGGCAAGTTTTTCCAAACTAATTTTTTGACTGCAAAAAATCCCAACCCGATACATTTGAGATAAATTTGCTCTCAATTAGTTTCTATGAAATTGTATTAACATCATGAAAAATCACAAAACCAATATCCCCGTAACAAATGGAGGATAAACCAAATACCCATCAACTACCACATATCATCCATCCAACTCAGGAATTTGATAAAAAAAATTTAACGAAAACTAGTAAAAGATAAATCATAAGTATGCCAGTTTAGGTTGACACAAGTGTACTCATTTAAGGTCTTTCGTGATATAAGCCCTGATTTTTATGCAAGTGATTACAGTTGAAGACAAAATTTAAGTATCGACAATTGATAAATTAAACCATTGATCAGATAATTCGGTCTTGGTTTGTCATATTTATCGAACATACTAATTAATTAATTAATGATTTGACGAGATATTTTAGTGTGATTTTGTTCTTCATTAAATTATTTTTCAACAACTTGAGGAAAAAAAGTTAAATAATCAATAGGTCTCATTAATTAATGAAAAGGAGCCAAGTTTATATGTACAGAGTGCTTACCAGTCTTGTTTTTAGTCTTGTTTTTCCTTTATATCTATAAACCAAAATTGGCTTTGGTTTTCTAGATTAATTGAGATTATTTAAAAGCTGAATTTTTTGGTCAAATTATTTATTAGGTAATTATCCTTTAACAACATTTGGGTTTTGGTTTTCCCAATTTACTGAACTCATTAATTGATCATTAATCTTTGGACTAGTTATTCGGGCGGGACTATTTTCTCTTTATTAAAAATTATTAAAAACTTGTGATAATTAATAGGTTTCGTTAAATGAAGAGGGGCGAAGCTGATAATAGTAATCTACATCGTCATCTTCCGCGCCAAGCAACATACATTCATTACGTTTGGGTTGATTAAATTAAACCTACTCTTGCATAATAACAGGGTCAGACTTATTACGAACTCATTTTACATAAGATGTTGGGCCATGCATAGTTCTAAATTCTTGGTACCAACAAAACCTCATTAAATGTTCAAAAGTCAAGTTTACATAGTATATGAGTAGCAAAGGTGTACGCGCATTCTCGAGTGAACATATAGTTAACATTTGAAGGTTTCGCCGAATCGTCCAGTATAGGCTATTTGAATTATCAGTTAACGGAAAGAAAGAAGTTACGAATGGAGAAATTTGATACGTACATATACAAATAGAGAAATATATTTTGAGATTTGAATTTTTTGTTTTTGTTTTTTTATGATTGCTTACAAGATTAAAAAGATTCAAAGTAAGATTAATATAAGATTATTAATGTATACATTTATCCATTGATAGAGTGTTATATAAAACAACTATCGGGGATTTAATTTGTTAGAAAATCTTTAAAGTAAGAAATCCTCTTTACCTTACTTTATGCAACAGTATGCTAGATCGACTAGCTTTAACTACGTATTCATGTGATTATTAGAGATGAATGTATGATTATTAAACCATCTATTAATCTTTTTATCGCTTAGGTATTTGTTTCAAAAGGTTGTGTTAAAAGCATAAGAAATAAAGTGACAGTTTCTTTATAGCTTTGTATGGGACTATGTTTTTAGACTCGAAAGCTAGTAACAACTTTAGGGGCGGATTGTATTTTGCAGATCATTTTAAAAAATTACAGGTTTAATAAGCACATTAAACACTGAAAATATGATTCATCCACAATTGTTCTTCCGTGATAGTTAACCATAAATCTTAAGAGGCACGGAAAATAAAATAAAAAATTTGAGGAGAATCCAATACAAAAATTATAATTCTTTCGTTCTTTTTATATTACACGTTTATTGTACTATAAAGTAGGAATAGCTCTCAATGAGCCGGCTCGGGAGGGGATACGGGACTGAGAGCCGCAACGCAGTTGTTCCATGTCTCATTGCTCCTCCTATAGACATCAGATTTTGTCCCCTTAATCGGCTTGTGGCTCGAGATGCTCAACTCCACAAATTGGTTGTGGCAGTTCTTCCCGGCTTTCAAGAGCTCATGACAACATTCATTGGTGGGTGTAAAGGTGTCGGCAAGGAATATGTATTGAAGGAATCCAGACCCACAATCAGATTTTATTCCCTTTCCGCAATCAGGGTTTCCGACCTTCGCGAAGGTAGCCTTAGGAAGCAATGCAACAGGGACGACCAACAAGATCATAAGAGCAGACAAGTTCTTCGGCATTGCCATTATAGTCTTTTGGGGATAGGAGGGTGAGAAAATTTTATGAGATTGTTGATCGTTTGATGATGCAGTTGATCTAGAGATGAGAACTTATATAGCTCGAGGGAAGTAGTGCATTAATGAAATCAATTCATCGGTTAAGATTTAGAAATTTATGTGGGAAACGTGTAAAATTATTTCTCTTGCAATAAATGCAATGATTGAGGGCCTTGTCATCTAACTTTTTTTCCAGTTCAATCATTTGCCATTAAAAAACAAATGTATTAATGAGTTGCTTGGTTGAAGAGAATTATATGTAAACGAAAATACTTATTTCCAATTTGATTTTCAATCCCACGTTTGATATATAATATGAACTAGTGACATGCCCTCAGTTTAAAATAATTTTATAAAATTAAATTAGCTTAACACGTTTCACCATATATACTCTCGCAAATGCACGTTATGTTAACGATACCTTTTATTTAGGGTTAGGGTCCATCCCTAATTTTTAGGATTAACGCCACAAAAGTTATCAAACAAGTACATCTATGACAAATTTAACTCAAACTAATTTTTTAACCGCCATAATTCCAAACTAGTATTCCTATGACAAATTTTCCCAAACTAATTTTTTGACTACAAAAAATCCCAACCCGATACATTTGTGATAAAGTTGCTCTCAATTAGTTTCTATGAAATTGTATTAATATCACGAAAAATCACAAAACCGATATCCTTGTAACAAATGGAGGATAAACCAAATACCCATCAACCACCACATATCATCCATCCAACTCAAGAATTTGATAGCCAAAATTTAAGTATCGACAATTGATAAATTAAACCAATGATCAAATAATTTGGTCTTGGTTGGTTATATTTATCGAACTTATTAATTAAATAATGATTTGCCCAAATATTTTCGTGTGATTTTGTTCTTCATTAAATTATTTTTCAACAACTTGAGGAAAAAAAAAGTTAAATAATAAATAGGTCTCATTAATTAATGAAAAGGAGCCAAGTTTATATGTACAGAGTGCTTACCAGTCTTGTTTTTCCTTTATATCTATAAACCAAAATTGGCTTTGGTTTTCTAGATTAATTGAGATAATTTAAAAGCTGAATTTTTTTGGTCAAATTATTTATTAGGTAATTATCCTTTAACAAGATTTGGGTTTTGGTTTTCTTGATTTACTGAACTCATTAATTGATCATTTAACCTTTGGACTAGTTTTTGGGAGGGACTATTTTTTCAATATTAAAAATTAATAAAAACTTGTGATAATAAAGAGGTTACGTTAAATGAAGAGGGCCAAGCTGATAATAGTAATCCCCGTCCTCATCATCCGCGCCAAGCAACATACATTCATTATGTTTGGGTTGATTAAATTAAACCTACTCTTGCATAATAACAGGGTCAGACTTATTACGAACTCATTTTACAAAAGATGTTGGGCCATGCATTGTTCTAAATTCTTGGTACTAACAAAACCTCATTAAATGTTCAAAAGTCAAGTTTACATAGTATATGAGTAGCAAAAGTGTACGCGCATTCTCGAGTGAACATATAGTTAACATTTGAAGGTTTCGCCGAATCGTCCAGTATAGGCTATTTGAATTATCAGTTAACGGAAAGAAAGAAGTTACGAATGGAGCAATTTGATACGTACATATATAATTGAGAAATATATTTCGAGATTTGAACTTTTTTTTTGTTTTATTATGATGCTTCCAAGATTAAAAAGATTCAAAGTATGATTTATATAAGATTATTAAGTATACAACAGTATGCTAGATCGACTAGCTTTAACTACGTATTCATGTGATTATTAGAGATGAATGTATGATTATTAAACCATCTATTAATCTTTTTATCGCTTAGGTATTTGTATCAAAAGGTTGTGTTAAAAGCATAAGAAATAAAGTGACAATTTCTTTATAGTTTTGTATGGGACTATGTTTTTAGACTCAAAAGCTAGTAACAACTTTAGGGGCGGATTGTATTTTGCAGATCATTTTAAAAAAAAAATTACAGGGTTAATAAGCACCTTAAACACTGAAAATTTGATTCATCCACAATTGTTCTTCCGTGATAGTTAACCATAAGGCTTAATAGGCACGAAAAATAAAATAAAAAATTTGAGGAGAATCCAATACAAAAATTATAATTCTTTCGTTCTTTTTATATTACACGTTTATTGTACTATAAAATAGGAATAGCTCTCAATGAGCTGGCTCGGGAGGGGATATGGGACTGAGAGCTGCAACGCAGTTGTTCCATGTCTCATTGCTCCTCCTATAGACATCAGATTTTGTCCCTTTAATCGGCTTGTGGCTCGAGATGCTCAGCTCCACAAATTGGTTGTGGCAGTTCTTCCCCACTTTCAAGAGCTCATGACAACATTCATTGGTGGGTGTAAAGGTGTCGGCAAGGAATATGTATTGAAAGAATCCAGACCCACAATTAGATCTTATTCCCTTACCGCAATCAGGGTTTCCGACCTTGGCGAAGGTAGCCTTAGGAAGCAATGCAATAGGGACGACCAACAAGATCATAAGAGTGGACAAGTTCTTGGGCGTTGCCATTATGGTCTTTTGGGGATAGGAGGGTTGGAAAATTTTATGAGATTGTTGATCGTTTGATGATGCAGTTGATCTAGAGATGAGAACTTATATAGCTCGAGGGAAGTAGTGCATTAATGAAATCAATTCATCGGTTAAGATTTAGAAATTTATGTGGGAAACGTGTAAAATTATTTCTCTTGCCTTAAATGCAATGATTTGGGGTCTTGTCATCTGACTTTTTTTTCCAGTTCAATCATTTGCCATTAAAAAACAAATGTATTAATGAGTTGCTTGGTTGAAGAGAATTATCTGCAAACGAAAATACTTATTTCCAATTTGATTTTCCATCCCACGTTTGATATATAATATCAACTAGTGACATGCCCTCATCTTAAAATAATTTTATAAAATTAAATTAGCTTAACACGTTTCACCATATATACTCTCGCAAATGCACGTTATGTTAACGATACCTTTTATTTAGGGTTAGGGTCCATCCCTAATTTTTAGGATTAACTTCACAAAAGTTATCAAACAAGTAAATCTATGACAAATTTAACTGAAACTAATTTTTTAACCGCCATAATTCCAAACTAGTATGCCTATGACAAATTTTGCCAAACTAATTTTTTGACTACAAAAAATCCCAACCCGATACATTTGTGATAAATTTGCTCTCAATTAGTTTCTATGAAATTGTATTAATATCACGAAAAATCACAAAACCGATATCCTTGCAACAAATGGAGGATAAACCAAATACCCATCAACTACCACATATCATCCATCCAACTCAGGAATTTGATAGCCAAAATTTAAGTATCGACAATTGATAAATTAAACCATTGATCAAATAATTTGGTCTTGGTGGGCCATATTTGTCGAACTTATTAATTAAATAATGATTTGGCCAAATATTTTAGTGTGATTTTGTTCTTCATTAAATTATTTTTCAACAACTTGAGGAAAAAAAAGTTAAATAATCAATAGGTCTCATTAATTAATGAAAATGAGCCAAGTTTATATGTACAGAGTGCTTACCAGCCTTGTTTTTAGTCTTGCTTTTCCTTTATATCTATAAACTAAAATTGGCTTTGGTTTTCTAGATTAATTGAGATTATTTAAAAGCTGAATTTTTTTGGTCAAATTATTTATTAGGTAATTATCCTTTAACAAGATTTGGGTTTTGGTTTTCCGGATTTACCAAACTCATTAATTGATCATTTAACCTTTGGACTAGTTATTGGGGCGGGACTATTTTTTCTTTATTAAAAATTATTAAAAAATTGTGATAATCAATAGGTTTCGTTAAATGAAGAGGGGCCAAGCTGATAATAATAATCTCCATCGTCATCTTCCACGCCAAGCAACATACATCCATTACCTTTGGGTTGATTAAATTAAACCTACTCTTGCATAATAACAGGGTCAGACTTATTACGAACTCATTTTACATAAGATGTTGGGCCATGCATAGTTCTAAATTCTCGGTACCAAAAAAACCTCATTAAATGTTCAAAAGTCAAGTTTACATAGTATATGCGTAGCAAAAGTGTACGCGCATTCTCAAGTGAACATATAGTTAACATTTGAAGGTTTCGATGAATCGTCAGTATAGGCTATTTGAATTATCAGTTAACGGAAAGAAAGAAGTTACAAATGCAGCAATTTGATACGTACATATATAATAGAGAAATATATTTCGAGATTTGAACTTTTTTTTTTTGTTTTATTATGATTGCTTCCAAGATTAAAAAGATTCAAAGTATGATTTATATAAGATTCTTAAGTAAACATTTATCCATTGATAGAGTGTTATATAAAACAACTATCGGGATTTAATTTGTCAGAAAACCTTTAAAGTAAGAAATCCTCTTTACCTTACTTTATGCAACAGTATGCTAGATCGACTAGCTTTAACTACATATTCATGTGATTATTAGAGATGAATGTATGATTATTAAACCAACTATTAATCTTTTTATCGCTTAGGTATTTGTTTCAAAAGGTTGTGTTAAAAGCATAAGAAATAAAGTGACAGTTTCTTTATAGTTTTGTATGGGACTATGTTTTTAGACTCGAAAGCTAGTAACAACTTTAGGGGCGGATTGTATTTTGCAGATCATTTTTAAAAAATTACAGGGTTAATAAGCACATTAAACACTGAAAATTTGATTCATCCACAATTGTTCTTCCGTGATAGTTAACCATAAGGCTTAACAGGCACGAAAAATAAAATAAAAAATTTGAGGAGAATCTAATACAAAAATTATAATTATTTCATTCTTTTTATATTACACGTTTATTGTACTATAAAATAGGAATAGCTCTCAATGAGCCGGCTCGGGAGGGGATACGGGACTGAGAGCCGCAACGCAGTTGTTCCATGTCTCATTGCTCCTCCTATAGACATCAGATTTGTCCCCTTAATCGGCTTGTGGCTCGAGATGCTCAACTCCACAAATTGGTTGTGGCAGTTCTTCCCGGCTTTCAAGAGCTCATGACAACATTCATTGGTGGGTGTAAAGGTGTCGGCAAGGAATATGTATTGAAAGAATCCAGACCCACAATTAGATCTTATTCCCTTTCCGCAATCAGGGTTTCCGACCTTGGTGAAGGTAGCCTTAGGAAGCAATGCAACAGGGACGACCAACAAGATCATAAGAGCGGACAAGTTCTTGGGCGTTGCCATTATGGTATTTTGGGGATAGGAGGGTTGGAAAATTTTATGAGATTGTTTGTCATTTGATGATGCAGTTGATCTAGAGATGAGAACTTATATAGCTCGAGGGAAGTAGTGCATTAATGAAATCAATTCATCGGATAAGATTTAGGAATGTGTGTAGGAAACGTGTAAAATTATTTCTCTTGCAATAAATGCAATGATTGAGGGCCTTGTCATTTGACTTTTTTTCTAGTTCAATCATTTGCTATTAAAAAAAAGTATTAATGAGTTGCTTGGTTGAACAGAATTATCTATAAACGAAAATACTTATTTCCAATTTGATTTTCAATCCCACGTTCGATATATAATATGAACTAGTGACATAACCTCAGTTTAAAATAATTTTATAAAATTGAATATGCTTAAAACATTTCACCATATATACTCTCGCAAATGCACGTTATGTTAACGATACCTTTTATTTAGGCTTAGGGTCCATCCCTAATTTTTAGGATTAACGCCACAAAAATTATCAAACAAGTACATCTATGACAAATTTCTCTCAAACTAATTTTTTAACCGCCATAATTCCAAACTAGTATTCATATGGCAAGTTTTTCCAAACTAATTTTTTGACTGCAAAAAATCCCAACCCGATACATTTGAGATAAATTTGCTCTCAATTAGTTTCTATGAAATTGTATTAACATCACGAAAAATCACAAAACCAATATCCTTGTAACAAATGGAGGATAAACCAAATACCCATCAACTACCACATATCATCCATCCAACTCAGCATTTTGATAAAAAAAAATTTAACGAAAACTAGTAAAAGATAAATTTGTCATAAGTATGCTAGTTTAAGTGTACTCATTTAGGGTTTTTCGTGATATAAGCCCTGATTTGTATGCAAGTGATTACAGTTGAAGCCAAAATTTAAGTATCGACAATTGATAAGTTAAACCATTGATGAGATAATTTGGTCTTGGTTTGTCATATTTATCGAACTTATTAATTAATTAATTAATTAATGATTTGCCGAGATATTTTAGTGTGATTTTGTTCTTCATTAAATTATTTTTCAACAACTTGAGGAAAAAAAAGTTAAATAATCAATAGTTCTCATTAATTAATGAAAACGAGCCAAGTTTATATGTACAGTGCTTACCAGTCTTGTTTTTAGTCTTGTTTTTCCTTTATATCTATAAACCAAAATTGGCTTTGGTTTTCTAGATTAATTGAGATTATTTAAAAGCTGAATTTTTTTTCGTCAAATTATTTATTAGGTAATTATCCTTTAACAAGATTTGGGTTTTGGTTTTCCGGATTTACCGAACTCATTAATTGATCATTTAGCCTTTGGACTAGTTATTCGGGCGGGACTATTTTCTCTTTATTAAAAATTATTAAAAACTTGTGATAATTAATAGCTTTCGTTAAATGAAGAGGGGCCAAGCTGATAATAGTAATCTACATCGTCATCTTCCGCGCCAAGCAACATACATTCATTACGTTTGGGTTGATTAAATTAAACCTACTCTTGCATAATAACAGGGTCAGACTTATTACGAACTCATTTTACATAAGATGTTGGGCCATGCATAGTTCTAAATTCTTGGTACCAACAAAACCTCATTAAATGTTCAAAAGTCAAGTTTACATAGTATATGAGTAGCAAAGGTGTACGCGCATTCTCGAGTGAACATATAGTTAACATTTGAAGGTTTCGCCGAATCGTCCAGTATAGGCTATTTGAATTATCAGTTAACGGAAAGAAAGAAGTTACGAATGGAGCAATTTGATATGTACATATATAATAGAGAAATATATTTCGAGATTTGAACTTTTTTTTTGTTTTATTATGATTGCTTCCAAGATTAAAAAGATTCAAAGTATGATGCAGATAAGATTATTAAGTATACATTTATCCATTGATAGAGTGTTATATAAAACAACTATCGAGGATTTAATTTGTTAGAAAACCTTTAAAGTAAGAAATCCTCTTTACCTTACTTTATACAACAGTATGCTAGATCGACTAGCTTTAACTACGTATTCATATGATTATTAGAGATGAATGTATGATTATTAAACCAACTATTAATCTTTTTATTGCTTAGGTATTTGTTTCAAAAGGTTGTGTTAAAAGCATAAGAAATAAAGTGACAGTTTCTTTATAGTTTTGTATGGGACTATGTTTTTAGACTCGAAAGCTAGTAACAACTTTAGGGGCGGATTGTATTTTGCAGATCATTTTTAAAAATTTACAGGGTTAATAAGCACATTAAACACTGAAAATTTGATTCATCCACAATTGTTCTTCCGTGATAGTTAACCATAAGGCTTAAGAGGCACGAAAAATAAAATAAAAAATTTGAGGAGAATCCAATACAAAAATTATAATTCTTTCGTTCTTTTTATATTACATGTTTATTGTACTATAAAATAGGAATAGCTCTCAATGAGCCGGCTCGGGAGGGGATACGAGGCGAGAGCCGCAACGCAGTTGTTCCATGTCTCATTGCTCCTCCTATAGACATCAGATTTTGTCCCCTTAATCGGCTTGTGGCTCGAGATGCTCAACTCCACAAATTGGTTGTGGCAGTTCTTCCCGGCTTTCAAGAGCTCATGACAACATTCATTGGTGGGTGTAAAGGTATCGGCAAGGAATATATATTGAAAGAATCTAGACCCACAATCAGATCTTATTCCCTTTCCGCAATCAGGGGTTTCCGACCTTGGCGAAGGTAGCCTTAGGAAGCAATGCAATAGGGACGACCAACAAGATCATAAGAGCGGACAAGTTCTTCGGCGTTGCCAGTATGGTCTTTTGGGGATAGGAGGGTTGGAAAATTTTATGAGATTGTTGATCGTTTGATGATGCAGTTGATCTAGAGATGAGAACTTATATAGCTCGAGGGAAGTAGTGCATTAATGAAATCAATTCATCGGTTAAGATTTAGAAATTTATGTAGGAAACATGTAAAATTATTTCTCTTTCAATAAATGCAATGATTGAGGGCCTTGTCATCTGACTTTTCTTCTAGTTCAATCATTTGCCATTAAAAAAAAAGTTTTAATGAGTTGCTTTGTTGAACAGAATTATCTGTAAACGAAAATACTTATTTCCAATTTGATTTTCAATCCCACGTTCAATATATAATATGAACTAGTGACATGCCCTTAGTTTAAAATAATTTTATAAAATTAAATTAGCTTAAAACGTTTCACCATATATACTCTCGCAAATGCACGTTATATTAATGATACCTTTTATAGGGTTAGGGTCCATCCCTAATTTTTAGGAGTAATGCCATAAAAATTATCAAACAAGTACATCTATGACAAATTTCTCTCTAACTAATTTTTTAACCGCCGTAATTCCAAACTAGTATTCCTATGACAAATTTTCCCAAACTAATTTTTTTACTACAAAAAATCCCAACCTGATACATTTGTGATAAATTTGCTCTCAATTAGTTTATATGAAATTGTATTAATATCATGAAAAATCACAAAACCGATATCCTTGTAAGGTTTTCCGTTGTATTAATCTTTACAAAAAAAGGATCATCCTTGTGCTTTCTAGCTCTCACTTCAAGACATATGGATTATATCCCTACGGCGAGGATCAAGTGATTGGCCACGATTAGGTAACTATCCAAATTTGGCTCATCTCTCCAACGAGGGCTCAACTGCTTAGCGTGGTTTTGATGTGATTTTTATTTATCAATTATTCTGCACTTTATTTTTTATTCGACCTTGATAATGCTTTATTGAAATTTGGCTTAATAACACCAAAAACCCCAAACTGATACAAACATACTACACTTGCTCCAAACAAATTTTAGAGAACATTCCAAGCTGTGCCACATAATACCCTTGATATTTTTGTGTCCCATTTACCACAAATTGTGGCAAATCTTTGATATTTTTAGCCATAAATGTAACACGAGCACACCGGTTTGTTATAAATGCAGCACGTGTATACTATTGGAATTTTTGTGACATAAAAATTAGCTTTAGGTAAATGTGGCACAAATATATCATTATCAGATTTTTTGTGGAATTAATTTTGTAGTTTTTATTTGATGAGTGCAACCAAATCATTAAACCCATGAAATTCTTGTTTGATCAAATTTGTGCATAGATGTATATAAGCAGGGGAATAAGCATAAGAAAGTCGTAATCAAAGCTTTAAGTCTAAGCTCTATCTATAACGGTTGAGGACTAAATGAGAATCACGTGCTACTGACAGCTGATGCAGATATGAGACAAGCACAAAAAAGCAAAGAAAAAATGCTTTGGTGCACGAAATTCATAAAACCAGTCAATATACAACTAGAGCCATTAAACGGGTCGGTCAGGTCGGGTTTGGGTCGGGTCATTAATAGTCCGACCCAAATTGACCCATTAACCCATTTAAGACCCATTTATGTTTAATGTAAATTTTTCGACCCAAACCCGATCCGACCCAACTCATATCAATAAAATATTTTCATATTTAACAAATATAGAAAAACTTATTCCTATGTTTTTTTTTTAAGATTATATTATTAAAATACTTCCAAGCTTTTTATATATATTATTTTTTTAAAAATTGTATTGCTAAAATAGTTTTATACCATATAAATTTAATGGACAATTTTTATAAATTTTAAAATAATTATTTAAAAAAGTCGAAATTTAAATATTATTTTTTAAATATAATTTTCTTTTTCTTTTTCTCTTACCTTTTTCTTTTTCTCTTTTTTCTTCTCCTTCTTCTTCTTCTTTGGCCGGTTGCCGGCCACGACGACGGCCGGCGGCGGCCACAGGCGAGCCTCGAGCTCCCCGGCATCGGCGAGCCTCGAGCTTCCCGACACCGGGGAGCTCGAGGCCCACCAGACTGGCGAGTTTGAGCTCGCCTGACGCCGGCGAGCTCGAGGCTCACCAGATCTGTGACATCCTGGAATTCGACCCCGTTTTGATAAAATGAAATGTGCATATCGTCGACGTGCCTATGGTCCTTTTTCTTTGAGCTGATCACTCACGAGTTAACTAACTTATTGGGTGAAGCCGTTAAGGGATATATCCGCGGTAAAAATCCCTAAAAGCTACCTAATTGGTTGGATTGGACTAAATCACGTCCGGTCGATTTTAATCATGAAATTTAATTCGGTTTTAGGAATCGAAAATCCGAGCATGTTACAATTCATTTTTAGGACCTTGTCTCATCGATCGTCAATTTATCGACGAGTCCGAAATTTTAAGAAAGAAATTATCGGAGGAAAACTCGAAGACCGAAAGAAAATAGAAAATGAAAGGGAAAGAGAAAAAGAAAAGAAATAAGAAAAGTTTTATTTTTGAATTCTTTTTCTCTCTCTCTCCCTTTTCTCTCTTTCTTTTCTCTCTCTTCTCTCTCCTTCCCTCCCCCTCGTGCGATTCTTTCCCCAGCCGACCGCCCTTGCTGTCTCCTACTTTGCTTTATTTTATTTCTCTTTTTGACCGGTCAAATTTCTCTCTCTTCTTGCCTCCTCCCCCACGTTATCTTCTTCTTCTCCTTCTTCGTTCTTCTTTCTTTTGCGAACCGAACCAGGAGCAGAAGGAGAAGCCGCGCAAGAGCAGCTCGCCGTCGCCGCCTGTCCCGCCGCCGCACCACACGCCCGTTCGCCGCCCGCACGTCCGCCGTTCGCCGCCCGTGCGCCGCCTGCGCTTGCCATCCCTGCCGTGCGACCCAACTCCCGTTCGGCCTCATTCGGCCACCGTGAGCGGTGAGCGAGGCCGCGAGCGCTTGTCCGGCCTCACCGGAGCCCCGCTCGCTCTCCCGACCTCTTACCGCCCCCAACTCTCTCTCTTTCTCTCTGTTTTGCAGCCGATCCATCAAACCCGCGAGTGGGTTTCAGCCGGTTCGTGGGCCGTTTCGGGCCGTGCTCTGAGAAGTTTTGTTCCTCGCGTCGCCCCCGTCGGATTGATCTGACTTGCGCATGATTTGGTGAGTAATCTCACTAATCCTTACTTAGTGAACTAATTACGCTTATTGGTTGGTTAGTTGTAATTAATCAGGTTTATGTGTTAGATTAGTATAAATTAGTATTTATTAGTCAATCGCAATACAAATTAGATAAATTGAATGTGTATTTAGCAAGTAGACATGGTCTACTATTTATTTAGGGTAGCCGGATTTTTTCCCGACCCTAATCGGGCTTCAATTGGGCTTTTCGGGCCTAAGTGTAATTTTTGGTATTTAAATATTAATTTTCGGAATTAAATTAAATAATTATTTATTTTCCGAAAATTCAACTAGGATGGTTCGAGACTAGAATATTATGCTGACGAAGTGGTGAAGTCCGTTTATTTAATCGGGCTTTATTTTGAGCTAAATCGAATTTTTAATATTAATTATTTAATTTTCGAAATTAATTAATTATTTATTTATTTTCCGAAAATTCAATTGAGATGGCTAGTGACCAGAATATTATGCTGATAATTGTGGTGAAGTCTGTTTATTTAATCAGGCTTTAATTTGAGTTAAATTGAATTTTTAATATTTATTAATTAATTTTCGAAATTAATTATTTATTTATTTATTTTTCGGAAATTAAGATTAAGATGGTTGATGACTGAAATCTTGCTGATTGTCGTGGCGCAGTCCATTTATTTAATTGAGCTCTACGTTGCTTGGAATTAAATAAATTGTGATATTTTAGGGATTTACCCTAAATTGATTGAAATTGAATTATCGATTGGTAGTTGGCCGAGTATGGCTATTTAGCATTTTGAATGCCTTGTTGAGCCGTAAGTGGAGGGAGTGGTGAGAACTAACTGAGCATTTTATTGGTTGAGACCGATCAAGTACGAAGTATAGACAGGCGTGGTTCGGTGATTAAGGATATCACTGTGCGAAAACGGCGCCTTAAAGAACGCACGTAGATTGTCTATGATCTATGACGGGCGTGGTTCGGTGATGAGGAATATCACTGTGCGAAAATGACACCTTAAAGAACGCACGTAGACCGTCTGTTATTTACGTCACCTTGGCGGAAGCGCCGCCTGAGAGGATTGATGTGGCTCTGTGACCGATTTCACTATGGGATGTTATATAGTGTGGAACGAATGACCTAGGAATGGTCTAACTGACATATAATCGACTAGTTCGATTGATCAATGATTGATTCGATTGTTGTGGTTTGATTGATTGTTCGTTGTGATTTATGAAGTGTCTATATATAACCTTGAATTGCAGGTTGAGACTGAGGCCAAGGTAAGTCCTCTGACTCGTGCTGTACTTAGGCAATCGAGTAGTGTATTGGTTCCCTAATTAAGTCTTAGTGGGGTGGAACTCGCTGAGACATAGTCTCTTCCTAGTTTGGGGAAAACATTTCAGGACCCCGCTAAGGAGCTGAGGAGGAAGAGTCTGTGAAGAAGAAGTATTTTTGGAAGAAGATAATCCCGAGAGGGATCTTGAGTACGACCCAGGTGGACTGAAATGTCATCTTCTTTTGTGGCTCCATTTTGATGTGAATAGAGTAAAGTAAAGAGTTGTGAAGAGTGTGGAGTACTTTGGTTTATGTCATGTATAAAGGTTTGGTTATGGATTTCAATATGAAAGATATGGCCTACTTTTCTATCACATTGTTTTATTGTCTGGAGATTTATAACTGCTTCCGCATGTGCTTAATAAAAAGAAAAGGGTCGGCGATACATAGTCTTGGGATATCGCATTTTAAAATCGACCAAGTAGAAGGATGTGTGCGTGCCCGAGGATCAGGGCGTGACAAGATCAGCGAGGCTCGAGCCTCGCCCGACGTCGGCGAGCTCAAGTCTCGCCTGATCTAGCGAGCCTTGAGCTTGCCGACGCCGACGAGGCCTTCACCTCGCCAAATCGGCGAGGCTCGACCGCCTCACCGACGTCAGCGGGCTCGAGCCTCGCCAGATCGGCGAGGCTCGAGCCTTGCCGGGTGTCGACGAGGCCTCCACCTCGCCAGATCCGGCGAGCTCGAGCTCGCCCGGCACCGGCGAGCTCAAGGCTCGCTTGGCCGATCACCGGCCGTCGCCGTGCCGGTGATCGGAAGGAGGAAAAAAAAAAGATAAAAAAGAAAGAAAAATAAAAGAGAAAATAAAAATAAAAAAATTATAATTTCGATTTTTATAAAGTTAAAGAAAGAAGGGAGGAATTATAATGTTTTTTTTTAAAGATGAGTTTTCAACCCAACCCATTTAAAAACCCACTTAAAATCCACATATCTTAAACCTTTAATTGTGAAACCCATTTAACTATCTTTTATTATAAACAAATAACCTATTTATGACCCATTTTAACACCTCTATATACAACTACCTTCGACTCTCGTATTCCCTAATTAGTGGGGAAAATATATTTAACTACTAAGGGTAATAAAATGTGCGCATGTAAGTACGTTAAAAAAAAGAAATACAACCTAATTGCAAGCTAACCTTGTTATTAAAACCAACCAACAAAAAGAAAACTTGTTACAAGTAATTTATTAAGCACTTGTTAAGTGTGATTTTAGCCCGTGTATGACCTGATCAAGATACTCCATGTATCGGGATTGTACTTGATTCGAAAGTGCTTTTCTCTTCATACAAAAAGATATCGATCATTAATTATATTCACGTGAGTAAGTGGATGGTCGGGAAAAAAAAAGTAAACATAGATTGATGAACCGATGAAGCTAGCGAGGAGGAATAAATATCCCTCGGCCCGCCGTTCATGGAACATATGCGACGATCCTTTAACACATGTAGGAGGGTTGAGAAAGGCTTGTACGAAATTTCCTTGACGGTGATACGAGAGGCTTTCTATAGCTGTCACTATTGAGGAACAAGATCACCAGAAGGTGTATAATCCAACAAGTGCCACAATAAACATAGAGTCGGTCACCTTTGCCACATCCTTTTATTGACCTAATTTACGAATTTAGCGACCAACGACCGGCTGAAACAGTAACTAAATCAAACTCGAGAGTCTGCGATTTGGACGCCGTTGAATTGGGCACAAACAAATGTAGATCTGTACGACATAACGATGCTGGACGGCATGTTAAGTCTGGAGTTGATGCCATCGTAGAGGGAACAGAACGAGGATCGGATTCTTCAGCGAACCAAAAAAAAAAAAGAGGTAATTAACTTTTGTCTCCACAAAAAAGTAAAAGGAAAACCTCAAAATGGTGGTCGATAATGACACAATTAATCCAAACTGAAAAATCCCAAACCGCAGCCCAAATTACAACCTCCCCTCCAAGGAATTAATCATCTAACTCAAAATGTCACTTGAAAATTACAATATAAAAGAATGAAATTCGTAGTACTTAATTGGATGAAATAAGTGGTAAAAGTTTGAAGGAAGAGATGCTAAAATACCTCTAAATGTTCTAAATGATACCTACCATGGCATCAAAATGCCTTGAATTTATCTCAGTCTAACAAAAGTACACTCTGTCAAGAATGCTTGAATTTAAGATTTTTAGCAATAAGAAAAAAAATTCAGATATTGACATAGATGGAGATTTTTCATAGCATTAATTAAATAGGAAAACGTTAAATTTAAATTTGGGCAACGACGCGACTCACGTCCATCTCTATTTCTCGTGCGACGGCCTCCTTGCGGTGCATGGAGTGGACCCGCCGCGTCGCTGCATCGTCAAGCGACGCAAGCAAAGTCACATGGCACCGGGAATTCCCCATTTTGCCCTTCCCCTACGGACAAAACCTCCATCTGTTTTCAAGGTCGTTTTTAGAAGCATCGTGCGTCCGGATAATTAGTCTTTTGTGCTTCGATCGTGTCTTCTTCTTAACCGTTTTGGCGACCCCACGATGAGAATAACGTCGTGAGAATCCCCCCACAACCCCCCAACCACTTCTTTTTCTATGGTTCTTTTGGGCGAAAGATAACCAACAGCTTTTCCGTCTTGGTATTCCTGGAATCCGTGGGAAGAAGATGAAAAGGAATAGCCAAAGAAAAAGGAGGAATTCAAGGAATAAACACGGACTCGATCTCATTCTTATTTTGTCGCCGTTGAAATCGAAATCTGAACATTTCAACTTTTTTTCCTCTCTCAGGTTTCTGGGCTTTTTCTATTCCCGCTGTGCTGGATAGTTCTTTGGTGATTACTCGTGACAAACGGTGTGGAGGCGAGCCTAATTTTAGGACTTTCATCCATCAAGGTGTGTCGTTAAACTATATCCTTGATTTGTCTCTATGAATGCAAACAGCTAGTAATAAAAACAACTAACACAAATGCAAAAAATTTAAGCCAAAATTAGCACCAAAAAAAAAAAAAAAAAGACAATTGAGTACAGTTAAGACTTTTTTTTTATAATTTTCCCATTCTCATACTTACCCCTTATTTTCTTCCTTGTTCTCTGTTAACTTACGTAGAAGTAGTAACACTCTGCATGAATATCTAAATCTTATGCATCATTTATAACAAAAATACAAAAATAATATGAAGAACTTGTACACATCTACACCCAATATATTTTTCGTGTGCAGGGAGCAACTCCATTGTGCCATACGTGATTGATATCATTTCGAACAATATAGAGTGCATTCAAATTTCTTCTATCATTGATTCTTTGCTTGACATCATTACATGTACATGCTGCGTTTTATGTGAAATGCAACAGGGAGGGTTAAGGATATGCCTGAATTTAGATATAGACAACTTTTGCTGATTGCTTAAGCTCAGAACAAAACAATCTTAGAGGAGTTGTTCAATGACGGAGCTGTTTAGTAAAAGTGAATGACGATGGTGCACAGTAGAGATTGATGGAGGAGAAGCAGGGATGGCATCTGTTGGTGGTTCATATTGATAGGCGAATGCAACGCTTGATAATGGGGATCCCGTGATAGACAATAAGTGACTAATGGTGAAGTAACGTGCTGATATTTTGGTGAAGGGAAGTTTGATTGTTGGTGTTCTGATCTGGCTATGGTTTTTTGTATTCTCAGTCCATTAAGAGGAAGACAGCATAGGAAATAGATATATGAAGGAGAATAATAAAAATAGGAGTAGTGGATTCCCGATGTTTAGGATTGTTTCAATAGCGGAATTCGGTTCAATTTTCGAACTTGAACTACTTTTGAAGAGTTCCATTTTGCTGACAATTTGAAAGCTTTTAGTTTGTGGGCTTGATAAGAAACAAACATCTAGGAATGGTGAGCTTGGTTCTCGGTTTAGGAATAAAATGAACGGTTCCAAAAAAAAGAGAGAGGAAATAAGAAATAATGAAGAAATGGGCTTTGAAAGTTTAGAACTTAATGGGGCTTTGTATGAGAGCCCAATTGTATTTTTTGGCCCGAATTTGTGAAAATGGGCTTTGAAAGTTTAGAACATGTTGGACCATATTCGGATTGGGCTCAACAGCCCAAAACAATGTCCCAATTTTTAATAATAATAAAATTTCAAAAAATTTGAAAAATTAAAAACATAGAAAATGTTTAGAAAATAGGCCTCGATTGGATAATTAGATCTTAGTATTATATTTAACTTAGTGTCTCTTAATTGACATTTATGTAATTTGGAGATGTTAGTGAGTACTTGATTATAGTTTAGTTTTAGTAGATTACTTTTTTAGACAAGAATTGGATTCAATTTGATTATAGCTCATGAGGTTGCTATCTCAGGGCTTGATAATAGAGCTATGTCATATTCTATATCCAACTCGTGTCGGGTTACATTACCGTACTATACTTTTTTACTCATTCTTCATTACTTTCTTTGATCAATTGATTGTGATTCTTTTTATATTGCTTTCTTAAGTTGTGATTTGCTTGCTTTTGTTGAATAATTAGGTTGCGTTTTGGGGTCTTAATTTGAAAAAAAAAAAAAAATCCTTGGGTTTTCTTGTCAACAACTTCTTCATCATTTTGATGTGGACATCAAGCGTAAGGCATTTGTGAGACACTCACCATCCTACAAGGCTATCAAAAGGCTATCAATAATTTATAATTTATAATTTTTCCTCCTTTTCTTCTTACCTAGGCTTGGCCCTACTTCCTCTATTTTCCTTCTTCCCCTGACCTAGTCTCCTTCCCCTTTCTTCCTCTCTCCCCTCACGCTCGCTAAAGGAAGGACACAAAGGATAGGTAGAGCAATAGAGACCGTCGAGTAGGATGTCTAGCCAGGGGCAGGCTGGCATGACGAGCTGACAGTGGCAAGGCCATGTGCGCTTGCTAGGCGAGCTTAAAAGTGGTGATTTTTTGGAGGTTTAGGGACTGGGTAGAGAAACCGAGAGAGTGAGAGGGATCGAGAACCAAGAAGAAAGGTCATGATTGAAGGGCTTCCTTTAGTAGCCAACGTGCTTGGACCTCGATCGCCAACACTCGCTAAATATATGTGCATTGGAGAATTTTGTCTAACGTTTGTCCAACTAAAGTCAATTGCATCGAAGAATTCCCCAACTGCTTCTTCCTCATATAATGTTGGTCTTTAAATATACGTGCAACATCACCATCCAAAGACAAAAACCCTTCGGACCTTTTCCTTTAAGAAAAATCGCCTTCCGCCCTATTCAATCAAGAAGACGATCTACATGATCTCAATGGCAGGGATCAGGTTCATGCTCGCCCTTTCCCTCTCGATCCTCCTGTTGTTGTCTTCATCTCTTAGAGAGTTTAGCTAGCACTCTTGGATGTATTGAACCTGCAAATGAGACCTTTAGCCAGGAAATAAGAAAGCTTGACATCCACGTGAAGAAGGGTGGCGGTGGGGGTGGCGATGGCAACGGCGATGGCAGTGGTGGCGGCACTAGTTACAAAGGTGGCGGTTTTATCTATTTAGTACATGTGGGTGCCAATGGGCATAAGCCTAGCAATGGGACTCAAAGGTCCTCAACCATCGAACCTTGCCCATCATCGCTTGCCTGATCGTTTTTTTTCCTCTCTAATTCTCTTCAAAACTAGTTTGATTGCCAATTGTTCAGTCTATCTGATAGAGGGAATTTTTTTTTTTTTATGATTTTCTTTTTCAGTATGAAATGAAAGAAAAAGAGCCTAAATCTTTCTTTTACATCAACTTTTTTTATTCACTCCACGAAAAAAAGAAATAAATTTCTTTTTCTATCTATCTATATTTTTTAACCACTGAGGTTTAATTCAAAGATGAATTATTTATGATGATAAATGCAATTTTTAGGAAAACATTATTCAAATAGAGGTTTTTTTTTTTTCAACTCAATAACCATTTGAATTGAATGATTTTGAATGATTTCTTATGAGTATTTGATAGTCGAAGAAGTCTAAGATTGTTGAATATCAAATACTCATAAGAAATCATTCAAAATCATTCAATTCAAATAGTTATTGAATTGAAAAAAAGAAAAACTACCTAGATATCACTATTTGAATAAAGTTTTCCTAAAGATTGCATTTATCATCATAAAGAATTCATTTTTGAATTAAACCTCAGTGATTAATAAAATATAGATAGATAGAAAAAGAAATTTATTTCTTTTTTTCGTGGAGTGAATAAAAAAATTAATGTAAAAGGAAGATTTAGGCTCTTTTTCTTTCATTTCATACTGAAAAAGAAAAATTCCCTCTATCAGATAGACTGAACAATTGGCAATCAAACTAGTTTTGAAGAGAATTAGAGAGGAACAAAAACGATTGAGGCAAGCGACGATGGGTGAGGTTCGATGGTTGAGGACCTTTGAGTCCCGTTGCTAGGCTTATGCCCATTGGCACCTGCATGTACCAAATAGATGATACGCCACCTTTGTAACTAGTGCCGCCACCACAGCCATCGCAACCCCCACCGCCAACCTTCTTCATGTGGACATCGAGCTTTCTCGTTTCCTGACTAAAGATATCATCAAGGGGCTCAGCACTTCCACGAGCGCTAGCCAAGCTCTCTGGACATCGGGACAACAACACAAGAATTGCGAGGGAAAGGGCGAGCGCGGACTTGATCCCAGCCATTGACATTGCGAAGATCGTCTTCTTGATCGAATTGGGTGAAAGGCAATTTTTTGTTGAACTGAAATCAATTGCATCAGAGAATTCCCCAACCGCTTCTTCTTCATCTAACGTTTGTCTTTAAATATACGTGCAACATCACCATTCAAAGGCAAAAACTCTCCAAACCTTCTTCTACGAAAAAAATCACCTTCCAGGCGATCTTTGCGATCTCGATGGTGGGGATCAAGTCTGGGCTCACCCTTTCCCTCACGATCCTCATGTTGCTATCACCATCTCCTAGGAGCTCGGCCAACGCTTGTGGAAGTGCTAAGCCCATGGATGAGATCTTTACCAAGGAAACGAGAAGGCTCGACGTCCACGTGAAGAAGGATGGCAAATGAAATTTGCATATATTTCAATGTATACACTAATGAAGAATACAATATATTTATGGACTTTATTAGATAACTATTTTACGATCATATGTCAATTAAGATTATGCATAATCAAATGGCAATATATGTGCAATATACATACAATCTTAAAAGACATGAATAATTTATACGAAATATCATAATTATCTTTAGTACATGAAAATATCGATAGAAAGTGTGAAACATCCGTAACAAGTTAAAAATAATAATAATGAAAAAAAAAAGAAATATGAAATTTGTATATATTTTGATGTATATACACCATCTTATTTATAAGTTTTGTTAGATTACCACTTTAAGATAATATCTAAATCAAGATTATGCACAATCAAATGGCAATTTACATACAATCCACATGTAATATGTGTACAATCTCGAGAGATTTAGATAACCAAAAAGAAATATCATAATTATCTTTAACATAGGAAATAACGTATTTCGTCCCTCGCCAAGGCTAGCTCAGTCCACCTCGGGCCAATCTCATGACAGTAACCAAAATAACCATAGGCTCAAAAAATAATTTAAAGGGTTAATATCCTGAAAAACCCCAAACTGGTATACTTATGATAAATTTACCCCAAACTATTTTTTTGACCACAAAAAACCCAAAACCGATATACCTTTGACAAATTTACCCCAAACCAATACACTTGTAACAAATTTACCATTTATTAATTTTCGTTAAATTTTACTATCAAATTATTAAGTTAAATGAAATAGATAGTTGACTGGTATACCAATTTAGGATTTTATGCTTTGTTTGTCATAATTTACAATTTTTGTGATTTTTTCGTTGTTGTATTAATCCAATTTAACAAGAGTATATTTGTTACAAATTTACTAGTTTTGGGTTTTTTATGGTCGAATAAATTAGTTTGGGGTAAATTTGTCACTAATGTATCAATTTATGGTTTTTTATGGTCAATCGGGATAAATTTATCACAAGTGTGTGCCAGTTTGGGGTTTTTCATGGTCAAAAAAATAGTTTGGGGTAAATTTGTCACATGTATACCAGTTTGGGGTTTTTCAGAATATTAATCCTTTTTATTAATATTGAAATAGATAGCGAGCAATTTTGTAATGTATCCACTACGATTGTACTAGAAAAACAAGGCAGGTTGAGTTAAAGAGCGAGTTTTTGTTGATTTGAGGTCAAGTGTTAAATGTTTTCTATTGAATATAGTGGGATAAAATACCATAACTTCTGGCTTTCCACATTCTTAGCACAAGTAATGTCATGATTCAACTTTTGACTACTTCATCATTGTTGTACATTCAGTGTCATATAAAACGAATGGTGAGGCCGACAGAATTGAAGAGTGCCTTGCTTTTCATCTCTTTGTCTGAGGATCTTCTCTACCAAATTTGCATTGTGCAATCCGAGAGCCTTTTCTCCCATGACCCCAATATTCTCTTCATGTGTAAAATCACAATCAAACCATTAGTTTAAGAAAATTGAGACTGACTTAGTGGAAGAAGAGTTCTTTCTTTGTAAAGCATTTGTAATACCACCATCGCAAGATTAGGTAGGAGGTTTACTTCTGATCGTTTGGTACTTTCATCATTTATAAGGGTTGCTTGTGTCCTTCACTAAGGCACATGGCTTGAACATCCTTGGGTGAAGGTTATGAGCCTGAAGTTCTTTGAGAAAAGTGATTGGACACAGATTCCGCCAAGTTTTTATCTATCGTGGCAGCTTCTGTAATCAACGGTACATGATCTAATAGATCTTCAAGAGAAGGTTTGACATCATAACACCTAAGAGATGGTAGGGAATAGATAAAAAAAAAAACAAGTAAAACATATGGATAGCTTTCACTACAAATGTATCGTTAGGCACATAAACTTGAAAGGTTTTGGGTTTAGCAAATGATACCACACGGATAGATAAGACGCCTGTGAGGATTTCTTTGCAAAATGAGGACTGTAGATAGTAACCAAGATGGTTATAGTTTGTCGAAATGACTTCTTTGGACTGTCGACTTATATACACCCCTTATCCTTGAAAAAGACATAGGTCTTAGGATGCACATAGGACAATTCATATTTTCATTCAGTCACCTCCTCACATAAGTGTTGAAGCCCATCATTTACGATCCCACATAAGTGTACTTGAGTTGGGAAGTCAACTAAAATATCATCATCCGACCATAAGAGCGGCAAAATAGAAAAAGAAATAGGCTTGCTCTCACGATCAATAAGAAATAGACTGTCATAGGAGGTAATGTTTCACCCTCTTAGTCAATAGATTCCTTTTGTTGATTTGAATTTTAGCATAAGTACTCCCCCATCATCACAAATCACACTCATCGTATCAAATATAACATCATCATTTTCCTCTGGTTTACCATTATTGGAGAGAAGCCTCATTCGAGTTTTTAGGTTCTTAAATTTTTAGAAAATGAGAAAGCGCTAGGTTGTTATTTATCAACACCCCCTACTTCCTATTATATTTGTGTCAGATTATCTATATCCTCGACAATGGCCTTTGGATTCTCTCTCTCTCTCTCTCAAAACAAATCTATGAAATGGTTGACAAGCAAGCGATGCAATGTAGGGAATGGAAATTCAACAAGATCGGTACTTGGATCGCTACATTGGCGTTGAACACGACTGCTACAATATGGTTGACAAGCAAGCGATGCAATGTGAGGAATGGAAATTCAACAATATTAATATTTGGATCACTACATTGGCGTTGAACATAACCGCTACAACCTCATCGAAACCTTAGAAAGCTTATGTTCCCATCTATCATGTCATCTACTCCTCCATCCTTTGACCCAAAAGTAGCGGTCAAAGGCTACCCTGCTCCTTATCCTTTGCGAAGGGGACATCGATGAGGTAAATGCATATCCAACCTGCCTCGGCCACATACCCCCAACTTCAATCCCAGTGAATATGCATCATATGCACTCTCTATCTCTCTTAACAGATCTATCGAATGATTGACAAGCGAGCAACGCATTTTAGGGAATGGAAATTCAACAAGATCGATATTTGGATTGCTACATTGGCGTGGAACATGACCGCCACAACCTCATTCTCTGCACAAATCCTTTCTTCGGTTCCTTTCCCATTCACACATCACCGAAATCCTAGAAAGCTTATGTTCCCATATGTCATGTCATCTACTCCTCCATCCTTTGACTTGAAAACAGCGGTCAAGGGCTACCCTGCTCCTTTTCCGTCGTCGAAACCCTTCCACTTGAGAGGCTGAGTAAAATCTAATTAATGTACATTATTTTTCCCATTACCTCTGCGGCATCCGCATTCATAGAAATAGCCATGGTTTTTTAAGGGAGAATTTGTTGGCTCCTTACTTTTTGCAGAAAAGGGTTATGGAGTCGCCACGTTGCTGCCACTGTTGGTGAAGGGGTGCGTGTCGGGACATCGAGGGTGCTGCGATCTGAGCTTTTGGACAGGACGGATTTAGTCCGGTGAGTGAGGCACGTTAAAGGAATTATAAAGTTGTTTTGAGCGAAAGATTAAACGGTCGATGTGGCGTGTGTGACCAATTAAGATTTGCTCGTGATATGCATCTGGATCAATTTCGTTGCTAAATTTTGAGAGTTTCTTCTGCTTTAAAATTGACTCATTTCTTTGTATGGTGTTATTATCACGGGTCCTAATGCAATCAATAAAACGACCCAGGACCTAATCTGGCCCGTACATGGTCCCCATGAAGGTATTCCCCTTTTGGCTTCTTTCCTTGTAGGTCTCCACTTGCCCTTCCATGCAACATTGTCGCACGGTTGTGACGTGTCGCCAGTTTGAAGCTGTCATAAGCATGTCTAACTTCTTGGGGCGCTCGAAAAGTTGTAACAAAGATCGAAGGAATAACAAGATTGGAAGAACGTTTTCGGACACAGACCCAACGGTCAGAAGATCACGCTCCGATGTCAACCGTTAACCCGAAACAGATCATTAGCGATGCTCGAAACAGACCGGGCTACACCAAAACAATACCTTTTGACTTCAAGCAAGAGGTGATCATACGCAATGCACATTAATCAATCAATGGCGTGACAGATAAGGTGATCTGCTAATAGATTATTCGGCACAAGCAGTGAATACTGATGGCTATAAGCTATTTATTAATATAAACAATCGAGGTTCTTTTTGCTTGTCCATAGACAATCACTTTTTCAACATTAAATAAGGGTTAATATCATTAAAAAAAAAAAAAAAAACCCAAACTAGTATACATATGATAAATTTATCTTGAACTAATTTTTTTACCATCAAAAATCTCAAATTGGTACACCTTTGACAATTTTAACTTGAACTGGTATGCTTAAGACAAATTTATTCTTTGATAGTTTCCGTTAAATTTTACTATTAAATTACTAAGTTGAATGACACGTAACAGTTGATTAATATAGCAATTTGGGATTTTACTTTCCATTTGTCAAAGTTATACCAATTTTGTGATTTTTTTTTTTTTGTATTAGTCCAATTTAATGAATGGCATATTTATCACAAATATACCAGTTTGAGATTTTTAGGGGTTTAAAAATTTGCTTTGGGTCAATTTATTACAAGTATGCTAGTTTTTGGTTTTTTTTTTTTTTTTTTATAGTTGTTAGAGATAAATTTATCATACGTATACTAGTTTAGAGTTTTTTGTAGTCAAAATATTAATTTTTGGTAAATTTATTACATATATACCAGTTTAAGGTTTTGAACAAGATCGTCCTTCTATTTTCTAGCTCTAACTTCAAGATATGTGGATTATGTCCCTACGACAAAGATCAAGTGATTGGCCATGATTGTATAACTATCCAAATTTGGCTCATTTCTCCAACAAGGGCTCAAATACTTAGCGTGGTTTTAATGTAATTTCTGGTTTTTTAATTGTTCTGCACTTTATTTTTCATTCCATCTTGAACATGCTTTATTTAAATTTTGCCTAATAATACCAAAAACTCAAGACGGGTACAAACATACTACATTATCTCCAAACAAACTTTATAGAACATTCTAGGTGTGCCACATAATATCCCAAACTGATATTTTTGTGCCCCATTTACCTCAAAGTGTGGCAATTCTTTCATTTTTTTACGGATAAATGTAACACGAGCATACCAATTTGTCATAAATGCCACATGTGTATACTAATTTGGAATGTTTTGAGACATAAAAATTAGCTTGAGGTAAATGTGACACGAATATACCGATTTGAGACTTTTTGTGGTATTAATTTTGTATTTTCTATTTGACGGGAAAGCCGTGAGTATTTTTTTTTTTATTATTATATATAAGTGCAACCAAATCATCAAACCTGTTAAATCTTGTTTGATCAAATTTGTGCTTAAATGCTGTGGAATAAGCATAAGAAAATTGTAATAAAAGCTATAATTCTAACCTCTAACTAGAAAGGTTGAGGACTAAATGAGAATGACGTGCTATTTAGTGCTGACCTAGATACGAGACAAGTACAAAAAAAGCAAAGAAGAAATGCTTTGGTGCACAAAAGTCATAAAACCACTCAATATGCAGCAACCTTCACCTCTCATATTCCCTAGTTAGTGGGGGAAAAAATACTTAACTACGAACAAGGGATATGAGGTGTGCAGGTGCTAACATGTTAAAATAAGGAATGTAGTCTAAATGTAAATTAACCTTATTATTAAGCCAACCAACAAAGCACTCGGTAAGTATGATTTTAGCTTGTGCTCAACCTGATTAAGATACTCCACGTATTGGGATTGTACTTGATTTGAAGGTGCTCTTCTCGTCATACAAAAAGATATCGACCATTAATTATATTCACATGAGTAAGTGGAAAAAGTAGACAGATTAATGAACCGATGAAGCCAGCGAGTAGGAAAAAATACCCCTCGGCCGGCCGTTCATGGAACAAATGCGACGACCCGTTAACATGATTAGGAGGCTTGAGAAAGGCTTGTACAAAATTTCATAGACATACGAAAGGCTTTGTATATTAAATAGTATTGAGGAGCAAGATCACCGGTAGGTGTATAATCCAACAAGTGCCACAATAAAAGATAAGAGTCGGTCACCTTGACCACATACTTTTATCGACCTAATTAACGAATTTGACAACCTACAACTGGCCGAAACGGTAACTAAATCAAAAACGAGAGTCTGCAGTTTTTTTTTTTTTTAATTTTTTTATGTCGTTGAATTGGGCACGAACAAATGTAGACCGGTACGAAATGGAGATGTCGGACGTGTTAAGTCTGGAGTTGACGCCGTCATAGAGGGAATAGAACGGGGATCGGATTTTTCAGCGAACCAAAAGAAAAAAAAATGCAATTAACTTTCGTCACCACCAAAATGAAAAAAAAAAAAAAAAACCCTAAAAAAGATGGCCGATAATGACATGATTACTCCAAACCACACTCCTAATCCTAACCTGCCCTCCAAGTAATTAATTGCCTAACTCAAAATGTCACTTGAAAATTACAATATAAGAGAATGAAATTTATAACGCTTAATTGAATGAACCGAGTGATAAAAATTTGGAGGAAGAGAGATGCTAAAATACCTCTAAATGATACGTAGCATGACATCAAAATGCCTTGAATTCATGCCGGCCTAACAAAAGTACGCTTTCTAAAAAATGCCTGAATTTAAGATTTTTAGTGATAAGAAAAAGAATTTTGGATAGATTAAAATTTTTCACAGCATTAATCAACAGGACAACGTTAAATTTAAATTTAGGCAACGACGCAACTCACATCCATCTCTATTTCTCGTGCGACGGCCTTCTTGCGGGGCATGGGGTGGACCCGCCGCGTCGCTGCATCGTCAAGCGACGCAAGCAAAGTCACATGGCACGGCGAATTCCTTGTTTTGCTCTTCCCCTACGGAGAAAACCTCGATCTGTTTTCAAGGTTGATTTTTCGAATGCTCATGTCGTTTTTACAAGCATCGTGCGTCAAGGTTAAGATGTGCAATAAGTATTTCAACAATATTAAATTTCTCAAAACAGGAGTGATGCATTTCAATTTCTTTTATAATAGTTGAATATAGAAAGAAAATAATAAATGATATCCTTCTTGGTTGGTGTAAAGAATTATCATCAAGTCAGGGTCAGCAGGCGCTGAATGCTGCCCATCGCCCTTAAATCCTATATTAACTTTGATTGTTGTACATAAGGCTTCCTGATCTACCCAGATATATTGATTGCAGGGACCTTGACCCTCTATATGACGTCGTCAAGCACAAAGAATACAAAGATAAGTGCTACGAAGGCCTGATGTCTCAAGTATGCTGAGGTCAGTTGTTTGTTGTGTTTTATAGTAACATTCAAAGAGTTTTTAGTTTTTTTCCTGTCCTTTTTGGACGTTTCAGCTGAACACCACTTTATGCAGCTTTTACCATGGGTTGGAAAATTAATGGGCGAATCATTGAGATTCTTCTCACCAATAGTCATATGGACCAGGTTTAAGTCTAGTCAACACATGCATGACGTTTGATACCCTGCATTCGTGGATTATCTCAAGGTACGTCGCTCAATAAATTGTCTCTTCAAGGGATTGCATTGTTTCTTTTAGGCTAGAATATTTCTTTATTTAATTTCCTCTGACCTTTGTTTTCTTCTCACGCTTGGCTTGTTTTGATGGACCTAGGAATAAGGGAGACTGATGCATCTCAAATTATAGCCAACCGTGAAGCGCAGCATCGGTATAGACTTTGAGAGCAGAAAAGGTTAATCACCTGGTCACTAATCTCCTCTCCTATCTTCATCTATAGCCTACTTGCGAAGTTTATTTATTACATGCACATGCAGAGACCAGTGCTACCACCGATGGTCTAAAGTATTAAGCAAAGTGTTGTTATAGGTGCATCTAAAATTATGCCGTTGCTCTTATGTTTCTTTGATTACTTTTCAATCTATAATTTATTTGATTTTTGAGTCAAAGATCCGGGTTATGAAGTTTTGAAAAGGTTATTAAGGGAGACATATGCAAAGATAGAAATGTCATTTACAGCTATTCGTAAATCTACATCCCCATTGCATATTAGAATTGTGATTACTTATCTCTTGTCATGAAACATAGAATGAAGTCCGGAGCTTCCTATTCCACGGAGTTGATTCACTAGGCAGCAAAACATTTTTGGATTACTTTCCAGAATATCCATGTCAAGAAGGCAGAGTCAATTAGAAGAGAAGCATACTCGGGAAAGGAGAATTTATAGGAAACTGTAATGACTAACTTGCCCTGTTCATTGCATTTATGTTGCCACCTTTTCCAGGTCTATTTCATTGTGCTACTGCACCTAACTAGTGCATCATAAGTGAGTTTTTCTCTCTTCAGGCTAGCAACTTCCTTTCAGGCTTGGTTATTTATCCCTCACATTGGCAAAATTGTTATTTTAGTCATTTGAAATTTTGCTTATTCTTGTAGCAATAGGATAAGACCTTGGTCTGTAAATATGGTGCAAGAGTTTGAAAATGCAGCTACACATATTTAAATGCGCCTATCTTTCCTGTAAGCAACTTTCTATTACCTATTGATTTGAGTAGCAACTCGAGGCCTCATTTAATTCAGTGGTTGTTGAGTATATGTGAAGTTTTCTTATGTTGTCATGGTTGAAATTGAAATCTGAACATTTCATTTTCTTTCCTCTCTCAGGCTTCTGGGCTTCTGCTATTCCCGCTGCGCTGGATGGTTCCTTGGTGATTGCCCGTGACAAACGGTGTGGAGGCAAGCCTATTTTTAGGACGTTCATCCATCAGGGTGTGTCATTCAACTATATCCTTGATTCGTCGCTATGAATGTGAACAGCTAGTAATAAAAACAACTAACACAAATGCAAAAAAATTTAAGGCTAAATTAGCAACAAAAAAAAAATGACTGAATTAACATGATTGTAGTACAGATAATACTTTTTTGATAATTTTCCCATTCTCATACTTACCCCCTTATTCTTCCTTGTTCTCTGTTAGTTTAGTTAGAGAGGGACAGAGAGGTCGGGTTTGAACATCAATTTTTGGGATGTTACTGTTGGGGGGTGACGGAGAGAACGACAAAGAGAGACAAAGGTGTCGTATTACTAGAGAGGGACAAAGAGGTCGTATTATTCGAGTCTGAACATCAATTTTTGGGATGTTACTATTGGGGAGTGATAGAGAGAGCGACGGAGAGAGAGAGAGACAGAGAGGTCGTACTACTAGAGAGGGACAGAGAGGAGGTTGTACTATTCGGGTCTGAAAATCGATTTTTGGGATGTTACTGTTGGGGGTGACAGAGAGAGCGACAAAGAGAGACACGGAGATAAGCTAGGGCTACAGAGTGAAGGGACAAGGACATCGCCATCCCTAGTCCTCTCAGACGCAATTGTGAAAGGTTGTCGACCCAAGTTCATGATGACATTGCATAGAAAGAATGCATACATTGAGACTAGGGAACAAAGATACATGTTAGGCCAACCCATCGTTACCTTTTTCAGTTGAAAACCACCTAAGTATTGTCTAGCATTATAAATCAAAATGTGAATATAAGTCTTGTTCGCTTTTGAGTTAGAAAAAGAGGAGTAGCTAAGAAGCTACGAACCTGACAAGTTACCATCATCGGGTTCCAAGAAGAGTCAAAAACCTAACATCTACTCACTACTACGACAAGTTCTTTTCCTCAACTCAAGCCCTAGCTTAATGTAGAAAAAACGGGAAGCGGCTATAAACATGAGACAAGTCCACAAATTGTTTATAAAGAGAGCAGCCGTTGAGGATATTGTGGGGTTGGGGGAATGAAGAAAATGTGCTTACACACTTAGGAGACTGGAATGGCCATCTACAGCTCTTGTTGGAATTTGAGTGTGGTTGACAACCTTTCACAATTGCTTTCGAGAAGACTGGGGATGGCGGTGTCCTTGTCCCTTCACTCTATAGCCCTAGTTTATCTCTGTCTCTCTCTCTATCGCTCTCTCTGTCCCCCCCAACAGTAACATCCCAAAAATTGATGTTCAGAACCGAATAGTATGACCTCTCTGTCCCTCTCTAGTAATATGACATCTCTGTCTCTCTCTCTATCGCTCTCTCTATCACCCCCAACAGTAACATCCAAAAATTGATGTTCAAACCCGAATAGTACAACCTCTCTGTCTCTCTCTCTATCGCTCTCTCTGTCACCCCCCAACAGTAACATCCCAAAAATTGATGTTTAGACCCAACCTCTTTGTCCCTCTCTAATAATACGACCGCGGCTTAGAGGCGAATGGGCCCATTTCATATGTTTGGGCTAGTTGTTAGGGCCGGTCGTTAGGGCCGGACTGAATTCAAACTCTACCTGGACCATTAGGGTCATG
The DNA here is from genome assembly GCA_017140255.1 of Eucalyptus paniculata subsp. matutina. Lineage (NCBI taxonomy): Eukaryota > Viridiplantae > Streptophyta > Magnoliopsida > Myrtales > Myrtaceae > Eucalyptus > Eucalyptus paniculata. The sequence goes on from CM029441.1 coordinate 4,225,965, forward strand.
GTTAGAGACATATCTGTGCCGGGTTCTATGACCCGGTCCAGAGTCCTTTTTCCCTAGATTAAAAAATGTTTTTTAAAATAATAAATAAAAAAATTCGAAAATTTTAAAAATTCATAAAAAAATTTTAGGAAATTCAAGAAATCCATAAATTTTCTTAGGAAATTCAAAAAATTCAAAAAAATGCAAAAAGTTCCCCAAAAAAAACTTAAAAATAAGTTTTGAGTAGTTTTCTCTTAGAATTTGTGAAAATCCTTTCCTTTAGGGCTTTACCTGAGGAATTTTTGGATGCAATTTTCTTTTAGGGATACGCTAGGTTGCTGTTTGCATTTGTTATTATGATTACACTTGATTGTGCGTTTCTCGTATATTAATTGTTCTTTTCATTTTTAGAATGGTTAGGATGAACCTTAAAATCCTCAATAAGCTACCCTAACACTTTAATTAGCACTTAATCAAATTTAGGTGTTAAAAAGGCGTTGGTTGCATAACTAGTGTAATCAAGTTTCCGAGTCTAAAATCTCCGGTTGTGCATATATTAAAACGACACTCTCATATCTTAATTAGTTTTCTAGCCAACCCTCAACAATGGCTAGTGGCGACTTCTTTTGAACACATAGACTAAGAAAATCAAAGAGGTGCGGGTTTGAGAGGACCCGCATTCATAATCGATGGTCTAAGTGTGGATCATCAACTAGACGATGTATTCGAGCCATATGTTGTGGGAATGCCCACTTATGTTGTTTTATGAACAAAGACCTCTGAACCTTTCTCCTCTCGAGGATAGGACATGACAGCTTGATGATTTTGTTGGGACTCAAGGACTTTGGCCTAATAAAACTTAATTGTTTGTTAACTAATGTGATTTCATGGTGGCACTTTTGCGAAGGTGAGGTAAGTCCACTAACATTATGTTAAGGGTTGATGTAGGTTGGGAATTATAAATGGTGGATTGTTTGTTAACATTTTTGTTTAACAGTTGTTGTAAAGAATGAATGTTTATATGAATAAAATTAAAGCACTATTTGGATAATAATTGTTGTGTTTTCCTTTACATATACCTTAGCACTACACATGTGCACACATAGCTTGCGGTTAAACCTAGTTGCACCCCACGAAACACTTAGGAGGTGTTGAGGATTGAATGGACCATACGCAATTCGTGCGAATGACACAATCATTCTCAATTCTGCTCATTTTCTCGAAAGAAACAAGCTAGCCCACCTACAGTTTGCGATATTGGTGAAAGGCTTACTATTAGGTTGAAATGGAAACCTTAAGCCTATAGTACCCTACCCGTTAGGCATCAAAACCTCGCAAATACAGCCACATGTCTATATGATTTAAAAAAAAAAAAAAAAAATCTCATCACCTATTGTAAATATAATTTCTCTCTTTACCTTTATACTTAGAATTGAAATTTCATTTTCGCAAAATCTATGGAAATCAATTGAGCGCCCAATTAATTCCTACAAGTGGCATAGGCCAATATTTCTTGTTTGACCCCGTAGTAAAAGTGGATTGTCAGAATTTTGAATTATGGGTTAGAAATCATTTTTCTAAATTAATTTTTCAAAGTTAATCTTACATATTGAGATGTTGAATTGAAATTACATTGTGTGCATTACTTTTTCAAAATTGAAGAGTTTCCGAAAGTAGATTCTTATTTTAATGAATAAACTTTTAAAATTAAAAGCACAGCTTTGTAGAAAAATTTATCAAAACTAGATGATTAGAACGGAGTCGGTTTGTAAAATCTAAAGGGCATTGGATTGATAAATCATGGAAGGATCTCTCAATGATGTTTTTTCTTACAAATGAACACTTAACCCTTTTAAGTGGGGATTTTGGGGCAAAGTCTCATTGCCTGGCTTTCATTAGAAGAGATGGTCTCACCGAGAGATCCCTTCTCATTTGCTTAAGTGACAATGTCTTTCTTTCACAGCTTATATGTGATGGTCAATTTTTAGAAATCCCTCTACTTGACCGTGCATTGAAGCATAAAATTCTCCGAAGTCAAGTCAGAAAAATGTGAGTCCTATTCAGTTGTCAATCCATCGTAGCAAACTTTTAGGATGTTATTTCCCAAAGAACATTTGTGCATATCCCATTAATAAGCCGTTCGAATATTGGAAGATGAGCCATAATGTTTTTCTAGTAGATGACCAAGAACACATTTCCAAGATCACATCACTTGTTTTATTATTCAAATGTGATGGCTGTCTTCCTTTTCTTATCATTTCACATTCTACCTTAGTTTATTTTTGGAATTTTGGAGTTTTTTTCGTTGGGCACCGACTATTGATGTTGCAGTTTATAATGGAAGTGAAGATGCTCGTGGACGTAATAGGAACGTGCAATTCTTTGAGGAAGGGGCTTCCATAGCATTTCAAGTGCTTATATGCCCTCTAAAGGCCATTGTTGAGGATATAAATATTCTGACACAAACAGAATGGGAAGTAGTCATTGTTGATGAATGCCAACAACTTAGAACTTTCTCCTTTATGAAGAATTTGAGAAGCTATTGACAAAAATGAGGCTTCTTCCCATTAATGGCAAACCAGAGGAAAAATGAGGAAGAGATTTTTGATACGGTGTGTGAGACTTGTGATGATGGGGAAAAGTACTTGTACTAAGAATCAAATAAACAGATGGAATCTTCTTATGAAGAGGATGAAATATTATCTCGTGTGACAGACCACCAACTTAATGACTGTGAGAGTAAGCATCGATGACGTTCGGAGGCTCCATGAGTCTTATGTCATGCCTAATTCCTGCAGAGAGTGCTTCAATGCCTACTACGTAAAGACCGTCGTCGAAACCCTTCTACTCGAGAGGCTGAGTAAAATCTAATTAAAGTACGTTCTTTTTCCCATTACCTCTGCGGCATCCGCATTCATAGAAATAGCCGTGGTTTTTGAAGGGAGAATTTGTTGGCTCCTTACTTTCTGCAGAAAAGGGTTATGGAGTCGCCACGTTGCTGCCACTGTTGGTGAAGGGGCGCGTGTCGGGACATCGAGGGTGCTGCGAGCTGAGCTTTTGGACAGGACGGATTTAGTCCGGTGAGTCAGGCACGTTAAAGGAATTATAAAGTTGTTTTGAGCGAAATATTAAATGGTCGATGTAGTGTGTGTGACCAATTAAGATTTGCTCGTGATATGCATCTGGATCAATTTCGTTGCTAAATTTTGAGTTTCTTCTGCTTTAAAATTGACTCATTTCTTTGTATGGTGTTATTATCACGGGGACTAATGCAATTAATAAAATGACCCAGGACCTAATCTGGCCCGTACATGGTCCCCATGAAGGTATTCCCCTTTTGGCTTCTTTCCTTGTAGGTCTCCACTTACCCTTCCACGCACACTGTCGCACGGTTGTGACGCGTCGCCTAGTTTGAAGCGGTCTTAAGCATGTCTAACTCCTTGGGGCACTTGAAAAGTTGCCACAAAGATCGAAGGAACAACAAGATTGGAAGAACGTTTTTGGACACAGACCCAACGGTCGGAAGATCATGCTCCGATGTCAACCGTTTACCCAAAACAGATCATTAGCGACGCTCGAAATGGACTGAGCAACCCCAAAACAATACCTTCGACTTCAAGCAAGAGGTGATCATATGCAATACACATTAATCAATTAATGGCGTGACAGATAAGGTGATCCGATAATAGATTATCCGGCCCAAGCAGTGAATAGTGATGAATATAAGCTATTTATTAATATAAACAATCGAGGTTCTTTTTGCTTGTCCATAGACAATCACTTTTTCGACATTAAATAAGGGTTAATATCACGAAAATTCCCAAAGTAGTATACATATGATAAATTTGCCCCGAACTAATTTTTTTACCATCAAAAATCTCAAATTGGTACACCTTTGATAATTTTAAGTTAAATTGGTATGCTTAAGACAAATTTATTCTCTGATAGTTTCCGTTAAATTTTATTATCAAATTATTGAATTTGATGGCACGTGACAGTTAACTAATATAGCAATTTGAAATTTTACTTTCCATTTGTCAAAGTTATATCAATTTTGTGGTTTTTTGTGGTATTAATCCAATTTAATGAAGAATATATTCATCACAAATATATCAGTTTGAGATTTTTAGAGGTTTAAAAATTAATTTTGGATAAATTTATTACAAGTATGCCAGTTTTTTGTTTTTAATAGTTGTTTGAAATAAATTTATCATACGTATACTAGTTTAGAGTTTGTTGTAGTCAAAATATTAATTTTTGATAAACTTATCACATATGTACCAATTTAAGGTTTTAAAAAATATTGTCCTTCTATTTTCTAGCACTAACTTCAAGATATATGGATTATGTCCCTACAACAAAGATCAAGTAACTGGCCACGATTGTATAACTATCCAAATTTGGCTCATTTCTCCAACAAAGGGCTCATATACTTAGCGTGGGTTTAATGTAATTTTTGGTTTTTTAATTGTTTTGCACTTTATTTTTCATTCGATCTTGAACATGCTTTATTTAAATTTCGCCTGGTAACACCAAAAACTCAAAACAGGTACAAACATACTACATTATCTCCAAACAAACTTTATAGAACATTCTAGGTGTGCCACATAATACCCCCAAACTGATATTTTTGTGCCCTATTTTCCTCAAATTGTGGCAAATCTTTCATTTTTTAGGGATAAATGTAGCATGAGCACACTAGTTTGTTATAAATGCCGCATATGTATGCTAATTTGGGATGTTTTGTGACATAAAAATTAATTTGAGGTAAATGTGGCATAAATATATCGATTTGAGACTTTTTGTGGTATTAATTTTGTGTTTTCTATTTGACGGAAAAGCCGTGAGTATTTTGTTTATATATATAAGTGCAACCAAATCATCAAACCGTTAAATTCTTGTTTGATCAAATTTGTGCTTAGATGCAGTGGAATAAGCACAAGTAAATTATAATAAAAGCTATAATTCTAAGCTCTATTTAGAAAGGTTGAGGAATAAATGAGAATTTCGTGCTATTTAGTGCTGACCTAGATACGAGACAAGTACAAAAAAGCAAAGAAGAAATGATTTGGTGCACGAAATTCATAAAACCACTCAATATGCAGCAACCTTCGCCTCTCATATTCCCTAGTTATTGTGGGGAAAAATATTTAACTACGAACGAGGGAAATGAGGTGTGCGGATGCTGACATGTTAAAATAAGGAATGCAATCTAAGTGTAAGCTAACCTTGTGATTAAACTGAACAACAACAAAAAATCATTACTAGTACTTTATCAAGCACTCAATAAGTGTGATTTTAGCTCGCGTTCAACCTGATTAAGATACTCCACACATCAGGATTGTACTTGATTTGAAGGTGCTCTTCTTGTCGTACAAAAAGATATCGACCATTAATTATATTCACATGAGTAAGTGGATGGCCGAAAAAAAAAGTAAACAAAGATCAATGAACCGATGAAGCTAGGGAGTAGAAAAAACAATATCCCTCGGCCTGCCGTTCATGGAACATATGCGACGACCCGTTTACATGATTAGGAGGCTTGAGAAAGGCTTGTACAAAATTTCATAGACATACGGAAGGCTTTGTATAGTAAATACTATTGAGGAGCAAGATCACCAGTAGGTGTATAATCCAACAAGTGCCACAATAAAAGATAGAGTCGGTCACCTTTACCACATACTTTTATCAACCTAATTAACGAATTTAATTACCTACAACTGCCAAAACAGTAACTAAATCAGACCCGAGATTCTGCAGTTTTTTTTTTTTTTTTTGTCGTTGAATTGGTCGTTAATTAAGGAATTTATTGACCTCAACGAAGAAACAAATGTGGGGTAAGGTGTATTAAGTGTGACTCGGGGGTGGTGGGTCCTTTTTTTTTAAGTGGAGATGTTTGGGAACAAATGTAGTTAAGTACGAAATGGAGATGTTGGACGCGTTAAGTCTGGAGTTGACGCTGTGTCATAGAGGGAATAGAACGGGGATCGGATTTTTCAGCGAACCAAAAAAAAAATTGTAATTAACTTTCGTTACCACCAAAAAAAAAAAAAACTAAAAAAGATGGCCGATGATGACATGATTACTCCAAACTAAAAAATTCCAAACCACGGCCCTAATCCTAACCTGCCCTCCAAGGAATTAATTGCCTAACTCAAAATGTCACTTGAAAATTACAATATAAAAGAATGAAATTTATAGCGCTTAATTGAATGAACCGAATGATAAAAATTTGGAGGAAGAGAGATGCCAAAATACCTCTAAATGATACGTAGCATGACATCAAAATGCCTTGAATTCATGCCAGCCTAACAAACATACGCTTTCTAAAGAATGCTTGAATTTAAGATTTTTAGTGGTAAGAAAAAGAATTTTGAATATGGACATAGATTAAAATTTTTCGCAGCATTAATCAACAGGAAAACGTTAAATTTAAATTTAGGCAACCACTCAACTCACGTCCATCTCTGTTTTCAAGGTTGATTTTTCGAATGCTCATGTCGTTTTCACAAGCATCGTGCGTCCGGATGATTGGTCTTTTGCTTCGATCGTGTCTTCTTGTTAACCGTTTTCGCCACCCCACTACCTCTCTTGTTAACCGTTTTGGCCACCCCAACTACCTCCCCACCCCCCCCCTTCCTCTCCTGTTTCTTTGGTTAACATATCAAACCATATTTCCAACACAGTAGCATCTCTCTTTACGCACTGCACGCGAGGAAAATTGGAGGCCGTCCGTTCGCGTCTATGCTCTGGCGCACCGGCAGTTCGTCCAATTCGCTCTGGACGAGACCGCGCTCCACACTCGCATGGCTCCTTCTCTTTTGCTGGTTATGCGATTGTTTCACGACTGGGATTCGTGCTCAGTTGGAGTTCGAATTGGCATCGCGGCTGTTTGCTGGTGAACTCAAGTTCGATCCTCTCATCGCGCGTTGCATTCCGGACCTTCTTGTGTCGGCACTCCAGACGTAGTCGTTGCATTCAACTGTTTCGTTTTCTATCCGCCGTTTCGAGTTCTGACAATGCTGCTCAGTATGTGCGTGCGTGCGTGCGTGCGTGCGTGAGGAGAGAGAGATGCTTGACTGTGAATGTCTGTCGCCGGGTTTTTGGTTTTCTCTCTGGGCGTCTGCTCTATTTGCCGTTTGTTTGGTTAATCAAGGCTTGTCCTTCTTCGTGTCCTTAGGAAAGGTTCGGCTCCATGATGCCACTGGATGATAAAACAGAGATTGAGTTGTTGTCGTGTGAAGTGCCGAAAATAAGGTTGCTCCAGAGTTTGAGCATTCAAGGGAGCAAGGGACCGCAGTTATGATTGTCTAATATCATTGCCGCTTGATATATAAATTATGAGGAATCAGTCTACAGAATCTAGACATGGTTTTTAAGCAAAAGTAGCTAGTAGTTCCAGTCTGTAGCTCCAGAAAAGCCCCTGTAAGTTGAACATGATGGTCAGAGGCAATTTGCTCGAGAGAGAGGACGGTCGTGCTTAATCGGTACTATGGCTTCACTTCTTTTGTTATTAGGACTTAAGGAATTTTGGTGCCATATGGGTGTACGAATTTGATAGTTTTTGAATTAAGTGTAGAATTAATTGATCCGACTTTTCACCGATGGAAACTTTCATGTTTTTGGAAGATAGTATTTTCCGTGTAAAGCTTTTCCTCTAATTAGATTTGCCACTTGTGCTGATGGAGGGATTGGTTGTTCAAGTAAGTTTACTTGAACAAATTATTTTGCTATGATGTTTAGCGGCCTCATTTTGTTCTTCTGAAGATACTCTATGCAGGTTTTGCATTTTGCTATGTTTCCAGAACCAGAATATGATCTGCCTATATTCTGTGCCAACTTTTTCACTGCTGCCGAGACAGTTATAGTTGTTCTGTAGGGACAATTATAGTTGTTCTGTAAGAATAATTCTTTGTTCTTGTTTTTTAACTTATTCCTTGTTGTAAGAAACGACGCGAGTTGATGAAAATGACAGCAGTTGCTTGCTCTATGGTCAACTATATGTGCTCAGTAATTTTGCATGTGCTTTATGGTCAACTGTATGTCTCGAGCAAATGTGCATGTGCATGTGCATGTGATATCCATGTGTAGCAAGCCAATTAATGGCCATGCGTGTTTTTCTGCTGAAATTACCTGCTAGCACCTTTCTGATAAAACAAAGTGTTTGAACAGTTGAAATGGGTTGCGGTGTAGCTGTTCTGCCTGAGTGTCACAAGCTGACTTTTGCAGAAGCTTTGAGCAGTCACACATTTGACGTCTAACTATCTAGTACCTACTGGCATGGCGTAGTATACTGGACAGTGTTTGTCAAGCTAGATGTGCAATAGTGAACTTCCGGCTTGAGATATGGCTTGAGATATGTAATGCGCCTTGATGAGCTTAGCATCTTGTTGGAGTGTATAGTTCTGTTGTTAAGATGTGCAATAAGTATTTCAACAACGTTAAGTTTCTCAAAACAGGAGTGATGCATTTCAATTTTCTTTTATAATAGTTGAATACAGAAAGAAAATAATAAATGATATCCTTCTTGGTTGGTGTAAAGAATTATCGTCAAGTTAGGGTCAGCAGGTGCTGAATGCTGCCCATCGCCCTTAAATCCTATATTAACTTTGATTGCTGTACATAAGGCTTCCTGATCTGCCCTGATATATTATTTGCAGGGACCTTGTTGGAGTGTATAGTTCTGTTGTTAAGATGTGCAATAAGTATTTCAACAACGTTAAGTTTCTCAAAACAGGAGTGATGCATTTCAATTTTCTTTTATAATAGTTGAATACAGAAAGAAAATAATAAATGATATCCTTCTTGGTTGGTGTAAAGAATTATCGTCAAGTTAGGGTCAGCAGGTGCTGAATGCTGCCCATCGCCCTTAAATCCTATATTAACTTTGATTGCTGTACATAAGGCTTCCTGATCTGCCCTGATATATTATTTGCAGGGACCTTGACCCTCTATATGACGTCGTCAAGCACAAAGAATACAAAGATAAGTGCTATGAAGGCCTGATGTCTCAAGTATGCTGAGGTCAGTTGTTTGTTGTGTTTTATTGTGACATCCCAAATTTATGATTCTGTTTTCAATTAAATGAGACGGACTTTTCATCGACGCGCTTATAGTTCAATTCTCCGAGCTGATCACTCAGATAACTAGTCTATCGGTGAAGCCGTTAAGGAATTTAAATGCAATAGGCTTGAAAATCGACCATGAACCGATCGCTCGACCGTATAAATCTGCAAGGATCATTCTGACACTGTCGAGAATCGAACGAGAGATCAGTAATGGTCGATTCGACGAGATATGTAATTAGAGTGTGGGTGATTCCACCTGATTTCAATATCCTCGTCGGCCGGCACTGACGATTATCCTGTCGTTTTGGGTACCCTGTGTCCGTATTTGAAACCTCAACATTTTCACGACAACTGAGAGTCACTAATGTGTCGAAGATTTATGTCGTGGCTTGAAAATAAGCAACCACAGTCAATTGCACTGAAAATTTCCTAAAAGCTACCCGATAGATTAGGACGCGCTCAAATCGCGGATTGAAATTAACCGTGATTTTAAACCCGGATTCAGAAATTGAAGGTTCTGGCGTCACAATTCATTTTAGAAACGTCGACTCATCTCCAGAAGATTTTTCTACAAACCGAGATTTTTGGCGGAAAAGCAAAGTAAGGCCGTTTTTGTTCGGGATTGTCGGAGGGCCGTTTTTAATCGAATCTTCGGGAACGCAAGTTGGATCATTTGACGGGGAAATGTCATGAGAAGGCCGAGGACACATGGGTTGATTTAATTGATTGGATGGAATTAATTGGCGATTGAATGAATTAAGTGAACAAATGTTCAAAATTCGAAATCCCCTTGGCACACCACATTTGGACCTATTAACTAGCTTGTAGGGAAGCTAGAGGAGAGAGAAAGAGGCTGAAGGGTGGGCCGGCCATGGTGGGGGCAAGGAGAGAGAGAGATTGACAAGTGTTGAAGCTAGAAGAGCTCTTAGGGGGGGGGCCTTGCTTCAGCTGAAGCTTCTCCTTCCTTGAATCCCTCGTGCGGCAGCTTTCTCCATGGTTGAGGAAGGGAAAAAGCTTGAGAAACCAGTGGAGTTCGTCCAGCAGCCGTCCGAAGCCCCGCAAGCCCACCGGAGCAGCTAGCTCGCCCGCCGCGTCCAGTCCCGTGCAGCCGCGAGTCCAGCCGCTGCTCCGCCTTCGTCCCGCGTCCTTTGGCCGTCTACCTCGCCGTTCGACAGCCACAGCACCGCCTGGGAGCCGCCCGAAGCTTCCTCTTACCCGTCTGATCTCCCCATCGCCGTCGCATGCCCATCGGACCCCATTTCCTCCTCTGTTTTCCCCTCGTTCCAGTTTCTGCTCCAGCCGACCTTTCGCCAAAGATCCGAGTAAAAAGTTAACTTCCCGGTTGAATCAGCGAACGAGCCACCCATCTCCGCGAAGACGACATCCAGACCGTTCCGGAGCACCTCACCGCTCGCCGGAACGATTCTCCGGCCGTCCCGTACGGCCGCCCGAAGCCGCCGTTCGCCGGACCGTCTGGACTCGCCCGGTTCCGCCTGTTTCGCGTTTTCTTGCTGTTTCGCCCCTTTCCGACCATTCCTTTGCCCGTCCCAACCTCCAGCAAGATCCCCAAGACCCCCGGGAGCCGCTGGTTGCCAACCACCCGCTTGCCGGAGCTCCGATCGGCCTGTTTCCTCTCCGTTCAGCTGCTGTTTTCTTCTCCCGGTTCAGCTCAGATCAGAAGCAGAAATCCAGCAAGCCGTGTGATCTTTGTGGCCCGTTTTCAAGCCCTTCCCGGCCTCCGTTGGTGTCGCCGCTTTAGGGTTTATCGACCGCCTTGGCGTCGTGGTCGCCGTGAACTCACCGGCGCGCAAAACCGGTGAGTTTATCTTCTAAACCTCGCTTAGCAAGTTAATCATGCTTAAGGGGTGTTTAGATTAGTCTAATTAGGGTTAGGTGATTAGATTAGATTATTTTAATGTAAATTAGATTAGTTGTATGATTAGTTTAATGGATGTTTAATTAGGGCTAATTGTATATTTAAATTAGTGTAATCTAATTTAAGCCCTAATTGATTATTTTTAATTAAATAATTATTTCGAATTTTTAAATATTATTTTATTGTTTTATATTATTATAATATAATATTTAATTATTTAATTTTCGGAATTAAATTTAATTATTTAATAATTTCGAAAATTTTGCCGGGATGGCGGTCGTTAGAATTTTCGCTGATCGTAGCAGTGCGGTCGGTTTGTGCTAATTGTATGTTTAAATTGAGAAATTGAGTGATTGATGATTATGGTTAATAATTCCAAAAGTGTGGAATTGTGTGAAATTGATGAAGTTGTGGTATTTAACTTAAAAATACCCGGTGTTAGCTTTTAGCACCGTAATTGATTTGTATGATCAGTTTGAATCAATTGGATTGATTGATTGATTGAATTGAGATATGAGTTGGTTTATTATTGAATTATCCACTTTGGCGAGTAATTGGATTATATATGTCAGCTTGTGAGAGCAATGATCCATATATCAGCTTGTGCGAGCTATCATCTATGCATATATCAGCTTGTGCGAGCTACCATCTATATCAGCTTGTGTGAGCCGTGATTTATTAATGGATGGATAGATGGTATGAATTGATAGATGATATAAATTGATATATGGTATGAATTTATCGACGTATGAATTGCACTGACGTGCGGGGAAGGGCGAGGCGAGGTAAGTCATCTATTCTCTTTGTGTGGCTAGAGCACCTTGGGGCTTATTTTCTTCCTAATCGAGTTCTAGAGGGTAGGACTCGCTGAGACATTGTCTCATCCCGGTTGTGGGATAATATTTCAGGTCCCTAGATGGCGGATCCTCCGGAGCTTTTTGGTAGACCAGTGAGGGTCGCTGAGAGGATTTTTGACTTCGCCGATCCCGACTGAAGAGCTGGCGAATGGACGTGTCTAGCTGATCTTAGGACAGCCTAGTTTTTGAGGACTGATCTTCTATAGATCTTTTGTAAATAGCCTAGTCCTGTAAATGAACTGGTTTGATATGTATAAAAAGTATGTGGTTGGTTTTAAAAATGTGATCCTGCTTTTCTATCCCAATTGAATTTTGTCTGGGGATTATTTGCTTGCTTCCGCATGTGCATTAAAAAGAAAGGGTCGGCGACGTGTCCTGGGAAGTCGCTTTTCTATCGACCGCAGCGGGATGTGCGCGTGCTCGAGGTTCGGGGCGTGACATTTATAGTAACATTCAAAGAGTTTTTAGTTTTTTTCCTGTCCTTTTTGGACATTTCAGCTGAACACCACTTTATGCAGCTTTTACCATGGGGTGGAAATTTAACGGGCAAATCGTTGAGATTCTTCTCACCAATAGTCATATGGACCAGGTCAACACATGCATGCCGTTTGATACCCTGCATTCGTGGATTATCTCAAGGTACGTTGCTCAATAAATTGTCTCTTCAAGGGATTGCATTTTTTCTTTTAGGCTAGAATATTTCTCTATTTAATTTCCTCTGACCTTTGATTTCTTCTCAGGCTTGGCTTGTTTTGATGGGCCTAGGAATAAGGGGAGACTGATGCATCTCAAATTATAGCCAACCGTGAAGCGCAGCATCGGTATCCGACTTTGAGAGCAGAAAAGGTTAATCACCTGGTCACTCATCTCCTTTTCAATCTATAACTTATTTGATTTTTGAGTCAAAGATCCGGGTTATGAAGTTTTGAAAAGGTTATTAGGCGAGACACATGCAAAGATAGAAATGTCATTTGCAGCAATTCGTACATCTACATCCCCATTGCATATTAGAATTGCAGTTACTTATCTCTTGTCATGAAACATAGAATGAAGTCCGGAGCTTCCTATTCGACGGAGTTGATTCGCTAGGCAGCAAAACATTTTTGGATTACTTTCCAGAATATCCATGTCAAGAAGGCAGAGTCAATTAGAAGAGAAGCATACTCGGGAAAGGAGAATTTATAGGAAACTGTAATGACTTACTTGCCCTGTTCATTGCACTTCTGTTGCCACCTTTTGCAGGTCTGTTTCATTGTGCTACTGCACTTAACCAGTGCATCATAAGTGAGTTTTCTCTCTTCAGGCTAGCAACTTCCTTTCAAGCTTGGTTATTTATCCCTCACATTGACAAAATTGTTATTTTAGTCATTTGAAATTTTGCTTATTCTTGTAGCAATAGGATAAGACCTTGATATGTAAATATGGTGCAAGAGTTTGAAAATGTAGCTACACGTATTTAAATGCGCCTATCTTTCCTGTAAGCAACTTTCTATTGCCTATTGATTTATGTAGCAACTCGAGGCCTCATTTAATTCAGTGGTCGTTGAGTATATGTGAAGTTTTCTTATGTTGTCGTGGTTGAAATCGAAATCTGAACATTTCATTTAATTTCCTCTCTCAGGCTTCTGGGCTTCTGCTATTCCCACTGCGCTGGATGGTTCCTTGGTGATTGCCCGTGACAAAGGGTGTGGAGGCGAGCCTTTTTTTAGGACGTTCATCCATCAAGGTGTGTGATTCAACTATATCCTTGATTTGTCGCTATGAATGCGAACAGCTAGTAATAAAAACAACACAAATGCAAAAAATTTAAGCCTAATAGCAACAAAAAAAAAAATGACTGAATTAACACAAGATAAGACTTTTTTGATAATTCTCCCATTCTCATACTTACCCCTTATTTTCTTCCTTGTTCTCTGTTAACTTACCCAGAAGTAGTAACACTCTGCATGAATATCTAAATCTTATGCATCATTTATAACAAAAAACAAAAATAATATGAAGAACCTGTACCATCTGCACCCTATATACTTTTCATGTGTAGGGAATGACATCATCGTGCCATACGTGATTGATATCATTTCGAACAATATAGAGTGCATTCAAATTCTTCTATCATTGAATTCCTTTCATTGATTCTTTGCTTGACATCGTTAAATGTACATGCTGTGTTTTATGTGAAATGCAACAGGGAGGGTTAAGGATATGCCTGAATTTAGATATAGACGAATTTTGCTAATTGCTTAAGCTTTGTACAAAACAATTCAATGACTGGAGCTGTTCAGTAAAAGTGAATGACGATGGTGCACAATAGAGATTGATGAAGGAGAAGCAGGGATGGCATCTGTTGGTGGTTGATATTGATAGGCAAATGCAACGCTTATTAATGGAGATCCCGTGATAGACAATAGGTGATTGATGGTGAAGTAACGTGCTGATATTTTGGTGAAGGGAAGTTTGATTGTCGGTGTTCTGATCTGGCTATGGTTTTTTGTATTCTCAGTCTATTAAGAGGAAGATAGTGACCATAGATAATAGATATAAGAAGGAGAATAAAAAAAAAAAATAGGAATAGTGGATTCTGGATGTTTAAGATTGTTTCAATAGTGGAATTCGGTTCAATTTTCAAACTTGAACAGCTTTCAGAGAGTTCCATTTTGCTGATAATTTGAAAGCTTTAGTTTGTGGGTTTGATAAGAAACAAACCTCTAGGAATGGTGAGCTTGGTTCTCGGTTTAGGAATAAAATGAACGGTTCCAAAAAAAAAAGAGAGAGAGAGGAAATAAGAAATAAGAAATAATGAAGAAAATGGGCTTTGAATGTTTAGAACTAAAAGGAATTATTGAAATGCCCTTAACTCAATTTTATGGGTGATGATATCACTCACATGTAGAAATTTCGAAAGTTTTAGATGAACAATTGAGATTTAAATCTTTTGGGATATGGTTCCTTAAGGACTAATGAACTCAGTGGCATGCTTGCTTTTGTACATAACTAAATCTATCAAGCAGGTCAAGACAAGGTAGGTTTGGGTTGGTTATAAATGGTCCAACCCAAATTGATCTATTTAACACATTTATAATTCATTTATCCTAATGTAAAATTTTTGACCCAACCTTACCCTACCCAACCTAACCCATTTAACTAAACCTAAGAAAGCTTCTTTTTTATGATATTTCTTTTTCTTTTTTTTTTTAAACAAAGGTATTGCTAAAACACTTTCATGCAATACAAATTTAGAGGACAGTTTTTTTATTTAAAAAAAAAAAGAAGGTTTGTTTCTTAAATATTTTCCAAGTATATTTTAGGAAAATTACAATATTTTTTGTTTTTACCTGAAATTTGAAAATAAATTAGAAAATATTTTTTGTCATTTAATAAGAAAAATATGATATATTTTCCTTGACTCCTTTTTAATATTTTTATTTTTAAAAATGGAAATTTATATTATTTTTATTTTTAAAAATCTAATTGTTAGTTTTTGTATTTTTAAAAAAATAGAATTTTTTCTTTTTCTTTTTTCTTTTTCTTCATTTTGGCCAACCGCTAAAAGACAACCAACAACTAGCCATAAGCGAGCTCAAGGTTCAAGCCTTGCTCAAGCCTTGCTCAAGCCTCACCAATTGTCGGTGAGGCCTCCACCTCACTAGATTGGCAAGCTCGAGCTTGCCCGATGCTAATGAGCTCGAGTCTTGTTAAATCAACGAGACTCAAGCCTCGCTAATCATAGGCGACCTCAAGCTCATCTGAGGCCGGCAAGCTCGAGCCTAACCTAGCAGGTCATAGGTCATCACCGTGCCAACCACCGACTAAGGAAGGACTAAGGAGGAAGAAGAAAGAAAAAAAAAAAAGAAAAGAAAAAAGAAATAAAAAATAATAATTATATTTTCAAAGAGGGAATGAGAGAGTGCAAGGCTTGGACTGGAAATGGGTTCTAGCTTCTAAGTCTTACCCATTTAAGACCCGTTTATCTTAAATTTTCAAATTTTAAACCCATTTAACTAGTCTCATAAAAATATAAATGACCCATATATGATACAGTTATGATTTAAATGGGTCATATATTAGTTTAAGACCCATTTTGACACCTCTATATATAATGCAAAACAAACAAATCACACGTGTAGCTACTAGTTATCATATTGTACACAATATTAATAGTTCATTTGTTTTGCAGAAAATGAATAATTTGAAAATTTTTTTTTTAAATAATCGTTTGTTGGCACATAAGTTTTAGCTATCACTTTAGGGTTTAATTGCATAAAAAGTTTAGGGATTAATTTTTAATTCCTAAAACAATTCAAATCATTACAATTGCATGGCACATAAGCATTTGGAGCATTTCCAATAATAGAACTAGAATTTATAGTAAATATAAAATATAGATTGATTAAAAAATTTATAAAACAAAGAGTCATAGTTATAAAATTTAAAAATTTTAAAATTTAGAAAAGACAGAGCCAAATTTGGGCTGGTCGACCGGCCCCTTATTTCTTTTCTCAGCTAGACCCGGCCCACCCCTTTTTCTCTTTCTTTTCCCCTGCACAAGCCAGCCCATCTCCTATACCCTCTAGCCCGGCCCGTGCATTGGTCTTCTTCTTCCCTCACGTCACGCACACCTCTGCAACGCAACGACGTACAAAAGCAAATTACTAAGAACAGAGGTAGAGTAGGCCGCGACACAATCCTAGGGTCAGGGGATCAACCAGCCATGGCAAATTGGCGGTGGCAACAACCATGCGTGCCTGCAGTGTTCTTTAAAAGAGAGAGGGGACGTTCAACCAAAGGGATTTTCACAAACCGAGAGAGGCCTTGTGAACAAGGGTTGGGCCCTGCGTTCCTAACTCACCGCGAGCGGAATTTTCTGAAAATGGAGAGGAATTTTCTATGTTCTGTATTACTTTGCATATCAATGTACAGGTATATGTGTAGTACAATACATGAATCAAAAAATATTTACACAATATTAATTTTCCTAAAGTAAATCGTATCTATAATTATCTATGATTTGTCGAATCAATCTTCAGACTAAATCGGATTCCTTCTCCAACACTCCCCCTCAAGCTGGCGGCTTATAAATGTCGAAGGCGCCAAGCTTGCTTAATAGATATATGTGATGTCTCTAGCATAAGGGCTTAGTAAAAATATTTGCAGGTTGTTCCACAGTTGTGATTCCTCGAGTGGCAACGATCCCTTCCCGAATTTTCTCTCAAGTAAAAAGACAGTCAACCTCGATGTGCTTTGTTCTTTCATGAAAAACCGGATTTGCAACCAATTTAAGAGCCACATCATTGTCACAGAACAATTCACTTGCACCATCAACTTGCACACCCAGATCTAAAAGTAACCCCTGAATCCAAACTATTTCGCACACAGTTTTCGCCATGGCTCGATATTCTGATTCAGCTGATGACAATGAAACTGTCGATTGCTTCTTTGTCTTCCATGAAATTAAAGACTTTCCCAGCTTAATACAAAAACCAGTAATGGATCTTCTTGTCATTGGACAAGTGGCATAATATGTGTCACAATAGAACATCATCTTCATGTTGCAGCTGCAAGATAACAAAATTCCAAGTCCTAGACATCCTTTCAAATACTTCACAACCTTTAGTGCTGCGTCCATATATGATCATTTTGGATTGTGCATAAACTAATTGAGTATTTCTACTGCATAACATATATCAGGCCTAGTCGTGGTGAGATAAATCAATTTCGCAACGAGTCGCTGATAACTTGATGGATCTTTGAGCAATGGATTTTTATTTGGAGAAGGAGAGTTCGCATCATATTCATATGTTGTCAATTTGACATTATGCTCAATAGGTGTAGCAGCTGGCTTGCATCCCGATAATCCTGCATCCGATATGATTTCCAAGGAAAATTTTCTCTAACTGAGACAAATTCCTTTATTGGATCGAGCTATCTCAATACTAAGAGAATATTTGGGAGGTCCCAAATCCTTAATGTCGATGTTTACATTCGACAACACCATTCTGTAGGGAGTGTATGCACAAGAACTCTCATGGAGTATTCCTTGAGATGATAGAAAAGATTGACATTCATGAGAGAAAAATTCACTGCCATTATCTATTCGAATCCTTTGAACTCCTTTATTGAATTGATTTTTGATCATGGACAAGAATTTCGACAAATGTGAAAAAGTTTGACTCTTGGATTGCATGAGAAATATCCAAGCACGAGAGTAATCATCAACTATGGTGAGAAAAATAGGGGATCCATTACTGTGTGGTGTATGGTAAGGACCCCAAATGTCCATATGAATTAATGATAAGGCACTGATGGCACAAGAGGTGCTATTTTGAGATGGTGCTCATGTTTGTTTTGCCAAAGGGCATATCTTACAATCAAGACAAGGAAAATGAGCACTATGACCACGACGCTTATGAGAAAGGGAAATTTTATTTCTAGCAATAGCATTACAAGACATAGATAAATCAGAAATTCCCAAAAAAATTGACCCAAAAGTAGAGCCCTTGTTTTATTCTACCAAAGTCTATCATTTTCCTAGTCGAAAGGTCCTGAAAGGAACAATTTTCATAATTGAAATTGGCTTGACAATGATTGTCCTCACAAACTTTGGAAACTAATATGAGATTAAGTTCGAACTCAAGAATGTACGGCACATTTTTTAGGACAATATTTTTACTAAGGTATACAGTCCCAATTTTTAGTAACATCAATGACAATTCTGTTTGGAAGACAAACAAATATAGAGGATTTAGGCTTTGTGTGGACATCATAAAATAGACATTCATTGCAAACTATGTGATCACTGGTGCCAATATCAATAATCCATACATCAACTAAAATATTCTTAGTTTCGCATAATGAGGTACCTGAAAAATTGGCCCTCTTGTCAACTATCCTCAATTGATTTAGTGCCTTCATAATTTGCTCATACTGATCCATGGTAAGTGGCTGATGAGCTGGATTATTTCCATGTGCAGATACCTAATAAGCAGAAAAAAATTTCCCTTTATTTTCTTTGTCAGCAAGCTTACCATGTAATTTCCAACATGTTTCAATAGTATGATGCGGACGACGGCAATATTCACAATACTTACCCTTGAATTTAGAATTTTGTCCTCCCCCTCTATATAATTTAGCACCATAGGGAAGCAAATAGGGGCCGTCCGATCCATGTGAGCGACGCTAATTTGGACCGTCAAATCACATAGCATAAGAGCCATCGGATCCATGTGGGCGACGCTGATCATGGCTGTCGAATCACGCAACATAAGTGCTGTCAGATGCTCTTCCACGCCTATAATCCCCACTATCAATTTGGAAAGCACGAGTACCGTCGGATCCCTGCTTTTGATCTTGACCGTTGGATCGGTAAGTTCTAAGGTTCCCAAAGAAGTCTTCTTCTTCCTCTGCTCCTTTTGTTAGTCGGGTGTTTCCTCCCAAACGTGACCCAGAGCTGCTTCCTCACTGTGACGATCGAAAAATGCCATGGGAGTGACCCAAGTTCTTCCCGAGCATTGCAAGCATGATGCTCTCTCCTCCCCTCTCTTGTACAGTGGTCACAAGGCACTGGTTTTCTTCTTGGACAGCAAGTCGACAAATGCGACCAAGCGGCGGCACCAGCTCCATGGCGAGGATCTGCGAGTGGAAAGGTATCCAATTATCATTTAGGGCTAATAGAAAGCGAGTTACTTTCTCCCTTTCCTTAAAAGAAAACCAACGCCTTGCGACCACTGGACAAGAGAGGGGAGGAGAGAACATCGTGCTTGCAGCGCCCGAGAAGAACTTGGGCCGCTCCCATGGCATTTTTCGCGCGTCACTATGAGGAAGTAGCTCTAGGTCATGCTCAGGAGGAAATGCCTGTTTAACAAAAGGAGGAGAGGAAGAATAAGACTTCTTTGGGAACCCTAGAACTTACCGATCCAACGGTCAAGATCAGAAGCAGGGATCGGACGGTACCCGTGCTTTCCAAATTGACGGTTGGGATTACAGGCGTGGATGAGCATCCGATGGCCATATGCTGCGCAATCCGACGGCCATAATCAGCGCCGCGCTCATGGATCCGATGGCTCTTATGTTGTGCAATCCGACGGTCCAGATCAGCACCGCTCACACGGATCGGACGGCCCCAATTCACTTCCCTATGGTGCTGAATTATATAGAGGGGGAGGACAAAATTTTAAATTCAAGGGTAAGTATTGTGAATATTGCCGCTGTCCGCATCATACTTTTGAAACATGTTGGAAATTACATGGTAAGCCTACTGACAAAGAAAAGATAGGAAAAGAATTTTCTGCTTATCAGGTATCTGCACATGGAAATAATCCAACTCATCAGCCACTTACCCAGGATCAGTATGAGCAAATTATGAAGGCACTAAATCAATTGAGGACAGTTGACAAGAGTGCCCATTTTTCAGGTACTTCATTATGCGAAACTACAAATATTTTAGTTGATACATGGATTATTGACACTGGCGCCAATCTATGTAGTACCGACACTCTCCGAGAGCCTTCATGTCGTGTCCGACACTCCGACACATGTCCGACAGGCTCCGACACATCCCGACACGCAATCAACAAGTGTTGAAAAATCCGACACGTGGTCAACTATGGCATCCAAGAATTTCAACGAACCCTTAGATAGGTGACGGTCATGACCAATCGATAGAAGTATCATCGAACTATGGCATTAGTAGCAATTACGGGCAGTAATCTGTATTTGTTTATTTGTTGGATTGATATGATATGTTGGCAACAAACCGATCAATTGTGCAACAAAAGAAAATCTTTGGACTTTGATCAACTAATATTATTATTTTATTTGAGATCCGAAGGGATGGAATTTGGTCATGCGTGAGGAACATGCATGCTGAAATTTAAGAATAAAATTTTGAGGAGTTGGACTGCATGCAAGAACTTCGGTTATATCCTTGTATATGATGCAAATTTGCTATGGGGATATCAAATTAATTTCTGTGGAAACCAAATGCCTAATAATTATATGGAAATTATGGGCTTATTTTTTAAGATTACGGGCCACTTCATTTGGATTTTTGGCCTCAAATTTTCGGGTCCAAGCAGGCCCAAGGAGTTTCCAAGCCGTCGACCGAAAGAAAGGGGGGGAGAAGAGAACCGGACAAGGGAAATGTCACTCAGCCCTTCTTCCACTTGTCCTTTCCTTAAAGCCACTTGTCACCTACATGCAAAAAAATTAGCAAATTAATTAACCAAAGGAAGCAAAAGCATTTGGTTGGAGCAAGTGAGAGAGAGAGACCGAGAGTGAGCGGGCGAGCAAGTGAGAGAGAGAGAGAGGGTTTGAGCAAGAGTGACCAATGAGCGGTCAGAGCGAGTGAGGGTAGAGAAGGAAGGCCGCCCTCTGCCCATGCCTGTGTCCGAGCTGCCACCGTCAACGCCGCCGATCCCTATCGTCGATTGAGCCAAACCGAGACCTCGAACCCCTGTTTTTGGCTAGCAACCGAGTAGGAAGACTTGAGGCAAGTAGAAGTTCATTAATTTATGTTATACATGCTGTGATTATCTAGTGAAGTGCAAGTTGACCGGAGAAGGTCTGAATTTGATGTTTCATGATGCATTTGAGGCTTGTGTGTCTTGAAATTTAAGTGTGAGTGAGCTGTGATTGTTGAGTAAGGGGTGATGGTGTGTGCCGAGCGAAGAAAAGGTGATGCATGTTGAGTTATAAGAGCCGAGATGCAAGTATGTGCTTTGTACCGAGTTGTGAAGGATTCTAGGTGAGAAAAAATGTACCATGACCACTCATGGACACTGTGTAAGTGTGTCAAGATGCTACATGATGAATTTGCAGTGAAACAAATGGTTTGATTGAGCTGGAAATGAAGAGAAAGGCATTAGATGTTTTCTGTCCTAGAGGAACATGGATAGAAAGTCGTTTATATTGTGTCGCTTTGATCTCTAGAGATGAAGATGAGGAATATAATCATGTTATTTAAAATAACATCTAGTAGATTGAGTTTAACTCATAGTTATAGCTATATGAATACAATCACGTGTAGATAGAAACAATTCTTTTTAAAACAGAAATACTGTTCTGTAGAAAACAGCCTGACCTTTGATGATTCTTTTAATTTTCTGTATTTATCTAGATAGAATTGGACCTCAAATCCTCAATGAAAGTTATAGGACACACCCTTAGGAATAACATATCAAAAATTGAGAATAAATAGACGAGTTTTGATCAGTGAGACAAATTTTCCTTGTAGATGTTGAATCTGAAAACTATTACAGGATGCTAGTAAAGATTATGGCGATTACTACTCTTAATACAGTGAGATATAGACTTAGGTTTCTTCATGGAAAATTTCAATCTATGTCTCTAATTTAACATATTAAAATTTTAGAATTTTCTTAGTTCGTTTAAGGATTATTCCAAAATCTTTACTAAAACTGCGCATCCTGATTTTTGAATTGTCTTCACTCCAAATTTACTCAACTTGTTTTAAAAAGTGAATGCATCTTGGGTTGTTATGTGGCATGATGATATCGGCATTTAGCATATCATGAAATATTGAGATTTGATGAGACCCAAGGGACGTTTAGTCATTGCTTTGAAAAGTGTTTTTGGGAAATGAAAATGCTAATTGTTACCGTTGGACCCTCGGGTTGATGATGCCCCGGGAATCGGGATGCCCAAAGGATCGAATGAGTCAATGCCTTGTGGATGCCCGATGGCCTTAATGGCTGAATGCCGGAGGTTTTTCCTCGGGAGCTTTGAGATGCCCGGTTGTATGCTAGTCGGTACGTAAATCCGAAGGGCCGAGGTAACCATTCTCATGGTGAGCCTCGAAGGATTTCCTCGTGATGCCGGGTGGGGTACGAGATGCTTGGAGGTGTGATATGCTCCAGATGCCCGGTGGCCCTAGTGGCTGAATGCCGGAGGCTTTCGAGATGCCAGGGTGGATGCGAATGCCCAGAGGGACACAAACATTATTCCTCCGGAGATGAAACTTTTTGAATGATAAAATGGATGATCCTGCTATGTGCATGTGGTCTAGTTATAGGACTGAATTGTATGGCATAGAATGGGATGTGTTACTACAATTTGGCCCTATGATCGGGACTTGTGTAACCAAACATGATGCATTTTGATTCTTTTGAAATTGCATTTGGTCATTGCATTAAAGAATATCATGAATTTGATGCATATTTATCCCTTGACTACCTGATTTTGTCTATCTTGCATGAGTCTAGATATTGATAGTACTGTTTGATATAGTTTGATGAATCTTTTACTGCTGAGTGGCTGTACTCACCCCGTTTGGAGACTAACATTTCAAATTAAAAGATGCCTCCGCTGCTTGTCACTCGCGGTACTTTTTACGGTGTCCCAGTCGACGTTGAGTGCATGTGTTCAAAGCACGCTCATGTCGGGATTCGAGGATTGGTTTTCATCCAAGTACAGGTTCTAGTCATGTATGACGTCGGATTGCCTGATGGTCCCGTGGTTTAGGAGTTTTTGTCGGTGCATGTTCGTCGTAATGGGATCATGCTAGGGATGTTGCCACCACCGCCAGCCGATGGACCGGGCTGGGTGTGATCGTGTGTGATGGGTAGTAGATGAAGCTTTTTGGACTACTAACACTGACTAATAGACCTTTGTATAGGACTACATGGAAAGGAAAGTAAAAAGGGAGGTCAGGTTATCTTTTGTTATGAAGCCGGGTATAGAAAACCACGGTAAATTTTGATGTAACGACCGATGTTGTCTATCAAGTCTATGTAAATAAAAGTGTCCGACTTTGACTTATAAAAATGTCTAATAGGTGTGCATCGTTTCTAATTTTGGGATAGGGAGATGTGATTTCACTTTCGCTATATATTTATAAACTGCGCAAAGACCGATCTAAAAGTTATAAACGCCCAGGATTAATAGACCTTCAGATCAAGTAAGAGAGAGGTAAGCGAATTGTGGTGATCTAAACGGATTGGGGGCCATTATGGGGGTGTCACATCAACTCTCTCCGACACGCAAGTTTGGAATTCCGATACGCGACTCCAACACATACAGGGCCAATGTTAAAAATTTCTAATATTTGAGGGGTCAAAATATAAATATACAAAAAAGAAGTAATAAACAATGCTAGAAATATACACGCACGGGGTCAATTTTTTTCTTTCAGTTTTTTTTTTAGAATTGTTTTAGTTTTTTCAAAAGTCTTTTACTATGAAATAAGTAATAAAAAATGCTGATAAATAAATAAATTTAAAAATATCATTTCAGCATTTTTCTTTAAACAATGTTTTTTCCTTTAAGTTTTATGTATTATTGTAACAAATTAAAATAATAAATGATATTAACAAATGTTAAATTAATTTTTTTCGTGTAATTTAGTTATAGGCTATTTTTTTAATTATTTATTTATGTATTTATATATAAAAAAATATGTCGAAACATGTCGAATTTTATTTTTAAGAAATGATGTGTCAGCGTGTCGTGTCGCATCGCATGTCACGTATCCGTATCGGTACTACATAGGCGCCAGTCTATGAAGCACGGACACGTTGTCCATGCTTCTGTGTCGTGTCCGACACGTATCGGAGCGTGTCGGACACGTCGACACGCTCAGACACGGTCGGACATGCGGTCAACTTTTATCGACACGCGTGTCAACGCGTGTCCGGAAGACTAATGGAGGGTGGAGGCGAGGGAGGGCGAGGGAGCAGAGGTTGCGAGCACTGGCGAGATGGAGTAGAGGCCGTGAGTGCCGACGAGACGAAGCCACAAACGGACCACCGCGACGGCGAGAGACGGCTAGAGAAAGAGCCGAACAAAGAGAAAGAAGAGAGAAGGCAAACTCCCGCCGGCGAGACGAAACTACGAACGGACCACCGCGACGGCGAGAGACGGCCAAAGAGAGGTGAGGGCCACCACTGTTACGATGGATCAGCGACGAGAGGAAGAGGAGAGGAGGGAAGGGGGTCGTGCGGCGCGGCAAGGAGGATAGGAAAAGGGGGGCTCGGCGGCTCGCTAGGGTTTTTCATAAAGAAATCCCAAAAAAATAAGAAAGAAGGTCTGATGGCGTGAGAGAGGGGGGGAAGTGACAGCTCACCTGTCACTGTCAAGTGGGGGAGGGAAAAAAGTAAAATAAACGTGGGGGTGGAGGGAAAAGGATGAACAAAAGAAGGAGTGAATTTTTGGGATTTTTTTTAACCGGAAAATTAAAAATGATTTTGAAAAATAAAAATATTAGATTTTGAATAATGATAAATTTTGGTTATTGTAGAAAATCATGGATTTATTTAAATAAATATATTCTAATTTCTTATAAATTTTTAGTTTCATCAATAACTTTTGTTAAAATTAAAAAAAAAATGTTTCATATTAATTATGAATATATCTTTCGAATTTCAAATGAATTGATTTGTTAATATTATTAGTATAAATTTATTATAGGCACTTTTTTTAATTATTTATTTATTTATGAATTTGAATTAAATTAATTAAAATTAAAAATATTCATTTAATATACAACGTGTCGTAACGTGTAATTAATTCTCTATTTTTAGAAATGACGTGTCGACGTGTCGTGTCGTATCAGACACTCGTGTCGTGTCGAGTGTCGGTGCTATATAGGCACCAGTGACAACATAGTTTGTAATTAATGTCTATTTTATGATGTCCACACAGCCTAAATCCTCTATATCTATTCGTCTTCCAAACGAAACTGTCATTGATGTCAGAAAAATTGGGACTATATACCTTAGCAAAAATATTGTCCTAAAAGATGTGTTGTACATTCCTGAGTTCAAATTTAATCTCATATCAGTTTCCAAAGTTTGTGAGGACAATCATTGTCAAGCCAATTTCAATTCTGAAAATTGTTCCTTTCAAGACCTTTAGACTGGAAAACTGATGGGCTTGAGTAGAATGGAAGGGCTCTACTTTTGGGTCAATTTTTTGGGAAATTCTGATTTATCTATGTCTTGTAATGCTATCACTAGAAATAAAATTTCCCTTTCTCATAAGCATCTTGGTCATAGTGCTCGTTTTCCTTGTCCTAGTTGTAAGATATGCCCTTTGGCAAAACAAACACGAGCACCATTTCAAAATAGCACCTCTCATGCCATCAATGCCTTCTCATTAATTCATATGGACATTTGGGGTCCTTACCATACACCACACCGTGATGGATCCCCTTTTTTTCTCACCATAGTTGATGATTACTCTCGTGCTACTTGGATATTCCTCATGCAATCCAAGAGTCAAACCTTTTCACATTTGTCGAAATTCTTGTCCATGATCAAAAATCAATTCAATAAAGGAGTTCAAAGGATTTGAACAGATAATGGCAGTGAATTTTTCTCCCATGAATGTCAATATTTTCTATCATCTCAAGGAATACTCCATGAGAGTTCTTGTGCATACACTCCCTAACAAAATGGTGTTGTCAAACGTAAACATCGACATCTTTTAGAAGTTGCCTAAGCACTAAAATATCAAGCTTCCATTCCCTAATGTTTTTGGGGAGATTGTGTGGTCATGGCAGCCTATTTAATTAATCGCATGTCAACTAGAATATTAAAAGGATGCACCCCTTTTGGAATGCTTTTTGGCAAAGAACCGACGATTGATCATCTTCAGGTATTTGGCTGTCTTTGCTATGTGACAAATATGAGACGTCATCATAAAATGGATCCTCGTGCTCTTCAATGCATCTTTATGGGATATCCAGCTTTGCAGAAGGTTATCGCGTTATGGAGATATCTACAGGTCGCTTCTTTGCTAGCCGAGATGTTGTCTTCCATGAAGATGTATTCCCTTTCTAGAAGATGGCATCTGCACATGAGTCGTCAATATCAACATTGAATCACCGAAAATTCTTATCAGTGGAAGATATATCTATGTAGCCACAGTATTTTTGGGTTGCCCCGAATCAGTCATGCTCTTGATCATGCCCTGTAGTGGCACTCGTCAAATCCCCTATTTTACCTACCGGATCTTCGGATTATGAGTCCTCCCCTGTGATGAATCAATCCACCATTTCATCACCTCAGCAAAATGATAATGGGTCCTTCTCATCACCAATTGCTGAACAAACACCCGTTCCAATGCCCAGGCGTTTGAGACGAGAGGTGCGACCTCCAACATGGAAACACCAGGTACGCAATATCCAGTATCCTCTTATGTTTCCTTCAGTAAATTATCGCCAAAGCACACATGCTACATCAGTAGAATATCTGAAGAACAAGAACCATCTTCCTATGAGGAAGCGGCACGTGATATTAAATGGCAAAAAGCTATGAAGGAAGAATTAGCTGCTCTTACAGCAAATGATACTTGGGATGTTGTTCCCTTGCCTTCTCACAGAAAACCCATCGGCTGCAAATGGGTCTACAAAATAAAATATAAGGCAAGTGGTTCGATTGAGCGGTACAAAGCTCGACTAGTCGCTAAAGGATTTACGCAACGTGAAGGTTTTGATTATCATGAGACCTTTTCTCCTGTTGCTAAAGAAGTGACTGTTCGTTCTTTTCTATCTGTTGCTACAATGCGTAATTGGAACTTACATCAAATGGATGCGAACAATGTCTTTCTTCATGGAGACCTAGATGAAGAAATTTACATGGAACTTCCATCGGGGTTACGTAGACAATGGGAGTCTCGAGTATGTCATTTCCGCAAATCCCTCTATGGACTCAAACAGGCTTCTCGATAATGGTATGCAAAGTTTACTGCAGCACTCACAAATGCAGGTTTTGTACATTCCAAATATGATTATGCATTGTTCACATGGACTAAAGGTACTTCATCGATCTACTTATTGATTTATGTCGATGATATACTTATTATGGGAAATGATGATGTCGCAATTCAAAAACTCAAGGAATATTTGCATATGACATTTCATATTAAGGATTTGGGACCTCCCAAATATTTTCTTAGTATTGAGATGGCTTGATCTAATGAAGAAATTTGTCTCAGTCAGGGAAAATTTGCCTTGGAAATCATATTGGATACGGGATTATCAGGATGCAAGCCAGCTGCTATACCTATAGAGCATAATGTCAAATTGACAACATATGAATATGATGCGAACTCTCCTTCTTTAACAATGGTTATGCCAACATGGCTGAAGGGCGCAGAGCAGTCTGCTGGTGGACGAATAGGGCATGGCAATTCGGAGTAGGCGCAGGGTCAGAGAAGACACCAGAGGCAGCGGAGTTGGCTCTGGTTTTGGCCGAGCTATTGAGCGGGGATCTGCCCGAAGAGGTCCGAGACAAGGAGATGAGAAGTGTGGCTCGGAACGCAATCAAAGGAGGGAGCTTGGATATAGATTTAAGCGACTTTGTGAGGTGGGTACACGAGCAAAGGAGGGGCAAATTCTGTACTTAGCATCTTCACGTTCCATGTAGCGCAGCCAAGGACACTGTTGAGGGAAAACGAAACGATGATTATTTATGTATGAATTCTTAGGAACAACAACTAACTCAAACTCCACGAAATATAACATATTTCTTGTGAATAGCTCTAGACTAATCAAGTTCTTATTGACTCGCTTTTAGATTAGATTGAAATAGATATGCTAAAAGTTCTAAAACTTATCATGAATTTATAATTAAGTTTAAAACCTACAAAAAGAGAAATCGAGTCTTTAAAATTATCAAATTGGTGCAATGTGATCTCATTAACTCCGTCTATTTTTTGTAATGGGAAAAACTGACATGGTTTTTTGCCTTTTGCTTTTTCTTCTTTATGTGACGATGATGTGACTGAAGCAGCATAAGCCCAAAATAACACCATTTGGGTCCTAATCTTGTTTTTTTAGTAAAAATTTTACATAAATTAAACTAAAAATTAGCTCAATTAAAAAAAGTTGAGAAAACCGTTTTTCCTTTTTTTTTTTAAGTGAGCTTATTTTTAAATTTTTTAAATAAAATTTGTATTAAAAATTAAATTTGAATCAAAATAACATCGTTTTAGCCACACAATCACCATGTAGAAGAGAGAAAATAGTATAAAAAAATCCGTGTTAGTATTTTCCATTAACTAAGTTGAAGGGAGTTAACGAAAGTAATTTTTTTGTCAAAATAACGAAAGTGCTTGATTATACTAATTTGATAAGTTTTAAAAGTTTATTGCATTTTTTTTCTAATTTTCTGAACGTAACAACACTTTCATAATAAATTTAAAGACTTCTAATATACTTATCCTAACTAGATTTTGGCAACACTTGTGATTGTGTAAAATTAGCGAGAAAGCCCAAAAAAAAAAAAAAAAAAAAAACTGAAGGGAGAAAGATTATGGAGTGTAAAATCGCAAAACAAGATCTATTTGATCTCATGTTTTTGGGCCTCTAGTTTTGTCATTCACAACTATGTGATGAATTCCTAAAATCCTTACACTCACCCTGAGAAGAAACAAATTTCCTAACAAACTTCACAGACAAATTAAATGTTGTAACGACAGAGACAAAATAAAGCGACTAGCCTCCAATAAAAAAAGAATCCAAACATTAAGCTGGACAAGAAACTCATAATTAGACCCTAAGATAGCAAGGAACGTGAGGTGCTATTGCCAGAAACATCTCCAGTACGTTGCCTCTCTCTGTCTCTCTCTGTGCACGCGTGCGCACTAATTCCATTGTGCTTCAGTGTGTGAGAGTGAAGAAGCACAGCAAACCTGACGACAACAAAAACTCATAAAGTAAAGCCCTCGAGAGATTTGGATTGGAAACTTATGCATCATCAAGAAATTAACTTTTAAGCCTTGAAGTATCCCTAAAAAATCCACTCACTTGACCACTTCTTAATTTGACTCCTGGCTCGACCGTTTTCAACAACAATCTTTTCCACGTGACTCCTGAGAGAAATCCGTCCACCAGATTTTTGCATTCCCCTTATGAGGGCATCAACAATAGCTCCACCTCCATGAAGAGGGTACTCAAGACTGCAACCAGGATTGTACCACTCAGCAAACATGTATACCTGAAAAATGCAGATAAAAGGTGTCACCTCCTCAGAAGGGTGGATGTAAGGTAAAACCAAAGTAAGATACATATTTCAGGCATCCAAGCAATTTGTTGATAAACAACCAGCCAGCTAGCAACTTGAAATAGTAGAGGTCACATGCAAGAACTCAGAAATTAATCAGTTGAGGACAGCAGGAATAACTGCATAGAAAGGAGAAAATCTCTCTTGTTAACATCAGGATTCAACATAACCATTTGATCACCACCCCATCGTTTATTTACTAAAGAAGTTGCTAGAGTTGTAGTTTTTGCAAGATAATAAACAAGACCTGAAAGCAACTTACAACTGATGCGGGAGCATCCAATTGATTGGTCTGAGGTTATCGACAAAAAAGATTTGTCTAAGTCACTTCGTTTCGTTTTGTCCAAGTTACTTCTCTTTTTGTCCAAGTTTCTTCTTTTTTTGTCTAACTCACTTCCTTTTTTCTTTGTGAGTTTTGGGAATACCCCCATTCATAGGTCCAAGATCCACGTCTATGAATTGAAAGGTCCGAATGATCAACTCTGCAATCAGTTGTTAGAATCAATAGGTCTTCAAATCGAATCACTCAACCCATCACGCATCAACAACACTGCATAATGTGGTAGAATATAAAATCTCCAAATGATTAATTATCCTCCTAAATTATTCACTAACAGATACTGAACTTCTAAAATTTTATCAAGTGGCTAAAGATTTAAATTACTGAGCAACATGGTGCATGCTTTAAGGTTTTAAAGTTTGCAAATCAATCGACCATAATCTATATAAATACCAGAAAATACTCTCAAAAGAGGACTAGGGCCAATCATTTCATATACTATTACAACAGGAATCAGTTATTCACACGGAATTAGTTACACAAGCTGAACCTGTATCAAATAAGTTCGTGAAAGAGAATATGGACATCCCAAGGATAACAATTACCAATCTTAGGAGCTTTTCCATATTTAAAAACATCATAGTTACCATCTCTGCTGAGAGTATACCATTAGATTTCACCCCTGCAAGAAGAAGGGCAAGAAGGTCCACCCAATTCCTTATAAAAGGATCTTTTAGTTCCAGTGAGTCAATGACTTCTGAGAAGGGTCTAAGAAGCTTTGTCGCCCCAATAGCACCCTGAGGTCCCATTTGGATAAAGATTTCAACAAGAAAGGAGCACATCTAGGAGCAGTGGTGGAAAGGACACCCAAATCACCACGAGCAGATAGAGGAGGAGGAGCCATCACAGCTGCAGACATTGGAAGCACTGCATCCTGCAAATTCATATTATGTAAGAAAAGATGAATTGCAGCAAACCAACAGAAAAAGATGCCCATACTTCAAATTTAAACAAACATGTTCATTACAGATCAAATGTAGAGTAAGAGTACCGTTATATCATAATGGTCACTGATAATTTCTAAAGCGAGCACTAAATTCAGAGGTTCCAATTTACTTTAACTTTTCATCATGGGGTCAACGTCAATAATGAGTACTTTTGCTTATAAGCCGTTGTAAAATCTTCTTTTGCTGTTTAAATCTACAAAGCCATCATGTTCTTTCTTTACAAATGAGACAGAATAGAACAGGAGAAACCACGAGCTTTTCCATTCTTGCACGGCATTTTGACTTGCATATATCTCGAGGTCCTGGATTAAGATTTAATTAAAAGCATAAGCAGAAACATACTATAAAATTTAAAACATCATGGGCATTGACTGAAGAACAACAGAGACAATATTACCAGGCTCACAAATTGCCATCAGTGGACCCACATAAATTCTTACAAGAACATATGAAGCAATAATACTGTTTTTCTCTTTAGAATAGTAGTCAATTCTATGTATACAGTGGTCTCTTTTGAATGTTCCTTGAGTTTGTAATATATCCAATTCAGCCTAGCAGGAAGATTATGACGCTCCCTGAATTTGACTGGAGATCTGTCAAGACTTTCATGAGGTAATGTTCAATCCAGACAAGACTTCTCTACCTCAAACAAAAGGTTCTCCTGCCACTACATGTATCTAAAAGTTCCTTCATAAGTTATCTAGGTTAAGCATGTCCATTTCTTCAGTGTACCTAAAATAAATGACAATCTTCACATTCTCGGCCATGGCAGTCTGCTCAATGAATGCTTTCGTCATAACAGCTTGGTAATTGTCATTTGCCACAGTAACCATTTCCATTGTTTAAGTTAATTCTGTTCAGCTGACGCCAAACACTTAGCGTCATCTGGGAAATCTATGTAAAGACATTCTTTCCCCTTGATATTCGCACCACGATGCCTCACATCATAAATCATTTTGGCACTAAGGACTCTGTATTAAGCTGCCTTATTGTCTATCAAAAAGGGATGACCAGCTTTTTCCACGTTAGCATCCATATCCTCAACAACTGAGCAGCATTAGATTTAAACTAACTCGGGCTCAGCTGTCTGGCTATCGGCATATCTGTTTCATATTAAGCAGAACATGATAAATGACCATTCCGTCCAATCTTCAATTAGACAGATGAATTTGACAATTGGTCCGGTAACATTTCTAAAACTCAAACGACATTCATATATTCATAGATGCCCTAAAGCTAAGTCCAAGGGATGATGCTATAGATATACAAAACCACAGGGAAAAGAAGGATCCACCTTGAAAAACTCTGTCGGACCAATACGTGACAAAAATTCACCGTCTAGTATGTGCACCATCCAGGAGTCATAGTTAGCACACAGAACGGGCTCTCCTAATGCATCTAACACCTGATACATGAGAAAATGTCATTATCTATTATATCATCTAGAGGCGAAAACAACACAGGAGTATACCAATGGAAAAGCGGCCATATAAACATAAACAATCTGCACTTGATTCATGCTAAAGACAAAATGGGGCAACTTAGAGTGATGGAAATCAGATTACCTGTGCAAGAGGATTCGCCTGAGGATCCCGAGATTGGAAGCTAGAAAACAGCGAAGGACCAGAGTCGAACTTGTACCCCTTAAGGTCAAACGCGTGAGCAGCACCTCCCGGTTGGTCGTGGCTCTCCCGCACAAGCACGTCTTGGTTGTATCTGGCAAGAAGCCCAGCATAACAGAGACCAGCGATACCACTTCCGATGACCACGACATTGGCCTCAGGCTTCCCTGATACCCAAATCCACAACTTCTCGTTATCAAAGAAACCCAATTCAAGTACAAAAATTCCGTCCAAACAATGCTACACTCTCCAAATAGCTATTTCAACAGTGATAGCAAATGCAATCTGGATCAAAACCAAAAACCAACCCATAAGCATTTGAGAAGGGAACTAAAAAGGGTAATCACCAATTCCAGAAAAAGCCAACCCACAAGTGTTAATGCGTTGTGCCTGCTTAAAACTGACAGTAGCAAAAGGATAAGTTCTTGATCTACAAATATGGTGCAAGAGTTTGAAAATACAGCTACATGCATTTAAATGCGCCTATATTTCCTGTAAGCAACTCTCTATTGCCTGTTGATTTGAGTAGCAACGCAAGGCTTCGTTTAATTTGTCAGTCATTGACTATATGTGAAGTTTTCATGTTGGCTACATGCATGATCCGGATAGAATGTCCCCGCGACATCGAGGTTTAGCCAGGAACTTTGACCATCAGTTTGGCTTAGCCAGATTAGGCGGATTTCTCGTACTTCGAGAATTGTCTTTCGAAAATCCCTGAAGCAGATGAAGTTTTGGCCCTGGTACCATCTCACGCTAGTCTCGCGTACCATTCTACCTTCTTCTTCAGTCAGAGCTAGCATTGTGTCCGTCGAAGCAGGCATTGTTCGTGACACTAATAATATCTAGATTAATGTCTCTTTTAGCGCGAGCTGTAAATTGAGTTACGTAAAGCGAGATCTCAGGAGGAAAAGTGATTGATGAGTGGTTTGGAAAGCATCCATAGAATGAGATGCCGAGGGTTTCTCGGTTCTTATTTTCTTCGGTTCTTGCCACACTTGATATGATTGGGTTATGTTTTGGGTCATCCCTAATCAGAGGAACAAATCTGAAAATCATAAGTATTTATCTTTAACTAAGGTGATATGCAAGTAATATCCATAATTTGTAACTCACGAGTAAGTAATCTAATGATCAGATATATTGTTAGATACCTTTTTCCATAAGCTATATTTAAACTAAGCACTGGATAAGCCATATTTAAAACAAGATATATCTACTTAGTTTTTTACTGTCGGTTTTATCCTGATTTTTTATTTGAGTGAATTTAATTTATAAAAGCAACTACCCAATGAAACAATGTTATGGTGAAGTCATAGAAAATAATTTATTAAGGAGGTGGTATACTTGTATTAGTTGTTCAACTTGAGCAGGATATAGATTGCGCATGGTTTTCCAACAATTGTTTCCAGCGACAACATAATTCGGATTTGCTAATCTCCACGTTTCCTTATCCTGAGCCCTGTTAGGACTGGATGAGAGATCTAGGAAACTAACGAGTTTGCTCTCGGCATTACAACAGCTATACAGTCCCCGCTCTTCCCCTGTGCTTACACAAAGATAGCCTCTTGAAGCACCAAGGAGGAGCAGAAGAGCCATTGTCTTGTGCGTTCTCGTTTCAACTGAAGAGAAAGGGGAAAGCAACGCAGTTGAAGGTGACTTGGCTTACCCCATCCTCCATGGTTTATTGTTCCTATAAAGTCAGCCTCCGGAAGAAGTTGACTGATCCTGTCATTGGAAATCTTTTCGGCTTTTTGTATAAGAGGCGTGCGGTGCTCTGTAGTCTCGATAAATCAGTTCGTAATTCGTTGGTTTTCAATAAATTTAACGGCTCTTCCTGGGCATCGTGTGACTGTTATAAGTGTAAGATCAAGGGCGACGCTAGTGTTTCTTTTGGCCTATTCTTGTTGCGCTTTAGGATTTCACTGTGTACGGTTTTGCTGTCTCATAAATCCAATCGTCTTTTGTTTTCCTGCAGAAAGTTTTGTTGACGATGATGGCGGAGATCTCCGAAGGCCGTGCTCTTTAGTTGCCTCGATCGATGATTCAGGAAATCATGTCAAGATTGTCTCCCAGGGATGCAACACAAATGGACATCCTCTCCAAGGATTGGAACCGCACTTTTAACACTCTTCCCGCTCTAGAATTCGATGAAAAAACCTTCGGGAGCAAAGACGTTGATGGGCACGATACTTTTCTAGAATATATCGATCGTTACATCACGTGGCGCCATGAGCTCAACCTCAGCATCGACTCGATGAGTTTGTTCATCTTCTCGAGAGGCAACAAGTTGAATCCCATAGTACCCAAGTGGATAGATATCGCCTCGAGTCTCAATCTCCGACGCCTTAGTCTTGGCCGCATCGTCAACTATCCCGACGGAAGATGGTACATGCAAATATGCCCCGACTTGGTGTCTGACACCATCTCTGTCCTCCACGTGAGCCATCTCTCAATGCAGGGCGTCAACACGAGGCTGCCTCGCTTGGAAGAACTGGTCCTACACAGAGTCGTAAAGAGCGACGAATTCTCGAGCGAGCTGATGCTGAGTTGCCCGGCACTCCGGCGCGTGGAGCTGATCGACTGCTCCCGTTCCAAGGACCTCCTCATCTGTGGACCGAAGCTCGAGACTTTTGAGGCATCGGGCATGTCTGACAGGGACAACCTTTCGATTTCAATATCAGCCCCAAACCTCGTGTCCTTCAGCTACACATCGAATTTCTCCATGGCCTACCTGGATGAGGAGTTGTCAGCTCTCCAAGTACATGGCACTAGAAATCTGAGGGAGCTTGCTCTGGATCTGCGCATGGTCGAAATCAGGACCATCAGAAAAACGGTCTCTCAGCTTCACCTCCTAGAGACCTTGAGGCTCAAGGGGAGCCTGTCCGCCAAGCGCATCAGGGTAACTCACAAGAATCTCAAGCACCTTGCCTTGACTGGATTCAACTATCTGATAAGAGTAAAGACCCAAACTCCTAATCTCGTGTCCTTCCAATATGACGGCCCCAACATCATAGTCATCGGTCCACGAGATTCGACAACATTGGCCAATGCGAGACTAGAGGTGGATTTCGGAGTTCGCAACAAGAGGAGGAGCTATCTCAAGGCGGCCAAGTTCCTGAGGTATTTCGGCCATTGTGACTCGTTAACACTGATTTGTAAGAAAGTCAAGGTAAGTAAATGTTTTCCAAATCAGTATTTTGTATCGAGTATTTGTATGCTAATGTGAACTAAGCCTTGGAATCTTACTATTCTTCTTTTTATATACATAGGCATTGGTTCTTCCAGAAGAAATCAAAAGTGAAATGCTTCCTCCATTGCAAAATGTCAAGCATCTAAGACTTCAAATCCTGTGCAACACTCCTGAAGATTTTGATACCAGTTCTCGACTAACGGAAAGTCTGAGGTGGATGTCTCCTAATTTAGAGACGCTGGTCGTTAGCTCCTAATCTTGCCATCCAGACCCTGCAACAACAACTACTCAAGAGCGACTAGGAAAAAGGGTGGTGATGGCTGCCACTAGAGATGCGTTCTCAACGAAAATAAAAAAACTCATCTAGCGACCCCTATCAACTGTTTTCACTATTATCTTTTTTTTTTAATGTTAGGCTTGCCTTTCTAAACTCATCTATTGGCCACTGCTTTCACTATTTTCCTATTTTTTTCAATGTTAGGCTTGCGTTTCTTTTAATTTACATATGGCAAGCATTGCATGACTAATTAAGGAGAACCGACAAAACAACTTATCTTGTGAGTAGAAAAACTCATCATTCCATCTGTTTGGTGAGGGCGCAAGCGCAAGAGAGGGGAAACTGGAGCCAATTGAGCGAGAGAGGGAGCTGAAGAGAAGGGAGCAAACAAAAGGGAGCTAGAGTGAGCGAGAGAGGGATTGAAGCTAGAGGGGGACTATATAGTATACCGTGCCTCATATTACCAGATTTCAGCCATACTATTTCGAATTATGTAGTAACATTTCCATAATCAGGGAACAATCAATGAATAGATATGGATGGGCCATCACTGTACAGAGAATCCTTCCACCAATCAGAGTAAACATTCACAATATACAGCCCTTTCCATTGTTGGAGCACCAAACAAGACCGCCACCTGATTTTACCAACTCCAATTGCTTCGGATTTGATACGACACAAGGAGCATCATCAAGTGCTTCGAAAAAGTACTCAATGACATACAATTAGCTGAGGCTCCAAGAAAAAATGCTTGTGTCGATCATATCTTTTGCCGCATCTGGATAGGAATTCTGCTTCCTGTCGACATTGTTGCCATCTCATGGGCCTCCTTGCTTCAAGAGAGAAATGCACTTACTCCTTGTCATCCTTATAATCACCTACCATTTGCCCAATAGAGTAGTGACTCCGTCCGCCCGTGATCGGCATACTCTCTCTTCGTCTTGACCTTATCAAGGCGAGCTTTCCGGACGGCATTTTGTATTTGCCGCTCATGCTCCTTGAGCATTTCATCGAGGTTATCTCCCAAGGGAAGCAAAGGTCCAGAACAGTGGATTCGGCTCTTTTTGGGAGAATAACTCTGCAAACACATGCAAGAGAACACGATCAGCTTTTCAGATCATAGCTCGCAAATCACCACACCGAGGGCAAGAGTAAAAAATGATCCTCATCTATACTTCACAATTAGTTGATGTCATTCTTTGATATTTGACATAAAGCTACCACAAAAATTATTCTCCAAAGCAATTTTTTATGATTTTTCAGATACTTTCGATTGATCTCTCAATATTATATGAGCAAAGACATTCAATACCAATTGTCATAGCAAGTCGTTCCGACGGAAGCCTTAAAAGTTACCAAATAATAAGTTTGTTTTAATGTACAAAAAAATGCAGAGATAAAGACGCACTTAGCACAACATAACTTCCAATGACCACATGTACATGATGACGCCCACTGCTTTTTTCGACTCCATATGCCACACCAATTTGTTCCAAGCATTTTATTCATGCTAGTAAATAAAGGAAAACAAATACAGAGAATGCCAGGAAAAACTAAACAGCATTACCAAAGCTATATATATAAATGGAAAAAAGGTTGAGTCAGATTATTTCACCTTCAACTAAGTGGAAAGGGAACCGGAAAAAGGGAAAAAAAATCCCTAGCAAAGACAAAGTTACATAGCATGTTTAAGTTATAATGCAATTACCGCGATGGACTCCCTCCAGGAGTGCTCTCCCCCCTTCTTAAACAAAGATATCGGCCTATGTAACAAATGATGTGACCAGTCATGCTTTCCTGCTAATTCACCACCATCTGGATGACTACACCTGGCAACAAAAGCCTCATCCCTCCATTGGGTGTTAGCACCCTTCTCCCTACTACAATCGAGATGCGAATCACCTCCCACTGCAACAGAATTAGAAAACCTGGATCACTGTGATGCTCTTCTTTGCATGAAAGATCTCTGCCTTGTCAACTCGGCGCCACCGCTTGGAGAATCGAGTTCTCTGTCTGGCACAATCAAAGCCTCAACCTCATTTGCATTTCCAATTTGTGTTGATCCATTAAGACTGGGTTGTGCTGATTGTCCAGATAGAATGAAATTGTTCTGGGTCGTTCCTCCTGGTTTCTCACCGGTACTTCTGGGATTCGATTGCTCTTGTCGCTTCTGAAGAAGGTAATAAAAATAATAATAAATGCAGTTAAGCTATGGAAAAAGGGATCCCTCTGCAATATATGTATGCCTACGCTGAATTTGTGTTAAGGCACTCACATCCAACCCTTCAACTTACATATATGTATGAGATATGATTAGAAGGTCAAGTTACCTGGATGGATGCCTTTAAATCAGCATTGGCACTTGACGTAGGCACAACTTTAGACTCTTTCAAACCCTTTCTAATTGATTCAAGACCACGAGCTTTACCAGCAGTAGCTTTACGCCTGGAATAAAAATCAACCAATTGTAGGGTTAGTAGCATGATGCGGAGTGTAGGAAACACTTCTCATGAAGCAATTCTAAGTGGCTACATAAGCAAGTTTTTCCTTCCCCATAATACATCAATCCAACTCCTCCGCCATTACACATTTTGGAAAAAGGGAAAAGTAACTGCATTAACAATGGTCGTATTTATTTTACAGTACAAAAGTGGAAACTTGATGAAACGTTTTTGTTTGTACAAGGATGAACTAGTTGATAGTTCATTTGCAGCAAGTAATTAACAGAAAGTCCTTTTTTTCTATCGGTTTCTATATAGCTAGATTTTGACAAGACTTCAAACTTTCTGTAGAGGTGTTCTTTCATTTGGGAATTTTTTTTTTTTTTTTAATTTCGGCTAGCCATCTGTGATCAGATTTTGAATTAGTTCTGAAGACTGTTTCTCTAATCAGCACAAACCCACAGCCACATTTATGGCCGAAAGTGGAGATTTCTTTTAGTAAAACAACACAGAAGACGACTCACTTTCTGGCTTCCTCATCTCGAAGTCTGGCATCAAGCTCCTTGCTTGATGGATACTTTGGCAAACTTAACAGATCACTTGGAAGAGGATTGGATGTGAAGAACTGGGATAGTAAATCAAAGTAAAGGATATTAGTAGTTGTAACTAAAAGGAAGATAAAAAGCAAAAGATCAGCTTGCAGCGTCATAGATAGAAAAAATTTCTTCCTAAAATTTGTTTACTGAGCAGTAAGTCAATATTAAAAACACAGGCCCCACTTGATTCAATATCCTATTAAAAAGTTATCGCATTATTTCATGAAAAAGGTTGTAGTTTGAAGGTTAGTATTTCTGGCAAAGATATCGTGTCATATCAAATTACATGATTGCACTATTTAATGTCTTTAAAGAAATCTGCTGAATTATTCAAAGTTGCAATAACAATAAGAAAATTGGCACACAAAATGTAAAATATTTAAAAGTAGACACGCAAGGGAGGAACAAACATGACAGCAAGAAAGCTGAAAAGGAAAAACTTAGGACCTACCTCATTCCGAAGGGCTGAGGAAGCCGTTCCACGGCATTCTGGTTCAACTGCAGGAAGAACATCTAGCAGGCCCAATGCAGATGAAGGAAAATCCTTAAATGTCTCCAGAAGACAGCGCTTGTAAGGTTGCTGAGGCTTGAAAATGGTTGCATGTGGCAATTTTGACTTCTTCCAATATTCTTCTGAAGGAGACCCACAAAATTTGAAAATTTTGTGCAATTGCTCCACCTACAAATATTTCATGATCAGATAAGAATTGGTGAATCGCATAGACAATTATTTATTATAGACTCAGAAATGCTTAAATATTTATTATAGACTCGGAAGTATTTAAGATTGCATTTTGACATTAGCTTTACACAACACTACATATTAAGGTAGATATGACACATCCACCCTCTTAGAGAAAATACCTGCCAATATAAATAAATAAACAAAACCCTGAAATAGAAGCTTGTAGAATCAAATTCTGTTGCCATTTTCTATGAAATTGATGCTGATTATAATTTATGTCATGCATAAGTAGACTAAGGGATGCTCTTCAAGACTCTTAGATTAGATTTTATGTAACTGAAAGTATAGACATCAAGCTGTTGTACACAAGGCAAAAATGCTTGAGTAAACATTGGGTATAGAATTTTCGAAACACTATACGACTGAAACAATGTTTTAACCAATGTTCTAATATTGTAAATAAATTAGGCACTACATAAGGAATGGCACCTCTGTTCTTCCAGGCATTATGGGCTTCCCAGCAAACAATTCAGCTAGGATGCCACCAGAACTCCACAAATCCACAGAAGCTCCATAATCTGAAGAACCAAGCAACAGCTCAGGAGGTCGGTACCAGAGAGTGACTACGCGACTCGTTGGAGGCTGCTTTTGATTGGTCCGGAAAAAAGTTGCCAATCCAAAATCTCCAACTTTGAGATTGCCATTGTTGTCGACAACAAGTTAGAGCCTTTTATGTCACGGTGTAGAACACCATGGCTGTGGCAATATTCAAGTCCACGAAGTAGTTGTTGCATGTAACATTTGATCTAGAGGAAGAAATTAAAAAAATAAGTCAGTCAAAGAAAGTCTATATCATCTTTATAGTTTAGTAAGAAACTACAGCAAGTAGAAAGTGGTGAATCACAATTACAGACAATGCTTAAGAATGTAGACCTTATATTGAAGAAAGAGTTCTGATCTAAAATTAAATGTCCACATTCTCCCTTTTATATTCAAGACTATATAACAAATGGTAAATGTGAAGATGCAGCATCAAATGGTAAATGAGAAGATCTAAGGAATGAAGATAGAAACTCAAGCATCAATTGTGAGAAAGCCTGGGAAGCTACATAGACCTACAAACTTTTGTTCTGCTGTCCAATTGATGCAGTGGCCTCTTAGAACAACTAAACCTTATCCATACTCTACCCAACTTGTTGGTCACATGAATAACATTTAATTCAACCAAGGAAGTATTAAACACAACAAGTGTGTACCTGAGATTCAGTGAACATTATACTCGGAGTGGCAGTGAGGCCAGCAAGATCATGGTCCATATATTCAAAAACAAGATACAGACTGCCAGAAACCCTTGAAGTTATCAAACCCTCCAGCTCCATGACTATCCATATATATGTATATGTATATGCGTGCACACATGTGCGTGTGTGCAGTATTATAAACTTGTAATCTATATTAGTTACATTGCATTAATCATCAATTGGTGTTAATAGATTATATTTAAGTTAGTATAATTTTTGTTTGTAAATAAATTTTAACTAGTGCGTGAAACTAAACCCATATCGTTTAATAAAAATGTAATTTCTTATAAAATTTACAATTTCTAATACATAAAAGTCGAAAGGACTTTCTTCTTCTTCGAATTTATAAGAGGGGGGAGGATAGAGATGATCTGGCCTGCCGCTCCGCTATCTGCTCAACGAGCCGGTCACCGCTGTTGGTGTACGCGACCACGGAGGGTGTGGTCCTATGCCCTTCGGCGTTGGTCACAATGGCGGGCTTCCCTCCCTCCATCGCCGCCACCTATTCGGGCCTTTGGCGCTGAGCTTCAAGAACGAGAGCTTTCTTGAATCCAGAGACTCCCCCGAAAAACAACGAACTTGATCGGCGATTCGCTTTCTTGGGGGTTCTTGAAGACGACCCAGTTCGAGCTAGACCCAGGCTGTGGATTTGAGCCGCCCAGGACGCCCTTTCCGCGGTTGAATACGCCGACCCGAAAGGGCAAAACCTCGACAGAGCAACCAAAATGAAGTTCTCTCTGTTCTTTCTCTTCTCTCCTTCGAATTTTCAGCGAACAAACGGGCAGTAATTCAATAAGAAAGTTCCTTTTTTTGTTGCGGTCAATTGTTTTATTTAGTTGTGACAATCTTATTATTTTCGGGTCAACTGGCTTTTAAATGCCATGTCCCTTCCCTTATTATGGATGTGTTATTCAATTCAACACACGTGAATAGGATAGTTTGATTAATTAATTGAAAATTCAACGCTCCAAATTTAGACAAAAAGAAAATGCAAAACTGTAGAAAGCAAATTAGATGAAATAAACGAACATTATAGTAAAATATGTCATATGATAAAGGACAAGACTCAGGTCGTTTGTCTTCTTCACAATAGTAAGGTGCCCAGAGAAAGTTTGTGAATCATATAAGAAACATAATTAGCGCACGCCAAACTTATCCAACAGTTATGTTATAGAATTCCGTAGTGTACAAACTATGTTTTGGTAGTGACAGTTCACAATGCACACATCCATCCAATCTATTTCCATACTCTACGAGTCATTCAATCGAAAGAATTTACAGAGCGTATTAAGAGACCTCATGGAAGGACTAGATAAGATCTAACAATTAGGATGGTACCGACATCTCTCGGGAATTATGAGGAAAGCGAAGGAAATTTACATGAGCAATTAGATCCCAATAGCATCGAGAAGCTCCTAGTGTCGACTCAGGGAGACTAATGTATTGCCCACAATAGCACCCCGATGGCCGGAAAAGTAGAATCGCCGCAACGGAAAAGCTGAGGGGTCGGGGTTGAATGTCCGGGGAAGGAGTCCTTACCTGCTTGAATAGCTTGACGGTATGTTCCTCTGTTTCTACGAATAAATCTTTGATGCGTCAATGGAGTTCCAATCAACTTCACCTCGCATTTGTCCCTGCCGAATCCTGGTCCGAGTACACGCCCAACAGCTCTCCACATAACGTGGTGCTTTGATGCACAAATTAGTGTCTTTCTGCCTTTGGATTAAAAAGTTTTACCAGCTACTCGACGAGGAGCAGATCTAAGTAGAGATATCTCTGATCTTTCAAGCTTCAGTTTCTTGTACTCAGCTCTGCTGCGGTCAAGTCCTTGCCAGAGTTCATATGGTTCCATACCGGAGGTGTATGCATGCAAAAAGATGTTTCCCTGCCAGTGCCAGATCTGGACTAAGTACGCTTGGAACAGATGATAGAACAACATTCTGATCGGCATCGACTGCTCTTTCCCAGTCATTCACAACTATATGATAAATTCCTAAATCCTCACGTACGCCCTGAGAAGGAACAAATTTTCTAAAGAGCTTCACAGACAAATTAAATGTTGAAACAACAAAGACAAAATAAAGCGACTAGCCTTAAAAAAAAGAAGCAAAACATTAAGTGGGACAAGAAACTCATAATTAGACGCTAAGATAGCAAAGGAACATGAGGTGCTATTGCTAGAAACATCTCCAGTACGTCGCCTCTCTCTCTCTCTGTGCACACGCGCACACTAATTCCACTGTACTTCAGTGTGTGAAAGTGAAGAAGCACAGCAAACCTAGCGACAACAAAAACTCATAAAGAAAAGCCCTCGAGAGATTTGGATTGGAAACTTATGCATCATCAAGAAATTAAGCGGATGCAGAATTAGAGTACTCGGTAAAGTGTGCAACACGTTGCAGCGTGGTTACCTACGGAGTATAAAGTGTAGGGAGGCTATATCATGTATGCCAAAACCTTTTTCCCTTTACTGTTTAATGCTTGAGCAAGTTCAAAAAGAAAAAAAGACATCCAGCATCCTGCAAAATTATAAAGCAGACGGACAAGTGGGACTGAGAAAACTGTCCCCTAGAATATTTGCAATGCTCACCTCAGCATCAAAACCAAGATCAAGATGCAGGAAAGATTCGAGAGTCCTCTTAACCCTATCTGAATACGACTTCCGGATAAGGTCCTCCGGTAACAAACCTCAAGTGTCCCACATAGCCGCATCGCTGACAACAGCTTTCTTAGCACGCACGAACTGCAATATCCAGAGATGCAGTTCTTTAATTTGTGTTGATCTTATGATAAAATCCAGTTAAAACAATTTTTAAGCCTTGAAGTTTCCCTAAAAAGTCCACTCACTTGACCACTTCTTAACTTGACTCCTGGTTCGACCGTTTTCAACAACAATCTTTTCCACGTGACTCCTGAGAGAAATCCGTCCACCAGATTTTTGCATTCCCCTTATGAGGGCATCAACAATAGCTCCACTTCCATGAAGAGGGTACTCAAGACTGCAACCAGGTTTGTACCACTCAGCAAACATGTATACCTGAAAATTGCAGATAAAAGGTGTCACCTCCTCAGAAGGCTGGATGTAAGGTAAAACAAAAGTAAGA
This sequence comes from Eucalyptus paniculata subsp. matutina, assembly GCA_017140255.1. Lineage (NCBI taxonomy): Eukaryota > Viridiplantae > Streptophyta > Magnoliopsida > Myrtales > Myrtaceae > Eucalyptus > Eucalyptus paniculata. The sequence continues at coordinate 4,270,265 of CM029441.1, forward strand.
TACATATTTCAGGCATCCAAGCAATTTGTTGATAAACAACCAGCCAGCTAGCAACTTGAAATAGTAGAGGTCACATGCAAGAACTCAGAAATTAATCAGTTAAGGACAGCAGGAATAACTGCATAGAAAGGAGAATCTGTATCTGTATCAAATAAGTTCGTGAAAGAGAATATGGACATCCCAAGGATAACAATTACCAATCTTAGGAGCTTTTTAATATCTAAAAACATCATACTTACCATCTCTGCTGAGAGGATACCATTGATTTCACCCCCGCAAGAAGAAGGGCAAGAAGGTCCACCCAATTCCTTATAAAAGGATCTTTTAGTTCCAGTGAGTCAATGACTTCTGATAAGGGTCTAAGAAGCTTTGTCGCACCAATAGCACCCTGAGGTCCCATTTGGATAAAGATTTCAACAAGAAAGGAGCACATCTAGCAGCAATGGTGGAAAGGACACCCAAATCACCACGAGCAGATTGAGGAGGTAGAGCCATCACAGCTGCAGACATTGGAAGCACTGCATCCTGCAAATTCATATTACGTAAGAAAAGATGAATAGCAGCAAACCAACAGAAAAAGATGCCCGTACTTCAAATTTAAACAAACACGTTCATTACAGATAAAATGTAGAGTAAGAGTACCGTTATATCATAATGGTCACTGATAAATTGTAAAACCAGCACTAGATTCAGAGGTTCCAATTTACTTTAACTTCTCAATGGGGTGTCAACGTCAATAATTAGTACTTTTGCTTATAAGCCGTTGTAAAATCTTCTTTTGCTGTTTAAATCTACAAAGCCATCTTGTTCTTTCTTTACAAATGAGACAGAATAGAACAGGAGATACCATGAGCTTTTCCATTCTTGCACGGCATTTTGACTTGCATACTTCTCGAGGTCCTGGATTAAGATTTAATTAAAAGCATCATGGGCATTGACTGAAGAACTACAGAGACAATATTACCAGGCTCACAAATTGCCATCAGTGGACCCACATAAATTCTTACAAGAACATATGAAGCAATATTACTGTTTTTCTCTTTAGAATAGTAGTCAATTCTATGTAAACAGCGGTCTCTTTTGAATGTTCCCTGAGTTTGTAATATATCCAATTCGGCCTAGGAGGCTGATTACAACGCTCCCTGAATTTGACTGGAGATCTGTCAAGACTTTCATGAGGTAATGTTCAATCCAGACAAGACTTCTCTACCTCAAACAAAGAGTTTTCCTGCCACTACATGTATCTAAAAGTTCCTTCATAAGTTATCTAGGTTATGCATGTTCATTTCTTCAGTGTACCTAAGATAAATGACAATCTTCACATTCTCGGCCTTGGCAGTCTACTCAATGAATGCTTTCGTCATAACAGCTTGGTAATCGTCTTTTGCCACAGAAACCATTTCCGTTGTTTAAGTTAATTCTGTTCAGCTGACGCCAGACACTTAGCGTCATCTGGGAAATCTATGCAAAGACATTCTTTCCCCTTGATATTCGCACCACGATGCCTTGCATCATAAATCGTCTTGGCATTAAGGACTCTGTATTAAGCTGCCTTATTGTCTATCAAAAAGGGATGACCAGCTTTTTCCACGTTAGCATCCATATCCTCGACAACTGAGCACCATTGGATTTAAACTAACTTGGGCTCAGCTGTCTGGCTATCCGCATATCTGTTTCATATTAAGCAGAACATGATAAATGAGACCATTCTGTCCAATCTTCAATTCGACAGATGAATTTGGCAATTGGTCCAGTAACATTTTTAAAACTGATACGACATTCATATATTCATAGATGTGCTAAAGATAAGTCCAAGGGATGATGCTATAGATATACAAAACCACAGGGAAAAGAAGGATCCACCTTGAAAAACTCTATTGGACCAATACGTGAAAAAAAAATTCACCTTCTGGTATGTACACCATCCAGGAGTCACAGTTAGCACACGGAACAGACTCTCCTAATGCATCTAACACCTGATACATGAGAAATGCCGTTATCTATTAATATCATCCAGAGGCGAAAACAACACCAGAGTATACCAATGGAAAAGTGGCCACATAAACATAAACAATTTGCACTTGATTCATGCTAAAGACAAAATGGGGCAACTTAGAGTGATGGAAATCAGATTACCTGTGCAAGAGGATTCACCTGAGGATCCCTAGATTGGAAGCCAGAAAACAGCGAAGGACCGGAGTCGAACTTGTACCCCTTGATGTCGAACGCGTAAGCAGCACCTCCTGGTTGGTCCTTGCTCTCCAGAACAAGCACGTCTTGGTTGTATCTGGCAAGAAGCCCAGCACAACAGAGATCAGCGATACCACTTCCAATGACCACGACATCGGCCTCAGGCTTCCCTGATACCCAAATCCACAACTTCACGTTATCGAAGAAACCCAATTCAAGTGCAAAATTCCATCCAAACAATACTACACTCTCCAAATAGCTATTTCAACAGTGATAGCCAATGCAATCTGGATCAAAACTGAAAACCAACCCATAAGCATTTGAGAAGGGAACTAAAAGGGGTAATCACCAATTCCAAAAAAAGCCAACCCACAAGTTTTAATACGTTGTGCCTGCTTGATCTACAAATATGGTGCAAGAGTTTGAAAATACAGCTACATGCATTTAAATGCGCCTATATTTCCTGTAACCAACTCTCTATTGCCTGTTGATTTGAGTAGCAACGCAAGGCTTCGTTTAATTTGTCAGTCATCGACTATATGTGAAGTTTTTGTGTTGGCTACATGCATGATCCGGATAGAATGTCCCCGCGACATCGAGGTTTAGCCAGGAACTTTGACCATCAGTTTGGCTTAGCCAGATTAGGCGGATTTCTCGTACTTTGAGAATCGTCTTTCGAAATTCCCTGAAGCAGATGAAGTTTTGGCCGTGGTACCATCTCACGCTAGTCTCGCGTACCATTCTACCTTCTTCTTCAGTCAGAGCTAGCATTGTGTCCGTAGAACCAGGCATTGTTCGTGACACTATTAATATCCAGATTAATGTCTCTTTTAGCGCAAGCTGTAAATTGAGTTACGTAAGCGAGATCTCAGGAGGAAAAGTGATTGATGAGTGGTTTGAAAAAGCATCCATAGAATGAGATGCCGAGGGTTTCTCGGTTCTTATTTTCTTCGGTTCCTGCCACACTTGATAAGATTGGGTTATATTTTGGGTCATCCCTGAGCAGAGAAACAAATCTGAAAATCATAAGTATTTATCTTTAACTAAGTTGATATGCAAGTAATATCCATAATTTGTAACTCACGAGTAAGTAATCCGATGATAAGATATATTGTTAGATACCTTTTCCGTGAGCTATATTTAAACTAAGCACTGGATAAGCCATATTTAAAACTAGATATATCTTCTTAGTTTTTTTATTGTCGGTTTTATCCGATTATTAGTTACTGAGGAAGTTTGAGAAAATTTGGTGTTTCTGTTTGAGCACAGGTGGTATTTTTGGAGTTATGCCAAAGTCGAGCGACTGTGCTTACACCGCATAATCTGAAAGTGTGTGGTATTTATACGATACATTGACCGAGGAGGGAAACCAAATAAATACGCTTAGGAAAACCATTGATAATAAAATAGCAAGAGATAAATAATATGGCGGAAATTCCATGAAATTGTATTTTCAACTTTTGTAATGTATTACTATTATTTTGACTATTATTTTGTATTTAAGGATTTTTTATGTTGTAATCTAATCAATTTCTATTCCTAGAAATAGAAATTTTATTCTATTATCAAATGGATTTCTATTTCAGAATTAGAAATTTTAAATTGTTATCAAACCTGGAAATTCCATGAAATTGTATTTTTCAACTTTTGTAATGCATTACTATTATTTCAACTATTATTTTGTATTTGAGAATTTCCTATATTGTAATATAATCAATTTTTATTCCTAAAAATAGAAATTTTATTCTGTTATCAAAGCGGATTTCTAATTCATAAATAGAATTGTTATCAAACGGGTTTTTTGCTCAAAAACTTGTCCAGGGGAATAACTCAATTTCTAGCTAGAAATTAATTTTTGTTTCAGAAATTTTGTCATTTGCACTCTAAGTGAGTCCAACTCCGAGTCCATTTATGGTGAGGACGGCACACTAGCTCTGGATGGAGTTCGCTTCCTCCACCACCTTCTCCTTTGCTCTCCGGCGCTCCTCATCCGCCATCGCCGCTGCCGCCGGCCTCGCTTGGCGGACGAGGAGGCCGTCCATTCGCGTCTCCGCTCTGTCGTACCGGCAGTTCGTCCAATTCGCTCTGGCTCCACACTCGCATGGCTCCTTCTCCTCTGCAGGTGTGGTGGTTTTATTTGCCGTTTGGTTGGTTAATAAAGGCTTGTCCTTCTTCGTGTCCTTAGTAAAGGTTCGGCTCCATGAAGCCACTGGCTGACAAAACAGAGACCGAGTTGTTGCCGTATGAAGTGCCGAAAATAAGGTTGCTTCGAAGTTTAAGCATTCAAGGGAGCAAGGGACTGCAGTTATGATTGTCAAATATCTTTGCCACTCGAAATTTAGTTTCTCTAAGCTTCTCCAAACAGAAGTTACAGCAAAAGCAAATAAATTATGAGGAATCAGTCTACAGAATCAAGACAGACAGCTTAAATTTATGGTTTTTAAGCAGAACTAGCTGCTAATTCCAGTCTGTAGCTCCAAAAAAGCCCCTGTAAGTTGACCATGATGGTCGGAGGAAATTTCCTCGAGAGCGAGGACGGTTGTGCTTAATCAGTACTATGGCTTCACTTCTTTTGCTATTAGAACTTTAGGTACGTTGGTAACATATGGGTGTACGAACTTGATAGTTTTTGAATTAAGCGTAGAATTAATTGATCCTCTGAAACTTTCATGTTTTCGGGAGATAGTATTTTCTGTGTAAAGCTTTTCCTCTAGTTAGATTTGCCACTTGTGCTGATGGAGGAATTGGTTGTTCAAGTACGTTTACTCGAAACATTATTTTGCTATGATGTTTAGCTGCCTCATTTTGTTCTTCTGAAGATACTCTATGCAGGTTTTGCATTTTGCTGTGTTTCCAGAACCAGAATATGATCTGCCTATATTCTATGCCAACTTTTTCACTGCTGCCGAGACAATTATAGTTGTTCTGTAAGGACAATTATAGTTGTTCTGTAAGAATAATTCTTTGTTCTTGTTTTCTAACTTATTCCTTGTTGTAAGAAACAACGCGAGTTGATGGAAATGACCGCAGTTGCTTGCTCTATGGTCAACTATATGTGCTCAGCAACTTTGCATGTGCTCTATGGTCAACTGTATGTCTCGAGCAAATTTGCATGTGCATGTGCATGTGATATCCATGTGTAGCAAGCCAATAAGTGGCCATGCGTGCTTTTCTGCTGAAATTACCTGCTAGCACCTTTCTGATAAAAGAAAGTGTTGAACAGTTGAAATGGGTTGCGGTGTAGCTGTTCTGCTTGAGTGTCACGAGCTGACTTTTGCAGAAGCTTTGAACAGTCACGCATTTGACGTCTAACTATCTAGTACCTACTGGCATGGCGTAGTGTACTGGACAGTGTTTGTCAAGCTAGATGTGCAATAGTGAACTTCCGGCTTGAGATATGGCTTGAGATATGTAATGCTGCTTGATGAGCAGCTAGAATCTTGGAGTGTATACTTTTGTTGTTAAGATGCGCAATAAGTATTTCAACGACATTAAATTTCTCAAAACAGGAGTGATGCATTTCAATTTTCTTTTATAATAGTTGAATATAGAAAAATAATAATAAATGATATCCTTCTTGGCTTGAGATATGTAATGCTCCTTGATGCTGAATGCTGCCCATCGCCCTTAAATCCTATATTAACTTTGATTTCTGTATATAAGGCTTCCTGATCTGCCCTGATATATTGTTTGCAGGGACCTTAACCTTCTATATGACGTTGTCAAGCACAAAGAATACAAAGATAAGTGCTACAAAGGCCTTATGTCTATAGGTCTCGAGTATGCTGATGTCAATTGTTTGTTGTGTTTTATAGTAACATTCAAAGAGTTTTTAGTTTTTTTCCTGTCCTTTTTGGACGTTTCAGCTTAACACCACTTTATGCAGCTTTTACCATGGGGTGGAAATCTAACGGGCGAATTGTTGAGATTCTTCTCTGTCACGCCCCGATCCTCGGGCACGCACACATCCTTCTACTTGGTCGATTTTAAAATGCGATATCCCAGGACAATGTATCGCCGACCCTTTCAATTATTATGCACATGCGGAAGCAGTTATAAATCCCCAGACAATAAAACAATGGGATAGAAAAGCAGGGCCATATTTTTCATATTGAAACTTATAACCAAACTTTTATACAAAACACAAACCACTTCATAACTATTCATATCAAAAAGGAGATTTCAAAAGAAGATAAACTCTCAGTCCATCTGGGCCATACTCAAGGCCCCTCTCGGGATTATCTACTTCTTTCAAAAATCATTCTCCTCAAGTTTCACCTCCGAGTTCTCCTTCTCAGACTCCTCCTCATCAGCTCCTCATCGGGGTCCTGAAATGTTTTTCCCCAAACTGGGATAAGACTATGTCTCAGCGAGTTCTACCCCACTAAGCCCGATTAATAAACCATTATACTATAGGCTGCTTATACACGCATAGGGCAGAAGACGTACCTTGGCCTCATATCCCACCTGCAAGTCAGTACAATTCATAATAGGCATCCAAGCAATCATATCACAGATCGAAGCATCGATCAAATCGACCTAGTCGATTAAATACCAATAAGACCACTCACGGTCATTTCTAATCGGTCAATCAATCCACGACATCAAATCAAATCAATGATCAATCGACCTAGTCGATTACATAACAGCCTGACTATTTCTCGGTCATTCAAGCTATTGCTATACAGTCTCAATTGATAAAACCAATTACCGAGCCACGTGCATTCTCCGAGGTAATGCATTAATTTACCGAGCCCACGTGCCCTTTAAAATGCCATTTTGAATCAGTGAGCCCACGTGCATTCTTCGAGGTGATGCATCAAGTCACCGAGTCCACGTGTCTCTTCAAGATGCCAAATGTACTCATTGGGACCACGTGCATTCTCCGAGGTAATGCATCAAATTACCGAGCCCACGTGTCCTTTTAGATGCCAAACTTAATCACCGAGCCACATGCATTCTCCAAGGCGACATACTTCGTCACCGAGCCATGTGCATTCTCCGAGGTGATATATCTAATCATCAAGCCCCGTGCCTTTCATGATGATTCATCCCAATTCTAAAGTAATTATCCACAATTAAATCAATTCAGTACAATTTAAAGCTTAATTAAATAAACGGACTGCGCCACGACGATCAGTACGAGATTTCGGTCGTCGGCCATCTCAAACTTAATTTCCGAAAAATAAATAATTAATTAATTAGTTTCGAAATTAATTATTAAATATTAAAAATTCCGTTTAGCTCAAAATAAGGCCCAATTAAATAAACGGACTGCACCACGATCACCTGCATAAATTTCCGGTCACAGGCTATCCCAGTTGAATTTTCGGAAAATAATTAATTAATTAATTAACTTCGAAAATTAAATAATTAATATTTAAAAATTCAATTTAGCTCAAAATAAAGCCCGATTAAATAAACGGACTTCACCACGGTCATCAGCATAATATTCCGGTTCCGGACCATCTCCCTTAAATTTTCGGAAAATAAATAATTATTTAATTTAATTCTGAAAATTAATATTTAAATACTAAAAGTCCCACTTAGGCCCGAATCGCCAAATTGAAGCCCGATTAGGGGTCGGAAAATTCCCGAGACACTCCCAATAAATAGTATACCACGTCTACTTGTTAATTCCATAATCAATTTATCTAAATCGCATCACAATTGACTAATAATTGCTAATTAATTCTAATATAACAACCTAAACATAATTTAATTAAAACTAAACCAACCTAAAATATAATTAGCCAACTAATCCGGGATTAGTGAGATTACTCACCAAATCGCGCACAAATCGGATCAATCCGACGGGGGCGACGCGAGGAACAACAAACTCCAAAGCGGGCCTCGGGTTCGAGGCCCGGAAATGGCCCAAAACGGGCCAAAACCTCACTGCAAACCCATTTTCTGCACTCTCTGTGCGCGGCTGGTTAAGGGCGAAGGAGGGCGGATCCGGAGCTGGGTTGGGTCGGAAATGGACGGAGGGGCCGAACCGAACCTAAGCGAGGCTTCACGGTGGCCGGAGGTGGGGTGGACGGCTCCGGCGGAGCTCCACCAGATCTGAAACGTCGCTGGAACAGAGGGCTGAGCGAGAGGGAGGCCGAGGCAGGTGGAGCACGGGACGGCGAACGGCGAGGCGACGCGGGCCGGGAACGGCGTGTGGCGTGCGACGGCGACGGGAGAGCTGCTGCTTCGAACCCAGGCGAGGTGCTTCTGTCTTCATCTTCTCTGGTTCGCAAGGTGAGAGGGAAGAGGGTGAGGCGGAGCTGCGCGAGGCAGCAGGACGGCAAACGGCGGCAACCCTAGCTCCGGTTGCTTGCTGTGACAACGCCAAGAGGAATCGCTGCTTCGGTCTGCTGGTTCGCTGGTCTTTAGCTTCCATGGCATCGCTCAACCGAAGAAGAAGATGGGGGAAGAGAGAGATAGGCCCTGCATGGCTGCACCTTATTTCTGTTCCCAGGAACAAAAATTTCTGTTTTTTTGTTCCTGGGAACAAAAAAGGAAAACAAACGCGTTTGTGTGCGTTTACGTTCCTTTTTTATTCTTTTGTTCCCGGGAACAAAAAAGCAGAAACAAAAAAAAAAAAACTTGTTTCTTGTTTCTGGAACACAAATCAGAAACACTTTTTTTTTTTTTTTTTCTTTTTCTCTTATTTTCTTGTTCTTCTTTCTTTTGGCCGGTCACGGCCTCGGCCATGGCCGGCGACCGGCCGACGAGGGCCGGCGGCCTCGCCCAGCCACGGCGAGGCTCGCCGTCCCCCAGCGAGGCCGAGGCTCGCCGTCCCCCGGCGAGGCCGAGGCTCGCCGGCCGTTGGGCGAGGTCGACCTCGCGCCGGCCTGGGCGAGCTCGATCTCGCCCAGATCCGGCGAGGCCGAGCTCGCCCAGCGGCCGGCGAGCCTCGGCCTCGCGGGCGGTGGCCCGGCGAGGCCGCGCCTCGCTCGCCGCTGGGCGAAGCTCGGCCTCGCCGGATCAAGGCGAGGTCGACCTCGCGCCGGCACCGGGCGAGCTCGATCTCGCCTAGATCCGGCGAGGCCGAGCTCGCCCGGCGGCGGCGAGCCTCGGCCTCGGGCGGTGGCCCCGCGGCCGCGCCTGCGCCCGCCGGCCGGGCGAGCTCGGCCTCTCCGGCCGGTCGCCGGCCAAGGCCTTGGCCGGCGACCGGCCAAAAGAAGAAAAAATGAAAAAGAAAAAAAAAAAAAAGAAAAAAAAAAAAAAAATAGAAAAAATAAAAGAAATAAAAAAATTATCCAAATTTACCAAACATGTTTATATTTATTTTTTGTTCTGGAACAAGTTTACCAAACACGCTTTTTTGTTCAGAAATTGTTCCCAGGAACAGAAACACTTTTTTCTATTTACGTTTTCCCTGGAACAATTTTTAAACGAAACGTTACAAACGCGCCCATAGCGACGGGAGAGAGAAGGGAAGAAGAGAAAACCGGTTTCTCTTTTTCTCTCTCACTCTCTCTCTCTCTCTTAGGTCATCTACACGTGAGCCACCACCAGCTGCCCTCCACTCACAATTCCAAGACAAATTTGCCCCTTCTAGAAGCATTTAGGTAGGCTAAAATATGGGGTAGAGGTGGCATACGAATTTTGCCAAGATTTCTTCCCAATTGGACCTTAATCCCTCTTGATTCAATTTAAATTGACTCCCATAATTTCATTCAACACCCCGTCATTCCAATTGGTATTTTTCCTTAGCAATATAGCCCACTTGCATCCTAATTTCACAATCCCTGGCTTCAACTGAACAAAAACGGCCCTATTTATCCAATTGAATCTAGAACCCGAAAATCCGGATGTCACATTTTCACCAATAGTCATATGGACCAGGTTTAAGTCTAGTCAACACATGCATGCCGTTTGATACCATGCATTCATGGATTATCTCAAGGTACCTCGCTCAATAAATTGTCTCTTCAAGGGATTGCATTGTTTCTTTTAGGCTAGAATATTTCTCTATTTAATTTCCTCTAACCTTTGATTTCTTCTCAGGCTTGGCTCGTTTAGATTGACCTAGGAATAAGGGAGACTGATGCATCTCAAATTATAGCCAACCATGAAGCGCAGCATCGGTATCTGACTTCGAGAGCAGAAAAGGTTTATCACCTGGTCACTCATCTCCTCCCCTATCTTCATCTACAGCCTACTTGCAAAGTTTATTTATTACATGCACATGCAGAGACCAGCGCTACTACCAATGGTCTAAAGTATTAAGCAAAGTGTTATAAATGCATCTAACATTATGCCGTTGCTCTTATGTTTCTTTGATTCATTTTCAATCTATAACTTATTTGATTTTTGAGTCCCGGATCTGGGTTATGAAGTTTTGAAAAGGTTATTTGGGGAGACACATGCAAAGATAGAAATGTCATTTACAGCTATTCGTACATCTACATCCCCATAGCATATTAGAATTGCAGTTACTTATCTCTTGTCATGAAACGTAGAATGAAGTCCAAAGCTTTCTATTCGATGGAGTTGATTCACTAGGCTGCAAAACATTTTTGGATTACTTTCTAGAATATCCATGTGAAGAAGGCAGAGTAAATGAGAAGCATGCTCGGGAAGTCTTTTGCAACTCGCCCGTGGAACAGGAAAGGAGAATTTATAGGAAACTGTAATGAATAACTTGCCCTATTCATTGCACTTCTGTTGCCACCTTTTCCAGGTCTGTTTCATTGTGCTACTGCACTTAACTAGTGCGTCATAAGTGAGTTTTTCTGTCTTTAGGCTAGCAACTTCCTTTCAGGTTTGGTTATTTATCCCTCAAATTGACAACATTGTTATCTTAATCATTTGAAATATTGCTTATTCTTGTAGCAAAAGGATAAGACCTTGATCTGTAAATATGGTGCAAGAGTTTGAAAATGCAGCTACATGTATTTAAATGCGCCTATCTTTCCTGTAAGCAACTTTCTATTGCTTGTTGATTTGAGTAGCAACCCGAGGCCTCATTTAATTCAGTGGTCGTGGAGTATATGTGATGTTTTCGTGTTGGTAACATGCGTGATCCCATGAGAATGTCCCCGTGGCATCAAGGTTTAGCCAGGAACTACGACCATCACCTTTGACTTATCCGGATCAGGCGGATTTCTTGTACTTGAGAATCGGCTTTAACGTAATTCCCATAAGCAGATGAATTTTTGGCTATGGTACCATCACAGGCTAGTCTCTAGCGTACCACTCCACCTTCTTCTTCAGTTAGAGCTAGCATTATAATTGTAGAAGCAGGCATTGTTCATCGTACTAACCAGATTAATGTCTCTTTTGGTGCAAGCCATAAATTTAGTTATATGAATGAGATCTCCGGGTGAAAAAATGATTGATGAGCGGTTTGGAAACATGAACACCGCATCCATGGAATGAGATCTCGAGGGCTTCTCTGTTCTTATTTTCTTCGGTTCTCGCCACGTATGATTGGGTTATGTTTCGGGCCATCATTGATTGGAGGAACAAATCCGAAAATCATAATTATTTATTTTTAATGAAGTTGGTATCCAAGTTATGTCCGTAATTTGTAACTCGCGAGTAAGTGATGCACTAAGATATATTGTTATTCCATAATCTATATATAAACTAAGCACTGGGTAAGCTGTATTTAATAAATATATCTTCTTAATTTTTCATTATCGATTTTATCCTGATCTTTCATTTGAGTGAATTTAATTTGTAAAGGAACCCCGCTGATTGAAACAATGTTGCTGATTGAAACAATGTTATGGTGAAGTCATAGAAAATAATTTATTAAAAGGTGGTATACTACTATTAGTTGTTCAAACTTGAGGAGGATACAAATTGTGCATGGTTATCCAACAATTGTTTTTGTAATTTCCGGAGAGAGAGTGGGGGATAAATAAATCCATCACCATGGTTAAGATGGTGTGAAAACTAGGCAAACTTAAGAGGTAATATGGTAATATTGGTAAATAATTTCGAGAGAGATAATATCATGAAAAATTTATATTACAAAGATGCACATCTATTTAGGGGACAAGAAGTCCATAAGATAACACGAACAGCGAACAACTAAGGATTTAATTTACCAACAGAATAGAAAAGGAAATACCTTGCATTAACGTAATGCACAAGTTTCCAGCCAGAGCTTACCTTCGCATGTCTCCTAATCCTAACAGGACTCGGATTGGGTGAGGTATTTCAAAAAATTAATCTCAGTCGGTACTCAGCATTACAACCCAACGTGTCCTACTCCTAATAGGGCTCCAATTCTGTGAGGTATTTCAAAAAATTGATGAGTTCACTCGCATGTCTCCTAAATCCAAACGGGGCTCGGATTGGCAAGGTATTTCAAAAAATTAATGAGCTCACTCGGTAAGCTACATTACAACCGACATAAAATCCCCACTCTTCCTCTGCACATACACAAAAATAGCCTCTTGAAGAACCAAGAAGGAGTGGAAGAGCTGTCATCGGCCCGTGAACGTTGGCGGGCCATAGAGACGAGGATCATCTGTTTATCGATTCGTAACGCGTTCTTGGTTTGATCGAAGAGAAAGGGAAAAGCAACCCCATTGAAGGTAATTTGGCTTACCCATCATCAATGGTTTATTGTTCCTGTAAAGTCAGCCTCCAGAAGAAGTTGATTGATCTTGTTATCGGAAATCTTTTCGGCGTTTTGTATAATGGGCGTGTGGTGTTTTGTAATCTTGATAAATTGTTTTGTAATTCGTTTGTTTCCGATAAATTTAGCAGCTATTCCCGGACATGGCACGATTGTTATTGAATATACGATCAATGGTGTCGTTAGTATTTTTTTGGCCTATTCTTGCTACGCTTCAAGTTTTGACCGTGTATGGTTTTGCTATCACATAAATCCAACATTTACAGGAAACAGGAGTCGCAATCCGCCATGTTTGTATTTTGATTTTCGAAGCATCGTTTCGCTTTCGAGTTTGACTTTGAAAAGCTAGAAAATTATATAACGACGGGAAAAAAATTAAGTAAAAAGTAAATGGAGCCAAGCTTAAGTTCAACCCCGGGCTGTCTCCTTCAACGATAATGCTTCCAGTCGCATGGGCTTGTACACGCCTTCTAAGTCAAGAACCTTCAACAATCCAAAGCCTCCTTTGTTAATAACATTCTTGAGTTCTTGTTCCTTCTTGGATTGCAGGAAGTTTTGTTAGAACGACGAGATGGCAGAGATCTCCAAAGGCCGCGTTGATACATCGGATTCCGTCCATGGCACTTTTTACTGGCCTCAACCAATAATTCAAAAAATCATGTCACATTTGCCTTTAAGGGTTGCAACGCAAATGAGCATCCTCTCCAAGGACTGGAACCATGCCATTAATAGTCTCTCGGCTCTAGAATTCGATGAAGAAACCTTTGGGAGCCAAGACGTTGGCAGTCACAATGCCAACATTGACACTTTCTTGGAGTATGTCGATGGTTACATTACACGGCGCCGTAAGAACGACCTGAGCATTGACTCAATGAGTTTGCTGGTCTTTTCGAGAGGCAACAAGTTGAACTCCATGGTGCCTAAGTGGATAGACATTGCCTCGAGGCTCAATCTCCGAGACCTTACGCTCGGCCACATCGTCGACTATCCCGATAGAAGATGGTACAATCAAAAATTCCCTGACTTGACCTCTAACACCATCTCTGTCCTCCACGTGAGCCATCTCTCAATGCAGGGAATCAAGATAAAGCTGTCTCGCTTAGAAGAATTGGTCTTACACAAAGCCCACGAGAGTGATGACATCTTGAACGACCTAATGCTAAGTTGCCCCACACTCCGACTTGTGCAGATGATTGGCTGCTCCCGCTCCAGGGACCTCCTCATCTGCGGATCGAAGCTTGAGACTTTTGAGGCGTCAGCCGTGCTTCACAATGATAGAGGCAGAAGTATAGCCCAAGTGCCATAACTTGGCACCAAGGGACACTTAAGTGCTATAACTTTAGAATGGTACACTTGAGTGCCATAACTTTAAAATAGTACACTTGAGTGCCAGTTTTGAAGTTAAATGGGACACTTAAGTACCACTATGGTGAAAATCCGGCCAAATAGCTTACGTGGCGACTTTCCGGTGAGCTTGGTCCAAAACGGCGTCGTTTTGCACGCTAATGTGGCGGAGAAAATACAAAAACGATGCCGTTTTCATGTCTACGTGTAAATAATAATATAAAAATTAATTAAATTAAATTTAAAAGATTCAAAAATTTTAAAAAATTAAGAAAAATTTTAAAATTTTAAAAAATTAAGAAAATTTTAAAAAATTTTAAAAATTAAGAAAAAAATTTTAATAGAAAAAAGGGGGGGGGGGAGGTCGAACGGGGTAGCTCCCTCGTCACCGCCGCCAGCCCCCCGCCGTCGCCAGGAAGGGCCGGCGACGGAGGGGGGAGGGTCGGCCGGGGTCGCCGGCCCCCGGCTGACCAACGGCGAGGGCTGCGAGCCCTTGCCAGATCGCGGCAAGGGCTGCGACCCTCACCCCAGATCTGGGCGAGGGCTCGTGGGCCCTCTCCGCCGGTCGGCCGGCCTCGCCGGCCCCTGGCCAGGGCCCGGCGACCCCAGCCGACCCCCCCACTCTGTCGCTGGCCCTTCCCGGCGGCGACGAGGCAGCGAGGGCCCACGACCCCTCGCCGAATCTGGGGGAGGGTTACAGCCTGTGCCTAGATCTAGGGTGAGGGTCACGGCCCTCACGCAGATCCGGCGAGGGCTCGCATGCCCTTGCCGCCTCCCTGCCGTCGTCGGGAAGGGCCGGCGACGGAGTGGGGAGGGTCGGCCGGGCCCTAGCCAGGGGCCGGCGAGCCCAGCAGACCGGCGGCGAGGGCCCGCGAGCCCTCGCCCAGATCTAGGGCGAGGGTCGCGACCCTCGTCGCGATTCGGCGAGGGCTGCAAGCCCTCGCCATCGGTCAGCCGGGGGCCGGCGGCCCTGGCCGACCCTCCCCCCTCTGTCGCCGGCCCTTCCCGGCGACGGCAAGGAGGCGGCAGCGGCGAGAGAGCCGCCTCGTTCGCCCAAAACTGGATGTTTCATTAAGAATGTGACCTTATCGACTGGAGAAGATCTCTTGGCTGGATATAACATAACGGAATCCTTTATTTGATCATGATTGATTCGGAGATTAAGGATCTAATGATTGGCGAAATATTCTTGGAAAGTTCTACTTATGGAAACCGAGATCCTGATTGTATGGGCGAACATGATTGATGGGCTATCGACATATTCCTTTAATAGCTCGAATACTCCGTGGGTTGCTGGTTCGGCTGCGAAACAGGGGAAAACAAAGATGGTTAGGGGCGGAGAAGGGTCGGGAAGGTAGACGGCGGTCCGGCAAGGCAGGCGGCTCCGGCGGCTTGCTCGGCCACTCATGGCGGCTGGACGAGGCGGAACAGAAGCTGGGTCGCACGGCAGGGACGGCAGCAGGTGGTGGACGCGGGGACGCGAACGGACGGAGGAACGGTGGCGAGCGGCGAGCGCGCGGGCGCGAGCGCAGGACGAGCGGTGGCGGCTTCGTCGAGCTGGAACATATGCTCTTCTTCTGTCTTCGTTCGCTGGAATGCGCGGAAGGGAGGAGAGAGCGTGCGAAGGAGAGAGAGAGAAGAGAGAGAGAAGAAGATAAGAGAGAAAAGATGGGTTTGAATGGTCAAAGGGAGAGGGGAAAAACAAGTGGGTGACAGCCCACTATTCAGTGGAAAAAGGGGGGCCAATTCGCACGAAGGGGAGAGGGGGAGAGGAGAGAGAAAAGAGAGAAAAAAAGAAAAAGAAAGAAAAGAAGAAAGAGGGAGAGAAGAAATACTAATATAACACCACATGGTATTATTTTTTTATTTTATTTTATTTTCTCTTTCCTTTCTATTTTCTTTTGGTCTTCAATTTTTCTTCCGATAATTTCTTTCTTGAAATTTCGGACTCGTCAATAAATTGACGAGCGATGAGACAATGTCCTTAAAAAAAAGGATTATGACATGCTTAAAATTCGATTCCCGAAATCGAGTTCAATTTCGTGGTTAAAAATCGGTCAGGCGTGATTTTAGTCCAATCCAACAAATTGAGTAGCTTTTAGGGATTTTACTGCAGATACATCCCTTAACGGCTTCACCCAATAGATTAGTTAACTCGTGAGTGATCAGCTCAGAGAAAAAAGACCCGAAGCACGTCGACGAAATGCCCATTTCACTTTATCGAAACGGGGTCGAATTTCAGGATGTCACAGAAGAATTCCAAAGTCTGAAACTCCTTGTTTTTAGTCAATTCATTTGAGCGAAATTTTGTACGCAAAAGAGTGTTTATATTCGTGAGAAACCTTTAGGAAGTGTGGTAGAATATCTACACTGTGGAATCAATGAAGAACTGTGCTGTAACATCTGTTTTGTTCATAGTGAAATCCAACCGGTGGGCTGTCAGTGCGGAAGAGTGGACGTAGGCTTGGGATAAACCGAACCACTATAAACCTTGTGTTTAATTTTCTCTTCCCTACTCTTTACTTTACTTTGATCGTAATTCATTTTGTTAATCAAAAGAGAACTTCCTTTCTATCATCTGCCTAGTATCGCTGTGATATCTCGAGAAATCGTTTTTACACCTATTCAACCCCCTCTAGGTGCTTATACTAGCTATCTCACTCAAGAGTGACTAGGAAAAAGGGTGGCTTCGAACATTAGAAACACGAATATATAAAGATAAAATAGAGAAGAAAACAATTGAGATTTTTTTATGTGCAAAACCCTTCCTAAAATCAGGAAAGTGAAAAATCACAGTGCCGCACTAGGCCTTGATTAAGTCTCAATTAAATAGTTAGATCTTAATATTAGATTTAGCTTAGTGTCTCTTAATTGATATTTATGTAGTTTGGAGATGTTAGTGAGTACTTGATAGATTGCTATTTTAGACAAGAACTGGATTCAATTTGATTGTAGCTCATGGGGTTGCTACTTCGGGGCTTGATTATATTTTCTATCTAATTGTCTTGTTCATCTTTCATTTCATTTTTTTCATTTTCATTTTTTTTTTTCTCTTTCTTTCATGCATCTTTTATTACTATTACTTTATTTATTATTATTTTTATCTTTTTATGATTCACATATTTTTATCTTCTTATAAATTTTCATATTTTCGAAAAATGAGCAAATACTTAAAAAGGTCGCAAAATTCGAATGTCAATAATGACTGATCAGTTGGCATATCTTACTTTACTTGAATGTGTAAGAAAATATCACCAACAAAACAGCATGTGTAACACGATAAGAGTAAAACCTCTAACCGTCATGGGTATCATTCCATTGTCATCTAGTTGCTCGGATCTAATCATCTTTTACTTACTCCGACCATCTTATATGAAGACTGAACACTGTACTCTCTTCATTCTTGTCTTTTAATTATAGTTTCTCATTCGTTGCCACTCCTGCGAGAGTTGATGCATTCAAAGAAATCGCTAGAGCGGCGACCCACACCATACGGGCCGCGTGTAGCTTGGAGCGGCCCAAGTTGTCATCTCCAGCTCCGTGTGTCGCCGCACCGATGACGTTCGGAGGCTCCATGAGTCTTATGTCATGCCTAATTCCTGCAGAGAGTGCTTCAATGCCTACGTAAAGACCGTCGTCAAAACCCTTCCACTCGAGAATTTGTTGGCTCCTTACTTTCTGCAGAAAAGGGTTATGGAGTCGCCAAGTTGCTGCCACTGTTGATGGAGGGGCGCGTGTCGGGACATCGAGGGTGCTGCGATCTGAGCTTTTGGACAGGACGGATTTAGTCCGGTGAGTGAGGCACGTTAAAGGAATTATAAAGTTGTTTTGAGCGAAAGATTAAACGATCGATGTGGCGTGTGTGACCAATTAAGATTTGCTCGTGGCATGCATCTGGATCAATTTCGTTGCTAAATTTTGAGAGTCTCTTCTGCTTTAAAATGGACTTGTTTCTTTGTATGGTGTTATTATCATGGGGGCTAATGCGATTAATAAAACGACCCAAGACCTAATCTGGCCTGCACATGGCCCCCATGAAGGTATTCCCCTTTTGGCTTCTTTCCTTGTAGGTCTCCTCTTACCCTTCCACGCGACACTATCGCACGGTTGTGACGCGTCACCTAGTTTGAAGCAGTCGTAAGAGTGTCTAACTCCTTGGGGCACTCGAAAAGTTGCAACAAAGATAGAAGGAACAACAAGATTGAAAGAACGTTTTCGGACACAGACCCAACAGTCGGAAGATCACGCTCCGATATCAACCGTTTACCCGAAACAGATCATTAGCGACGCTCGAAATAGACCGGGCTACCCCAAAACAATACCTTCGACTTCAAGCAAGAGGTGATCATACACAATACACATTAATCAATCAATGGCGTGATAGATAAGGTGATCTGATAATAGATTATCCAGCCCAAGCAGTGAATAGTGATGGCTATAAGCTATTTATTAATATAAACAATCGAGGTTCTTTTTGCTTGTCCAGAGACAATCACTTCTTCGACATTAAATAAGGGTTAATATCACAAAAAAAAACCCCAAATTAATATATATATATATGATAAATTTACCCTGAACTAATTTTTAGACCACCAAAAATCTCAAATTGGTACACATTTGATAATTTTAACTTAAAGTGGTATGCTTAAGACAAATTTATTCTCTGATAGTTTCTGTTAAATTTTACTATCAAATTACCAAGTTGGATGACACGTGATAGTTGACTAATATAATAATTTGGGATTTTACTTTCCATTTGTCAAAGTTATACCAATTTTGTGGTTTTTTGTGATTTAATCCAATTAATGAAGGACATATTTGTCACAAATATATCCATTTGAGATTTTTAGGGGTTTAAAAATTAGTTTTGAGTAAATTTATTACAAAATGCTAGTTTTTGGTTTTTTTAGTTGTTTGAGATAAATTTATCATAAATTTACTAGTTTAGAGTTTTTTTGTAGTCAAAATATTAATTTTTGGTAAATTTATTACATATATACCAGTTTAAGGTTTTGAAAAAGATCGTCCTTCTATGTTCTATCTCTAACTTCAAGATATATGGATTATGTCCCTACGACAAAGATCAAGTGATTGGCCACGATTGTATAACTATACAAATTTGGTTCATTTCTCCAACAAGGGCTCAAATACTTAGTGTGGGTTTAATGTAATTTTTTGGTTTTTTTAATTGTTCTGGACTTTACTTTTCATTTGATCTTGAACATGCTTTATTTAAATTTCGCCTAATAACACAAAAAACTCAAAACAAGTACAAACATACTATATTATCTCCAAATAAACTTTATAGAACATTCTAGGTGTGCCACATAATACCCCAAACTGATATTTTTGTGCCCCATTTACCTCAAATTGTGGCAATTCTTTCATTTTTTAGGGATGAATGTAGCGCGAGCACACCAATTTGTCATAAATGCCACATGTGTATATTAATTTGGGATATTTTGAGACATAAAAATTAGCTTGAGATAAATGTGACATGAATATACCGATTTGAGACTTTTTGTGGTATTAATTTTGTATTTTCTATTTGATGGGAAAACGGTGATTTTTTTTTTTTTTTTTTTTTTTTTTTTATATATAAGTGCAACCAAATCATCAAACCCATTAAATTATTGTTTGATCAAATTTGTGCTTAGATGCAGTGGAATAAGCACAAGAAAATTGTAATAAAAGCTATAATTCTAACCTCTATCTAGAAAGGTTGAGGACTAAATGAGAATGACGTACTATTTAGTTCTGACCTATATATGATAAATTTACCCTGAACTAATTTTTAGACCACCAAAAATCTCAAATTGGTACACCTTTGATAATTTTAACTTAAAGTGGTATGCTTAAGACAAATTTATTCTCTGATAGTTTCCATTAAATTTTACTATCAAATTATCGAGTTGGATGACACGTGATAGTTGACTAATATAGCAATTTGGGATTTTACTTTCCATTTGTCAAAGTTATACCAAATTTGTGGTTTAATCCAATTAACGAAGGACATATTTGTCACAAATATATCCGTTTGAGATTTTTAGGGGTTTAAAAATTAGTTTTGAGTAAATTTATTACAAAATGCTAGTTTTTGGTTTTTTTTTTTAGTTGTTTGAGATAAATTTATCATAAATTTACTAGTTTAGAGTTTTTTGTAGTCAAAATATTAATTTTTGGTAAATTTATTACATATATACCAGTTTAAGGTTTTGAAAAAGATCGTCCTTCTATGTTCTATCTCTAACTTCAAGATATATGGATTATGTCCGTACGACAAAGATCAAGTGATTGGCCACGATTGTATAACTATACAAATTTGGTTCATTTCTCCAACAAGGGCTCAAATACTTAGCGTGGGTTTAATGTAATTTTTTGGTTTTTTAATTGTTCTGGACTTTACTTTTCATTTGATCTTGAACATGCTTTATTTAAATTTCGCCTAATAACACAAAAAACTCAAAACAAGTACAAACATACTATATTATCTCCAAATAAACTTTATAGAACATTCTAGGTGTGCCACATAATACCCCAAACTGATATTTTTGTGCCCCATTTACCTCAAATTGTGGCAATTCTTTCATTTTTTAGGGATGAATGTAGCACGAGCACACCAATTTGTCATAAATGCCACATGTGTATATTAATTTGGGATGTTTTGAGACATAAAAATTAGCTTGAGATAAATGTGACATGAATATACCGATTTGAGACTTTTTGTGGTATTAATTTTGTATTTTCTATTTGATGGGAAAACCGTGAGTATTTTTTTTTATTTATATATATAAGTGCAACCAAATCATCAAACCCATTAAATTATTGTTTGATCAAATTTGTGCTTAGATGCAGTGGAATAAGCACAAGAAAATTGTAATAAAAGCTATAATTCTAACCTCTATCTAGAAAGGTTGAGGACTAAATGAGAATGACGTACTATTTAGTTCTGACCTAGATATGAGACAAGTACAAAAAAAAAGCAAAGAAGAAATGCTTTAGTGCACGAAATTCATAAAACCACTCAATATGCAGTAACCTTCGCCTCTCATATTCCCTAGTTAGTGGAGGGGGGAGCGGGAAATATTTAAATACCAAAACGAGGGATATGAGGTGTGTGGGTTCTGATATGTTAAAATAAAGAATGCAGTCTAAATTTAAACTAATCTTATTATTAAACCAACCAACAAAAAAAAATGTTACTAGTACTTTATTAAGCACTCAATAAGTGTGATTTAGCTTGTGTTCAACCTGATTAAGATACTCCTCGTACCGGGATTGTACTTGATTTGAAGGTGCTCTTCTTGTCGTACAAAAAGATATCGACCATTAACTATATTCACATGAGTAAGTGGATTGCCTAAAATAAATAAATAAATAAACTAATGAAGCTAGCAAGTAGGAAAAAATATCTCTCGGCGGGCCGTTCATGGAACAAATGCGACGACCCGTTAACATGATTAGGAGGCTTGAGAAAGGCTTGTACAAAAGTTCATAGACATTCGAAAGGCTTTGTATAGTAAATACTATTGAGGAGCAAGGACCTGAGCATGTCCTTAAACTGCTCCTATTATCGGAGTCAACCCTAATAGTAAAATGGAGTAATGATAACCATGGGGTCCGGACCACTCTTAAATTTGGGTCCCCAGGACTTGATTCCCATGAAGCCCTTCTCCTAGCATACTAGGTGTATAATCCGACAAGTGCCACAATAAAAGATAGAGCCGGTCACTTTTACCACATGCTTTTACCGACCTAATTAATGAATTTAATGACCTACAACTGGCCGAAACAGTAACTAAATCAGACCCGAGAGTCTGCAATTTTTTTTTTTTTTTCATGTCGTTGAATTGGGCACGAACAAATGTAGACTAGTACGAAATGGAGATGTTGGACGCGTTAAGTCTGGAGTTGACGTTGTCATAGAGGGAATAGAACGGGGTTGGATTTTTCAGCGAACCAAAAAAAAAAAAAAATGTAATTAACTTTCGTCACCACCAAAAAATAAAAAAATAAACCCTCGAAAAACTCCAGACTAAAAAATTCCAAACCACGGCCCTAATCCTAACCTGCCCTCCCAGGAATCAATCGCCTAACTCAAAATGTCATTTGAAATTACAGTATAAAAGAATGAAATTTGTAGTGCTTAATTGAATGAACCAAGTGGTAAAAATTCGGAGGATGAGTGATGCTAAAATACCTCTAAATGATACATAGCATGACATCAAAATGCCTTGAATTCATGCCGGCCTAACAAAAGTACTCTTTCTAAAGAATACTTGAATTTAAGATTTTTAGTGATAAGAAAAAGAATATTGGATATCGACATAGATTAAAAAATTTTGCAGCATTAATCAACAGGACAACGTTAAATTTAAATTTAGGCAACGACGCAACTCACATCCATCTCTATCTCGTGCGACGGCCTTCTTTTGGTGCATGGGGGTGGACCTGTCGCGTCGCTGCATCGTCAAGCGACGCAAGCAAAGTCACATGGCACGGCGAATTCCTTGTTTTGGCCTTCCCCGACGGAGAAAACCTCGATCTGTTTTCAAGGTTGATTTTTCGAATGCTCATGTCGTTTTTACAAGCATCGTGCGTCCGGATAATTGGTCTTTTGCTTCGATCGTGTCTTCTTGTTAACCGTTTTGGCCACCCCACTACCTCTCTTGTTAACCGTTTTGGCCACCCCACTACCTCCCCCCTCCTCTCCTTTTTCTTTGGTTCTTTTGGGCGAAAGATAACCAACAACTTTTCCGTCTTGGAATTCCTGGAATCCGTGGGAAGAAGATGAAAAGGAATAGCCAAAGAAAAAGGAGGAATTCAAGGAATAAACACAGACTCGATTTCATTCTTATGTTGTCGTGGTTGAAATCGAAATCTGAACATTTCTACTTTTTTTCCTCTCTCAGGTTTCTGGGCTTCTGCTATTCCCGCTGTGCTGGATGGTTCTTTGGTGAAAAAACGTGACAAACGAACGGAGGTATACATTGATTACATAAACGAAATTGAAATAGAATGGAGAGGAAGATTGCAATTTTGTATTTCTGTATATCGATTTGTACGTGTTCACTACTCTATTTATTATACTAAAGTGTAAGAGAAAAGAAATAAACGAAAATATACATTAATTATATAATGGTTCTAATTCCTATTTTACCAAGTCAATTACCGAATCAAGTGTAAGAGATGCTTGACTGTGAATGTCTGTCGCCGGGTTTTTGGTTTGCTCACTAGGCATCTGCTCTATTTGCCGTTTGTTTGGTTAATCAAGGCTTGTCCTTCTTCGTGTCCTTGGGAAAGGTTCGGCTCCATGATGCCACTGGATGATAAAACAGAGATCTAGTTGTTGTCGTGTGAAGTGCCGAAAATAAGGTTGCTTCAGAGTTTGAGCATTCAAGGGAGCAAGGGACCGCAATTATGATTGTCTAATATCATTGCCACTTGATATATAAATTATGAGGAATCAGTCTACAGAATCTAGACATGGTTTTTAAGCAAAAGTAGCTAGTAGTTCCAGTCTGTAGCTCCAGAAAAGCCCCTGTAAGTTGAACATGATGGTCAGAGGAAATTTCTTCGAGAGAGAGGACGGTTGTGCTTAATCTGTACTATGGCTTCACTTCTTTTGTTATTGGAACTTTAGGAAGTTTGGTGCCATATGGGTGTACGAATTTGATAGTTTTTGAATTAAGTGTAGAATTACTTGATCTGACTTTTCACCGATGGAAACTTTCATGTTTTTGGAAGATAGTATTTTCCGTGTAAAGCTTTTCCTCTAATTAGATTTGCCACTTGTGCTGATGGAGGAATTGGTTGTTCAAGTAAGTGTCCTTGAACACATTATTTTGCTATGATATTTAGCGACCTCATTTTGTTCTTCTGAAGATACTCTATGCAGGTTTTGCATTTTGCTATGTTTCCAGAACCAGAATATGATCTGCCTATATTCTGTGCTAACTTTTTCGCTGCTGCCGAGACAATTATAGTTGTTCTGTAAGAATAATTCTTTCTTCTTGTTTTTTAACTTATTCCTTGTTGTGAGAAACAACGCGAGTTGATGAAAATGACAGCAGTTGCTTGCTCTATGGTCAACTATATGTGCTCAGCAACTTTGCATGTGCTCTACGGTCAACTGTATGTCTTGAGCAAATGTGCATGTGCTTGTGCATGTGCATGTGATATCCATGTGTAGTATGCTGGACAGTGTTTGTCAAGCTAGATGTGCAATAGTGAACTTCCGGCTTGAGATATGGCTTGAGATATGTAATGCTCCTTGATGAGCTTAGCATCTCGTTGGAGTGTATAGTTTTGTTGTTAAGATGTGCAATAAGTATTTCAACAATGTTAAATTTCTCAAAACAAGAGTGATGCATTTCAATTTTCTTTTATAATAGTTGAATATAGAAAAAAAAAATAATGATATCCTTCTTGGTTGGTGTAAAGAATTATCATCAAGTCAGGGTCAGCAGGTGCTGAATGCTGCCCATCGCCCTTAAATCCTATATTAACTTTGATTGCTATGCATAAGGCTTCCTGATCTGCCCTGATATATTGTTTGCAGGGACCTTGACCCTCTATATGACGCCGTCAAGCACAAAGAATACAAAGATAAGTGCTACGAAGGCCTGATGTCTCAAGTATGTTGAGGTCAGTTGTTTGATGTGTTTTATAGTAACATTCAAAAAAATTTTAGTTTTTTTCCTGTCCTTTTTGGACGTTTCAGCTGAACACCACTTTATGCAGCTTTTACCATGGGGTGGAAATTTAACGGGCGAATCGTTGAGATTCTTCTCACCAATAGTCATATGGACAAGGTTTAAGTCTAGTCAACACATGCATGACGTTTGATACCCTGCATTCGTGGATTATCTCAAGGTACGTCGCTCAATAAATTGTCTCTTCAAGGGATTGCATTGTTTCTTTTAGGCTAGAATATTTCTTTATTTAATTTCCTCTGACCTTTGTTTTCTTCTCACGCTTGGCTTGTTTTGATGGACCTAGGAATAAGGGAGACTCATGCATCTCAAATTATAGCCAACCGTGAAGCGCAGCATCGGTATCCAACTTTGAGAGCAGAAAAGGTTAATCATCTGGTCACTCATCTCCTCCCCTATCTTCATCTACAGCCTACTTGCGAAGTTTATTTATTACATGCGCATGCAGAGACCAGTGCTACCACCGATGGTCTAAAGTATTAAGCGAAGTGTTGTTATAGGTGCATCTAAAATTATGCCGTTGCTCTTATGTTTCTTTGATTCCTTTTCAATCTATAATTTATTTGATTTTTGAGTCGAAGATCCGGGTTATGAAGTTTTGAAAAGGTTATTAGGGGAGACATATGCAAAGATAGAAATGTCATTTACAGCTATTCGTACATGTACATCCCCATTGCATATAAGAATTGCAGTTACTTAAACATAGAATGAAGTCCGGAGCTTCCTATTTGACGGAGTTGATTCACTAGGTAGCAAAAATTTTTTGGATTAGTTTCCAGAATATCCATGTCAAGAAGGCAGAGTCAATTAGAAGAGAAGCATACTCGGGAAAGGAGAATTTATAGGAAACTGTAATGACTAACTTGCCCTGTTCATTGCACTTCTGTTGCCACCTTTTCCAGGTCTGTTTCATTGTGCTACTGCACTTAACTAGTGCATCATAAGTGAGTTTTTCTCTCTTCAGGCTAGCAACTTCCTTTCAGGTTGGTTATTTATCCCTCACATTGACCAAATTGTTATTTTAGTCATTTGAAATTTTGCTTATTCTTGTAGCAATAGGATAAGACCTTGATCTGTAAATATGGTGCAAGAGTTTGAAAATGCAGCTACACGTATTTAAATGCGCCTATCTTTCCTGTAAGCAACTTTCTATTGCCTATTGATTTGGGTAGCAACTCAAGGCCTCATTTAATTCAGTGGTCGTTGAGTATATGTGAAGTTTTCTTATGTTGTCGTGGTTGAAATTGAAATCTGAACATTTCATTTTATTTCCTCTCTCAGGCTTCTAGGCTTCTGCTATTCCTGCTGCGCTGGATGGTTCCTTGGTGATTGCCCGTGACAAACGGTGTGGAGGCAAGCCTATTTTTAGGACGTTCATCCATCAAGGTGTGTCATTCAACTATATCCTTGATTTGTCGCTATGAATGCGAACTGCTAGTAATAAAAACAACTAACACAAATGCAAAAAATTTAAGCCTAAATTAGCAAAAAAAAAAAAAAAAAGACTAATTAACACAATTGTAGTACAGATAAGACTTTTCTGATAATTTTTCCATTCTCATACTTACCCCTTATTTTCTTGTTCTCTGTTAACTTACCCAGAAGTAGTAACACTCTGCATGAATATCTAAATCTTATGCATCATTTATAACAAAAAACAAAAATAATATGAAGAACCTATAGCATCTGCACCCTTTATACTTTTCGTGTGCAGGGAACGACTCCATCGTGCCATACGTGATTGATATCATTTCGAACAATATAGAGTGCATTCAAATTTCTTCTATCATTGAATTCCTTTCTTTGATTCTTTGCTTGACATCGTTAAATGTACATACTGCGTTTTATGTGAAATGCAATAGGGAGGGTTAAGGATATGCCTGAATTTAGATATAGATGAGTTTTGCTGATTGCTTAAGCTTTGAACAAAACAATCTTAGAGGAGTTGTTCAATGACTAGATCTATTCAGTAAAAGTGAATGACGATGGTGCACAGTAGAGATTGATGGAGGAGAAGTAGGGATGGCATCTATTGGTGGTTGATATTGATAGGTGAATGCAACGCTTGATAATGGAGATCCCATGATAGACAATAGGTGATTGATGGTGAAGTAATGTGCTGATATTTTGGTGAAGGGAAGTTTGATTGTTGGTGTTCTGATCTGGCTATGGTTTTTGTATTCTCAATCTATTAAGAGGAAGACATTGAGCATAGATAATAGATATAAGAAGGAGAATAAAAAAATAAAATAAAAAGGAATAGTGGATTCCGGATGTTTAAGATTGTTTCAATAGTGGAA
Source organism: Eucalyptus paniculata subsp. matutina (assembly GCA_017140255.1). NCBI lineage: Eukaryota > Viridiplantae > Streptophyta > Magnoliopsida > Myrtales > Myrtaceae > Eucalyptus > Eucalyptus paniculata. Next base: position 4,297,402 of record CM029441.1, read on the forward strand.
TTCGGTTCAATTTTTGAACTTGAATAGCTTTAGGAGAGTTCCATTTTGCTGATAATTTGAAAGCTTTAGTTTGTGGGTTTGATAAGAAACAAACCTCCAGGAATGGTGAGCTTGGTTCCCGGTTTAGGAATAAAATGAACGGTTCCAAAAAAAAGAAAAAAAAAAAAAAGAGAGGAAATAAGAAATAAGAAATAATGAAGAAAATGGGCTTTGAAGGTTTAGAACTAAAAGGGGCTTTGTATGAAAGCCCAATCTTATTTTTTTTGCCCAGATTTGTGAAAACATGTTGGACCATCTTCGGATTGGGCTCAAAAGCCCAGCCCAATGTCCCAATTTTTAGTAATAAAAAATTTAAAAAATTCTGAAAATTAAAACATAGAAAATGTTTAGAAAATAGGCCTCGATTGGATAATTAGATCTTAGTATTATATTTAACTTACTGTCTCTTAATTAACATTTATGTAGTTTGGAGATGTTGGTGAGCACTTGATTATAGTTTAGTTTTGGTAGATTACTTTTCTAGACAATAATTGGAATCAATTTGATTATAGCTCATGGGGTTGCTATCTCAAGGCTTGATAATAGATCCATGTCATATTCTTTATCCAACTCGTATCGGGTTACATTATCGTACTATACTTTTTTACTCATTCTTCGTTACTTTCTTGGATCAACTGATTGTGATTCTTTTATATTGCTTTCCTAAGTTCTGATTTGCTTGCTATTGTTTAATAGTTAGGTTGCGTTTTGGGGTCTTAATTTGAAAAAAATTCCTTGGGTTTTCTTGTCAACAACTTGTTCATCATTTCGAATCCTGAAACCATCATTAGGCATTGAGATGTGGACATCAAGCATAAGGCATTTGTGAGGTACTCACCATCCTATAAGGCTATCAATAATTTATAATTTTTCATATTTCCTCCTCTCTTTTTTCACCTAGGCTTTGCCCTACTTCCTCTATTTTCCTTCTTCCCCCGGCCTAGTCTCCTTCCTTTCCCCTTTCTTCCTCTCTCCCCTCACGCTTGCTGAAGGAAGGACGCAAGGGACAGGTAGAGCAATAAAGACCATCGAGTAGGATGTCCGGCTAGGGGCAGGTTGGCATGACGAGCTGGCAATGGCGAGGCCATGCATGCTTGCTAGGCGAGCTTAAAAGCGATGATTTTTGGGAGGTTCAGGGACTGGGGAGAGAAATCGAGAGTGAGAGGGAGCGAGAACTAGGAAGCGAGGTTGTGATTGAAGGGCTTCCTTTAGTAGCCAACGTGCCTGGACCTCGATTGCCAACCCTCATGAAATATACATGCATTGGAGAATTTTGTTTAACGTTTGTCCCACTAAAGTCAATTGCATCAAAGAATTCCCCAACTTCTTTTTCCTCATATAATGTTGGTCTTTAAATATATGTGCACCATCACCATCCAAAGAAAAAAAAAACCCTTCGATATGAGAAAAATCGCCTTCCGCCCGATTCGATCAAGAAGACGATCTACGTGATTTTGATGACAGTGCTTAGGTCCATGCTCACCCTTTCCCTCTCGATCCTCCTATTGCTGTCTTCATCTCTTGAGAGCTCAACTAGCACTCTTGGAAGTATTGAACCTGTAGATGAGACCTTTAGCTAGGAAATGAGAAAGCTAGAGATCCAAAATGAGGCAGGGAGGCGATGGGGGTGGCGATGGCGATGGCAGTGGTGGTGGCGCTAGTTACATAGGTGGTGGTATCATCTATATAGTACTTGTGGGTGCCAGTGGACATAAGCCTAGTAATGGGACTCAAAGGTCCTCAACCATCAAAACTCGCCCATTGTCACTTGCCTTAGTCATTTTTGTTCCTCTAATCCTCGGTCTGCCATTTGCTTCAACCCTAATTTGATTGCCATGAACCATAATCCTCAATTCAGCATCTCCTCAGTTGTGTTTCATGCAAACTAGGGTTGAAGCAAACAGTAGACGGAGGATTAAAGAGGAACAAAAATGATCGAGTAAAGCGATAATGAGTGAGGTTTGATAATTGAAGACCTTTGAATCCCGTTGCTAGGCTTATGGCCACTAGCGCCTTCAGGTATCAAATAGATGATATGCCACCAGTGTAACTAGTGATGCCACCACGGCCATCGCCACCCCCACCGCCAACCCCATCGCCAACCTTCCTCGTTTGGATCTCTAGCTTTCTCATTTCCTAGCTAAAGGTCTCATCAAGGGGCTCAGCACTTCCACGAGTGCTAGCCAAGCTCTTTGGACATCGAGATAGCAACACGAGAATTGCGAGGGAAAAAGCGAGGGCGGACTTGATCCCAGCCATCAACATTGCGGAGATCGCCTTCTTGATCGAATAAGGGGAAAGGCGATTTTTTGTTGAACTGAAATCAATTGCATCGAAGAATTCCCCAACCACTTCTTCTTCATCTAACATCAGTCTTTAAATATATGTGCAACATCACCATCCAAAGGCAAAAAATCTCCAAATTTTCTCCTACGAAATAAATCGCCTTCCACTTGATTCAATCAAGAAGGCAATCTTTACGATCTTGACGGTGAGGATCAAGTTTGTGCTCACCCTTTCCCTCACGATCCTCGTGTTGCTATCACCATCTCCTAAGAGCTCGGCCAACGCTTGTGGAAGTGCTAAGCCCATGGATGATATCTTTACCAAGGAAATGAGAAAGCTCGACGTCCACGTGAAGAAGGATGGCAAATGAAATTTGTATATATTTTGATGTATGCACTAATGAAGAATACAATATATTTATAGACTTTATTAGATAAATATTTTACGATAATATGTCAATTAAGATTATGCACAATCAAATGGCAATATATGTGCAATATACATACAATCTTAAAAGACACGAATAATTTATACAAAATATCATAATTATCTTTAGTACATGAAAATATCTTATAGAAAGTGTTAAACATCCATAACAAGTTAAAAATAATAATAATGGAAAAAAGGGATATGAAATTTGTATATATTTTGATGTATATACACCATCTTATTTATAAGTTTTGTTAGATAATCATTTTAAGATAATATCTCAATCAAGAATATGCACAATCAAACGGCAATTTACATACAATACACATGTAATATGTGTACAATCTCGAGAGATTTAGATAACCAAAAAGAAATATCATAATTATCTTTAACATAGGAAATAATTTATTATGTCCCTCGCCAAGGCCGGCTCGGACCACGTTAGGCCAATCTCATGACAGTAACCAAACTAACCGTAGGCTCAAAAAATAACCAAAATACTCTCAAGACTTAGAAATTGATTATTTGCTCCCTTTAACCTAAAGTAATTAATGAAATACCCTTAACTCAATTTTATGGGTGATGATATCACTCACATGTAGAAATTTTGAAAGTTTTAGATGAATAATTAAGATTTAAATCTTTTGGGATATGGTTCCTTAAGGACTAATAAACTCAGTGGCATGCTTGCTTTTGTACATAACTAGATCTGTCAAGCAAGTCGAGTTAGGTTGGGTTTGGGTTGGTTATAAATGGTCCAACCCAAATCAATCTATTTAACACATTTATGATTCATTTATCCTAATGTAAAATTTTGGACCCAACTCGTCCCTACACAACCTAACCCATTTAACTAAACCTAAGAAAGCTTCTTTTTTATGATATTTCCTTCTTCTTTTTTTTAAGGTATTGCTAGAACACTTTCGTGCAATACAAATTTAGTGGACAATTTTTTCAAAAAAAAAAAAAAGAAGGTTTGTTTCTTAAATATTTTCCAAGAAGTATATTTTAGGAAAATTACAATATTTTTTTGTTTTTACCTGAAATTTGAAAACAAATTTGAAAATATTTTTTTGTCATTTAATAAGAAAAATATGATAAATTTTCCTTGACTCCTTTTTAATATTTTTATTTTAAAAATCTAATTGTTAGAAATTATTTTATTTTTTTTTTTTTTTTTTGAAAAATAGAATTTTTACTTTTTACTTTTTACTTTTTCTTCATTTTGGCCGACCGCTAACAGACAACCAACAATTAGCCATAAGCGAGCTCAAGGCTCAAGTCTTGCTCAAGCCTCACTGAAGCCTCACCAGTTGTCAGTGAGGCCTCCGCCTCACCGGATTGGCAAGCTCGAGCTTGTCCGATGCTAGTGAGCTCGAGTCTTGCTAAATCAGCAAGACTCAAGCCTTGCTAATCATAGGTGACCTCAAGCTCATCTGAGGCCAGCAAGCTCGAGCCTCACCTAGCAGGTCATAGGTCGTCACCGTGCTCACCACCGACTAAGGAAGGACTAAGGAAGAAGAAGAAAGAGAAAGAAAAGGAAAGAAAAAAGAAATATAAAAAATAATTATAATTTCAATTTTTATAAAAATAATTTTATCAAGTTAAAGAGGGAATGAGAGAGTGCAAGGCTTGGACTAAAATGGGTTCTAGCTTCTAAGTCCCACCCATTTAAGACCCGTTTATCTTAAATTTTCAAATTTTAAACCCATTTAACTAGTCTCATAAAAATATAAATCACCCATATATGATACATTTATGATTTAAATGGGTCAATATTAGTTTGAGACCCATTTTGACACCTCTATATATAATGCAAAACAAACAAATCACACGTGTAGCTACTAGTTATCATATTGTACACAATATTAATAGTTCATTTGTTTCGTAGAAAATGAATTATTTGAAAAATATTTTCTAAAAATAATTGTTTGTTGGCACATAAGTTTTAGCTATCACTTTAGGTTTTAATTGCATATAAAGTTTAGGGATTAATTTTTAATGCCTAAAACAATTCAAATCATTAAAATTGCATAGCACATAAGCATTTGGAGCATTTGCATTAATAGAACTAGAATTTATAGTAAATATAAAAAAATAGATTAATTAAAAATTTAAAAAAACAAAGAGTCATGTTATAAAATTAAAAAATTAAAAAAATTTAGAAAAGACAGGGCCGGATTGGGGCCTGGTCGACCCGGCCCCTTATTTCTTTTCTCGTCTAGACCCAACCCACCCCTTTTTCTCTTTCTTTTCCCCCTACGCAAGCCGGGCCATCTCCTATACCCTTTAGCCCGGCCCGTGCATTGGTCTTCTTCTTCCCTCATGTCTCGCACACCTCTGCAACGTAGCGACGTATAGAAGCAAATTAGTAGGAACAGAGGCAGAGCAGGGCGCGACACAATCCTAAGGTTGGGGGATCAGCCAGCCATGGCAAACTGGCGGTGGCAACAGCCATGCGCGCCTACGGTGTTCTTGAAAAGAGAGAGGCGACGTTGAGCCAAAGGGATTTCCACAAACCGGGAGAGGCCTTGTGAACAAGGGTTGGGCCCGCACTCCTAACTCACCACAGGTGGAACATGACGTTGGAGGGGCTCAGAATCAGGATGGTTATGCCGACGTGGCCGAAGGACGTAGAGCAGTTTGTGAAAGCTAAACTACTGGTGGACGAATAGGGCATGGGAATTGGAGTAGGCGCGGGGTGAGAGAAGACACTGGAGGCAGCGAAGTTGGCTCAAGTTTTGGCTGAGTCATTGAGCAGGGATTTGCCCCAAGAGATTCGAGACAAGGAGATGAGAAGTGCGGTTCATAATGCAATCAAAGGAGGGAGCTCGGATGTAGATTTAAGCGACTTTGTGAGGTGAGTACGCAAAAACTTCAAATTGGTACATTCGACAAAAATACCTTTCATTAAATTGGATTAATACCCTAGTGGTCATCCTTCCAACATGGAAGGGGGAGGTGAAGGGTTCAAATCCCCACATTCTAAGGGGGAGATGGGGTGGAGACGCGTAAGTTTCAGGAGTGGGTTTCGATTCCCACGCCTTGCAAGAGGCAGGACAAAAGTCTAAGAGTGAGTGTAGAGTAGAAATAGAGTAGGACTGACAAAAAAAAAATTGGATTAATACAAAAAAAATCATAAAACCGGTACAACTATAACAAATAAAGAGCAAAATCCCAAATTGGTATAGATCGTGGCGTACATGTTCAGGAGCGGCCTCGCCTTACACATTAGTTAGTTTCAATTTTCAAAAGAAATGTTGGGGATATCAAATTTTTAAAAGTAAAAACTAAATACATGTGCAATGTACGTGCGATATGCGTGCAATGTACATGTGATATACTTCCTAGAAGAAAATGATGGGGAAGATGTGTTTTGAGCAATTAATAAAATGGGTGGGAAAAGAGCGAAGAGATGTCGAAATTAAATGCTTTAATAGATAGACTCACCTAATGCACAATCTAAATCGGAGGTCTACGTTGGAAAAGTCACTATATCTATGCTTCTCGAAAAAGTGAGGGGTGAAGAGCATCATGATGTCTATGTTACATGCCTGTTGGACAAAATAGATCACAACAGTGCACAATAGCGTGTGACGGATGCACTGACTTGGGTGAAAGATGTCCCACCACGTGCTGATGTTCTAAATTGTGTTCACAATGTCATCATCGCACTCCTTGGGTATGCTAGCATCCTTTTCGATTTGGGCAAGTCAAAGTGCAGCCTCCCCATCAGATTTAAAGGTCTCAATGAGGAGATGCTTAGCGAGGCCTAGGCAGCGCCACATGATGAGCCACTCAGGCAATTTTGGCATGTGGAGAAATATGAAAGCAAGCATGAGTACAACCAAGGGGATTGCTCCTACAATAAGCATCCAATGCCACGTATGGTTGAGGCGGAGATTTGAGAGAATATAATTGGATAGATTGCCGAATAGGGTGCCAATGTTGATACGCACCTAAATCGGGGAAATAAAAAATGAAAAAGATGCCACAAAATTAGGAAACAAAAAAAGAAATGAAAATAAATTACTACCTTAGGTAAGGAGATCAAGATGCCATGGGAGAAGGTAGTAGAGATCTCGGTGGTGAAGATTAGGGCAATCATGAAGGCAAAGCAGGTGCTGTGGTTGGCCAAGGAGCGATTGACTAGGAAGATGACATAACTTGGGGGTGAAACCCATAAGGAAGCGCCCGATGAAAAATATGGCGCCTGCCATCACAATTGTCCAATGGTGATCAAACTAATTAGAAATCAATCTCGCTAGCACCAACCTCAACAATGTGAACACGCTAAGGATGGCTGCCATGAGCTCAGGATACAAGTAGCCTGAAATCAAGTCTGTCTTGATATATAGTGCAAGCCCGTTGATTAGTGCTTTGACTACTAAAATTCCAAAACAAAATAATGAGAAAATCTCTTTGCAAATAACTACACCAAAATTACTAGACCAACAGTCTTTGCTTCACAATATTGAACAAGAGAGACTAATTATAAGCTAGTGAAAGAATGGTCAAAGAGGCAGCTAAGGCATAGGTCGTGGCATACATATTCAGGAGCGGCCTCACCGGAGGATCAAAGTCCTCAATCCTTCCTTGTCTAGAAATGACAAAATGAATAAAGATCAACTAAGATATTGTTATTTGTCTAGTAGTGACTCACAAAACATAAGCTTCAAAAGAGAGGCATGATCAAAGAATATTATATAAAATTTAATAAGTTATGATATTTGATGGATACAAATTAAACTAGGCAATGAACAATTAAAGGATAATAGCCCTCAATACCCTCCCTCTAATCTATCGTTGCTTTTGCAATTGATTTGTTTAATCCATTTGAATATATATTGTACTATGCTCTTACTCCTTCCACTATCGACTATACCAAAAATCATTGTCCACTATACTGATACTCAATTGGT